>JADLZK010010274.1:0-600000 GCA_015847255.1 Hyparrhenia diplandra
AAGGCGTCACGCAGGTCCTCGGTCGCGGATGGTGCCTGCGGCAGGTGCTCGAGCCAGGAACTTAGCCGAGTCTGTGAGATAGAGAGGCAGGCTACGGATGATGAAAGTAGTCGCCGCGCCGGCCCGGCACCGGTAGTCCTCCAACCATGTGTGGCCGAACGATCTCCCCGTTGTATACAATTGCAGAGGTCGAGCTCGGAAGCGCGAAGGGAACGGGGCCTCGTGGATGCGTGAGCGAACGCCTTAGGCCGCTTTGAGCTCGAGCTCGAACGGCGGCGGCCTTGCCCGACGATGGGCTGCCGCTGCCCGTCTGGGCGGTCGGGCTGCGACTCTTGTCCTCCTCGCTGTCGTGTCGCACCGCAGCGGCGTTTGTTATACGTGCGAGGCGTTTCTCGCCGTCGTCGCGGTGGTACTTTTCGTCGTCTCTGGGGACGTTCTGTCCGCGAGGGACTCCGCCTTCGCCGGGCGTTGATGGTGTGCGCGCGTCGCGGTTCTCTCTCGGACCGGTCGGGCGTCGCGTGAACCTCCAGATGAAGGAGGCCTCGTGCTCTTCCTGGTCGTCGATGAGACGGAGCTCACCCGCTCTTTGCACCGCTGCCACGCCCTGAGCTTTTTGACCTGCTGGTGGGTTCGGCGTGCCTTGGGGTCCTCGGGGACCGGGCATTGGCCAGAGCAGCAGCGGCGCCGGGTTCTCGGGAAACTGCCAGAACACCGGCGGGAGCTGCTCGGCATCGCTGTCGCGGTTGATGCGGTCCACCCCAGCATCCCGTGCTCGGGGCTCGTGCCCGTGACGGCGCCCTTCCTCCTTGCTCGGCAAGGAGGGCTTCTCAAGGCCTGGCGCGCGGCTCGGCTCTTCGAGCTCCTCCGGCGGGCCTTAACGCAGCGTCGGGGGATGGGTGCCGCGCCAAGGGCGGAGTTCTGGGGCGTGTGCTCGGAGTCGTTGGAAGGGCTGACTGCTATCGGCGCTCCCTCGAGGAGGCGTCGCACATACGTAACACAGGGCGTGTGGTGCAGTCCACGAGGCTCATCCGTCGAGGGCGGCTCGATCTCGTGAAGCAGGTTTTTGCTGGGGCTCATTGCCCCAAAGAGGGGAGCCCCGGCTGGCTTCGTCGGGTACATCTTGGCGTGCGCCGCCGTGAACGTCAACGGCGGTGCGTCCCTCACCGGCGCGGCCGGAGGGCCGAGCGTTGGCGATGGAGAAGGTGACATCACGGAATGGGGCTGCGTGGGGCTCGCGTCCCTGGGATGTCGGGGAGGAAGTCCTTGATCGGGACGAAAGCGGTCCGCCGCCGCGCGGATGGGGACTGCCGGGCCCGGTGGAGTCCTGCCCCGTGTTGGCGGGACGGAGTCGGTGGCGCCGCGAGGCGCGCGGGGATGTCCTCGCCGCGATCGGGGCGGGCGACAGCTTCCACGGGGACTTCTCCGGGCGGTGCGGTGGGTCGAGGGCGCCGGGCGCGCAGCACGGGCCTTCCGGGTCGGCGGTGTGAGGAAGAAGAAGCCATCGAAATGGCAGATCGTCGCACTAGCGGCTCCCCTACCGGGCGCTACCAACTGGGTGGTGCGATATCACGGTGAGCCACCGTCACAAAGAATCGACCGGCTAGTGCGTCCTCGAATGGCCTAGCTCTAGAGACAATGACACAAGATTTATAATCGGTTCGGGGCAAAATCGGGCTCCTAGTCCGGTGTGATCACTATCCGAAAGCTCAAACGCTCATACGGGGTGCGGCGCGGATCGAGAGGGAGCTGGCTCCCAAGTCCCTCGTGGATTGAAGCGAGTGCCAATATGAGGTGAGTGAGGGTGTTGGTTTGTGGAAAACTTGGGTTTTTCTGTCTCCTCTTGCCTCCAGGAGAGCCCCTCCTCCTTTATAGTGGCAGGGAGCAGACATATGAGCTCTTCGGGTTGAGGCGAGAACGGATAGAATGAAGGGGTCATGGAGTGGCGGGTAGGTGAAAGAGCTCTCCCGGACGAGCTCGTTGATTGGCCGGGAGCTCTCTTGAGCTCGGTAGCTTTTGGATGTTGAAACGGGTCGTCGCACGCGGGAATCCAGGTCGGGACGATGGTCGCCGCCCCGTCTTTAATCGTAGTTGGAAGCCGTCTCTTCGGTATGGGAGAGGGCAGCCATGCCACCGACGCCGAATGCGCCCGCACGTACCCGTAGGGACATGCAGTAGGGAAATTTGTTGATGGCGAGTCGGCGAGGAGCTCTCGGATGACTCTTTGGTCGACGAGAGTCGTCTCCGGACTCTTTACGACCTTGGATGCTGAATTGGTCGCCGCCCGCGCGGAATCGAGGTTTGGGCATGGCGGTCCGGCGTCCCCCAATCGTGGGCAGGAATCGATCCTTGTCGACATGGGCACGGCCATACCATGGATGAGGCATGCACACGTCGATCGTACTTGAGGGTACGTGGCGGCTGTTGTAGTCGATGGGGTATGGCGGCGTGATGGAAAAGACCTCCTCCTGTAGCTGTAGGCACGGCGTGGCCACAGTGCTCGTCAGGGAGTGGTTGGCCAACTTCGTACCCGTTGGCTTCTCGCGGAAGATAAGGCGAGCTCTTCCGCCGTTGCAGGGTGGCTGAGCTCGAGCTCGAGCGGGGCGGAAAGAGGTCCTTGGGAGAGTGTCGTCACGCGGACGGGGGGAGCTCCGGGGAGGCTCGGTCGAGGCGGGAACGGGTCCTCGGCATGGAGAGCTCGATGTACGCATACTCGGCCATGGAGGGGCCTCCGCGGGCGCGGAGCTCTTCGGGAGGGCGGTGGCCTCCTTGTGTTGACCGAGTGGGCTCTTAGAGCTGCATTAGCTTGTTGACGTCGAGTGGGGGAGCTCATTCCTAGTGTTCCGAATATCGATCCCCCACGGTAGCCCCCGAGCATTTGGGAGGAGGGGGTCTCTCCTAGACGCCGTATTAAGTTGGGGAAAGTTTTTGGTGGGTGCGGTGATGCGGCACCCGCGGTGTAGCCCCGAGGCCCAGGTGAGAGCTGTGAGCTCTTGCGGAGGCTTTTTTGAATTAGTGTGGGCATATCGACCCGTTGTCTTTCACAGATGCGCGAAGACGGTGAGCTCGGAACTGATCTAGCCTCGTTGGCCGCGAGATCGGCGCTCGGTGAGCTGCGTCGGATGGTCCCAGTGAGGTCCGAGTTCGTCAACTCGCCCGTACGATCGGCTAGTGATCGACCTCGATTCTAGGGCCTGACTTCCGTGGTCCCTCGAGCCCCGGGGGTTGCTCGAGGCGCAGGTGCTTCCTCCTCGGGAGGCCGGCTCGGAGTCGTTCGTGAGCCCTCTACCGCCGGACGCGCAAGACAAGCGAAGCCCCTGAGCCCTTCCGGACCTCGGGCGTGGGCTGTCGGCGCCGCTTCCGCAAGGTGTTCCTAGCTCTTATTGTTTCAGGTGGCCCGAGGGAGTCCCCGTCGAGGCCGACCTTTGCTGCTTGCGGGCGGTGAGGCTCGTGCCCGCGGGCGCTCCGCCGGAGCTCAACATTTCGACCGTTGCGTCAAGCTCTCGGCGTTTTACCGTTGTGTAAAAAGTCGGCTTGTCCCCCAGCCGGGTTGGAAGCGTCTTCGGCATGGGGGTGCGGTACGAGGCATGTACCCACCGGCTTCGTTGGAGTTGACAGGGCTTTTGATGGGTATGATTGGCCGACCTCTTCTGTCTGAGCCCCACATGGCTACGGTGATTCGTCGGGGAGAAGTTGGCTGTGTCGGTCGGCGGCCAACCCCTGTACCCGCGACTGGGCCAGGCTCTTCGGGGGTAGCTCCGCGCGGGGTCCGGGTTGTTGGGGAGCTCGAGGCGGCCTTGAGGTTTGTGGAGAGATCCCTCTCGAAGGCTCGGAGGCTTTAGACGGCGGGAGGGCTCACTCGGGCGGATCACGGGGCCTATGTCGGGTGAGCTCTTCTAGAGCCACGTGGGCCTGTTCGCATGACGGTTTCTCGAAATGGCAAACGCCACCGACCGCCCGTCACGTCGGTGGTTATCGCGGGCGCTTGTGCGTCCTGCGATTGGTCGAAGTGCGGCGAGATAGCCCGGCGCATCGTTGCCATTGGCGGCGGTTCTCGTAGATCGTCTTGTCGTGGGCGCGAAGATCGTGGGGGAATCCGCGGTCGCCTCCCATTATTGGGGTGAACCGTCGTCTTAGGCTATAAGTCGAGGACTCGAGTTGTGGGCGTCAGTCTTCTTCCTCACTTCCCTTCTTCTCTCCTTAGGCCCTCTGCCTTAGAGATGGAGGGTGAGGGTCTTGGTCTCCTGAGGCGCTTTGGGTGGAGGGCGTCGTCATCGGGGAGGGAGGCGGGCCGTCCTCCCGCCCCGCGACTGCGTCGCCCGGGCGATCCCAGCGCCGCCCGGGCTACCTCCCCTCCGGCTCAGTTGCCACCTCCTCCTCCGCTCTCGGGAGAGGCGAGCGATCACCGGCTTCTCCGTCTGACCTTCAGGCTGCGCCCCGAGTCAAGGGATGCGAGGGCGGCTCATCGATCGCTGGAGCAGGGAGCTCGCGATGCGGGGCGCATCAATGCGAGAACGCCGACCGTTTTCGCGGCATGTGAGAGTCCATCTTCTTGGCCTATCCTTCGAGTCGGCATTCGTTCGACCTTCCGGGCGCTTTCTTCGTAGCCTCGCCCGGGGAAGAGGCGGATCACTTGCGAGCGGCTCCGTGGTTGCCGCCGCGGGCGCCCACACCGTGGGCGTGGACGGCCCCCGGCGATGGCGGTCGCCGCGACCGGTACCGACCTGACGGAGTCCGGGTTCTCAGAAGCGGGGACTCCCTCGGGCGACCTTTGGCGGCGAAAGAAGAGGAGGTGGTGGCGAACGTTGACGTCGGTGCCTCCTCGCGGAGGAATAGCTCGTCGGGCCCTCGTGACCAGGTCGCGCTGCTCTGGTCGGCCCTCGACGAGGTCATCGTCACTAAGCTGGAAGCGGGCCAGGACCGCAAGGCGTTCCTCGACACACGGGGTTCGAGGGCGCGATGTGGTGAAGCCTGAGCCTGGTGCGGCCACAGGACGTCGTCGTCGCTGAGGTCGTCGTAGCTAGGATTTTTCTTGTGCTCTTTTGCCCTCGTAGTCTCCTACTCGGGTTATGTACACATACCTATGTATATATATGTGCGATGAATGCGCCTCGGGGTTTAGCTCACCTTTGGGATGCCCCTCGTTACTTGAATGCTTGATGCTAACTTCGTCTTGTGTTGATTTCGCGAACCGGAGACGCAGGTCTTGATCGTAGTTAACGCGGGAGCTCCCGAGCTCCTTCAGGCGAGGTCTTTCGTGCTTAGCCCGTCGTTTTTCACCGTTTGACTCGCAGGAAGTAGCCCCCGAGTGCGGTTCTCTCTCTCGCTTAGGTTTCATCTCGGGGAACACCCGCGGGCGTAGCCCCCGAGGCTCCACGGGAACGAGAGGTTCGCGTGAAGGCTTTTTAGAGGTTATCGTGTGTTCGTTTTCCCGTTACTGCGAGGCGGTAAAAAAGGAGGGTGAGCTTGATTCGATTTTACCTCGTTGGGCGAAATCGAGCGGTGGGAGTTGATAGCGGGTAGTTGGGAGGTCGAGCTCGAGGCTCATTCGATGTGGTCGGTGGTGGACCGACCTCGTGTTCCAAAGGCGCAACCTTTGCGGTTCCCAGAGCTCGTTCGGAGAGCTCGAGGACTAGAGTCTCCTCATCGTAAGAGGACAGCCTAAAGGTCGGTCTTTCCGCCTCCTTTGGCAGCCCGAGAGCGGCAGGCGGAAGCCCTCGCTCGTTCGTGAGTTCGGGGCGAGCGTCGATGCTGCTCCGCCCTCAGCGCCCCTCGCTCGTGGGGCGTTCCTGGCGGCCGTCGAACCCCTGTGGAGGGCCGGCCTTTGGAACCCTAGGACAAGTCGTGCTTTCGGTAAGAGCTCGAGCTGCGCGCCGTTCGGACCGGCTCGTATGTGTTCGATCTGCAGAAGAACCGGTCGTTAGTATCCGGTGGTTGGAAAATCAATTGTCGGGCGTTGCGGTTACCGCCACGCTTACGCTTTTGGGGCCGTCAACAACGCCTGCCGCGGCTGCCGGACGCTGGATGAGGCCCGAGCTTGGCGGCCTTGTTCGTTTGTTGGCCGGTGGATCATCCTCGGGCTCACGAGCTTTCGATTTCGTGGCTCTTGAGCGGCCCAGACGTGCGTGGACGGAAGCCCCCGAGCTCTTTCGGGAGCTCGGAGTATGGACCGTCGAAGTCGCTTCCGCGGGCGCTCCTTTGCTCGCGGCTTCTCTTGGCGGCTAGGAGCTCTCGGGCTTCAGAGTTTGCCTTAGGACCTGGGGTTCGTGGAGCTCGTCTTGCGAGCTCACTCCCCGACGCTCGGCATCGAGCCGTTATGCCGAGCTCGGGATTTTGCTTGTTGGGTAAGAAATAGGCGTTGGGATCTTCTGGATTAAGATTCTTACCGTTGGGGGAGGAGTCGTCCCATTAATGTGGCGTCGGCTCGGCAGGTGTCGCCAGTGTCGGCGATCTCGCCGGGGTCGGTTACGCGGGATGTGGTGCGTGGCGGGGGGCCCCTCTCCCCCACGTGTGGCGGGAGCCCTATAAATGGCAAGAGATGGAGGGTGGGCTCACCTTTTTCGGTTACTCGCCTTCCTTCACGCAAGTTCGAAGAAGAGAAATCCGGCGCCGGTGGTCGGTGCATAGGGTCGATCCTCCACCTCCCCGCGATCGCCGGCGGCCTCTCCGGCGCAAAGATGGGCTCTTGGCAGCGGTCGTTGGCGGCGGAGGACTTGATCGAGCGGTGCAGCCTGCCGGTGGGGCTGCGCCGACGGAGCGGAGGAGTGGGTCATCCCGCGGCGACGAGCCGAGCCCCGCGCCCGGCCGGGCTACGTCATCTCGTTCGTCGCGCCCCCACGAGCGCGGGTTAGGGAACGCCCGCCGGGGACTTCTTAGGTGATCGCGTACGGGGGGTCGAGCTCTCCGGCACCTGACGCCGAATGGGTGCTGCTCCTCTCGACCTTCGCCATGCATGCTGCGCGGCTGGGTTGGGGAATCCCCCTAAGCGGGAGCTCTTTAGGCACTACATCTTGGCCAAGATACGGCCCTGGCCAGGGCGGCGGACCCGGCCCAGATTGCTGCGTCGTGCTGCAGCTCTGTGGGGAAGGTCCGCGAGACGCTTTCCGGTGGATGACTTCCCGACGGCGAATGCTCGGTGGAGGAGGAGTGGTTCTACGAAGAACGGCGATCCTTCCTGTCGGTGGTATTACACCGGCCGCACCTTCGACGAGGGGGCGAGCTATGGCGCGAGAACCCTTCTGCCGGCCGAAGGCGGACGGCGGCGGCCGTGGTCAGATCAAATTTGCGACGTTGGGTTGACGATGAACCACATCATCGAGG
This sequence comes from Hyparrhenia diplandra, assembly GCA_015847255.1. NCBI lineage: Eukaryota > Viridiplantae > Streptophyta > Magnoliopsida > Poales > Poaceae > Hyparrhenia > Hyparrhenia diplandra. Next base: position 7,318 of record JADLZK010010274.1, read on the forward strand.
CCCGGCTCCGCGGGGCGCGGTGTCTTAGCTTCCAACGCCGAAGCTTTCTCCGTGATGTGGAGATGACGGGGGACAAAGCCCGTTCGGTGGTACTGCGGACGCTCGCATGGTCTCTCGATGACGACCCAGGTGGAGTTCTATCTGAGCTGGTGACCAAGACGGGGGCAGGGGCCGGGAGGCCCGGCTCTCCCCGACGCTGGCCATCGATCGGCGGTAAGTGCTCTTCTTTCCGTTTGAGCTCTCCTTCACTTTGCCGCGTGTGGTTTGTGCTTCTGGCGAGCTCGTGCTTTTCAGGTTGGGGTGATGTGCCCCGCCGTCTCGACCTCTTCCCCGAGCGGGACCCGGCGCCGTCGTTGTCCGCAGCGTGCTTGTTAGGAGCGGGGAGGCGGCGGCGTCGGCCCGGAATCCGAGCCACGGTGCCGATAGAGCCCGGCGTCATCCATCCGGCCAGCCGGGAGAGGCGGTGTCCCAGCAGGAGCTTCGGCGAGCCCTCGGACGTTGGTGGTGGCGGCCATTTGGGGCGCGGAGGCGCTTGTTCCGCGGCTTCGTACCGGCGGCGGCCAAGCCCGTGACCGAAGATCGATTCTCCCGGGCGGTGAAACACCGCCCGGGCGACGCCCGGAAGAAGGAGGTCGAGGGTGGCCCCGAATGTAATTTTTGTCTTCATTGTTGTGGCCGACAGGTGGTACTGGTCGCGTTCACCAAGCTCTCCTCCACACTCGGGCGGCGGGGAGACTACCTGGGAAGCGCCGGCAGGGACGGAGGGGCTCGGCGGCGGCGGCGCTCGGGGCCGGGAGCCGCGAGAGCTCACTGTTTGTCGTCGTCGGTGAGCTCGATGTCGGTGACGTCGGGCTCGGTGTCGTCATGCTCGGAGATGACCGAGCGCGATGGGGCGTGACGGCGATGAGCTCTACGAGGAACAGCTCTTCGGCGGCCGGCGGCGGCGGCGGCGATGGCGGAGGTGGCGGATGGCGTCGTTGTTCCCTTTCAGGGGACTTTGGTGGCCCGGTCCTCGCCGTGTCTGGGGGTCGCACGCCAGGGCTCCTTATCGGCGGCTGCCCGCGGCTCTTCGGTGAAGGGAGGCCTCAGGTGGAGCGCGGGGCTGAGGGGCCCCAGCCCGGCCGGGGGCCGGGCGGCCTCTTCGAGGGGAGGTCGTCGTCGGAGCCTGCCGGCGCGGTAGTGGCATAAGGGCGAGGGGCGGCCTACGAGGGCGGCCTGTTGAGGAGGAGGAGGGCGTTGTTGCGGAGGACATCTTGGAGGCGTGCCTGAGTCAACATCACCGGCGTGTGGGTGCCGTTCCTCGCCACGGCGATGATGGATATCTCGGCGGGGCGGGTGGTGCCGATGCCGCGCAGCGAGCGTCCCTCCAGGCGCGGACGTCGGTCTTCCTGCGACCTGTGTCCCGATGACGCGCCTAGCTGCCGCTCCGTCGGAGGGGCTGAGGCGTCACCTCGCCCGAGGTTCGGATTTGGTGGTGGTACTTTAGGCATTTCCTTTCATACCTTGTTCGGGAGCTCATGCGCTTTTTCAGCCCTTTCAGGAGTGCAGGACTCCCGCCGTGGCTAACTTGGTGGCCAGCGGCTCTCGTTGAGGGCCAGCGGTCTGGTGAGCAAGCTGACGACGGGCGTGCGCGGACATGCGGGAGGAAATCGGCGGTGAAGCGCGGCTCCAAAGACGGCATCTCGGCGCCGGGTGGAGGAGGTCATGGAGTATGCTCGTAGAGTGGAAGACCCGGGCCTCCGTGGGGCGCGGGGCGAGTGTGGAGGCCGCGCTCGCGGCGGCCCGGAGGGGAGGAGGAGCGCGAGCTCACCCCAATGGCTGCGGCGCAAGAGGTGCGGGGAGGAATTGGACTCCCTCCGCCGGGATGCTTGAGGGTAAGGGCTTGGGCGCTCGGGCTCGGGCTCGGCAACGGACCCTGCGGAAGGACAGGGACGAGCTCAAGGAGGCTCGACCATCGCGGCGTCGAAGCTTGCGGGTGGCGTTCAGCCCTTGCTCGTGGTATTGGTGTAGCGGCGGGAGCTCACGACGAGCTTTGGGTAGGCGGGGAGGCCGTCTCTTCTTCATGTTTTCGGGGTTTTGCGACTCGTGTCTGAATCCCCCACTTTCCTCTGCCGTAGGAGGGAGGACCCTGGAAGGCGGAGCGGGAGGCCGAGGACCGGAGGCGCGGACTCGCCGTCTCTCGAGTCCACCTTGGAGCACACCCGGCTCGCTTGAGGGTGGGAGGCAAAACCTCAAGCGGCGCACCCTCGAGCTCATCGGCGGAAGGCGCTCGAAGGCCTCCCGGAGCGTCTTTGCCAGGCGCGGAGGAGGCCGAGGGAGCTGAAGCGTGCTTACGGGGCCCTCGCCGCTGCGGTCGGGCGTGTGCGACATCCTCGGGCGGCGAGAGCGGTGGACTTGGTTGCGCGGGTGTCCGGTGTCCCGCGCAAGGTGACGGAGGACGCGGCGCGCGCACGGTGCACAAGGCGGTCAGCGTCGTCTTCTCCCACTACCCCGATTTTGAGGTCGGCCTCGTGCAGACAGAGGGGTGGGCTCGGGCGTCGGGACGACGCCGACACCAAAGAGGAAGTCTGGCTGTTGCTGAGGGTGCCACGACGGAGCTGTCCGGCGAGCTTAAGCTGGCTGCCGACGAGCTCGAGGTCTTCGGGCATCCTGTTGGTGAGGAGGGAGCAGATGAGGATCCGCCGGAGGAGGAGGCCGCACGTGACGTCCCTGCGCCGGCGCCGATGGATCAGAGACCCCCCGCGCAAGGATAGATTCGGGGCTCGGCCTCTCTTAGTGAACTGATTAAACCCTCGAGGTCGGAGCGAGTTGTAAAGACTCAGGTGGTTATGGTGTGATGGACGTTGTGCTTTCTGCGCCTTCTTTTTGGCACGCCCCGTTCAACCTCCCGTATGAGCTCGCGTTCCCAGAGTCGGACGGAGGGCCCTTCCTTGCTGGCCGCGGGGGCGCGGAAGGTTGTTGGGCGGTCGCGTCATACTTTCTGGTGGCGAGCTCATAGGCTAGCTGTTTCGGGGTATTGCTCGTGCTGGGGGAGAGGCGCGAGTTCGTGAGTTTGGGCTCGTTGCCCGCCTACGCATTCGCGACTTTTTGTGAAGGAGCGGCTTGTGAAAATCGTGGGGTGTGCACCGGTCTCGGTGGCCCTCGAGAAGGGGCGACCGCCCGTCGTCGAGGGCCAATCGTTGCTCAATAAACTGTTAACTAGAAAATGAGCTCGAGTGCTTGCATGGATCGATGCAATCGAAGGACATTTTTCTTAACACGACTTAGAGGGGTACACAAAGATCTAGGTGAATCGGGAGGGACGGGGCCCATGGGCATGAAGCACCAAAATCAAAGCAACCATCTTAGAGATCGACGTAGCTGTTCCCGCCGCGTCGATCTCGTTGTTTGTTTGTCCGCCCTCCGGGTTGGGGCCTCCCCGAGCAAGGTGGAAGTCGAGGTCGAGATGATCGAGCTTGTGGGCGGCCTGGCGCGTCTCCCTCCATCTCCCCGCCGTCGGTCGGCCCGATGCCGAGGTGACCGAGCGCGAGACGTGCCCCACGCTTCCTCTTCCACCGTCGAGGAACCGCGAAGCCGGTGAGGCTTGGAGGGGCCCGCAGGCACCCTTGGCGACCTCGAGGCTTCTCCGACGGGGAGTAGAGGCCCTCTGGCGGCCACTCCCTTGCTCGGGCGACCGGAAGGCGGCTCGGAGGTGAGCTGGCGCCCCGCCCCCGGATGGGGCGCGAGACCCGGCGCGTTGGGTCTCGGTATGTACGCCGGAGGCGGTAGGGCGGACCCACGCGTCGGCCGATCGCGGCGCGCGGCATGATGCGGCGGACGCGCTCGAGGCGAGCTGTGCTGACCTCACGGGTCGAGGAGGTCGTGCATGTCCCCGCGCCGTCCACGGCGTCGGGGCGAGCTCGAGCTCTGGGTTGGAGGCCACGAGGTCTCCGCCGCGGCTGCCGCCGCCCGCCTCGGGTCGGAGGGTGGCGTGGGCGTGGCGCCGGCACCGTCGGTGTGGTGGCGCGAGATCGGCGTGGCGGGGCCGAGGACCGGCGGGTCGTGCCGCGCCTCCTTTGGTTCCCAAATCTTTGCTGGCGGCGCCGTGAGGTCCCGGGCGCTCCCAGCGCCACGCGGCGCCCGGAGGGCGACGCAGACCTCGCAGTGACGGAGAGGAGGCCTTCCCGGTGCTCCCAAATCGTGATGGGGTGCCGAGGGGCCGATGTCAGAACGGGCCAGCAATCCGCCTGGTCGACGGCGGACTGAAGTCGTCGGGGATGTCGGGGACGCCAACCGAAACCCGGAGGAGCGGCGCCTCGGGTGAGGATGCCGCCAAAGCGAGGCGGTGTCGTCCGTCGGTGGGAGGCAGGGCACGGTCCCTGAAGCCCCAGTGGCGGGGACAAGACGGTCGGAAGGCGCCGCCGCGGGGTGGGATGAAGGGAGGAGGACCATGCCGCGGCCCTCGCCGGGTGGCCACGAACCTCGGGAGCCGAGGCGGAGGATCATGGCCCGGAAGCGAGGAAAGGGAAGAGCCATCGGAGTGGTGGAGTCACACTAGCGCTGCCCCTACCGGGCGCGCCAGCGCCGCGGGTCCGATATCGCGGTGACCACTTGTCACAAAGAATCGCCCGGGCTAGTGCGTCCCGAATGGCCTAGCTCTAGAGACAATGACACAAGATTTATCTTTGGTTCGGGGGCAAAATCAGGCTCCCTAGTCCGGTGTGATCACTATCCGAGCTCAAACGCTCATACCGGGGTGCGTACAAGCGGATCGAGAGGGAGGCGGCTCCCAAAGTCTGTGATTGAGGCGAGTGCCAATATGAGGGTGAGTGAGGGTGTTGGTTTGTGGAAAACTTGGGTTTTTCTGTCTCCTCTTGCCTCAACTGAGAACCCTGCCCCTCCTTTTATAGTGGCAAGGGGAGCAGGACATATGAGCTCTTCGAGTTGAGGCGAGAACGGATAGAATGAAGGGTCATGGAGTGGCGGGTAGGTGAAAGAGCTCTCCGGACGAGCTCGTTGATTGGCCAGGAGCTCTCTTCGAGCTCTCGGTAGCTTTGGATGTTGAAATCGGGCCGTCGACGCGGGAATCCAGGTCCGGACGATGGTCAGGCGTCGCCCTGTCTTTAATCGTAGTTGGAAGCCGTCTCTTCGGTATGGGAGGGGCAGCCATGCCGCTGACGCCGAGATGCGCTCCGCATGTACCCGTAGGGGACCGTAGTAAGGGCTGTTGGATGCGACGGGTACGGCGAGGGAGCTCTCCGGGATGAGCTCTTTGGTCGAGCGGGGAGTCGTCTCCGAGCTCTTCTGACCTTGGATGCTGAAATTGGTCGTCATTTGTACGCTGGCGAATCGAGGTTTGGGCGGCGGTCCGGCGTCGTGCCGTCCCCAATCGTGGCAGGAATCGATCCCGTCGACATGGGCACGGCCATACCATGGATGGGGCATGCACACGTCGATCGCACTTGAGGGTCTTGTGGCGGTTGTTGGAGTCGATGGGGTATGGCGCTGTGATGGAAAAGACCTCCTCCTCATGGGCGTAGCGGCGTGGCCACGGTGCTTTCGTCGAGGAGTGGTTGGCCAACCGTTCTGCATGTTAGTTACGCATACGCCGACAAATGATCCGCAATCGTATTTTCTACTCCCTTTTTATCTTTTATTTCTATATCAAATCCTTGGAGCAGAAGAATCCAGCGGATCAAGCGAGGTTTCGCATCCTTTTGGTAAGAAGGTACTTAAGGGCAGCATGGTCTGTATAAACGATTATCTTTGCGCCCACTAAGTAGGATCGAACTTCTCGATAGCAAAGACTACTTGCCGGGAGCTCTTTTTCCGTAGTGGCGTAATAAAGCTGGGCTCTGTCGAGTTTTGCTAGCATATGCGATGGCATGCTGCTTTTTTGTCCTTGGTTTGGCCCAAGACCGCACCAACGGCGTAGTCGCTAGCATCGCACATGATTTCAAATGGCAACGACCAATCAGGGGGTTGGATGATCGGGCGAGATGAGTGCTTTCTTAAGGATTTCAAAGCGTGCAAGCACTCATCCGGTGAAGTCAAAGGGCACGTCCTTGGCTAGCGAGGGCCGTAAGGGGTCTAGCGATTTTGCGAAAAGTCTTTTATAAATCTTCTATAAAACCCCTGCGTGGCCTAGGAAACTACGGATACCTTTGACGTTCAATGGGGGTGGTAGTTTTTCAATAACATCTATTTTGGCTTTGTCTACCTCTATCCCCCTCTCGGACACGAGGTGCTTTCGAGAAACGATGCCTTCTCGGACCATGAAATGGCACTTTTCCCGATTAAGTACCGGGTCCTTTTCTTGGCATATTTGCAAGACCGGTCTAAGTTCTTCAGACAACTTTCAAAAGTCTTACCATAGACGGAGAAATCGTCCATGAAGACTTCCATGATTTCTTCGATCATGCGAGAAGATAGACATCATGCCTTCTTTGAAAAGAAGCGGGTGCATTACACGCCCCAAATGACATTCTACGATAGGCATAGGTTCCGTATGGGCATGTGAACGTGGTCTTGCTCGTCATCGGGGTGGATCGGGATCCGGTGGTAGCGTAATACCCGCCAAGGAAACAGAAGAAAGAGTGTTTCGCTAACCGCTCCAACATTTCATCAATAAAAGGGCGCGGAAAGTGATCTTTCTTTGTTGCCTTGTTAAGTTTTCTATAATCAATACACATTCTCCACCCTGTGACTTGTCTTTGTGGAATGAGTTCGTTTTTAGCGTTCTCAACGATCGTCATTCCTCCCTTTTAGGGACCACTTGATTTGAGCTAACCCAATCAGCGTGTGGTACGGGATAGATAATCCCGGCGTGAAGAAGCTTGAGAACTTCCTTCTTCACGACTTCACGCATCGCATTATTGAGCCTGTATTTGGGGTTCACATGATGGGGTACTGTCAGGGTCAATAGGAATGCGATGTGTGCATAGTGTTGGGCTTACCCCTTTCAGATCTTGAAGGGAATACCCAAAGACCGATCTGTGTTTCTCTAAGACGGCTATTAGTGGGTAGTTTTCACGGTCACTAAGTTTGTCACTTATGATGACCGGTGCTTGTGAATCATTTGTTTAGGAAGACATAGCGTAGGCACGGGGGTAGGGGTTTAAGCTCAACCGGAGGCCAAGTTAGCTCTTCCTCTTTGGGAAGTTCTATGAGTTCCCCGACCGCGTCCTCTTCTTCGATGAAGAATTGGGCGTCTTTTTCTAGGTCCGTTTCGGCTTCTCATATAGCATAACTCCCATGACCTCCTCGGGCGTGTCGTACTCAAGGAAGGGTTACATTTATCGAAGTTTTTTAGCTCGAGTAACGGGATAGAAAACTTTTTCTTCCCGAGTTTGACATCTAAATCCCCGGATGTTGATAGATCAAGAATCTTCTCCAAGGGATGCCCGATCAGGATGTCGAAGTCTTGGATATCAAAAATATGAAAATCCAGAGACAATTTGACATCCTTGTCTTTGGAAGATTTGTTCATGTATAACCTCGCGGCTTTCAATAGTGGTACGTGGTGCTATGCGCAAGGTCATGTATAACCTCGCGGCTTTCAATAGTGGTACGTGGGGGTTCTAATGGCTTCCTCGACAGGAGGCTTGTGCAAAGGTTTCGGACATTATGTTTATCCCCACAGCGAGGGTTGTACATGACTTCCACCCGATCTCCTTGATATTTGCAATGGATTGGTGTAGAGGGGCCACTTATCCGAGTTTCTTGAAAGAGGGTCCTTCCTCTCGCAACCATTCCGTGCTCATTATAGCCGATAGCTCCTTAATAGACTCACGGAGGAAAGTTTTTATCCAGGGGCTGTTTCGCTAGCTGGGGACTGGTGGTTTCTTCCATTGTTCGTGCCGAGGTGTCACCGAATTGATCAAGAGGGTCAACCTCGAAGAACGGGGAGGTCCGTGCATCTGATCTCCTTGTGTTACGGTTCAAAGGCGAGGGTCTCTATAGGTTTAATAGGTTCGGCTTTCGCCGAAGAGACTTCCTCGGTTTTACGCTTGGGTTCTACTCGGATGGGTTCTAGCGGAGGGGTATTCTCAAGAATACGGCTTAGGAGAGCTTCCCCTTCCACTTTGTGGTTTTATGTGAAAACGACCCTCCGGCAGGCTAAATCAAGCGGCAGGCGCTTGCCCCTGTCCAATCCTAGCCGAAATCTTTGTAAAAGCACGTGGTTTGGTATGGGACAGTGTCCGGGCCGGATCGTGTAAGCGTGGTAAACCGGTCCCAGGCCGCACCTAAGGTTTCACCCTCTATTTGTCGGGAAGTTGAGTATCTCTTGTCGCAGGGGCCATGATTCTCGATATAGGGTAGAATGCTACACGAGAATACATTTCGCAGTTCTTCCCATTCTCCGTTTACCAACCCTACGTTATGGGCGTACCATTGAGTAGCCCTCTCAGGAGAGAGAACGGAAACAACTTCCACCTCGGCGTGTCGTGTGTCATGCCCGCAATTGTCGAGGCAGCCGAGCCGCTCAAACTCCCGTAAGTGATGATAGGGGTTTTTCATATTCCGAGCCCGAGAAGGCTCGGGCCCGAACCATGGCTATAAAGCCGGGCGGAGCTCATATTCGAAGTCGTGATTGGCTTCGCAGATTGGTGTGGTTCTACGAGCTCGCCCTTAGGAGCGGCATGTGATTTGTAGGGTAGGTTGCTCCATGGGTAACAAGGACTCTTTTGGTATTTTTGTTTAAAGGATACTACCAAATCACTAAGGTTGACTCGGCTCGAGATATAGCTACGACAACCGTTCCCGGCAACGCGCCTTAAATGCTTGTTGGTGTTACTTACACACGTAGAGAAATCCGCAAGCGCACGGAAATACCGTTTCGGTGGTAGCGTGGTATCGTATTTTTACAAGGACGGTCGTAGAGCTGGCTTTTCGTGTCTATGTCAACCTAAGGCAAAGGTTTGTTTTCTAAGAGTAGCGAGGTACCTATTGGCTAAGTTTTCCAGCGGTGATTCCTAAAGTCCGTTGTCTACTTACCGGGCACCGCCCGCTCCCAAATGGGTAGAGTCCGCAATTAGCTCTACGACACGGGCCCGAACGTGGGGGGATTTCAAGGGACCGACAAGGCTTGTCATGACCAAGCTGCCTACCCCCTCAACCGTGGGATGCACCGCAAAAGGTAGGTGAACGCTAGTCCAAACACCACGTTTGCACTATTGGTCACAGTTCTTGATGTTGGCCAAGGTTCCCGGTCAAAGAGTTCCTCCACCAAGAACTAACGTTCGAGACGATCTACCAATCCCCGCAAGTCTACAACACTAAGAAATATACGAAGGAAATTAAGTAGTCGCAAGATAATCACAAGACTCCTTACCCAAGTGTAAGCGGCTTGCGAGAGGTACAAGCCGGGGCGGGTACCGACAAGTCCCGCACTGGCCCCTCCTAGGAACAAACAGAACATCGAGGGGCTTAACCAAGCAACTCGGGTAGAAAGAACAAAGCTTCTTTCTAGCTTTTTCCTCTCTCACTCTCTAGAATTAGGAGATAGAAGAAGAAGTAGAAGAAGAAGAAGAACTAATTCTACTCTCTTGCACAAGTAATTTGGTTTCTCCTTTCAATTTGTATTGATTGTTTGAGAGGGAGAGAGGGGGCCTATTTACACACAAGGGGAGGGGCCTAAGTGCTAAAATCACCCAAACCGTCCTAGGAAAACCTTCCATGTATGCCAAACCGACCATCCCACGCGTCGGTTTCACCGGTTTTGGAAGGTAGCAAACCCGCCCCCGAAGATGGGCTCGAACCGCCTCGGCCAGGTGCGGCCGCACGGGTGGTGCGCGGACCCCGCCCAGGCTGGCTTTGGCCCGCTTCGTAGGTCGGGCTTCCTTTGCTCGAAAAGTTGTAAAGTGGACTTGGCCCGGCCTGGTTTCGACGTTTTCTTTGCGATTCTTGTTTGGGCTTGCCATTTGCTCCTTTGGGCCTTTTTCTATTTCTTGTTTTTATTTCTTTTTCTTTGTCTTTTTGGCCCAAAGTGATCATCCATGAGTTTGTACCGCAAGTTCAAATAAACACCAAAACTTTGGAATATGTTAGTTAAAATCTTATTTCTAGGTTGTTTTGGTGTTGTGTTGACGGTATTTAATTGGTCGTTGGTTACCGGTCAACAAGACGGGCCGCAGCCTCATCTCCGGCGGATCTTGCGGCTTCTTCTTCAAGTGGATCCAGCTGCGCTACTGGTGGATCCGGTTCTACTATGGCAGCTTAGGGGTGATCGCCACGGCCCAATGGGTTGCCGGCATGGACCCACGGCCGAGCGCTGCCTAACGCAGACACGGCGTGGAAGCCGCATTACCTAAGCGGCGAGAGGGAATTGGGATGGCCTCGGATCTACCGGGCAGAATCGATGTGATTGTTGATGTATTGATTTGCGATGTGTTGAACACTTCGTGTGATCTACGAATCGAATCGATTTGTGATGTGTTGAACACTGGAACAAATTGGAGCCTCTCGTTGGTGCACTACTACAAAAACTTACTACAAGAACGCCCCTTTTGCATTAGGGCGGTTCATTTTTCGAGCCGCCCCTATAGCGACTCCACCATACGAGCCGCCCCTATAGTGATGACTGTAGGGCGCCTCAATATAGAGCCGCCCTACTATTATTAGGGCGGTTCAATCACCAACCGCCCCTAATGTAGTCCGCGGTAGGGGCGGCTCTATATTTGAGGCGCCTACAAAGGTGAGATCCCGAATTTTGAAAGGAGACACTAAAAATTAAAAATTCGTAAACGACCTCAAACGGAAAAACTTCCTTCATATGAAATGTAGATCTCGAAAAGTTATGAAACTTTGTAGTTGACAACTTTTTTACTTTGAAATCATCTAGTCATGCAAAAGTCGTGGTTCGAATGTCTCAAATTTGAAATTCGAATTTCGTAAACGACCTCGGACGGAAAAACTTCCTTCATATGAAATGTAGATCTCGAAAAGTTATGAAACTTTGTAGTTGACAACTTTTTATTTTGAAATCATCTAGTCATGCAAAAGTCGTGTTCGAATGTCTCAAATTTGAAATTCAAAATTGTAAACGACCTCGGATGAAAAAAAACTTTCTACATATGAAATGTAGATCTCGCAAAGTTATGAAACTTTGTAGTTGACGACTTTTTAGTTTGAAACCATTTAGGGCCTCAAATAGTTAATTTACACCTCGGATTTGTATAATATTTGGGGATGCGGAATGAGATATGAATACATATGAGTGTGTAGTGCAGTGGTGGGGAGGGTCGCGCGCGAGCACGAAGTCGTGGGTTCGAATCTTGGGTACCGCAACATTTGCAAAAAGCCTGAAAAAATCACCATGTGTAGGGGATGTGAGGATGGCCGATGGGTCCTCCCCTAGTTAAATAAAAATGTTTTGGTATTTTTTTTTTGAATTTTGAAAACGCGATTTTGAAAAATAATGTAGGGGACGGCTCATACAAGAGGGGCGGTTGCATCACCAACCGCCCCTACCTGAAAACAACTTGTAGGAACGGAAGATTAGGGGCGGCCGGCAAAAAAACCGCCTCTACAGAGGCAAACGGCCGCCCCTATAGAAAGGTTATGTAGTAGTGGTGGGCTCAGATGTGGCAGCAAGTTTATGTAAGAATCAATTCGATTTGTGGATGAGTTTCATTTGTGTTCGGGTCAATCCCTCCTTTGTAATGTTTCGTAGATGAAATTTCTTAAGGCAGTCACGGTCGTGGGAGCCAGCGAGCATGAAGGCGGCGGCGGCTAGCAGGCATGGCGGTGGCTGCGGTAGGCACCGAGCATGCTTGCTGTATTTTTATGTTTTAAAGCTTATCACCGCCGGGTGAAATTCCGGCACAAATACACAAGAGCCATCACTACTGTTTTCTTACTCATTTTCTGGCAGTAGAGGGGGGTTTGGACCCAGCAGTGCCAGTGATGTACTATTTTGGGTAGTGACTATACCCAACAAAAGAAGCTACAAATTAATAGGATTGCTAGTTACACACTTTAAATCAAGTAGAACATGTTAATATTGTTTTAAAAAAAGCACTTACATGAGAGCAATTTGGTGAACCATGGCTGCAACGTGCAATACACGGAGAAAGGTGGGGAAAGACACTTCCTTGGATGAGTATGCTTGAGCTAAGTTAGAGGAGGAAGAAGTGGTTTTGGGTGTAAAAAAAAAAAAAAAAAAAAAAAGTGAGGGGAATGGGAATGGGACCAGACGAAGTAGTCCGAGGCCCACATCCAACGGTCGAGCCCACTCCAAAGTACGTGACAACTACTGCTAACTCGAGTACTATAAATTTTTGAAAATCAAAAGGAGGGCAGGAAATGCATGCATCCGGCTGACGATGGACATGACAAAATGTAACAACTTTTTTGGACGGAAAAGATGTAGACAATTGGAGAAATTAATGGAGCATTTGTCCTACTGTTCGACCGTGGTTGCATGGTTATCTGTCACCTAGTAGAACTAGTAATGAATGAACTTGGTGTGGCAGAGGAAATAAATATTTATATATATATATGAGGAAATAAATATTGATATCTTTTTTTCACATTCGGCTCAAATAAAAAGAACACAACCTGGTCCAACGGTCGGTTTCTCAAGTTTCTCTATTTGTTTTACTAAAATATATTTTTTCAAATAAAAATGAATGTATACCTGGTAGGCCAATAAACACTGTAACCTGCTTAATTGTACCAGGTAACACAACAAATGAAAGCCAGCTACGGCCAATAATTCAGAGACATCGTTTCTTCAAAAATATAATTCAGAGACAATGAACTGGCATCTCATATATGTATGTCCACTGGTTAAGAATAAGAACCTCTCTCTAGTATCAGGATTCAGGTACAATGGAGAATGTGTTCCAAATCTCAGAGCTATTGAACATCAGAACATGTAGTATGTATCTATGTCCTAAACCTGAAACCGACTCTCAAAGCTCATCGTGCGCTCAGGTCCTAGATCGAAGGTGCTAGAGGAACATTATCACCATCACCATCACCATCTCCTGGAAATCCAGTTTCTGCAGCTTGGTCTGACCACTGAGGGGGACAAATTAAAACGGGTTGAAACTTGACATCAGAAACTTGAACAATCTAACAACTCGATGAGGATTTGCGCAAACTAGTTACCAAGGGGTGTCATAACTTACTTTATGTAAACAAGGAAATTGATCAGGTAGACAGTCTCCTTCAGCAGGATATGTATTCCACAGGTGTGTGACATGATGAAACTATGAATGGGGGTACCTGGAATTTTGTGACAAGATATCAATTTAAATGTGTGTGTGCGTGTATGTATGAAGTGCAAATTAGGTGTTGCAAGACAAACCTCCCGTAGCACGAGGCAATTGAACCAGCAGAAGGCAAACTGAAGAAACTCTTCTTTTTGTGATTAAACTGAAGAAACTCTAGTCATTGTTCTTAATTATCATTTGACTCTGCTTCTGCAAATAACCAAAATATGTTGTCAAAGAAAGTGTTTTCAGTGTTAAGAGCTACTACAAACTGTAGTTATTAAGTAGGAAAACAAATTGCCAGAAAAGCTGATCAGTGGAACATTACTGTCTTTGTTATGAACAAGTTTCTCCAGTCTAAAAACTGCTTTGAATTCCTGGTTGTGCAAAGGTAGCACAAGGCACTCTTTCGCCACAGTACATCTCTGACATTGAGGCTGACTGTTATCGAAGACAGCAATAATAGCCTTATTACCATGTAATAAAAACGGTCAATCCAAGTGACACCTTACCATGTATAGAGATTGTTTTCCAGAGATTTCTAAAACTGCAGGTTCTGGAAAGAAAAAAGCAACATCAGCTAGAGTGTTACAAGAATGACGATCGCCCAAGCCTGGTCCAAACTTCAGAATGGTCTTACACTTAGGACACACTTTGGGAGAAATTGTTCTTGGGAGTCAGCTTCTCAATTTAAGTGTAGATTCTACATTTGCATGACCTACTGCAAAATCGTCTCTATTGCTAATGCTTCAGAACCATATTTGAAGAACCTGAAATAATGTCAGAAGCACTAGTTGCCAAGCAATCTTGACCGTTACTAGACGACGGTTAGCATGTTTTTTTTTTGTACAATAAGGTAATGATCACTTCATGAGAGGACAGAACAAATAAAGGAAAGTAATTAGAAGCACAATTTCTTGAGGCCACAAGAAGCTTCCAAGAGCTATACATTGCCAAACCAGTAGAACACAGGTTATAGCATGATAAGGTTCAACTTATTCGGTGTCCAACTTAGCTTCCAAGAGCTATTCATTGCTAAACCAGTAGAACACAGGTTAAAGCATGATAGGGTTCAACTTATTCGGTGTCCTGCACGCACTATGTAAAGTGCGCATATCATGAGTTGACTAAAAATAGTTCAACCAAGGAAAACAAGCATGCAGCAGAAGCAACACTCATGTTTGCATGCCGCTTATTCTTCATATTTGTGTTGGCTACTCCTCAGAAACTCCATCTGCAGGAGTATTGGCCATAGCATCTCCATCGTCAGCAACCTCATCATCATCGTCGTCGACATTAGCTGGGATGTGATTTCCATCTAAGGGAGCAGCAGAAGTAGCAGTATTATCATCAACATTCTCTCTTTCTTCTTCTTCCTCTTCATTCTCTGCAACTGCCAGCAAAAAGTTCTGCAACTTATGATGCACTATGTGCTTTAAATATACAATAAAACTTCTTTCCTTTTTTTCATATGATTCAGAAATGAATGTGTCAGCATCTAAAGTAATGTGTGTTACTGTACGCACCATTCTCTTGTTCCTGTGGAACGGGAACAATATAAATCTTCTTGACAGAATTGGCAAAAATCCTGCAGTAGTAACTGGTTACTACTTTTACATAACAAGCATCGTAGGTAATTTGGAAAGGAGTGTCATAAATATAGTGAGCTGGCCGGGAGAGATAAGTTGGACTCACTCCCATGGAACTTCCCCAAGGAAGAAACGATCACCATCCATATTATCATAGAAAAGAATGAAGTTGTTGTCATCTTGTGGCCCATCCACTTCATTGTTTACTAACCCATTAAGTTCACATGATGGCACTATAAAATTGAAGAAAAACGATAAATTAGTATTGTCATATTCGAACTTGATTATATTTTAAACTTTGTGTTCCATGAAAAATGAAAGTGAATCCAACATGATGGACACTTTTGATACATGAAGATACTTGTAAAACTACAAAGTTGGAGGCACCTAACCTTGTAATTATATACTAAGAAAGTTACCCAAAATAGAGCCAAATGTGACTTGAACCTAGGTAATGGAGCTATATACCCATATCTCCAGCTACGCTCATAGTAGTTGTACAATTATGGAAGTCTACTATCAAGAAAAAAAATCAACAAAATGTTATATAATAGATCCTCTGAGTGAATGATCCCAACTAAAAGATGTGTTTTTACAAGATACTTCTTCCATACATGAGAAGAAAGAATTGACTCAAAATTGTCCAAGATTACATATGTGTCATAGTTACTAGAGAGTATATGTACAGTCACGATCCTCTACAAAATTTTTTTTGAGGGAACCATCCTCTATAAATTGATTGCTAGGGTCATATAAGTTAGAAACTAGGATATCAATCTTGGTGAAGACAACTATGCTGAGTTGGATGCATCATAATAAAATATTTATGTAATAAATACTAAAATTCCAAGTGAATCAAGAACAACTAGATCAACATATTGACTAAAGACATGTATAGAGAAGTTCAACTTACTGGAATAGTCGTTGCCTAATCTTTTTAAGGTGAAGGACAACGAGGCATAGTTCTGGTGAGTGGCCAGATTTATCTTCCTCCCAACAACTTCACCTTGCATGAAAACCTTGACAAACCTTGATGGTGAGGGTCCAGGATGCACCTCAACTTCAGGCCCAACAAAATGCTCTTGATCTCATCCATAAGAGAATAGTGCCAGACTCCTATTACGCTTTCTGTAAGGTAAACAAAGAGAGAATAAGTTGTTTGTTTAAAATGCTTGCTTAGATGCATGACCAAACTTGTTGTCGCTAGAAAAGATCGTTTATTTTGCATCAAAGAGGGAATCATGATTCTAATATCGAAAAAATGGGGAAAAATGAAATGTAGGGATGCAAGGTTTCTCCTAACCTTACAGATGATATTCGTGCAGCTCACAAGGCATACATAGTCGAATGTCAACTGTGGTATTTATAACACATGAGTGGCCTGCTATTAAATGAAGTTCACTTGGCATAGCCACATTTTACAACTCCATCCTTGTACAATATAGTATTTAACAAATATTCCAAGATATTTCATCTCCACTTATATATATACCAAAAGGTAACTGTGCAAATTCGCAAAAAAAAAAATCATGTCTATATAGTCTATAAAGATCACATATCAACAATTCATTAACTTCTCTAATAGTGTTTTAGTTCATGCCAAAATCTCAATTCATGCAAGAGTGCTTGAACAAAATGGAAATGTAAATCTCAAAAAAAAAAAAAAAAAATGGAAACGTTGTTGGTCCTATTAGATGCCATTTTTTATAGGCAATAAACTTTGCATTGCCAATAACATAAGGGTTTGGGTGAAAATATGTCGTTGACTTAGAGATGCATGCAAGTATATCTCCAACATTTATTGTCCTATGAACAAAATTTAGCATATCTTACTATTAAAATATGTTACATTGCATTTATGTTACATATAATTGACCTTCACTAGTTTCCAAAGGTTTGTTGTCATCTTTACATGTACAAAAAAAACAACTGGTTTTCTTAAGCTACTTCTTAAACTCTATCATATGGTGACGAAATTGGTTTGTCTAGTAGCATATATGGTTTATTTCCTGCTTGATAGGTTTTATGCTTTTGTAGAATTTTCCATTTATTTTATAATAAAATGAATCATATGAGGCTCATCATATGTTTGAACCCACTTAGTGTTGAATATATTACTCAACAATTAATATAAACCTTGTGTTTTAGGGAAAAATTTCCACTCGTAGTACCCTTCTACAAAAAATTCAATACTTCCTATTGTTGTACACAACTTAAATTCATCATTATTTCACCAAAAAATATGATAGAACAATCAATCCGGTTATGAAAAATCTTGGATCTAGTAATTTGCTTTTATCACACTTGTATTGGTGTTGTATAATGATAAGTGGTTACAAATCACTCTTTTATGTGCTAAATTCCACCAATATTGTAAGTGGATACATAGTTTAATTGACATATAATATTTCTAGTCTCACATGCATATATTAAACTAGTATAGTGAGGAGCACAAAAGGCAAAAATGAATAAGAGACAAATTTGTAATTATGTAGACAATGATAAATATCTAATCAGTGGAACCGAATTAGTAAAATTAAATAATATTTTTAAAATGGACTAAGGTTTATTAATTTTCATGCTTAAGAAAAAATTTAAATATGTTTTGCATTCTATATATAATTGTAGCATCATATAATATACCAACACTAAGAAATGACGAACACTATATGGCTAATTAAAAAAATGCACAAAATGAATAATGAAAAAAGGCCCACTTTCAGTGATAATTTCCATTGTCTATTAAGCCAGGGATAACATAATAGTACCATCTAAACGTGCCACTTTATAGTGAGCACTAAAAAAAATAAGAGATGGTTCAAACAAATACAAATTTATGTCCATGCTATCATAGTTGATCTCAAGATTGTTGGGTACAATCATTAGGCTAGTCCCACTATCTCGCCTTGCATAATATGTTATTTAACTATAGAGCATGACACCAATAATTTTCCTCCCATCTCAGATTTGATGGTTGGGAACTTGCCTCATTGGTCCATTGTTCACACCGATGACTGCATCTTTAGGAATGTCCCAACCATTTTTTTTCATGCATTGATAAAGAAAGAATTGCAAACCAGCTATCGTGTTTGTCTTCGGGGACCGCCAGATGTGCCTTTTCTTAGTGAATTACTTGTTTAGATGGTAAGATTGAAGCCATTATTTAGTTTGTGATATAGGTAAGATATGTGTGTACAATTTACTCTAAATTTAATAATACCAAGACCAAAGGGTGGGTATTCAATTATGATCAAAAAGTTACTTTGTAATTTCAAGAAATATTCGGTGCTCTAAAAATGTTAAACAAATAAACAAAAAAGTTTTAGTAACCGCCAATTTGGAATTTTCTGCTGTTCAGCTAGGCTAAAGATCTCCAACACTAGGGAGTGTGTGATTGAGATTACGTAGTATGGAAGGATGCAAAAGTGCAAGGACACCTAGGGCATGGGAGCTAAGTACTCAATGACGTACGGCCATTGGAATTGATAAGGTGGCGAGTTGTGCAACCGCTGGGAGTGTCGGGTTGCTTGGGAGGAGACCAACTTGGCAACCGAAAAGCGTCTATCAACCAAACGGTCAATGATAGACTAGCTACATCTTGTAGGCTAGCTACCGTACTAGGTGGCCTGCACATGTCAACTGGTCAGGGCTAGTTTTGGTCCTAGTAGGCAGGAGGGGCGGCCGCTCATGACCTAGCACAGGAGGGGCCATAATAGCCCATATACGCATAACCCACCCACACATGTTGCTAACCTATTGTTTGAGTAGCCTAGTCGTTCGAGAATTTCTATGCCTTCACATAGTTTTTCATCATCAATCCGTTGCTTATTAGTTATTTTCTTAGAATGTTAGATTTATAGATTGTTAGGGTTTCTAAACTCCTAGTTGGAAGTATTTGTTAGTTATTTGGATAGCCAAGTATTCCTCTATCATCTTGGATTTATACCCTAGATGTGAGCCATGAAGAACAAATGACTCTAGTTGCCTATTGTGCCAATACGTCAGCTATGATCCTAAGACCGGAGCATTTTGCATCAAGGAATGTTCAATATCGATGGAATGGTGGGAAGTTTGGTTTTTAGCTGGGATAAGCATTCTAGTTTCATTTGACTACTGTTTTAGTATAGAGTATCAAACTTGTTTTAAGAATTAAGTACATGTTACTAGTACTACTATTTTCTTTGTCATGTTACAAATAAAAAGAATATTTGGTCAAAAGGGCCCATGTTATTTCCCGCCTTAGGGCTCTCAAAAACTATAGAATTAGTCCCCGACCGGGCTGGCGGTGAGTTGTAGTTGGGTTGAATAGCTTATGGGTGGTGGCAGAGCTAAATGAATTGGCCTAGGCAGGCTCTAAAGTGCCATGTTAAACCTTGGCCCAATTAAGACCACATTTGTTTTGGCCTGCAATGGCTCCAAATGTGGCCTATTCCAACCCGGATCATGTTGACCCGATTCGAAGTCAGGTCAGACCAGAAATGGTCGTTCAGTTGGATACAACCCATAATGAAAAGTGGTCGATCCGAGCCTTTTCTTTCTTTCTTCAAGGGCCACAATGAAAATGGACCATCGTATGTATGGAATGGAGACGGGCCAGGTTTGAGTAACCAGCAGAAACCACTTGGTTCGGCCCAAGAATATAAACAGGCATGTATTTAACATGAAACAACCGAATAAAGCCTAAATGTTGTTCGTAGGTGTTCAAGCAGCTCGCAGTTAGCTAAGGATGGTAAAACTAAATTGTTAGCCTTTTTTGGTTGTTCAAACCCCAACTATATTGTGTTTATCATGTCCTCTCTTTTTATCTATCATCTTGCATACCGACTAACGATTTAGTTTTCTTTACTAGGACCAAAACCCAATTGGGATTTCATTTTTTAGGGTTTGGTGGCACATAATACTGAGTTGGTATGCAAGATGATAGACAAAAAGAGGGGGACATGATAAACACAAACAAGTCATATATCTGCCTTATTTATTTATCACTGTTGAGAGCATGTTTCTTCCTTTCTAGATTCTTTTTTTATTACATAACGATCAAAATTATATGCACATTGATTAGGAAACACCAACGGTACAACATAACTCACTTAGGTACTAGCTACCTCACTTAATAAAATTAGTACAAGAATAAAAGCACGTAATTCGGAGCTATATATGCCAGATCAGGAGTTGTGCAGGCATATAGTGCATATATGCTCATGTCCTTTGATCAGTTTTTCCTTGCTGAGAAGTGCATGCCTTCACTCATTATTTGTTGGTTCTTCGGCTTTATATTTTCTGTCACCTTCACGTTGACCTGAAAAGAAATTGTATTATATTGTGTAACAACAATACCGTGGTACATATAAGAACGTTCATTCATGAATGGTAATCATCAGTCTCTTTGTATATATCAAAAGGAGGATGTAGCCAATATAGGAACACGTGTAGTAAGAAAACAGCATTATTTTGCAATTACCTTTGTCACTTGATGTTGGGTTTCGGACAATGTACAATCTTTTAGCAGACGCTAGGAATAATCTGCAGAGAAAATGCACAGAAACATGATTTTAATTTCCCACTTTCGTACAAGTTCGTCCTCGCATTTCCATGTTATACATATAACATGTGGTAAATTTTAAAATCTATACATAATATATGGAAATAGGGTTAATATTAATAATTCTAATCGATCTGTTCACTTCAGAATATTTGACTTGGTTGCCTGTTTGGTAAAATTTCTGTAGGGGCTCCATGAGCCCCTTTTCCCCTCAAAAAAAAAAATCATAGTCTTTGACTTTAATTTTCTATAGTTATTTTTTTTGTCATGTTTATAACGTAATATTGTTCAGGTAGTCCAAAATGAATTACAGCATGGTGATTTGTCATTTTGCAGTAACATTAATGCAGGCCAAGAGTCCATGCATTCCACAAAAATATCTATATAATAATAAATATAATATAGTTGGCGGATTGCAAGCAATGGCTGCAGATACTTACTCCCATGGAACGTCACCAACCAGCATTCTGTCACCCTCAAAGTCTTCGTACAGAAATATGAACTTGTCAGTATCAGGAACCGCTTTCTCTTCCGTGGCCGCACCTGATGAACAGTCTGCTGCTGCATTTATAGAATGAAATCTATTTTTTAGAAAACAATCAATGACACATATCACCATGGTAGAGAAATTGGATCCAACTCTAAACCAATAAATAAAATATCAGCACCAAGAGAAATCTTGTAGATATATAATTGTTCTCCAAGCAACCACTACATCTAAGCAAATTTTTTTTTTTAAAAAAAACAGTACCTTTTAACAAGTTTTTTTTGCAAATCAGTACCTCAAATAATTGATAATCTTCAGTGCTGTTGTTATTATTCAGTCTTGTGTGTTTTTAGATTAAATCAGTCTTATGTTGTTGTTAGGCTTCAGCCGTGGCTGTATAGTATAGTATCTAGATTTACTTTTTGCATTTTATTTAGTGGGCAGCTCTCCTGCATAGACTATGGGCTAGTTGGGCTAGTCTTCACCGAAATGAGCCACTCAGTTTTAACATGTCCTTAATTAGCTTGGACATGGGCTGGAGGGATGGTCTAAGCTTAACCGAACTGGGCCAAATCAGTTTGTGGGCTTGGCTAATTGGGTGAGTATTAATTCAAATTGGGCCACTGAGTTTGAGGATATCCTTAGCTTGGTCCTGATGAGAAAAAAAAAAATTCCTAGAAGATATTTAGAAATTCCACTCTTTTAGCTAATCATAGTTGCAAGTCATATGCATATATATCATCATAATAGATTATAAAAAGATTTTTATGCTTGTTATCTTGCACTTTTGGAAAATCAAAATCTAGAATACAAAAAAAAAATTAAAATAAAAAAGTGACAACACATATACATCTGGATTATACAAAAAAGTTGAAGAAAACATAAATAAAAATCTCCTAGAAGATATTTAGAAATTCCAAACATATGGCTTTTCTCAAAATTAATATGGCCCATTTCAAAGGAAACCTATTTTATTTAGTTTTTTTTTTTTTTTTTTTTTTATGGTAAGAATAAATGGCCGGTTTGCTAATCCTGGAAAACAATAGCTGCACTAGATTTGCTATTGTAGTGTTAAATATGCGAATAAAAATTTTAGTTTTCCAGTGGGGTGTTTTGCTTGTACTTACGGCAAAAGAAGTTTGTTGTCATGTTGGTGAGCACCCTGGAAAGGGAATCGTAGCCGCCTTGGGCTCTGAGGTTGATCTTCCTACCAATCGTGCAGCCCTCCATGTGTACCTTGGCGAACATGTTAGCCAGCTGCGGCCGTGGTGTCGCCACCACCGTGCTGTCTGTTGGCGGCGGCGCCGCTACGTTCTTCTCGCCGCCGGCGTGCGTCGTAGTCGTCGTGCTATTGGGTGGTGGTCCGTCGTCTCCCTGGACGGCGGCGGTGGCGCCGCCAGCGGTCTTGGTTACTTGCATGGCGGTGACGATGTTGCGCCGGGAGGTGTGCACTGGCGGCCAGCCGACGGCTGGCGGCGATGTGGCCACACGGTCATCACTGTTTCACATCCATAACAAGGGCAAAGTTGATTTGGTGAAGCACATGTATGTCAAATAGATCAGCAGTGCGTATGGACAAATGGGATATTAGTAGTTCAGTGAACAAATTTTAGTAGTTCAAAGGTTATTGGGGACAATAATCTCTTCCTAGTCGATCAATCTTATAAGAGCTCTTTTACAATACTTGATTTTACCTACCATTACCTCTTGTTGCCTCTCCTAAATTCTTTTTTTAGGTGGAAGGATAACACGGTAATTGTTCACATCTAACCCCTCCCGCACCCAGCAGGTACCCCGTGCTCGCGACCCCTCCCCTCTTCGTCGCGGCCCACCCCGAGATCCCGACGCGGCTCCTCTTCGCCGCCATCTCGAACCCGCCGCTCCTCCTCCTCCTCCCCAGCCCTCGTCCGCGAGCCCCCCTTCGACCTCCCCGCCGTCGTAGCCCCTTCCCGAGGTGGCGCGCCGGGGACCCCAGTCCGTGCGGGACGCGGACAGGCTCATCCCCGCCGGCGGTCCTCGCACGCCGCCGACTCCATCGCGGCCGCGCCCACCGAAGACGCCGACGCCGGAGACGCCGACGGGCTCATCCCCGCTGGCGGCTCGCTAAGCGCCGCCGCCTTCCTCCGACTTCGATTGCGCCCGCGCCGATGAAGACGCCGACGCCGGACACCTCCCGCCACGCCCCGCCCTCGCCGTTGCGCCGCCACGCCCTCCCCAACCCGCCGCTCCTCCTCCTCCTCCAAGACGCCGTCCGTGCGCCGCCACGCCCTTGCCCTCGCCGTTGCGCCGCGGCGGTGCCGACTCCAACCCGCCGCTCCGCGCCGCCCCCTCCCAGACCCTCCTCCGCCGCCACGCCACGCCCTCGCCGTCGAGCAGGATTTGCATCGTTGCTCAAGGTATCCACTTTACGGTAAGCTTTGATAATCTGAATAACCTGTTTTTACTATCGAGTTTTCGTTGTTTAACATGAATGGAAGATTTACCCACACCATCCTTTCAATATAGTTCAATAAAGCCGTTCACGTCTTGTTTAGCGGATATAGTTGTGGACCAAGGATTAAAACTGATTGTGATTCGTATTTTGTATGCAACTTTGAGCTCGGCCCTCTGTTGCCTTTTTCAGTTCAAAGATATCACCATTTGATGATACATTCCTAGATGAGTGTCCATTTAACTTAGAACAGGACCATTGTTTGTTCCATGTATTTTGATGAGGGATTTGTTTGGGATCTATCTCATTTTGTGTGGGACCATATTTATTCCATATATTGCATCTCGAATGACGAGAGGCAGCCCATAGAAGCGTTCTCGGGTTGATGCAGGCATGCAAAACCGAAGTCTTGTATCTCTCGCATTATACTGTTTCGATGAGTCATGATTTATGAATTCTTAAGCTTGAAGGTGCAATAGACCATGAATTGAAGAGGAAGGCTTGGAGGTTGTTTGTGCTTTTGGAAGAGCACATTTTGCCTTGATGCCATTTTTGTTCTCTCTCCGAACAGGACCTTGAATTCATGTCATGCACTCTTGGCATTGGATGGTTGGGTAGGCATCAAACTACTGTACTAATTTTGAATTATTATTAAGATTCCACATATTTAGCAACCATAACAAAGATTTCTCCACATATTAGAATTGTAGTTGTTGGAGTTCATGTATGATTACATATTTGGATACTTGTTTAGAGATGGTTATCCGGCTTATATCCCCTGTCTGCAGAAACTGTTCCCAAAAGGTGGCTTGTACTTGTTTAGGAGATACTTGTTTGGAAGGCAAAGAATGCTCTACAAGTTTTCGTGATTTTTTAGAATTCTCATCAATCCTTCAGCTCATCTCCTTCAGTTCAGTCTTCATCGAAAATGTTGCTTGCTAATGATGATCCCTAAATGGTAGACACTTATGAACATGTGCTTTTAACTCGTATGTCTTTGTACTAATCATCTACGTTGTCCATTTAAAATGTCTCAATCATTTGTAATGTTACATCGCAATTGATCTATTAATCAACATGTCACCGCCCTACTTCTCGGGACATGCGTGAAGCGAAAAGAGAGAGGTTGGGAATTAAATCATATATGTCGTGATTCCATGTTTCAAGTGTGCACCGAAAAGTACCATCGATAAATTCTCTATGGCTATAGCCCAATCTGTTAGAAGTAACAGTTTGCGTGAAAGAAATGATTGAACTAAGGAGAAAAGCAATTTGCAAGGATATGGTGGTGACGGTTCATGTTTATCTGCTAGTCTTGCGCTGTACAGCATTTTCAGTTTTGTTCTTCACTGCATAATCAATAATTAAGCAATGTATAAGTATTTGCACTACCAGCAGTCAACAAACACTTCTGTGTTCTCAGGACACCAACCTGTTGATGTATAGTGCGCTTATGTAACTACTAATGTCCGTAAGAATCAACCTGTGGATAAGGTTTCAAATTAGTTTGTGCGTGGGAATGGGAAGAAAATCTTCCTCTTTCAAAAAAAAAAAAAAAAAAAAAAAAAGTACACAAAAGGCATCTGCGGTATGCGTGCTCCCATAGTTGAAGGTTTTGGGTTTTGAATTTCTTTTATTTGTTGACCTGTGCTCCATAAATTTTGGGTTCCGGATTTCTTGCCCGATTGACCCAAGGCTCCATAAATTTTTCTATCATAAGATGCAAATTATGTAATTATTCATCATCGGGAGATGCAAATTTGTTTACTTCTGGTCACTTTGCTCACCCGCAGCCTCCTAGGCTCGAACCTTGTTGGTGCCTTTTCTTTTATTTATGTACTCTTTTTTTTTTTTTTTTTTGCTATTTCCATTTCACTAAGATGCGATCAACACTATCTCCAAATAATCTAAAAATTTAATAGGGTGTTAATGGATACAAACTAAGATGTTGTGCACAGTTGTGCAACTTTCTGTAAGTAAGTTTACTTATTATTGTAATTATTTGTTGATTTACTAAAGAATAAATGTTAAAATACCCTAACCTAGCTAGAAAAATCTAAAAAACTTGCATGAACACACCATTTTGGTATATAGTCATGAGAAAAAAGTTTCAATGGATTTCGACAAATTGGTGGTGCATGTCCTCATAAAGTCATACATGTCTCACTACGACTAATAATATGACTACATAAGATATGTCACCACATGTAGATATGTGTATCACCACTATCTTCAAATCATCTCGAAACTTTAATGGGATGTTTATGGGTCCAAACTACGATGTTGTGTGCATTTGTGGAGTTTTTAGCGTAATTTTACCTATTATTATAATTATTTCCTGAACTACTAAAGAATAAATGTTAAAATACCTAACCTACCTAGAAAAATCTAAAGACTTGCATGGACACACCATTTTGGTGTATAGTCATGAGAAAAAAGTTTCAAATGATTTTGACAAAGTGGTACTCTACATTCTTCGTAGCCAGAAGCATCTCTCACTTAGTCATACAAGACTATGTGAGCCATGCATGCCTTTGTGAGGGTGTGCAGCAGAACTTTGTCGAAATCACTTGTATTTTTTATGTACTGATTATACACCAAAATCATGGGGCTATGCAAGTTTTTAGATTTTTCTAGTCGTTTTATGGTATTTTAACTATTTTTAACCTTGCATTAAAATCCACTTATGTATTTTCGCGTGTTGATGTGCTTTTAGAAATTTATTTGTGGCTCCAAAATATTTAACTTGAATTTTCAACCGAAACCCTTCCCTAGAATTCAAATCAAATCACTTCAAATCCCTCTGGTTTGTAGGAATTAAAAAGGTTGTCACAAAAATACAAACTACAAAACCTATTTTAGGCTACTTTCTACTCCCTCCTCTCGCTACGCTTGGGCCAACAGCCCACTTGGCCCGATGCATGTTCACCATGGCAGGCTGCGAGCGCTTTCTCAATTTTAGTCCCACCTCGCTGAAACAGATGGGAGAGATAGAGCCAATGGTCTATATAAAGACTAAGAACATTCAGATGCACTCCCCCGATTTTTTGCGCCGCTTGCATCCATTCAATTTGAAAAACGGTTGGAAAAAAATGTCATGGTGACACGGGTTTTTGAATTTTTATCCCGAGATGGTCTCGTGCAATCTGATAAACTTCATGGTAGTAGAAATCAAATTCTTTTTCTCCTAAAAGTGGACTAAGGAAAGCGGCCTTGCTACTTGCAAGGTCATTTTGGTCATAGTAAACAAACTTGGCAAAGCGTGAGATGATGATACATTAAGTTCAGTCCAAACTCGACAACTAAGTTCAGGACAATCGTAAGAGATACGGCGTGAGGACGGCGCCTTCAGCCTTTGGAGTTTAGCAAACCAAGTTGGGCGATATCTTGCAAAGTTCAACCTTTTGACTACCACGCCGACCAAAAACCAGTTTGATGGTTACGCCAACAATGATCTCTTCCACAACGCAGTAACTCGTCGGGCAATCAAATAACCGGAGGCGACGTAAAAAACTAATAATGTGAATGGCCGATGTCCTAAGACCACCTCTCTTCTCGATGATGTCACTCTGACTAAATGATGCAAACTAAAACTCGATCAAACTATTGGAGCATCAATTCATGTTGGACAAGGTCATATACATCCAATACAATGTAGCCGATTCTCATAAAACATGCACACTCGAGACTAAGATCTGAATTTCAAGAACCGAATTGTTGTGTCGAAACATATTCTCGCTAACACTTGCATTTCGAAACTAAGCATCACAACTAGAAGATATGACTTTTCAAAGATCATTTCGATAATTCGCATCTGTTGCGGGCAGCTCAATGTCCTCGTTGTTACAAGCCTTGTTGTCGGCTGCTCTCGGCTTACGCCTCTATTCCAAAGATCGACAAAGTTCATCATCCCCGTTAGCGTGAGAGGCCGGGCAAAGGCTCGGTGCCGGTGGTGGTCCAGTGGATGATGGTCCGGGAGCCGCTTGCCTTTCCAAGGCTGCCATCTCATCTTCGAGGGACGCCAAGACGCGCGAGTGTCAACGCTTCGCCCGTGTTTAACCTCGATCCATCTCGCATAAGTACTCGGGTAGTATGAAATGTGTGCGCACAATGTTATATGTCAAGATTAATTTGTGATACAAGAATTAGTGTTCATGTCAAACCGCAAATTAAGTCGATAAGTGTGGCATACCCGATCGCGGCTAGCAGCCATCGCACGCTTGATACGAAGCATCTCCCTAAATGTGTCTTCGTTACCATGCTGAATCTCAAAATCATTCCACTTCTTCCAAAAGTCGATTGTTTGGATCAAGATAGTTGGATGCATGCACATAGATGGCACGCGAACGATCAATTTCCCTAAGGCTTCTCTCTAGCTCGGGGAATTTCATGCACATTGTCGAACACTTTTTGTCCGGGAGGCCGGATTCAATTGCTTGCCGCAAATGCGACAACAAAGATAGCGAGGGACAGTTAGTATCAAACTATCAAGAATCAGCAAATGAGTTTTGTCAATAAATAATTGACTAACTAAAGGGACAAAGTGTCTCTCGAAAATCCCCCGAAGTTTCGTCTAATGTCGGGGCAAAAACAATCGAGGAAGAACAAGCATCACGTTATGCATTGACACCGAATCATATAGCTTAAATTAGTCAATCGGAAACACACTATTGGAAACAAGCACCGATACTAAAATAGTCTCTCGTAAGACCATACCCCTTTTGCCAATCGGAAACTTGGGCCATCGTATGCTATGATCAACACGTAATTGTAAGTGTTTTGTATGAACTACTCTAGTAGTTACAATAATCTCTCGAACTAAGAATCAAAAGACATGAACTTGCAACAGCGGTGAGAAACCAACACGGGTAACGCCTACGCCCCACAATGAGGTTCGCCGAGGGGCGGCGCCAAAGCAGCAGCCCACCGCTTTCAGCCCGCGCCCGCTTCCTCGGCGGGCAAGACGATGATAACCAGCAGCGCCAGCGCAAGAAGGCGCATGACGCCGAACCTACCCGTCCGCAGATAGCGGTAGCGGCGGCGGCGAACCTACTCCCGGGGTCATGTGCAACGCTAGCGTCGGTGCCGGCTCCGGTGCCTCCTCATGGCGCGCTTGGATCTAGGTTTGATGCCCCCATCTTCTTCTCGCCTCATCTTGCTCCACCATGGGAACGCCGAGGGCGACGCCCGAGCCGGCACAGCGAGGACGAGGAGCAGGGTGGATGACGGGCGAGGGAGGAACGAGGGGCAAGGGTGGCCCGTTGCCTCGCGTCCGGCCTCCTCCCATCGGCGGCGGCGGGCTCGCACGACGTCGGCCGTGGAAACCTACCCATCCGCGGCGGCGACGGCGGCTCGCAGACGCCGGTCGTGAAAAACCTAGAAGTAACCAACACACTTTCAGTATTCATTTTGTGTTTGCCACACTAACTATACTACTAAAAACAATAATTGGTATTTCTGAAGTTACCATTTTACCCTTTACAAAAAAAAAAAAGAATTACAAGTTTGCAATTACCGCCCATTCTTACTCCCTCCATTTTGTGAAGGCAACAGGAGGCAATTTTTACTTCTATGGCCCATCGTCATAGACACAACAGAGGCAATTTTTGCCTCCCCCGGCTTTTGCCTCCCATTGCCTACAGCCTTCGTAGCCGGCCGGATCGGCCACTCTCGATCGATGTGAGCCATCCAATTTTCCCCCAATTATTATAAAAATTTCATCTTATAATAAAAAAAAAAAAAAAGAGAAGGAAACACATGATGAGGCCATCACATGCATGGCCACACAAATAAAGCACAACAGCTGTTCAATTATTGATGAGAGAGCTAGCTACTTTAGTTATCGGACAGTAGTAGCACGCATCCATATAGGGACGGGACGGGGACCCAAAAAGGGGATTTTATGGAGAAAAAGACTGCACTGCAGCTAGAGGAGGGCCGCCATGGCCATGGCATGCCTGCTGCGCTCACCATGATTGCTGCCTGCAACCCCACCGCCCATCTTGCAGTCCAAACATCTCGTCTACTACTCCGTCCGATGTACGTACCTACGTGCTGCTCGCTCTCATCTCTGTCTCCCCAGGTCGCCATGGCTTCTCTCTGCATTCCCTGCTGCTCTATAACGGTCCCAAAAGAACAACAAGAGAGCCATCCATTCTCTGCGCCGCTAGATGTTCAGTAGTTTACCCCCACACACGGGCATGCATTCTGGCTATGTACTATATACTATAGTACCTTACTTATTGACTGGACGACTGCCGTAACATTCATGGTCCATCTACCTTTGTGTAGGACGATGATCCTACTTGTTTTCCTGTGTTTGGCTCTCCATTCCTTCATGCATGCATAATGTTTGCAAAAGGATGCAATGTCAGTATGGAATTATCAACATGAAGGCAGCAAGTTCTTTTCTCCTTTGCATGGTACCTGGTGGTTACTCCTATGTTGAGGTATCTAAATTATAGAAAGTTAAAATGTTTCTCTTCTCTTGCATTTTGTTTGTGACACATTGAAGTTCCGTTATCCAAGTGGAAGAATCCATTATTTTTTTTTTTACTAACACCTCTCCTAACAAATTTGAAAAATTTATATTGGTTTTCCACCAAAGAGAAAAAAAAAAAAAGGGAATAGTTCTTCATATTTAAAACAATTGAACGAAACAAAGTATGGGACAACTTATGACTATGAAAATGTGTAGAAATAATAATTTGTTGTGTTTATTGGTGAGAAATGGGATACTGGGTGAAATCCTAGTATATATGGACTTTAAGTTTATCCTAAGTTAAGCTATTATAGGTTTATTGGAACATATAAAAAAGGTCCAACCAACAATAACATTTACGATATCAAATGAGCATCGTTACATATATTTTCATATTACAATATTTCTTCATAAAACAAGGTTTCTCTATAAATTAAGTCAAATTTAGGATACATAGTTTGTCGTAGAACAAACTCAAGTCCCTTGTATTTTAGAACAGAGGAAGTATTTTTCTAACTCACCTTATCCAAATAGAAAGAAAAAAGAGAGAAAATATAATCTGACATGGGTGGAAAGCCCATATATATGTATCTGACTTGATACTAATATGCAATGCACTTATTTTCTACAAAATACATCCACTCTAAGTATTCCATTCATCCCAACTCATGTGTTTTCTGAGTTTGTTCTACGTTTCACTAGGTTTCTATAAAAGAGTATTAGCATAATCTATCAAATAAGTAAACTTTGAAAATGTATTCCACAAGAGATCTCTTGATGCTTGTTTGCCATTAGACATATTACCATTTTTTCAATAAACTCGGTCGAACTTAATAGTTTGACTTAGGATAAGGTTAGAAATTCTTTTACTTTGCAAAGGAGTTTTAAATGTTTGGCATTGGAAATATTGTTTTTTAGTAAACTTGGTCAAACTTATAAATTTGACTTGGGAATAGCTCAGAAATTCTAGTAGTTGCAACTGTTATAATTACATTTTTAAAATCTTTACGTGTTTCTCCTCGGTCTTGAGCTCTTCGATAAGGAGAGCAATATATATATATAAACGCAGTTCTATAAGCACACGACGACTAGCTTGCAGAATATACTAATCATCGAAGAGTGGTTCAAAATGTTAATGATTGCAATCATTTGTACGTAGATCACTTTGATCCTCCTTTTTTGCACTACACTACATACATTCTCTGCGTCATGATTGCAAATCTATAGACTATGGCCTTTGTATCTTCATATGCAGTAAGCCCATGTGAAATCATGTTTGCTTGATAAAATGAGAATAGACTGAAGGACGAACTATATGTCTTAAAAATTTCTTCACTGAGAAGAAGTGCCCAAATATATGGCAAACTGCAAACCTCCTTTAACTATGCTAGATGCAGTTCCAAAATCAAACCCATCATTGCATGAAAATGAATTGAGGTCACATTTTTAGAAGTACAACAATTGACCTAGCTATCCAGCAAAAACTTATCCATATGAAGTTCAAGCTCAAACATGCATGGATCATAAACATATGCAGTGCTTTGATTTACCGTGTGTAGCACGTAGCCATATGCAGAAATACTTCACTGTTTCAGGTTTGCTCACCTTGGCATGTAAGTGGTAGGAGGCGCCATCCGGTCTTGCTCGGCAGCAGCCTTCTGCTGCCGTGCGGCGAGGCTCCAAGGATGCATGAAGCCGGTCGGGATCGGCATGAGCGCCGCTGCCCAACCACCTCCTCCTGATGCCATCAAATCACCGACATGGTCGTGCCCTGCGGTGATCACATTTGCAGCTGTGGTGGCGGTAGTGGTGATGATGCAACGAACACGGTCCTCGTCGTCACGGCTGCCCTGTCGACCACCATAGCTCTCCTGCTTGTATCCGCCACAGCTGGATGCGTCACAGCCGCCGCCGCTGCCATGAGACAAGGAGATGCCAAGACTGAGGTCCAGATGCCCATGGAAGCAAGTGTTGCTGGAGCTTTCTTCCTTTCCCCTGACGGCCGCTGTTGTGGTGATGGTAGTATTAGCTGATCTCTCTTGCCTTCCAAGAGGCGGCGCCTCAAATGATACTAGATTCAGCATAAGGGGCTATGGAGATGTGAGCTCAGACTGACAGTGGAAGAGGAAGAGAGCTAACAATGCAAGGAGCTAGAGTGAGTGTTGTGTTGGTGAGTGAGGGAGAGTGAGTGTTGTGTTGGTGAGGGTTGAGGAGGGGTTTATGGTCGAAGAATAAGTATGTCGGCAGAATATAAGATGGTGCAGGACTACAGTGGCTGATGGTGGAAGGATATAACTTGTGTACAGGTATCAGCATATAGATCCATATGGGGTGAATGAGATGGAGAATGGAGGAGCAATGATTCCAAACAAGATTCTGTAAAAAGATGGAAATATGATGTACAAGAGAGCCACATGTGTGCCCGTTCTAGCTAGGTGACTAGTTCCATCATGTTGTTTCGTGTACCTAGGCACATCCTTTTTATCTGTTTCATTCATAGGCTGGAATATTGCTCCCTCCTAAATACATGTGTGGTAGTCGTGGATATTACCACAATTTTTTTTGAAAGTAAAAACAGCAAAGACTACCCAAATTCTGCACATTTCGTGGTGTGCCAATCTAGTTATTTTACATCATTTGGGCTGGCTCCTGGCTCCTGCTGTTGGAAATAAATTCTCTATTGCTTCATTCTGGCAGATAGCTAGATAACTACTGCATGATGGTTGAGAATCAGAGAATACTTCCTGTATTTATTTTTCCCACCTCCTGTGGTTGTTATTGATTCAGAAAGCGCATTCTGACAGTGGAAACTAGCAAACATGAAATCAAAATTTTGTGCCTATAGCAGGGAAACTATGGCCTTCATGAACTTGGCCGGAAAAGAGCATCTCTAACAGTTTTGCAATATGTACTTGGCAAAACTTGTGATTTGCCAAGTCACAAAAATATGTGTCAAGTGAAAAAATTGTGATTCTCCAATAGTTTTACAAATTTAGCGTGCAAAAAAAGAAATAAAAGGTAATATGCAGCATGCAAGTAGGGAGATGATTTTATTTTCACGGTCAATACGCAACATGCAAGCAAGGAGAGGATTTGCCAAGTCCCTCCCACCTTGGCATATTTTGCCAAGATGAGGATAGTTTATGTCAAGTTGCCCAAAAATGCCAATCCAAATTGCAAAACCTGTTGGAGATCACTTTTTCATGTTTTTAGCAAATTTGAAGAATGCAAAACCGTTTGCAAAACCGTTGGAGTTGCTAGTTTTTTGCGGGAATCAAAATGAGATCCAGCTATACGTTCGAACTAAATTTGCACCCCGGAGGCGGCATAGCCCCTTTTCATTTGCATCTGGGGTCGATTGATCTGCTTTTCTTGGTGGTGATGGATGTGCCGGCTGTGTCGTCGTACGTGGTGGGGATGTGACCATCATCTCCTCCACCACGGTGCAGTACTAGCTTGTTGTTTGTGTCCATTCCCTTTAATTATTGCTTGGGAACCCTACTTTGTACCCAGAATTTCCAAAAGGAAAACCTACCCAACTCTCGAAATGCTTATATATCTATATATGTGCTAATTGCAACACATTGTGCTAATGCACGCTTTCAAAAAAATTGCAACACATTACCATCATGGAATCTCAAGCGTGAC
The DNA here is from genome assembly GCA_015847255.1 of Hyparrhenia diplandra. Lineage (NCBI taxonomy): Eukaryota > Viridiplantae > Streptophyta > Magnoliopsida > Poales > Poaceae > Hyparrhenia > Hyparrhenia diplandra. Next base: position 40,695 of record JADLZK010010274.1, read on the forward strand.
GGCAATTGTATCCCTTTTTTTCATATATATATATAGATGAATTATCAAATCTTTTTTTTTGATAAAAATATGAATTATCGAATCTTTTTAAGTATTTTGCACCTTTTTGTCTTTTATTGCTTTTCATATTTTTGTTTATTTCCCATATATGTAGATGCTTTTTTATCTTTGTATATATAGTTGTGTCATACTTTATTCATTAATTAATTTATATAATTTTCCATCACATGCAAAATTAGAGGTCAGTTTATATATTTATTTTTATAATGGCATGCTGAGTAACTTAGATACTGATTTAGAGGGCTTCTTTATTCCTGTTTAGTACTAACAGAGGAGGGTAATTTATATACAAACTTTTAGTATTTTACCATTTATCACAATGGCCAATAATACAGATGAAGTTTATGAGTTAGTTTAGATAATATTTTATAATCTTTTCTTACTAAATAAAATGGATGTGATGGAAATTATTTTCTCTGACGAATAAAGTGTACTGAATTGCTGACTAAATATCTCTGATATCTATAGAAAGAGTTTGTATTTACTTTTTTTTTTCTAGCATGTTTTGTGAGGATTAATATGGAAGTTCGAAAGGAGTATCTAGCTAATTAGTAATTAGATTTATCATTTTTGTCTATCACGCTTGCAATGCTTAGGCTCCAATATCTCATTAGTAATGGTACTTATTTCGCAATTTGTTTTAAACAATGAATCCATGTTTACGTTGTCGTAATGCTCAGGGGTATAGTGGTGTTGCTTGATCTGATTGTGATCTTTTCAAAATTATTGTTCTAGGTTCCTGGAGATCGACTTGTCCTTTTGTGATCTTGTTCTAGATACGGTGCTGTGATCTTCGCATTTGCACGTGTTTGTGATGAGTGTGAACGTAGCTGCATGCAGAGATCGATATATGCAGAGTCGGCAGTTGTTAATTCTTGCTGGATATGATCTATATACCTATTAATAAAGCGAAGAAATTTCCGTCGTCCACCCAGGGCACGACGGGATCGTCCTCACCCATCGGATTAACATCAATGGTTTAGATCGATTAGATCGACTCGTCAGCCCGTCCGTGTGTAAAATTTTGATTGACCGTGGCTTTTTTTTTTTTTTTTAGAAAAGGGAATATATTGATATTCCAGCTTCCGCATCGGCCCGATGCATATGGCTATTCATTATTATAAGCGTTCAAAAACCGATCTAACACGCCTACAATTTGGCGTCTCCGGCTGCGAACAGGACTCAAGCTGCCCCCACCCCCGCTCTCTGGAAGGCGCGGACTGCTCCCCATCAGCGCTCCGACGACGCCCATCGCCTGCCGAAGGACAACAATGGCCACCCCATCACCGCGGGACGGCCAACGGAGGCTCACAGGATGACCGCCCCATCACTCGTTGACGTGCACAAGGCAGCGCGAGGCCTTCCCCATCACCGACCAACAAGTCGGCCTACCCAAACGTCGTGTGCCCGAATCTGGTGTAGCCCTTGGGCCTTGGCAGCACCGTGCCGCTCGCCGCCGCTCGCCGGTTGTAGCCAGGGATGGTTACGGCGAGTAGACGTACAAGAGACGCAGCCGCAAGTGGCGCTGGCCACACGAGCGTAGTTATTCCTGGCGCCTAGAGCCAGCAACTACATGCTGAAGCAGAGCGGACTGATGTCGAGTGCTTTTTTCTACCGTATAATTCACATCTAATATAATTATTTTATTACAAAGTATCTAATGCCGTGGAGTCGTGGAGAGGATCCACTCAGATTAATATGGTTGATCAACGCACTTTGTCTGATAGACGACAACACCACTCCCAATTACAATGGTCTGACGATGCTGTTAGGCTTCTATGGATTGTAGTTCAGCATAGGAAATGTATGCCTTCATACCATGTGTGTATATAGGCAATTTGGGGATTCTACAATATGAAAAATTACAATCCAAACATAATAAAATTAGAAAATTAACAAAATGAAAAATTACAACCCAAATAGTGAGTGTTTGCCTTGTAATTTTATCATGTAGTTAATTAAATGTAGTGAGTGTTTGTAGGATGGACTGAAATACATGGCTTAATCATTAAAAAATCTCTAAACTATTAAGTCATATGAATTACTACACAATATGGTGTAAGCCCCGTTGCAACGCACGGGCATATTTTTAGTATGAGAATAATACGAGAGATATGGCCGGCACGTAGAGCATATCAATCTCCACAAACATGCACTTTGCTATATAGATTGACCTCGTAACTTATATGCCTTCTAATCTTATGCTTTTTTTATATACGATACTACCATTGGATATGGTATCGATCACTAAATTACTCGAATTGCTTATCATGACAATAGAGTTGCATCAGAAAAATATAACTTGACCTCATGAGATTTTATACGATGATATGTTGGACGTACATAGATCCTAATAGTTAACATCCCTCTCGGTTGTATATCATCCTCGGACGGTAGAGGCTGGAACCTTATTCCATTATCTATAAAAAAAAAGAGTTAGTATCGCGGCCTCTCTCTTGAAGCTAGTTCTAATAGACTTATTCTAAGTTAAATTCCATTACATTTGTCCAGATCATCAAATCCACCATAAATAAATTTGTATAATTATTCTTTTGGTATTGTAGATGTTAACTATTTTGTCAATTAAATTTAGATAAATTTAAAATAATTTAACTTGGAATAAATTTATATATATAAGTAGCCATATTTTAGGACGGTTTCGTTCAAGACAAAAGGGGGATACAAACCAAGAAGTGCTCACCGGCCTATTTTTAATCGGTGGGAATGTGTTTAAAAATTGCCTTTATAGTTCCACATGTGGTATCCATGTTAGTAGTTTCATTTTCACGTCATAACACACTAGTACCGAATTGATTTTGCGTGACACCTCAAAATATTAACCGAACACACTAGTACCGAATTGATTTTTGCGTGACACCTCAAAATATTAACCGTGGCGGGCACTTTTTGCCCGTCACAGTTAATCTGACCGCCACATGCAGTTTTATTTTGAGTGGCGGACATTTGTTGCCCGCCACGGAAAATCGATTTGATTTTACGTGGCGGGCATTATAACGATGCCACCCACGGAAAATCGATTTTCCGTGGCGGGCGTCATATAAGGCCCGTCACGTAAAAAACAGGCCCAAAAACCCGGGCGAGGCCCAATCGGGGAGCCAACTATATAATAGAAACTTAGGGTTTGGATGCGGCAGCCAACTCATTTCTCTCCACTCGCTCTCTTCTCCGTTCCTTCTCCGTGCAGCCGCGCTCCCTCGCCCTCACTTCACTCTCCACCGCAAGTCCCCCTCCTCAACCACGCGCAGGCACGCATGGATCCATGCGGGTCTCCTCACAGCGGCGCATGGAGAGGCGGCCGCTCATCCCGGTGGATCACCACATCGGCCGGTGGAGGGCGCGGCGCATGGGAGAGCGGTGGAGGACGCGGCGCATGGAGAGGGCGCTCCTCGACCGGTGGATCTCCACATCGGCGGTGGAGGGCGCGGCGCATGGAGAGGGCGGCGTTTGCGCGCAGAGGACACGGCGGATCGGCGGATCCAGCGGCGGCGGCCTCTTCTCCCCGCGGATCGGCAGCGCCGCCCTCGTCGTCCATGGATCCGGCGGCTGCGCCCTCCTTCCCAACGGATCGGTGGCGGCGGCCTCTTCCTCCTCGGTGGATCCGGCGACGCCCCGGCGCAAGGAAGGCGGAGGTGGTGGCTTTTCGGAGCGGATCCGGCGGCTGGCGCGTGGATCGGCGATGGCGGGACACAAGTCCATGCGGCCCGGATCCAGGTCCCTCGGCGGCGCTAGGGGTTTCGTGATCGGGTGGTGGGCTCGAGAACGGGGGCTCGTCGGTGGGCTCGAGAATGGGCTCATTTGGCGGGCTGGTGGATTTTTTTGTTTTTTTTGAAATGATTAACCGTGGCGGGCATTGTAATGAGCCCGCCACGGAAATCCATTAACCGTGGCGGGCAATGTAGCGCGCCCGCCACGGAAATCCACGATTTACCGTGACCTTTCAAGGGTGACGGGCTCAAATGCCCGCCACGCAAAATCAAATTCGTCCGTCACGCAAAATCATTTAGGTACTAGTGACATCTAAGTAAACGGGGACACGAAGAATTGCTACGTGTACAAGATCAAATTTTGAGGCATGACATCAAGAGTTTCTAATTAAGCTAGGATGCAAAGACAATATCAAAGCAAGTTTGAAGCAAGGACATATCATGCACAATATTAAAAGCAAGTTTGAAGCAAGGACATATAGAAGTTAGAATCTTAGTCTTAGCTTTGTCTTTTTGCTCTTTGTTTTTTATTTTTTTGTGTACCTCAGTTTTGAGACTTTGTATTCCCTTTTCTAAAAATCTAAAGGGTACCGTAAACTTTTGCTTGACATCCACGTGTGGATGCAGAGGGCAGATTTCAATCCATTATCTAAAAATAAGCTTGAGAATATTTTCACTTGCATTATTGCAATGGTTTGTTTTTATTTTCCTTCTAAATATCTGAAATTATTTACATGAAAATAAGATGTGATGGATAGACTCGTGCTACTCTGATTGATTCCACGTAAAGAGATAAAATCATGTGGTAGCAAACTACTACTCTCTCCGTTACAAATTATAAGCGCTTTGACTTTTTTGGTTCTTCCATTTAATTATGTAACTAGAAATATTATTGTATCTAGATACATATTCAAATAGATGAACTAAAAAAAGTTAAAAACAACTTATAATTTGGAACGAATGGAGTAGTCTACTGCACCTTCATTCAATGACCTAGCTACAATTATAGTTAGCCAGTTAGGTATCTTAGATGTAAGATCGAATTGCAGTAGGATCCATATATGCAACCTTTATAATTTTAGGTAACTCATCTGCAATGGTTAACTTTGGGTTAAACTAAGTGGTCCATATGCATGGTCCATAGTGCCACCATGCTAGCCCGTCCTAGTCCTATATGTCTCCATGGATCCATGACGACGATGCACACACATTTTGTTGACCTTGGACACGTAGATTGATGCCACTAATTAAACTATTTAATGGAGACATCAAGCAAGCAATCACATCGATTGGTTTGGAAGAACCATGGCCAACACTCGAGCACAATTGTGACTCCGTGGTCTATGGAACGGCTTGCATCATATCGTGTCGACCAACGGTGGAAATGACCTGATAATCGGTACACACCTAAAGCATGCATCCACATGTAGTCCACTAGACATAGCCAAGTAGGTAGTTGACGTGCGGTCATTCATTGGCATATATAGGTCTAAGTGTTACTCCCTCTGTTAAGGTGTCTATTACCTCTCTTAATTGACCTTTGGGACGGCTTGCTCACCTCTAAAATTTTAAAAATGGTCGGGTCCGAAAATGGTTTTTTTTTTTGAACTAGTGCATGGCATTTGCTTTTGAGGATCATTGTAATATCTTTTTGTTTTTGAGGTTAGAGCATTGTGAGTAGCGCACACACACACACCATGGTTGTCTGATGTGTCGTAATTACCGGTGGGTTTGATGCTTAAATGACTCTTGCAATTAGCATGACTGCTACACACGTTGGGCTGCTGAGGGTGTAATAAGTATACTATCTTCGGGCAACTTAACAATAATCCTACACTCGTGCTCACAATTCTGAGGGCATCATTACAATCGTACGCCTAGTTACTAGTAGTCCCATTATTACAACACAGGTGCCCCTAATAATCATGACCTGATAACGACGACGATTATGCGAGATCTTTCGCTATCATATGCATCTTATATAGACACATCACAAGTTCACAAGTCGATCGATAAACTTTGGAGATCGAAAAATTTGAGCTGAAAAAACAGGATTAGTTTATCGGTTGCTTTAAGCTATAACCTATAGGGAGTAGCGAGACTAGTCACGACCGAGGTGACATGCGTACGAGAGAGAACACGATGCATGATGATGATGGTGAGATCGCTTTATTTTCTCTTGCATCTTTTGCCAACTTTTGCCTCCTTTCTTCTCCTGCCCTTTCCTTTCACCGTCTTTCTTGCCTGCGTTTACTTTCTTTGTGTGTTACCGATCCAACTGACAAAAAGCCGAGCGATTGAGCCGTGCATTACGGTAAGAGAGAAAGGTGGAAAAGTTAATTGTAAAAGGGTTACGGTTTTACTGTATGTTTCTTAATTCTTTGATCATGTTATTATCTCAGTATTTGCGCGAGTTAATCATTGCGGACAGTATTACTGTATAGTTTTTGAATCAAACGACAGTATTGCTCAGTCGATCCATGTATAGTTCATATATAGATGTGCGTGTGGAATGCTATACTAATAAGCCTCAGGCATCCTGCGATAAGACCATGTCCCCATCGCTAAGCTGGGCGCTCTTCGGTCTCCAGAAACCTCTCTCTACGAAGAATCCAATCGGAATGGTTAGCTAATTTTGTATAAGTTTGATAAAAGCTAGAATGGTACCTAGCCTATTCCAGGGTAACCGAACAACCCCTAAACAGGTCAGAATCTTGAATTTTTTTCCTTCAAGTTCGCAAACATAACAAGGGTGATTCGATTCGACGCCCTCTATAATTAACATTTAGAGATTGGTAACAATTTTGTGTTACAACCAGGGGCGGAGGTATACTTAGGGAGCACAAATGTAACCCTCGAAAAAAAAAAAAAAAGAAAATATTTTAGCTAAAAGGCCCCTTTGCCACGAGTCACTGTCACAGCCACAATGCGGGGAGCGGTGGCGACGGCGCGTGCGGCGATGGCGGCGTGTTGGTACGTGTAGGCTAGAAGGCAGAAGTCAGAATATATTTTATTTCTTTATTGCTCATGAGATTACATCCACCCTGTATTTATAGTCCCTATTGGACTTGTATTGCAAGCAAGAATCTAGGAGGTTCCTTTGCAAATTGGAAATCCTCTTTTTAAACAAAAAGATATTTTTATCCTAAAACTCTAATTTCTAAACAAAAGAAAATCTTCTCTAAACAAACTTTAAGATATTTTTATTCCTAAGATAACTTTAATTTCAGAAAAAAAGTCTCGAACGGCGGCGGCGTACGCCACGTGCTCTAGGGGCGCTCCCCAGCTGGCGCGGCAGCCTTGGGCCGGCGGCCACTCCTCCGGGCCCAATCTCTTGAGCTCGACATCTCCCCCCATCCGACCAGCGCGTCTTCGCTGGATGAAGGTCCATTCCTTGACGCCGGAACGGGTCGGTGTGCGGGGATGATGAGACCAACCGCTCGTGGACCGGGTTGGCGAGGATCATGTTATCGCATAATGGCGCTCTAGTGCAAACTCCATGAGGTAGTGGAGGTTGCCGATGTAGCCGAGGAAGATGTACTGATGCACCGTGTGTCCTTGCGGTGTCACCGTCTGTCGGCGTGCAGCTAGGAGCAGCTCGCGCAGAATCCCCACGTTAAGGTGCTGGTGGAGCATGTCACGAGGGGGACTCTCCGGGAACTTAAGCGGCTGTGTAGAGGTGGCGTGATGTAGACCGGCATGAGGCACCAAATAGTGGTGTCACGGCGTGTCGACGGCGAAGTTGCAAGGTTGAGCATTTTGTACCGCACATGAAGGTACTGAGCTCGAACTCACTTGGGGATAGCTGGTGGCCGCGTTAGTGGGCGTCATAGTGGATGTAGACATTGTCCACACTGAAGAACTGGCGGTCCATGTTGGCAGCCCCAACGTGGTGGCGCCGTGGCCACGCTCCGCCAAGAAGGATGGCCATCGGGGCGCCGTGTAGGCACCTAGAGCTAGGAGGAGCTCGTCCGTCGAGGTCCTCCCTAGAGTAGAACTTCTAGAAGGTTTGGTAGTAGTGGGGATGAAGCGGGGAGGTAGAAACGCCCATCAAAGAGGACGAAGCCATCCTCCAGCGTCCATGCAGGGGCCGCCATGCCCGTGGTGATGTCGAGGGCGATCTGGCTGAGATGTTGCTGCACCATCATCGCCTGTCGTAGATGGACAAAGACACCAATGGTCGTGTCGTAGAGGTCGAGGGCGGTAGCATGCCTGGGATGCTTCCCAAGTCATGGAGCAACATCGTGGGCACCGGCGAAGAAGATCGGCTGCGCCGGCCTTGTCTTGGCATGCGGGTTCAGCAGCGTCTTTGTGCGAGGCCTGCGTGAACGTTGTGGCATGTCTATGGTAGTAGTACTGTAGCTCCAGGGTCACGAAGTCCCACGTCACCTGTCCCAAGCCTGCCAACCATGGCATGCCGAGGATGATGTCGATGTCGCTACCGATGTGCAGCACGTAGGCGTCGACGTTGAAGGTGTCGGCGTCGATGCGGATGGGGACGTCGAATGTCGCCGCATGACAGGCGATGACGGCACCCATGCCTGTAATCACTCTGGCTTGGACCGGCTGTGTGCGCAGGCCGGCAGAGGTCACTACTCAGAGGGTCGATGTTGTGCATTGCGCCGTGTCCACCAAGATGCTGACACCTGTTCTAGAAACAGTGGCGGAGCTCATCAATTTTTACGCCTAGGGCCACTACCAAAGCTATATACCATCCACACCATATCAAAATAGTGCCTGCACTGCCTCAAGTTAAATTATTTAGCAATTCTAAACTTAAATCCAGAATATAATTGATGCAAACATGAAAGTGGTTTAGAAAATTGAAAATGTGACATGGAATTTCTATTGGATCAGAAAGTGTTAAATACCAAAATAGAACTGAGAAGTGCGAATAAGGAATTACTAAGCCTCCTCAAGACTTCCAATGAGTCGCTGCCTGCCTGCCTCTGCGCTGCAACTCTGTCCTTTGGCTGCCCACACGACTGCTCAGCCATTGCAGCTGCCGGTTGCGGACTGGTCAGGCGGCCAGGCCCAGGCGGGTGGCCGGTGGCAGTGGCAGCTTGGCCCCTGGCACTCCGTTCAGCTGCTCAGGCCCTAGGCTACAAGGCGTGTGGGGAAACGATGTCTGGGGAGGACCGGTGGGAGGGGTGGAAGGCAGTCGGCCAATCGCCGGCTGCCGTCGAGAGGACGGTGCCCGCCTAATAGGGTTATGAAGCGTCGCCGAGGGAAAGATGGAATCATCCGAAGCATGAAGCGTTCGGGTCTCGGCCTCGCTCTCGGGGACGGTCGCGGCCGCACGTGACGCATTGCCCACTTCACTTTCCTCTTTGCTGGGCTAAAAGACTACGGAATTTGGCCCAACAACTAGAGCCTGGCCACCACAAAATTACATGCGCTATAAGGGATTTTGGGCACGCCTAGGGCCATGGCCCTACTGGCCCTAGGCCCAAATCCGCCCCTGTCTAGAAATAACGCCCGATGAGGTAGAGAGTAGTGTTGAAAACGGACAAAAAATTTCTGTTCCAACTCGTTCCGTTTTCTATTTTTGTCGCCCATTTCCGTATTTCTGGGATCCCGTTTCGTATTTCTGAAGTAGAAATGGGGTTTTTTCCATCCATTTTTGAGGAATCCCGTTTTCACCCAAAATTGATTCGTATTTATTCCATTTTCCATCACGTTTTTTAATCTCCATAAGATATTTTTAAACATTTATATGTTCATAAACATACTAATGTCTAATTATGCATGTTGCATGTTAGCACATGGCATACTACTGAATATTGGACTAATAATTTGTATATTGTTTTATGACTTTGTTCATGTATACTCAACAATATTTGATTACGTTATTCTTTTCGGCTCAACGTCCGTATTGGTTCGTTTTACGTACTTTGGCGTATTCCGATTCCGTTTACGTACCCGCATTTTTCGAACTTCGATCCCATTTCTACAAAAAAAATATAGAAAGTAAGTAGAAATGAGGTTTTTCCATCCGTTTTCACCGCTGGTCGAGAGACTGAACACCACGCACCGGGAGTCGGGGTCCCCGATCAAGACTCTAAGGCGGCGCCGTCATCGGCGCCTTTGTTGACGGTAGTTATTGACCAATTTTATATATAAAAAAAAGCTCTTAAACATGGATGAATACTACTAAAATATTCTTATTTCTAATGAATTCCACGAGTTTTGGTGTATACTTAGTTTTGCAGGAGAGCTCAGGAAAATAGTGAAAATAGAGCTGAAAAGAGTGAAAATAGAGAAACGGAAGAAAAGGACCAAATCAGGCGATTGGAGTAAATTCAGGGGTCAAAATGTGACGAGAGGACACCTCGCCAAGGCGGGGGGCCCACCCGTTTCAGGTGGGGCCGGGCGGGGTGCCGCGCGGCACCCCTGAGTACGCCACATGTCAAGCTTCTAGAACCTTCCTACAACCGACCTATGGAGTTGATCTAGTCCGTCCAATTAAGTCGGTTTGATCCAAGGGCTGAGATTCATCCTTTGGGGCTATAAAGAAGGGGCAGGGGCTATCCACGAAAAACCTAATTTAGAATTGAGAATCCCAGTATTCATAGACGAATTCCTTCTCTTCCGAGAAGTCTAGGGTTAGAGAAAGTCAAGATCCTATGATTAGAGCATAGCCATTTCGAGATTAGCTACAAGGATCTTGATTAGCAATCCATTTATTAGAAATAGAGAGATTAGTGAGGAGTGCTTCAGAGGAGTTCCGGCTTTGTCGGGATCTTCTCTCTTGTATTCTCGAGGGATCATTCTCCTCGCGAGAGGAGGAGGTGTATTCAGAGATTATCCGGATTTCGACTTCATAATTAAAGTAAGTTTTGGTTTATTCTATTCTTCAAGTTTGCAACTCTTTTAGAGTACTTTTAATCTTGGTTGCTCTTGATTAGAGGGATAGTTTCTAGTGTAAGCGTGGTGTTTAGACTAGATTTATCTGCGTGAATGCCACTTACTTGGTAGGGAATCAGTGGCGTATCATAAAGGTGACTTTATAGCTTTATTGAATCCTCAGTAGCCCACTTCCCACCAAGAAGAAACGGTAGGCTTTGTCTCGTTCTTAGTAGAGTAATTTTGCCTTGCTTTATTAAGAATTAGCGTCCACGATAGAATAAATATTTGGGGTTTATAGAGATTAGAACAAGAAGTCGGTGTTATCTCCTAATTCTAGCTAGTTTCTTAAGTACTTAGATTGTGAAGTGGATTGGGTAAACGCTAGTTATATTCACCTACTGTTCCTTTGGGTTCGATATTTTAAAACCGAGAGTTCATCTTTTGGTGAAGTGCTACAACGGTATTTCTATTTGTGCGCTTGCGGATATTTTTACAGCGACATTGTGTGCATATAATTTATGCCAACAGCCTTCTCCCTTTGTCGTCGGTTTCACAGTCATTGAAGAGAGTGATGTCGAACACGTTCTTGGACTTATGACTGCGTGAGAAGGGCTCATCGTAGTTGAAGCACATTTCGACATGGTGGCGTTCCGCCATCTCCTCGGTGGTGAGCCGCTTGAGGCGCCTCTACGGGTGTCATGGAAGCAAGTGGAGTCATCATAGGCGTTGGCAGGGGTGCCTGCGTTGGCGCTAGGGGCGCCTTCGCCCTCTAGAAGGCCGACGCTTTGCCGGAGGTGTATAGGATGGTGAGGTGGCGCCCGTACGCTCTGGCGAGTGACATGGCCATCTCCACGTCCTAGGGGTCTTACAGCTCGATGTCAGTCTTGAGGGGCCCACCTAGCCCAGCCATGTTGATGTTGACCTGTTGCTGCTCCTCCAAGTGCCCAGCGCAGGCTACATGCACCAAGAAGCTCTCCGTGTACTCATCCATGGTGTTGGTCTTGCGGAGCGATGCCAGTTTGAAGGGTCGAGATGGGGACTAGAGGGGGGGTGAATAGTCTTTTTTAAAAACTAATCGCACCGGCTAACCGAAACAAATGCGGAATTAAACTTATCGGTCTAATGCAAGGTCACACAAACCTAAGCACTAGTACTTCAAGCACAGAAGAGCTCCTACACAATTCTAGTAAGCGCAAGCACAAAGCCCCTAAGCTCACTAGATGCACAATGGACAAGGCAACACACGCCTAACCCAAAGGCTCAAATTACCTAGCTACACAAGCTAAGCAAAGTAACTAAACAAGCTACACAAGCTAGATAGTTACAACTACTCTACTCAAGCACAAGCACAATGTATATATGAAAGTAATAACAAAGCTTGTGATGAAGAGATGGCAAACCACCGCGAAGTGTGGACACAAGGTGACACCGGTGATTTTTTACCGAGGTCTCGGGAAGCTTGCCAACTTCCCCCTACTCCTCGTTGTGTCGACCAACACTTTAGTGGTTCCACGGTTTGGCGAATCACCGGTGATGATTCTCAAGCTTAATGGCCAGTGCCAAATCCCACAGCTGGGAGCTCGATCGAGTCCCTCACACAGTGTGAGTCCTCGAGCCAATCCCTCAGAGGGTACCGTGTGAACCCACACACAAGTGTGGTAGCTCAATGACACGCTCCACTAGAGTTGCTCTTCACGATCCCCGCGAGGTGAGCACGAACCTCTCACAATCTTTTCTTCTGAGCACCGCACATGCTTCCTTGCGTGCTTCACGAAGTCTCTTGCCACCAAGCCGTCTAGGAGGTGGCAACCTCCAAGAGAAACAAGCACACCGGCTTGCAACACGATCACCTAGTGCCACGAATGCGATCTCTCAACGCAACGCACTAGAACACGATCTCTCACTCAATCGGATGAACGATATCAAGCATATGTGAGTGGGAGGGCTCTCAAGCACTCTCAAGCATGGACACAAAGTCCCCAAGGTGCTAAGCACCAGCCATGGCCGGCCACCCCATCTATTTATAGCCCCAAGCCAAAATAGAGCCGTTGGGGAGGAACATGCAATTCTCGCGGGCCGCCCGGGGCCGGCGCCGACGGACTCATGCATGAGTCCGGTCGAACCGACTAAACCCAACCTGCCCAAAAATAGAATCCCTGCAAGATGTGTCCGGTCGGGGCAAACATGCGTCCGGTCACGAAGTCCGGTGCATGCATCCGGTCACTCCCCGAGAATGACCACGAAAAACATGCTCTGTTTCTTTGACCGAACGACACACCGGCAAGCGCCCCGTCGATCCCGCATGCTTCCGGTCGCGGGTCCGTCACCGCGTCGGCCGACCCACCGCCGGTAAAACGGCGATATCTCCTTCATCCGAACTCTGTTTATGATGATCTTGGACTCTATGGAAAGCTAACTCAGAGGGCTACACAACCCACATGGTTACTTGATCCAAAGCTCAATGGATCAAAGCAGTATTCCATTCCAAAGTCAGTCCAAGTGTCCGAGAAACACCGAAACAACTTCTCCTTTGCAAATGTGCCAACACCACCAAGTGTACATCACCATGTGCATGTGTGTTTGCATTTTCACAATCATTTTCAAAGGATTTTCTCTTGCTCTTACCACGCCACTCGATCCTAACACATAAAAAAGTTAGATCGCATAAGTGGCACTAGATGACCGATATGCAAACAAGTTTGCCCCTCTTGATAGTACGCCATCTATCCTAAACCCGGTCATAAACTTCTCTAAGCACCAATGACCGTGAAATGAAATGCCCTATAGGTTATACCTTTGCCTTGCGCATTTCCATTCCGCTCCATCTCCAAGTGCCGATGCAACACATGCACCAACATGATCACCAAATGATATGATCCACTTCATATCATCACGTGACACTATTGGTCCATTGATCTTGACCTCACTTGCTCTTCACCGTTGCGTCGGTCCGTCGGCGCCAAGTCTTGCCCAAGCTTCACCGCCTCGCGGTCCATCGCTTCACTGCCTCGACTTGCCCTTCACACTTGCAACCAGTCCATCAAGCCAAGCCTTGTCTTGATCTTCACCACCTTGGTCACATGACTCCATGTCATGTCTCATATGCAATAAGCTCCTCCATTGCATCATCACATGTGAACTAATCTCCGTGTATTATCTCAATCACACATATTAGTTCACCTAATGTTGACACTCAATTACCAAAAACCACAAGGGACCTTTCACAGTTCGCCCACAGGGTTGCGTTGTGTAGTCGGTTCGAAGCGCTCGTTGATGTACCGGGCGAAGCATTCCCAATTCGTCACTGTCTTCTCTTGGGTTAGGTGCATGTATCACTGTTGCGCGCCTTCTGTCAAGTGGTAAGATGCATACTAGACTTGTTCCGTTGCCGGCGTGGCTTGCCCTTTGAAGAATTGCTCACATCTATTGAGCTAGGGTAGTGGATCTTCCTTGTCGTCGTACGTTGGTAACGACAACTTGTGTAGACATGGAGCGAGGCCGGGGAAGTGCACCGGCGGCCTGCTGAACACCGAGAGGGGGTGCGCTTGCACAGGCACTGGCGGCGGCTTTGTCGAGGAGAGTAGGTCGCCGATCTTCGCCTCCACTACGTCGACCAAGTGTGGAGCGGTTGTGGACATAGGTTGGTCCCGAATGTTCTTTAGGAAGGCACGGCCGACGACTTCTTGTCGGCCTTCATGCCGAGCTCCGGGGACTTGATCTCCTTATGCTTGCGGTCCTCTTCCGGATTAGCACCGGCGGTGATGGTGACTTGGTCGGGCGAGGGAGTCGAGGCGGGCGTTGATCTTGTCGAACTTCTTGGTGAGGCCTACGTCCATGGTGGTGGTGGTTGTGGTGGGTGTATGGGACTGGTCTCCGAGTACCATGCGTCACGCCGTGATGCGAGGGAGCGGCGATTTACACGGTGGCGGTGATTGGTGGCGGCGGGCAGCGGGCGGCAAAGCAGGGAAGCCGGGCGCTGTGTAGGCTAGAAGGCAAAAGGCGGAAGTATGTTTTGTTTCTTTCTTGCTCACGAGATTACATCCACGTATTGATAGCCCCTATTGGACTTGTATTGCACATAAGAATCTGGAGGTTTCCTTATAGAATGAAAATCCTCTTTCTAAACAAAACGATATTCTTGTCCTAATCAAACTCCAATTTCGAAAAAAAAAAATCTTTCCTAAACAAAAGATATTTTTATTCCTAGCATAACTTTAATTGCGAAAAAAGTCGCGGAACGGTGGCGGCGGGCTGGCCAAGCACAAGACGTAAGGGGGCGCTCCCCATCGGGGTCGTGCTCGCCTTTGGGTCAACAGCCCTTCGGCCCAATCTCTTAACGTGACAGATCACACGCAATTGTTATAGGATCGTGTATGAGCTATTGTGACGTATATTTGCAAAAAGTTACTAGGATAATATGTCGTATGCTCGTAGTGAAAATGTAGCCAAAAAGTGACATAAAAGTTGTAGTGCTAGAGTTGCAATAGTATGACCGACAGACATGATAGACACCGCTTGTCTTGCACAAGCGGGCATCTATAATCTATAATCTATAACTCTTATAAAGATAAACCCCATCGCCACAAACCGGATCGATTCGGCGTGACACGTGGCTGCCGGCGGTGTTGGGGGTGGTGGCGGCAGTGTGAGGGTGGCGATTGGCGGCGTGGACGGGCGAGATGACGAGGGTCGACGATGAAGTGAGGTAGGAGACGACGATGGTGACGCATGCCAGCCCGGCGGTGACGAGGGGTGGCGAGGGCGACGCTGGTGGCGCACGGCGGGCGCGCGCGCGGCGCCCGGCGCGCTGGGCGTGGTGGTGCGGTGGCGGCGCTACGCTGGCGGCGGCGTGGGGGGAGGGCGGCACGGCGCGCTGGATGGGGTTAGGGAGAGAAGGAGCATGAGAGACAAGAGCTGTTGGGCGCTACCCCTTTAATTTTTCTGATTAAGATTGAACCGACTACATGCCCATTGTATTTATAGTCCGAGGGAGACTTGCATGTTAAGAAAGATCTAGAGGTTTTCCTTATAGATTAGAATTTCTTTTACAAGCAATCTATTTATTCCCTATTTTATTCTTATCTTTATTCCCTAAATATTCCCTACTTAATTGCGTAAGCAACAGACGTGACGTGTTTACGGCGGACGATGGCGGCGGTCGGCCAGGAGGCGCAAGACGACGCCAGGGCCTTGGGGCCCTAGTCGGCGCTTTGGCCCCCCCTTGTTGGGCCCTTCTCCGACGGTGCTTTTTGGTTCATGACACCCACCATATAGTATTGCTTTTATATAAAAATGTTTTTAAAAAGAATCTCACAGCAAGGCGAACCTCGTTGGCTGTCACAAACTCATCATGGAGTGACACGTATGTGCCAAGGTTGTGCTTGTGTTTCACCCTAGGCACGAAATACCGAATACCGAACCGAATGAACTGAGAACGGAACCGAAAGTACTTGAAACCGAAATTTTTGGTTCCTTGTTCGGTACCGATTTCCGTGAACCGAATTTATCGAGGTACATTAGGTTCTTTACCCGGTTTACCAAATTTTCTGAATTTACCCAAATGTGCTGATTATGAGTGTTGTTGTGTTATTGATTGTGTTATGGTAGATTATTATATTATATATTTGTAGTATTCTACTCTTATATATTTTTTTTTTTTGAATGGTTCTACTCTTATATATGAATTTTGCACTATAATTGTCCATGAAATCGTGTTAAAATTATGTCAAAATTGGATTTTTAACTTGCAATTACTTGTCTACGTGATCAATTCGGTACTTTCGGTAAATACCGAGACCGAACCGAAAGTACCGAAACCGAATTTTCTCGGTACCGATTTTTTTTAAAGAACCGATCCGTACCCAATTTACGAGAATTGAATTTACTGAAGAACCAAAGTACCGAACCGATCGGGTTCAGTAATACCGAATGACCGCCTCGTGTTCTCTCATTATCGACGACGTGGCAACCATCCGTGCTAGGGGCGCACGGAAGTGGGTATGGACCCAGGGTCCACAATGAACTTTACTCCCGACGTGAAGGTGAAGGTTAAGCGGACACATATTTATCAAAATATCGGGGAGGGGATACAAGGACCCTAGCGACAATAACCTTCGTGCAACCTAAACCCACGCCGAGCGGATCTGATACAACCTAAACCTATCCGCAGCATGCCGCCGCCACCTCCACGACCATGTGCGCCGCCGGCGTTGCCGGACGAGCTCATAGAGGAGATCCTCGTCCGCGTCGCGCCGGACGACCCGGCAAGTCTCGTCCGCGCCGCGCTCGCCTGCAGGGGCTGGTGCCGCCTCGTCGCTGACCCAGCCTTCCGCGGCAAGCGCCTCGCGCTCCACGGCGCCACACCGCCCATGCTCGGCTTCGTGTGCCATGGCATCTGGCTGGACGGCGAGCAACCCGTCGGCCGCTTTGTCCCCACGTCTTCCTGTCGCCCGCCCCATACCGGCGTCGACATTGGTACACCATTGTTCGACGCTCGCCACGGCCGCGTCCTAATGCACGGCACGGTCTATGGGCAATTCATCGTCGGGGACCCTGTCACTGACCATCGGGTGGTGCTGCCCAGGCCGCCGGTGTTCCTGGGGAACGTTAGGATCAATGCCACGGTGCTCTGCAGTGCCACTGGTACGTGCGATCACCTTAACTGCCGCCGTGGACCCTTCATCGTCGTCCTCGTGGGCACCAATGATGTGTTACTTGACCCTGATGGCATAGGTGTTACTATGGTCTTGGAACAGAACTACAGATGGGTTCGCGAAGAGTTTTTCTTATCATGTGTCTACTCATCAGAGTCGGGTGTGTGGAGCGATCCAACCTATGCAGGTCACCCCGGTGACAATGTGGACCAGGCACGCAGTGCCCTTGTGGGGAACACACTCTTCTTCGCACTAAGTGCCCATGACAGAATCATTAGGTATGATTTGGGCACGCAAGAAATATCTTTGATAGGGCTACCTTATGCGCATACCAATACGATATTCACTGACTTTGCACCAATTGAGCTCACAACTTTGGAGGATGGTCGGCTCGGCTTCACAAGGGTCGAGAAATCCAACCAACTATGGCTGTGGTCAAGCGATGACGATGAGAGTGGCCAAGTTAAGGGATGGACACCGCTTAAAGTCATTTATCTCAACAGCCTGTTTCCGCTTGCTAACTTGTTTGACCTCGAGCATTGCCTGGTCGGCTTTCTGGAAACTGTTTGTATCGCTTTCGTCGCGGTGCATGGTGAGCTCTTTACTATTGATATGAACTCTGGATTGATGAAGAAGGAGCTACCTGAAGGCCTTTTCAAATGCGTTGTTCCATTCGTAGACTTCTTCACTCCAGGTACTTCGTCTTTGGGGCCATCAAATTCTTTATCAAACTCAAACTCTGCTTATTTGTGGAGCTGCACTCTTTTAATACATTGAAGTTATGCAAGTGTAACACATGGATGTTTTTTTTAATAATGGTCTGTCTAAATTTACTCAGAAATCACTCCTGCTAATCTTTTATGGATGCAATTGCACATGTCAATCTGGTGGATTCATTTACACCAATTATTCTCATATATGGTTTCGCTTTCATTGAGTGGGAAATAACATTACCTGCATAAGTTTTTACAGTCGAAATGTCAACCTGTTCCAAAGCTACATGATACCCTGTGGATTCCTACAATGAATTCTTATGATTTGCCAATACCATTTAGCAACATTAAAATGTGGTTGGTTGATATCTATATATATGTGCTGAAAAAAGAATGAGTTTTGTTTGATGTAGTTTCTTTATTCTAATCTTTTGTCTTATCGATCAAGTGTGGTTGTTACATGTGCTGTATCTTTGTAACAAGTTAGTTCTGTTTACTTTTTGTTCAGTATTTAGCATTAATTAGTTGAGCCTTATAGTTTGATTTGAAAATTATTTTCAGCTTAGTCAAATCTATTACATAGACAGTTGGTATTAATATCCCGATATTTGTATGTGTCAACAGCATTGCGAGCGCCCACTAGGGATGATGAACCAAGTAAGAATAGGGATGGTGCTCCAATGGGTATCTACAGTTCTCTAGCTTGAAATGCTAATGTCAGTGATGTGCAGGCATCAGTCTTCATAATTCAGGTGAAATATATGTAGTAATGAACTACTAGTCTATAGCGCGCGCCTTCGCGCGCGAGACCTGGCCGCCCGGTAATAAATAAAAGGCAGTTCATGTTTAACACAATAGTACAGCACTTTAATAGAACAGGGGTGGTCCATGGCAGGGTGGTACTGTCTTACACAATAGAGGGGACGGGGCATAGTCTGTTTGGCCTGGGTCGAAACCGAACTAATCTTACAGAAACACATGCACACGTTGGGAACACAGCATAGTAGTTACACGTGAATTCCTAGGTTCGACAAACATAGCACAGGACTGGTCTATAGCGACCTGGAATATATGTAGTCCCTCCTCTGCGGCGGCGTAGACGTAGCGACGGTTGGTCGATTCAGCTGTAAGGCCGCTGTAGTCAGACCCGAGGCTGTAGTCTGAATCTGGGTGGATCGCAGCAGGTGTTAGCTAGAAACGTTTGGATCAGCAAGAGAGAAACAGACATCGTGGAGGATCGAACCATGCAGGTAGCCGCGTAGATAGTTACCCTCGGAGTCGTAGTCGCTGTCTGAGTTGTTGTCCACCGGCCTCATACCGAGCTGTCGTTCGTCTGCGCATCAACATGTGGATGTGAGCAGATATGGTTCTAAGAATTTTAAAGCTTGGATATGTTTGATGCAGGTACCTTCAATCCGCTGTTCCAAGGCATCTCTGATCACATCACTGTCGTATCCTTCTTCTGGGTCTGTCAGAGTACAGGTTAGATGAATCATAATGCAACACAAACTGATGAAGCCTCAATTGGAATGACTGAAGATGAGTTACCTGCATAGTCATCATCTGCCCTGCGATTCAGAGGGATGGAGGAGTCGTCAGCATGATAGGAAAGACCATGTTGCGAACACCTTGCTCTATAGGAAACTGGACAGCGAGCTGTGCAGTTTTGGGGATGGACTCTACGCTCAGTGCAAAAGCATCAACACGGCAGATGCCTCTGGCTTTGTGGAAGCGGCAGGTTTGAATGCTGCAGTGTGGCTCAAGGAGGGGTGCCAGGGTGTCCCGAACAAATGTGTGTGGGGGGATTCCAGTGATATCCAGTCACCTTCACCTCCCAATCCACAAGCTTAGCACCGTACAGGTCAGACCATGGAACAAGCATCATACAGAAGTCACGACCTCTAAGGATACGTGAGGAAGTGACAATTTGCTGCTCTCCGGCGTTGTCTAACTGAATGACAAAGTCAGTCCCAAAGCGTGAGACGACTATAGGGTATGCTAGATGTGGGAACTGATCTAAGAAGGCAATCCGTATGTCTCTGGCTGTTGGCTTTGCATAGTTTGGGAAAACCTGGTTTGCAACAACAGCGTTCTGGAAATGCTTGTCGCGGTGTGAGTACATCATTGGACTCGTCTGGCCGGAGGATGGCGAGTCCTGGAAGGGAATGGCCGTCCTTCAAAACAGTGGGAAAAATGAAAGTTAGTATTTTTACCTAAGCATAATCTTACAGCGAATCTGTCTAGGCAGTGGCTCTTCTATGTGTGACGATCTGTGGAATGTGGAAAGGAATGTAAAATTCCGTGTAAATGGATGCGCACCATGGTCAGATTGTTTCGATTTTGTTTAGCGGCTAGCCATTCTAACTGTGTATGGTGAAGCATCAAATCCTGTTTGTTTAGCCAATGGGCTGGCACAAATAGTAGAGTACGACGCTGTTTTGTAATGTGAATGGTAAAGTGATAGTTCATAAACTCGGCCTGCTTTTTGAATGCGGTAGCTATTGTTTTATAGGATTCTTTACTAATAGAAGCACAAGGTATAGACCTGTCTTGTGGCATTCTGGTATGTGCGTATTAAAGCATTTCATTATTTCATTTACGGGGACCAGGAAGGAATGGTTGCAGGTGGCTTGCTATTTAACTGATCATTACAGTCTGAGCGAACCCACCGAGAGTGTCCCAAACCATGTTTTTCTAGCCGAATCGTGTGTTTGGTGGTAGGGAATCCTGTTGTAAGCTATCAGGTTTCGTCTGCATCTAACGGAAGCTATCAGCATTCAGAGTCTTAAGATTCATATGTATCTAATGGAAGCTATCAACATTCTGTACGCGTTCATTCGATAACTTCGATCTGTAAACGGAATGAAACTATACACAGACGCGTAGGCTGCCTAAAGAATGTAGGCCTAACTTTGATAGAAGACACCAACATAGGAAAATGGAGACCTAGGTCTACTGTAGAAGGACATGGGTACGTACCATGGTCAGTTTGTCGCTGCTGCGGCAGTAGAGCGTCGAGGTCGTTTCTGGAGATGAGGAGACGAGGATTAGCGCTTCGCACTACAGTTATCCGCAGATCGACAGCGATGTGGAGTGAATCGTACCTGTGGCGATGCAGCCGCGGGGTGTGATTTCTTGGGTCGACTCGATGGGAAAGCGCGATGATTCTTCGGATCTGCAAAGCGTGTGCGTGCAGGGATTTGCCGAAAGGGTCAGGAACGAAAGAAATCTGTGGGAGAGCGACAGCGAAGAGGAAGGAGAGTACCTGAAGCTATCGATGCGGTGAAAGGGGGGGATGAAGATGGGGAAAGGTGGGTGGCTGTCTTTACTCGGCCCGTGAGCATGGCAGTCGATCGTGCCCACTCGGTGTCCATGCCTGCGTGAGACAGGGCGGGCCATCCGACGGCGAGCTGAATCGACGATCCCCCACCGAATCCCCCCGTCCACGAGCCCCGACGGCGGCGGAAACGTAGCAGCCGTTCCCCCCAATGCGTCCTCGAGGCAGGTCAGCTGGATCTCCGTCGAGCACCTACAAAACAGCGGACGGCGGCCGACGCGCAGATAAGGAGCGTCAGCTCTGAATCTCTAGGAAACGTAATCGCGAAGCGGATATGCTCGATCGTCACGAGCGGCGAAGCACCATGGCAGCCTACCTCACAAGAACAGCAAGACGGCAGGGGAGGCGGACGACCATGCCCTCGCGAGACGGGAAAGCACCGGGCAGACGTGCGAGAGGACGTGCAGCCGTTCGCTGCTGGGCCGCCGTACCGGAGGCCAATGGCAGGGAGACAACGGCCAGGACCTCACGGATGAGAGAGGCCGGCGCGCCTAGCCTCCGCCGCCGACAAGCGGACCCTACACAAGACTGTACACACGACGGCCCAACCGTTCAGTGGACATTCAAGAACGGGTACAGCGGCACCCACCCAGAGCCACCAGCACAGACCGAGCCTGAGGAAGGAGGGACTGGCCAGCGGGGCCCGGCAGCCGTACGTCCGCCAGGGCAGCTCCTGTCCGTGGACGCAGGATCGAACGGCCGGCGTTTTCGGGTGACGTGTCCACCCTGAGGCCGGGCCTTGGCCAGCTCGTCTCATCTCTCTACACTAGTGTTTTGGCGCGCCTTACATGCTGCGGAATCAACGTATCCACCGTGGATCAATATAAGAAATCGTAACGAGAAAACAGTTGTGATTGGAAGGATGGGGCAATGAACTTATGAACTTATAGATATATATGTAATTATCACAGTTAGGCAACACGACAGAACACTTGCTTGTACATACGATGTTGCAGGATTATAAACCTGCTGAACAAATCTTGATTACCAACCCGTTTAAGAAAATTCTGACGTATGAATGCGTTGTGTGCGTGTGAGAATCACTGGGAACCAGACACTAAGAAAACCAAGATAGTAACAAAAGTGACAAAAGGATGCAAATTATCAGTCGTTCAGGAAAATAGCCAACCAAAGTCTCCATAATGTGTCATGGATGAATAGGTCTAACAGCACATAGGAACTAACCCAGCGATGATGTCTACAGGCTGCCGAGAGCCAATGAATAAAAGGTTTCACACAATTGCCTGGAATGACATTTGTTCCTGAACATAAATTGGCTAATTGTTTAGTTTCTTCCCCAGCAGAGCCCAGCTGCCCTCAGGCCAGCTACTGGCATGTGACTGTTGCTCAAAAGCAACAGCGAGGCGCCTAAATGGACCAGCGACATACAACTGCACAGTTTCAGGATGGAGCAGCGGGAGGAGTTCTTCGTGCCTACAGGCCAAGATACAGCCACAATACATAGTACTTGGCGCAATTCTCAAGTGTGCAGTAACATCATCAGGTGGAGTTCCCCAGCACATATGGAAGGAGGCAGCAAAAGGAGGTGAGTCTCCTCTGGACGGGAAAATGCAGCTTCTCAATCCAAGCAAAAGATCCAAACCAGCGTCTACGCACTGCAGTGAACAAACAGGATCAGACAGAGTAGCTGTAAATGAGGCGAAGCACTGACTATAGTCTTTGACATTGGAATCTACCTGGTTTACTAATCTTCCTGAGGCAGAAGCTGATCTACACGGGAGCGCTTCTTTTCCGCAGCATGATCCTTACTCTCCACAGCACTGTATGAAGTAAAAAGAAAGCAGCATGTTTACAAACAGTGCACCTAACATGTGTGCAAGGGTTCTGTTATAAAGTAGCTTAGCACAAACCTTCCTGAAGCATGTCTATAGGAGTCTTGCTAGATTCATCCATTGGATGATCTTGTATCTGTGAATTTTAAACAAGCAAGTACAGCGAAGAGTCATTCAGAATCAGCATGTCAGGGAATTTGATAATGAGAGGCATTTTCTATGTAGGACAGTGATATGCACCTGATCATCTACTTCGCTGTGAAAAGTGAGCCTCTTCTTCGCCGAAGAATTAGTTTTCTTGCTCAGCTTGTCACTGATAGGAGAGGAAAGAGTGGACTGTCAGTGCACCAAAGCACAAAATCGACAATCGGTTGATTGCAGGGATCCAAATAGCAGTTTTTAGTAATGGGGAGACTATCTGAGCTAATTTCAATAAATAGGTCGTCAAAAGATGCAAGTATATGTATTACCAGGCCTGGCTCTTCACCGATGGCGGCCACTGATTTGAGAACTTGAAGGAGGTGTCTGCAGTATAGATGTATCTCAGATATATGGGCAAAAAAATATATTTGATGTCTTTGCTTTGTTTAGATGTGAAAGAAAATGGTAACTCACAGATGCAAACACCGGCGAAGACAGCGTAGCATCAGATGCTTCTTCAATGTCATGAGAAATGTTCTAGGGGAGCTTTCAGCAGCTCCATAGCTAGAAGAAGCATTGCCTCCACTACCACTAACACGAGCAGCAGGAGGCTGGCGACCAATCGCCGAAAATGACTGAGATAACCTGGTATGTCTTCTGCTCTGTATAGAAACTCTGCTGTGACAGAGCGACAACAAAAGTGAATCTGAGGGAAACAATTTTTGCAATTTCTGGTGGGTATATGTTGGGGCTTGTGGCGATCTAAGAATTTGCTGGACAGGCTTCCCAATGATTCTGCGGGCAACATCTCCAAAGCATATCATTTCTGCCTCGCCTGTGCCATCAGAAGCCACGAAGCAGATTTTGTACCTATCATTAGGGAATGGTAAATAGTGAGGTAGTGTGTAGAAAAAAAGTAGTAGAATCAGATCGTGCATCTGTGAAGATGCATAAGGGACAAATAAGAATATAATAAGTTCAGTTTGTTGGTACTTGAACTTGCTCATCAGGTGGCATACACAATCTAAATAGTTATGATGATGGTTCTCTACTCAGGAAGCATATATAATTTCTGTACAGGTCATATATAAATAGTTAGATGCAAGTTAAATTAAAGCGTTTTCTATTAGAACAGTTGCATTCTATTTCCTGCACATTGTATAGTTTCTGTACTGGTGCATGTAAGCTATTATTATGCTACTGCTGGAACAGCTACTACAAATGATCAGATCTCTGTCATATCCATGCTAACCCTAGCCATTCGACAACAGCAACTATCATTTTACAGGAAATATGATGAGAACAAAATTTAGCTGTAGATAATACACAAGAAAGGCAAAAAAGTTCACATAGAAAGTCTACATACTTATTATGAGTAATACCTATCTATTTTTTGTCAATCTAAAGGTGTCAGGAACATATTAATATCTCCTGATTATCACTTGCATCTACCTGTGTGGCCTGTGCATCTAAAGAAAATAACATTGCCATTAGTAACAAAGGCGGTAGTGTGGTAGAGTGAAGGACTCAGAGGACAAGAAGAAAAGTGTTGTCACCACAATACCTTAACCAAGCATCATTGTAGTACAACTAAAATCTGAAAGAACGCTACTTAGAAGCGTAAGAACGACCACACTTTGGATCAGCCAAGCAAATCCCTTCTTTAAGAACCAAAATCAATACAATAATGTTGTCAACAACATTAGCACCTCAAATCAGCCAACCAAACCTTTTTTTTTTTTTTTCCAAGAACTAAATCAATACACTAAAGCTATCAATATGATTTATGGGGCAGAGTTGGTTGCTTAAAGTCACAGGAGGTGGATCTTAGGTTTTTGGTGCCAACAAATCAATATATTTTTGTTCGACAAATTATCACTCTTCTTTTATTTTGGACCTCATCCACAACTGGAGCAAAGGAAGACGTAATTTAACATTGCTTATGCAAAATCATAAACACATCATATGCCGGAGTACCATCCTTGTAGGCCAAATTTTTAGTGCTCATTCGTTCGCTGACCAATGAACGAAAGGAGAAGCGCACTACCTGGATATCTGTTAGTGATGCCTAACGCATCCATGTCTAAAAATAGGTTGCCTAACGCAAAGCACTAAGACCTTTAATCAAATAGGTTGCGTGAGTATACATGATGCAGAAACGTCAGGGATGGAAACCAGAACAGGGAGGGAGAAATATAACTCTTGGCAACAGTGTCTGCTTGTAAAGCTTGGGGTCCTTACTGCGAACTGCACATGCGAGTACAGGGTCGCCAGCATACCATAAGGGATGGCCGCTTGATCTGCGCCACCGCCGCCGCGCCGGGGACACCTTCACCGGGGCCGATGTGCTGAGGGTCTGTCTCGCCTGGGCCTCCGTGCTGTACACACGATATTCGAAATCAGTAAATCACAAAGCAAAAGCACCGGATTGACGAATATCCAACCGAAGATCGCCAGAGGAAGAAGAAATCCGCGCTGGGGGCTGCCACGCCGGGAGTACCCTCACCTCGCACCCGCATCTGGAGCACCGAGAGAGAGGAGGAGGGAGTGGCCGCCGGGGCGTGCCCGCGGCTGTGGCCGTCGACACGCGGGCCACCGCGCTGGGGAGTCTGCGCCACCCTCGCCTGGGTTCCGCGCTGGGGACAGCTGCGCCGCCGCGCCTGGGGGCCTGCCCGCGTGCGAGGCGCTGGCGGCCTCCGCGCCTGGACCTGCCCGCGCCGGCGGCCTCCACGCCGGGCGCCGGGGCGCGCTCGCCGGCCGCACCGCGCCCGTCCTTCACCCGCGGCCAGCGATGGGGCCTGCCCTAGCCGCCGCCGTCGTCCGTCGGGAGAGCCATAGAGGGAGGGCGAGAGATGGAGAGAGACTGCCGGGAGGGAGAGACCGGGAGGAGAGTGGGGATTGGGGAGAGAGAGGGTGGCACAGAGGGATAGGGATGGGAAGCAGTGGACCCAGTGAAGCACAACGAATAAGGAGTTGACAACGTGAGGAGGTGGCCAATGGGCAGCAGACAACGAGCTGCGCCGTCCAGGAAGGGTCAGAGCACTCCATGGGCTGCCCACCGAGAATGCCGAGGCCACTGCAGGTGGGCCAAACAGGAGACACCCAATCCTCAACAGACAACGAACAGAGGCCGCCAATGGATGCTCGACACCGCCGTCCCGATCCGTACGGGCTCCGACCGGCTCCGCTCAACTGCTGTATCCCAGGGTCAGAGCGCTAGAAGCCATCGATCCAGATCACGACGGTCAAAAATTTTTACTACCGTGGATGCCTGGCCAGCGTTTCTCCACAACCAATTTACTCTTTAAACTCCTATATGGGGTCTATTTGGAACAGACTCTTTAGCATCGTCAAATGATTGGTGCTGGTTTCAATCTGGTCTCGATTTCTGTATTTCTTTTGGCTCATTTATTTACAGATTAAATCTTTTAGGTTGATCAGTGCCAATTGCATGGACCCATCTCAAGCTAAGCACCGCAGTATATCCCACTTGGTACTGGGCAGAGTTGGAAGGAAAATAAGTGGTATCTGAGACAGACTTTGATATTTCTTTACTGAAACTACTCTGAAGTCTGAATCTATGTCTTCTGCTACTACGAAAACATGTAGGGGCCAACACTACGTTCCTACGCTGCAATGATTGGTCCCGATGAGGTTTCTAGTGTGGCTTGCACAAGTCCTTTTTAGTAAAAAATAGATTGTGTTCAGTCTATCATCTTTTTCGGCATAATATGTATTGCAAACCACAATTACCATGAAAACCCGTGTAAAAACATAATAAAAAGTTGTCTAAATTCATCAAAAAATCACACATGTAGGTGATATGATGATACACAACCATGTAAACTATCTTGTCCAAACTCGCTTTCGTTTGTGAGATATAAAAATAACAAATTTCTAACAAATTGTCTATACAACTTTCTAGCTTGAAATTTGTTTTTTATATCTCACGCACGAAATCGAGATTCGAAAAAGATCTTTTACAAGGTTGTTTATCATCTTATCGTCTACATATGTGATTTTTTTAATAAATTTAGAAGACTTTTTTTTGCCGTGGTTTACACGGGTTTTCACGATACTTGTGGTTTGCACTACATATTTTTTTCCTTCTTTGTCTTCATTGTATACTAAGAATCATCTTTTAAGAAAATTTTATTATAATCCGCTGAAGCGGCAGACAGGGAGTTAGATTAATATATTGATGTTTTGCCCCTACTCTTTTACTCTTAGGCGATTACTTACGCACTAGACAACCTAGCTTACCAAAGCTGGCTTCTATCCTTGATGGTGGAGAGTACTTGGGCGTTGGTGGACGCGTGGCTTCTGAAGCACCTTGTATTCCGTTCCATTTCTTCGATAGTTTATGGTTCTTGGTTAGAGAGGTAGCAGTTGTCTGCGGCATCCAACCCTTATCTGCGCCTCCTGTCTGTCGTCTAGTGTCACTTCCGAATCCCTATCTTAAGGAAGATCTTGACACACACACCCATGACTTCAAAATCCTCTTGCAGCTTGGGACCGGGCGGGAGGTCGCGTGTAGAGTGCAGCCTGAAATCATCTTTTAATTGAAAAATCACAAGAGTAATGATTCGGCTTTTGATTGGTTTAGCGGATTACTTGATGGTGACACATTGCCTTGTACTCCCTCCATCCCAAAATAGTTGTCGTTTTGGGTGTGCGTGCCACAACTTTGACTCGATTTGTAGAAAATACGCATAAGATTTAAATCTCCAAATAAATTTGTTAAAAAACTAGATCAAAAGATCTTTCCAATGATACTAATTATGTAATATAAATATTAATCCTATTTTAATATATAATTGACGGCAGATGTTTCTCGGGAAACGAAAACGACAACTATTTTGGGATGGAGGGAGTACTTAGAGATGAAAATGCTAGAGTGATATTTAATTTTAAATTTTTACTTTTATCGAATCGGTAAAATCGGGTTGACAAGACAGAATCGGCATCTTGAAATTGGCATTGGAACCAGATCGGAAAAATATTGATCACAATAAGGAGCCGGTAACAGAAATTAGGAACATCAATGTAATAATACACACGATTAGGGGTGGTAATGGATCAGATCTTTTTTTCTTTCACAATCCCACTTATCCCTTTACATTTTAGTTCAAAATTATATAGTTTTATGACTCGATCGTTAAATTTGTTAAGCTAAATTAAATGGTCTTTACCACCCCTAAGTACGAAGCCAAGAATAGTAGAGATTTTGTTACATTTGGGTGGGCACATATGTCATACTACTGATGAAGATTCTGTTGGCATATACACGTAGACCGATAAAATAGGAATAATATTTCTTAGTTGCAGAACACACTTTGGAATTGGAAAGCAAAGTATACAATTGCGACGGAAAAGAATGAAAAACAAACAAAGGCTAGTAGGCCGTGGCCGATGTGAATGCACGGGTTAGGCCGACCAAAACGCATAGTAGCTGTGTGCAGCTGGCCTTCTTGGCCCACGCACAAAGGCAGAGGCGCAGAGCAGTAGTATAGTGTCATCTATAGGAATGTTTCAATAAGGGTTTCATAGGTATTTCATACACAATAAATAAGGGTGTCACATCAGTAAAAGTCTACTTTTTTGTATGAAACACTAAGAGAGAAAAAAAAGTTTTATCTTGGTGAAATTCTTTTTGGCACGAATACCAACTATCTCTCGAGTTATGAAATTAAATGCTTTATGAAATCACAGAATGAAACTCTCCATTAAGAATAGGGTTTTCATCTAAGTTTCAATTCATTT
The DNA here is from genome assembly GCA_015847255.1 of Hyparrhenia diplandra. Classification (NCBI taxonomy): domain Eukaryota; kingdom Viridiplantae; phylum Streptophyta; class Magnoliopsida; order Poales; family Poaceae; genus Hyparrhenia; species Hyparrhenia diplandra. The sequence continues at coordinate 69,729 of JADLZK010010274.1, forward strand.
TATAGGACATGGCACTTTTTGGAAACAACGTAATGAAACTCACCATTGAGACCGACCTTAGGGGAACGCATCGCACTAGGCTGGGTGTGCAGCCGTGCAGGTCACCTATAAAACATACTGATGAGATGAGAGAGGTGTTTTTGGCTTTCGCATTTGGGAAGTTGTCTCACTCATGCAGTCATGCTCCTAGTAAAAGGTAAAATTTACGAAAACTACCTAGAAACCAGTGGCGGACCCAGGATTCAAAATCAGAGCAATCCTAGTAAAAAAAAATATTTCTCATGCTTGTCACCGGTCTATAAATTAACCAAACCAGCTCAATTTTTTAGGTAATGCCTCAGTTTTATGGAAAATAACAACAAATTTCATAGTAAAATCTATTTGGGTCAATTTTATTTTGGGTTGTGAAGTGGTAAACATTTACTGGGCCACATTCCAGGGTAGTCTAGTGTCTATCTGACTATGTCACAACCCGTTTTTCAGTCAACGCGAGAGGAAGAACGAAGAAGGGTGACGCGGGCGTAGATCGACGAAAATTCGGGCGTAGGGCGGCGGCGCAGGCAGCGCGCTGGCAGCGGCGCAGTAGGGCGGCGACGCTGCCCGAAGCGTGGCGGCGCGGCGAGCGGCGCGGGGCGGGCGGCGGACGGCACGGCGGCGGTGGTGGCGGCGACGACGGCGGCGGTGTGCGTGATGGCGGCGGCGGCTTGAGAGCTGGAGAGGATAGGGTAAACCCTAAATTATTTTCTTCTTGATTGTCTCACGATAGTTGCCCCCATATTTATATGAGGGGTTTACACTGCTAACGGCCCCAGCCCATTAGTCTTTTTTCGACTCTCTTTAATTTAATCTAATAATTATAATAATAAAGCTAAATAATAATTAAATATTCAGCCACTTTTTATCTCGAGCGACTCACCGACCGAGTCCGACATCTCCTCTTTTCGAGATTCACTCGTCCTCGAAATGGAAGTCAGGATAGATTTTGTTGAATAATTCAAAGACCTTCCCATGAAGCATCCGCAGCAGGTTTGTTTTTCCATTTGATGAGCACTTGAAGCCGACCTTGGCGGACTCTTGTTTTGAGCATTAATTCAGGTTCAGGGACCGGAGTGCCATCATGAATCCGAGGTAATTCGAATATCTGTAGGTATCTCCCCACGGTGTGGTTTGAGTATGCTGACATGAAAGGCGTTGTGTATACGGGTTCCAGGCGGCAAATTCAATGCATATGTTACTGGTGTAATGATCTTGCTGAAGCTGAAGGGTCCAAAATATTTAGAGAGAGCTCGCCTTTGTGTAAATCAGATATTGTTGCCACGTAACGGGATAAAAGTTTGAGTCAAACATAATCACCCACTTTAAATTCTCATGTCGTATGTTTAGCATCAAAATATTTGCGGTAATAATCCTCGAGACAACCGCAAACGAATCTTTTGTCCGATTGAGAAAAATATCCCGCTGAGTTAGTAAATCATCCATGGCTGGTAATGTTGTCTCACCCGGATGATAACCACGAATAGTAGGGGGATCACGCCTATACACAAGTTTGAACAGCGTTGTTTTGGTCGATGCATGATATGAAGTATTATAGCAATATTCAGCCCAAGGTAACCGTCTTACCTCAATCCTTTGGTTTGTCACCAAGTCAAGCAAGCGCAGATACATCGTAATAATTTTATTGATGACCTCACCGCCATCCGCTTGAGGATGATAGCCCGATGTTGGTGACAAAATAATGTTGGATAGACGAAAAATTTCTTGCCGAATTGACTCATGAAGATGACATCCCTATCACTAACCACTGATCTTGGCAAGCCATGTAGTCGAACAATCTCACGAGAAAATTTTTGAGCTACCGGGTTGTCAGATATACGGATGAGAAAGGGGTATAAAGTGAGCATACTTGGATAGACGATCAACCACTGTTAAGATTACCGATTTAGATCCAACTTTCGGAAGAGCTTCAATGAAATCCATTGAGATATCCTCCCAATGAAGGTGTTCAGTTTTGTTGCGTTGACAAACCAAACAATCATTTACAAAATTTGTGACAATGTGTTTATCATGTTTGACAAAGAAGGTCCGACGGAATCGATGCAATGTTTTCTCAGATACCCTCATGTGTGAATCATGAATTGCATGGAGAATAGTCTCAAGATGTTTGGACGATTTGGAAAGCCATACCTTTTTGTTGAACAAGATTAATCCATTGCGAACTTCCCATGCAGAGTCCTTACCGTTGATTATAGAATCAATAAGGGATATAGCTTCATCACCGAATGCAATTTCCTCTCGTAGCCGGGTCAAATAACCCCAATTGAATTTTCTGAAATAGCCATGAGGGAAGATTCATCCGTATTCTCGACGAGATAATGCGCCGCCCACCACATTTGATTTACCCGGTTTGTACTCCACAAGTAAAATCATAGCCAAGTAATTTGCTAACCCATTGATGCTACGGAACTGTGGACAAGCGTTGATCCGAAATGTACTTAAGACTGTAATGATCCGACCTTATAATAAAATGGACGGCCCCAAAGATATGGTCGCCAATGCTTGGCCGTTACCAATCCTATGAGTTCTCTTTCATAAGTAGCTAACTTTTTGTACTTATCGGGCATACGCTTGCTAAAGTAAGCAATTGGACCATTACCCTAATGTAAAACAAAGACCCATACCACACGGACACATCACATTCCACCATAAATGATTTATTAAAGTCCGAAGTTGGAGAACCGGTGCCGATGATAAAGTCCTCTTAAGGTGCTCAAAAGTCGTTGTTGCCAAGGGTGTCCAACAGAATGAGTCCTTCTTAAGAAGATTAGTCAAGGGATGTGCAATTGTACTATAATCCATTATAAACTTTCAGAGTAACCAGCGAGTCCCAGAAAGCCTCGCAATTCACGGAGAGTTGTGGGGAGCGGCCAAGTGGTGACGGCCTCAATTTTCTCTGGGTCAACAGCCACTCCAACATCCGATATAATATATCCCAAATAACCCAATTGTGATTGACCCAAGAGGCATTTAGATTTCTTTAAGAAGATATTATGAGATGCTAGTACCTTGAAAAACCGCTTCCACATGGTGGAGATGCTCGCACCGAGATTTGCTAAATATCGAGGATATCATCAAAGAAAACCAAAGACAAACTTACACGTAAACGGTCCCAATATATCATTCATCAAAGCTTGAAAAGTTGAAGGTGCATTGCATAATCCAAATGGCATGACCAAAAACTCAAAGTGCCCATGATGTGTCCCGAAAATTTTGTTTTTTCGATGTCCAGGAGGATGCATGCGTACACGGTGATAGCCCGAGCGAAGATCTAATTTGGTGAAGAATTTAGCACCTTTCTAGTTCATCCAAGAATTCAAGAATAATCGGTATTGGAAATTTGTCTTTCAAGGTATTACTATTGAGCTCCCGATAATCAACACAAAAAACGCCAAGTCCGATCATGTTTTTTGACAAGAAGGATGGTGTGATGAGAATGGAGAAGTGCTATACCGGATGATACCTTGATGAAGCATGTTCGCGCATTGTCGCTCCTCGCTCATTTTTCTCAGATCCGAGGGTAACGATAAGGGCGAATGACAAATACCGAGTGGGATCCTTAAGATGAATTCAATGATCACAACGCCGTTGAGGTGGGAGCCCCGAAGGCTCTCAAAAGCCGTTGGAATTTGCATAACAGAGGATCCATTGGCACGCCAGAGAAAGTATATGAATACCTGGTTGAGAATTGTCTCTTTAGAGAGGGTCAAGCCATGTGATCGGCTGTCCCTTTCCGCCGTAACTTCATAATAAGTTTATTAAAATTCCGCATAATATTTCCCAAAGAACTCAAAGTCCACACCCAAAACAACATCATAGCCTCCTAATTTGATGTCAAGAAATGCGCTTTGAAGCTTTCAAGAGCAATAGAAACTTCAATATCATCATACCTTCCTACATTTGTTATGTGTTGTCCATTGGCGACAATAACTTTGAGCGACGGTGTAAAGAAGAACTTTGGAGGCCCGTTTCATAGCCAAATCGTAATCCTTAAAAATTGTGTGTTGAACCAGAATCCAATAGGGCCAATAAATTGGTGCCATTTATATTGATAATTAATTACATGGTAGGACAAGTGGATATGCCGCTTAACCCATGAACCGATATTTGAATATCTCGAATATCCTCTTGTGCGTACCTTTGAGTTTCTGGTCGACGGAAGTCTGTATAGAGACATCTAGCAAGTGCTATGGCCGTCTCAATATCGCTTGGTTGATGTAGTTGGACGCCGATCCGAATCGGAGGTGCTAACCCAAAGAATATAAAGCATAGCCTCGCCGTTTGGGGAGAGGTGTTGTACCTTGTTGTTCGTTGCCGCGGAACGTATTAGTGTACCGCCCAAATCTCCCGCCCGGGCGTGATGCCGTCCGATCACCAAGATGATTGTGTAGTGGAGTTCCAAAACGCCCGGTAATGGTCGCAGAAAATTCCCGGGTCAAGTTGGTTGACCCACTTCATTTTCCCAACGAATAAACCACGATAATGCGTTCCCTTGAGATGGAACGGCGAGCTGCATCCGACCAGATTAATAATTTCTTGAGCGAGAAAAAAAAATTTCGCGACTTGTATGTACTAATGAGAAGGGTCACCCTTGCCATCATACTCCGAAAAAAATAATTTAATATTATTGCCGGTACGTCTGGGATTTTCTCGCAAGAATTTAGGTGGAAATTTCGAGTAATTTCTTGGGGAATTTCGTATCAAATTCGAGATGAAAATTCTGACCGTCCGCCGGGCCGTAGGATTGAGGAATCGGAGGTGCGGCGGATGGAGGGCTCATATGTGTCTACAGATCGAAGAGAGCGCCTGGGAGGGCGGGATGTACTTAGCCGATGATGGGGCTGAATTAGCCTCCATGGCTTTGGCCTCCATGGCTCGCGATGTACTCGCCGATGATCCCGTTGACGTTCGCCGCGATGGATTGTCCTGGGTACTGTGCCATTGGATCGCCCGGTCTCCGGATACCAATTTGTCACAACCCGCTTTCCAGCCAACGCGAGAGGAAGAACGAGAAGGGTGACGTGGGCGAGATCGACGAAATTCCAGGCGTAGGCGGCGGGCGTAGGCAACTTCGCGCGGCAATGGGGCGCAGTCCAAGAGCGCAAGACGCAGCGCGGCGGGCGCGGCGAGCGGTGCGGCGTGGGCGGCGGACGGCACGGCGGCGGTGGTGGGCGACGGCGGCGGTGTGCGTGATGGCGGCGGCGGCTTGAGAGCCGGGAGAGGATAGGGTAAACCCTAAATTATTTTCTTCTTGATTGTCTCACGATAGTTGCCCCCATATTTATATGAGGGGTTTACATTGCTAACGGGCCAGGCCCATTAGTCTTTTTCTCGACTCTCTTTAATTTAATCTAATAATTATAATAATAAAGCTAAATAATAATTAAATATTCAGCCACTCCGCTTATCTCGGGTGACTCGACCGACCGAAGTCCGACTACTCACCAAGGTCCGCCACTACTAGAAACTTGTAGACAACTACATAAAATTATATTGCTTCCATTCATGTTCCCTGCAGTCTATGATTTCATCGCCCTGTTTTTTCATCGCTAGCTAGGCATACTACATCCTAGTGCAAGCTCTTTAAATTTCATGGCTCGCCTTTTACGCATTACGCGAGTAACAAGAAGCGCATTCCCTCCGCCCTAAAAATGTTAGTCGTTTTGGTTTTCGTGCCACAACTTTGAATTGATTTGTATAAAATACGTGCAACATTTGTATCTTCAAATAAATTTGTTAAAAAATTAGGTTCAAATATCTTTCCAATGATACTAATTATGTATGATAAATATTAATATTTTTAATATATAATTTGTTAAAGTTATTGAAGCGCAAGCGACAAACATTTTGGGACGGAGGGAGTAGTCTGCTAGCTGTATGCACGGATGGAACAAGACCAAGAAAGAAGAACTACCTCCCGCCAACGGCCGACCTTCACCGAGGAAGAGGCCAACGCCGGCGTGGTCGCCTCCCTACTACAATGGCCTCGCTGGGCACGCCTTTCACCCGCCTACACCGCATCAGACTTGGCAAGGCTTGACCTACCCCGACTTGACCTCTCTGAGCTAGGGGCCTGATTCTCCGGGACGGGCCGCGTCAGATCATCGCGAGTTGTCGACCGATCGCGGCCAGGCCCAGACGGGTTCACATCCGCTTCTTCCAGCGGCCGGCCAATCGTCGGCCAAGACATCCTCGCGAGTCTTCCAAGCCCCGTGGGAGCTTGACTTCGTGGAGCTTCCACCGGCTCAACGAGGCATCCATGGTGCTTCCTCGCCAAAGACACACGAGCCGGGAGGGTTGAAGGACTACCGCCCCATCACCGATCCACTTGGGTGGGGAAGTTTTTTGTCAAAGGCCTTGCACCGCGACCGGGCGCCGCGATTGCTCTGAGATTGTGCAGTTCAACCACCGGCCTTCATACGGGACAAAGGTTACACGAACTTTCGTGATAGTCCAAAGTCGGGCTTGCCATTGGTTACACACGCAGACGGTACCCATGGTGTCATTGAAGGTAGACCCCGCCAACGCTGCCTTCAACACGGGCGGCGTGGCCCTTCCTCCCGGGAGGTCCTCGACACACATTGGCTTCCGCCGAGGTGGTGTGACTAGATCTCGGCATGTTCTCCATGGCCGCACTGTGGTGCTCAACGGCCGGCCGACGCCAATCTCGCCACATGTGGGGGCTTCAACAGGAGACCGCTCTCCCCATTCTTGTTCATCATCGCCATGGAGGTCCTCAACTCTCGATCAGAGGCCGATAGGGCTAGGATGTTGAGGCCGCTCACGTGACCACGCCGTCAAGTGTAGGACTTCTATCTACGCCGACGACTTGATGATTTTCTTGTCGCCCACAGCCATGGACTTTGCGTGCTTCGCACCTCCTCGACCTCTTTGCCGGGCGCTTCCGGCCTTACGACTAACATCGACAAGTGCATCATCATCCTATCCGTGCTCAGAGGAGAGGTAGCGGTCGTCCAAGAGGTGTTCCCCGACGCCGCCAAGACTTCCCGGTCCCCTTCCACGGTGCCCCGCTGTCACTCATGAAGCTGGGCCGCGATGCAGAGCAGCACATTGTCGACAGGGTGGCGGCGCGGATCTCTACTTGGAAAGGGAACCTCATGACCAAGGCTGGTAGGAAGACATTGGCATAGACTACCCTCTCAGCGAAACTAGTTCACCTATCCATCCGATGCGCCCTTTTTGCCTAGGCTATTGAGGAGATTGACAAAGCGGAGGCACGCCTTCCTATGGGCGGCTCTGAGTCCACCAAAGCGTTGGCAAATGCATGGTGGCATGGCCCACTATCCGCTTCTCCGAGGGAACTAGGAGGCCCGGGCTCGCTGACCTGCGGTTCAGGGGCTTCCCACCCGCCAAGGCTGGTGGTGGCCGGGCCAAGCCGGACATGCCTTTGGTAAAGCTTCCTTCTAGCGCTGAGCGCTCCGCAAGCATATGTTCTAGGCTTCGGGCCGCAAGACATTTGGGGATCGTGACCGTGTCCCTCTTCTCGACGTACAAACGGCTACCTGATGATGCCATTCGCATTCGCGCGCCCAACCTGTTCCAAGCGGAAACAGATGGCACGCGGTCGCAACGTGAGCGAGGCACCGCTGCATTCCTTTGGTGCCGGACATAGGCGGTCCACGACGGTGTCGGGCCATGGATCAGAGCATGGCCCTCTCTCGAGAGTCCGCTTCGACATACACTTATAGGAAGGAATGCCCGACCGCCTCGCTTGGCGTTGGACATCAAATGGTCGTAAGACCGAGTCCTCCACTTATGAGGCGTTCTTCCGTGGCAGGACGTTGCTAGCGTGAGCGATAGAGGTATGGGGAGCCTCAAAGACCGCCCAAGGTGAAGTTCTTCACTTGGTCGGGCGCCGCATAGGCGCCCGACAACTGACGGGCGACACCGCCATGGTTACAACCAAGCTCCACCTCGCATTCCGCGGCGGCCAAGAGGACGAGACCACCCATCACCTCCTCACATCCCGTGTCTACACCCGCCACGTGTGGCACTCACTTCTCTCGCGGGTCGGCCTCGACCACCTGTCTCCTACGACAGCCTCCACGTTGGTGGACTGGTGGCTATGGGTGCGCGCCCTAGGACAACAAACGGGTTTTTGATTCTCTGGTGCTACTCATCTCCTGGGTGATCTCGAAGGAAAGAAACAAGCGCACTTTCGACACCGGAGGCAACAACAACTCGACGGACGACCTCGTCTCGCTTCTTCGTGAGGAGGCTGACTCATGGGTGGCAGCGGGATAACGTGGAGTGGCCGCGGTTAGTGGCTGAGCTCTTGCATGGCAAGGTATGGCCCTCGCCATATCTTAAAGTCAGAAAAATTATAAACCCCATATAAGTATATACTAATTATAGATACTTTCTGTTGGTGTTGTCCTAAGTGGTCACATATATATCTATGGGTGTGATGCTTTGGCCTACACAATCGTAAGTGATCACCTATATATGAGGTCCGTCCGTCCGTCCTTTCCACCACTACTGGCAGAGTCACATAGAGATCAAAATCGAATCTTCGTGACTTCATCTTCACCAATGAGAAATTTTTAGTATCTATGTTGTCGATTTTCGCCACCCCCGCTTCAGGTCACAAATTGGCTTGGTGGTCGATCAGGCTCGACGATCATCGTGGCTTCATCTTCACCAATGAGAAATTTTTAGTATCTATGTTGTCGATTTCGCCACACCTTAATTTTGTTTCGTCCTCCGCCACTAGCTGCGGTTATGACGGGGCGACGCTAGAGAAGATCACTGCCCCTTTAGTCGCACATCAGGTTACTTGAAATGACCCTCTAAGCTCCACCGATCAAGCCGGTGATTCTTTTAATGTGTCTTAACCAACTACGCCTCGAGGCATCTTGTGTTAGGAACGTACTAGGCCGTGTAAATATTTCCACTTCTCTTAATGAAATACGGGCCAAGCTCGCGTTCGAAAAAAAAAACCAAGAGTAGCGCTAGGAGTAACATCTATCCGAATCACAAACAAAGAGACCGACGTTGCCCCCACATCACACATGCGTACATCATTGCGTTTTGTAATTTGGGAAGAGCCCATTTTATATCGTAGCACGTATGTTTATACTCTTAGGATTGCTGGCAAGGTAGTTCAAGTTTTAGATCAAGCATGGGATTAACTTCTGATCCGAGTGCTCGTAAAAATATAGCAGCACGAGCGTAGCAAGTCACCATAAAAAACAATCTCTAAAAGCGATCTCAAAGATTAATCGATTTGTTGTTTCAATCAGCCATTTTAATCCACAATCTAGGCAAACCAGATTGCCTAAGCTGAAGCAATTTTCTAGTGGGCAGCTCATGTTGGTCCTGACCAAACCGATCCATAACCATACGAACAAAAGGCCGGTAAGGAACTGGACTTCATTTGACGGACTGAACCCAACGGCCAGTACAGCAAAGTGCACCCACCACAATTCGAAAAAAAAAAAAAAAAAAACTGAAGGACTAGAGAAATTTTGCCCTACAGGCACAACCCCTATGGCCCAAGGTGAGGCAGCTCAAGAAGCCCACGTCGCATGGTTTCGTGGTTTCCTTTGCAGATTCCAGCCCAAGCGGGTCGGTTCCTTTCGCCCGAAGTCGCGTCGCCTCACATGCCCCGTTGCGTTCATAGGGAATCTGACGCGCGAATTGAAGCCGCCCACGCCGCCGCCGCCCCTCGGCTGCTCCGGTTCTCTATCCGCGCCGCGCGCCTGCTCAGTGCTCGGTTGCTCCGCTGTCAGCCGTCGGTGGCCCGTGGCCGCCAGCCTGTTCGATCGTCGTTCCGGATTTCCTGTCTGTGATCGGCGCTTTGATAGCCTGATGCCCGCCCGGTGAGTGTTTTTGTCATTTGTGGGTCGCATCGTGCTCAAGAATTGTCAACTGCAATTTAATTATGAATGGGTGGTTTTGTCATTTTTGTGGGTTATCGTGCTCAAGACATTGTGAACTGCAAATCATGGAGAGTTATTATTATAAACAGAAAGCTCAAGACACATTCAGATGCTAACAGTATTTCATCTCGGGATGAAACCAATTGGGATGAGATTAATTATGACCCCGGTTTTAGGAAAGAAATTGATGCTTATCATCTGAACCTAAGAGAAAAGGTGAGAAGAAAATACATGAGAATGGGGTCATGGAAGGAAAAGGGCGTAAATATGATATATAATAAGAGGCAATGCAAATGCAATGCATCTACTTTTAATGCACAATTCTACATTTTCTTTGCTAAATGATTGAGCTATTTGTTCTCTTTTCCTTTAGGCTGGATCACATATTTTGTTATTATTATTGGACATCTTTTTGTCCATCTTTGGTATTCTTTCAATCGCTACACTACAATGATCAATGTCATATTTATTTATTTTGTTATAAACGGTGAGTGCTATTGCCCTTGCCCCTATCAATTTACTTATGTTCTGACCAAAATCACATTGTCGATATTGGAACTTGAATTTTGATGTTAAAAATTGAGTTAGTCTACTTGTTTGAACATCACATGAGTCGCTATATTTATGATGAAGGCTGTGTTACTTTGGATGCCAAACTTTGAGATTCCCCACCACATCACTAAGATTCTCCATCACATCAAATCATGTTTCCGGTGCCAAATTCAGTTCCATAGTGCCAAATTCAGTACTACAGTGCCAAATTTTCAGTACTATAGTGTCGAATTCAGTACTATAGTGCCACAATGCGAAATTCAATGCTGCGATTGCCAAATTCAATACTATAAGGTTGAATTTCAGGTACTAAACACAGCTGAAGTTGGGCATCCCCCACGCATTTGCTCTAGCTTTGCCATTGTTTGTGTCTTCACCAAGTGAGCGCGTAGCAGCCGAGGGCAATGGAGCAGGGCACCCAAGAACAATAGAGAACGCTCAAAGACAACGTGCTCCCAATGCTTTGCGATCTTCGACACCTCTGGACCATGATTTCTAGTCGTCCGATTAATCGCGATTAGTCGTCCCTGGTCTGTCAGAGGATTCGATTAGGTGGTCCGACCCGACCAGCTTGACCAGAAACCTAGTCGTCCGATTAGTCCGATTAGTCGTCCGACTAGGTCATTTGGACGACCAGTTTCCTGTTATTGGGCCTGTTTTGCTGGATTGGCATGTGGGCTGCTTCCTTTATTGTGTATAATGTATATATAGAGTCATAGAGAGCGATATATATAGTATAGCTAGAGTATATACCCTAAAACACTAATGCAATTTTGATGCTTCCTTTATTGTGTATAGTATAGTATACAGAGAGAGCTATATATATAGTATATTTAGAGTATATACCTAAAAAACACTGGACGACCAGATGGACGACCAGCTCGACCAGGGCCGATTATCAACCCGGTCGATGATTAATCACGATTAATCGCTTGGTCGGTCTGCGGTCGACCAGGGTTTGACCAGTCGACCAGAAATCATGGCCTCGGACAAACATCATCCGAAGTTTCCTCGATCCACGGATGCCAATCGTCAAAGGGCGATGCCACGGAGTTGAGGGGTGATGACGCGTGCTTCATGGTCACCACGGCGGGAGAACTCAAGAAACTTCGGTGTCCCAAAGACCGATCCGATCGCCGAGGTGGGTCCTGCTCCTCGAAGCACTTCACGAGCTCGTCGTGTCCGGATTCATGGCGCAAGGTGGCGCTGGAAGCGGTGTAGTCCTCGTGATGGGAAGGATTAGATTGGCGATCCACGACAAATTCAGCTTTTCGGGAATGGGAATTACGAGAATCCCAGAAACAATTGGCAGCTCACCAATGAAACTAGGCCAGATCAACCAAATCTGTTTGCGAGATGAACCGATGGACACTACGTCAAAAATTTGCTGTAAGAGGGAGGCCTGATTTTGTAGGGAGCGGTTCAATCCACGAGCCGTCACTATAGTTAGTTTGCCATGAGACCAGAAAGAACCCGCTTCTTACTGATGGCGGCTGGCTTTAGCCGGCCGCTCTTACAATTAGTAAGGGCGGCCAACCTCAGCCGCCCTTGCAGAGGAATCAGTAGAAGTGACTACATTCCCGAATCAGTAAGGGGGGGCGGGTTGCCAGCCGCTCTTAGAGTATTTGACTGTACCTAAAGTATTTGACTGCACCTTTAGGCGGCTGCATTCCCATCCAAAGCCTCAAATAATTAAAGTTTGAATGCCAACGCCTCTTACAGACACAGTCTGTAAGGGCGGCTTGAATGCCAACGCCTCTTATAGAAACCATGTGTAAGGGCGGTTTTATTGTCAGCCGCCTTTAAAGTGGTCTCTATAAGGGCGGTTTCTCCCAACTGCCCTTACAGTTCTCCGTACTGTAAGAGCCTTCTCCGAAGAGCGGCTGGGGAAACCGTACTTACAGAGCCCTGGCAGCCGCCCTTACTGCAGCATACAAACATAGTGGGAATTGATGATTGGATGTCGAACAATCCAATGATCGAACATACCTGTTAGAGGCGTGTAGGAGGGGAGGAATTCTTCATATGATAGATTTAGAGTAGATGATGATTCATTACATTACAAAATTCTTGTTATTCATGTCATCTCTATATATACTCGCTTATATTGGCCAAGCCCAGTAAGTGCAGAGCCGAATACCAGTTGTCATTTCCCTTTTTAAAAAAACAGTTGTCATTGGGCCCGTTCCTTCTACGCTCTTTCACGATGCGGCTGTCATTGCGACTGCCCATACCAGTGGTTGTAATCTTTTCTTTTTAAAAAATTCCGTTGACCATCTCCGCTTAACAATCCAAAGCGCGCCTCCCTAGGCCATTCTGATTGGGTGCCAGTTGCCGAGCCATCACATGCTGTATGCAGACACAAACGCATCAACTCAGTTTTTGACTATATTAAACAAATATAATGTCAGAGTCCCTTTTGCCCTCCACTTGCACTGCTTAATTAGCTCTGCACCCAAGTGTCCGAATAAATTACAGTAGCAGCTAGGTAGCTGTCCCTGTCCTTGTTCCTGTCATATGTATCAACTATCTCGACTCACAGCAATGGCCTCAATCATCTGGGAGACCTCCTTATGAACTTCTCCAGGTCAGTAATCTTAATCCCGTTGCTTAACTCTGGTGTTGTCATTTGTTAGAAAGTCTTCATGCGTACCCATGGTTGATTGCTACCAGGTACTCAGTCATCGCACAGTTGTAGCACTTATATATATGGTCCATTCGTATGACAGCAATTGTCTTTCTCATCAAAAATTTAGTTGATTCATTTCGTGTTGCACTTTATAACATTCGGGGTTTGTCCGTGGCCACAGAAGATCGATGGAGCGGTTCATCCGCTGGTACTGGTCACGGATCGACAATAAGGAGAATAAACTGGTAAGTGCTTAACCAGCAGTATACCTATGTAACACAAACGCTCTAACATACAGTGTCTTACGCAAATTCCATGAGCTGTTGCTTCTTCGATCTGATATAGCAAGTTGAAGCACAACCATCCTTTTTCCTTAGTTTGTTTTCCTCTCTCGTATATATCAACCTGTTTGGATAATTTTAGGTCCCGTATAGAGCTCCAATGAGCTTGGTACTAATCCTCATGCAAGCCCACATTCCAACTCATTTTCTACATATAAGGTAGATCAAAACAGAGTCACAGTTTCAGGCGTGGTGACCTAGCCTCCTAGGAGAGCATGTCACTATGTGCACCCAATAATCTCTTGGGCGCAATGCTACGGTACTCTCCTTACTTCCAAGGAGGTACTTTCTAGAAGGTCAATGCAGAGATTCATCCAGCGGTATTGGTAGCCAATAGACAGTAAGGAGAACAAACTGATAAGTGCTTACCAGTATACAAAGTTGTGAGCTCTCAAACTGCGTAACACAGACGGTCTAATATACAGTCTGTATTGCGCAAATTCCATGAGCTCTTGTTTCTTCTATCTGATATATAGCAAGCTGAAGCACAATCTCCTTTTTCCCATAGTGTGTAAGCTTAACAAAGACAGTCTAACATACAGTGTGTTGCACAAATTCCATGAGCTCTTGTTTCTTCGATCTGATATAGCAAGTTGAAGCACAACCTCTTTTTCCCATAGTTTTTTTCCTCTCTTGTATATATCAACTTGTTTGGATTATTCTAGGTCCCGGTGAGCTTGGTCCTAACAATATCCTAAATGCAAGCCACTTTCCCACTAAATTTCTTCATATAAGTTCGATCGAAACAGAGTCGCGGTTCCAGGGCGTGGTGTCCTAGCCTCCTGGGAGTATGTCACTATGGACCCAATATTTTTCTCTTTTTCCTTTCAATTTGAATTGGGGAAGTGTCTCCTTTATTGATCGATGGAAAATATGCGTCAAACTGTATGGTCAATAGATCTAAACCAGATATTTCACATAGCTACTCTCGTACTAGTACTTATCTCCATGCCATATTAGAGTTTAGAGTCTATTAAGATCCATCAATCATGATCTTCTGTTAATAAGCCACTGAATCAAGGCCCAGACGTACTTTTTAATTTTCTATTACAATTCTAGGATTTATCTCTATTTTTCTAAGGCATCTAGTAAGTATAACTTGTCCAATTGGGAGAAATAAAATAGAGATAATAATACGAAATAAAAATGTGGTAAGGATTGCCAACAATCATATTGCGAAATCCGAGAATAAAACTTAGCACTTAAAATGGTTTAAGTGCTCGTCGTGCAACCTGTTTGTCCTATTTTTAATGTCATGTTGTGCCTCCCTCGCCGCTGCTGAAATTTGTAACCAATATTTGAATCTATTCTCCGTGTCAATGATAAATATGCATATACCTTCCCTTCTGCAGATAGATCCTTGCGTTGGGAGCAAAGAGAGCATGGATAATGCAGAGTCAATGAAACTGTCATATGAATTATTGAAAGAAATGGAAGGGTGAGTGCTTAAACAACTTGATAACAAAGGAAAATACTGAGGACTGAGAGAGCGAGACCCGACCATTGCCTCCCTGGCGACCGGCCAGGCGACGCCGCCCTCGGCCGGCGGCCACCCTGGCCCCGGCGCCCGCCTCCCCCTCCACCACCTCCTCCCCCTCCCCTCCTCACCTCCCCAACCTTCCTCTCCTCGATGTCCGCGCCGGCACTCCCCCGTCGGCGCGCGACAACGCGCCGCCCCCATCGGGCTTCGCCCGGCATCGGGCCGCCGCCGCCGCCTTCCACCTCCCCGTCGTCGGTGGGGGGCGGATCTGGGCGCGCCCGGATCCGGCCGCCCTGGTCCCCTACCCGCCTCCGTGGTCCCCAATTCGTCGGGACTCCGGCGCCGCGCGCGGCGCGGTCGGGGCCGCGTCTCCGCGACGGTCCTCTTCGCCTCACGCCCCCGCCTTTGCCCCGTCGTCGTCCTTCCATCTGGCACCGCCCGGCCCGGGCAGTGAGGCCCTCCGTTGCCGGAGAGCGCCGCCCCGCCGGACCTTGAGGTGGGCGAGTTTCGGCGCCGCCACCCGCCAGATGCCACGACCGACGCCGTCGCACTCCCGCCGGAGTCCGCCTCGGGGGCGCGGCTCGCGGGGGGCGACGGCGTGCTTCCCGGTGGCACAGCGGTGCGGCCTCCGCCCGAACCACCGATGTCGCGGGCGCTGGCACCGCCGCGCTGACGGGGAAGTCGCCGCCGCCTCGGCCGGCCCATCTTCTCCGTCACCGGCCAACCCCGGAGCCGCTGGTCGCCTCCTGCTCGCCCGCAGCATGGACAGCCCCGACCCCTCTGGCCTGCCCTCCTCCTCGTGGGGGTTGCGGTCAGTTTGTTCGCCGGTTGTTGCCGCCGCCCGCTGCGGGAGACCCACAGCAACAGCCCAGCGCCCGCTCGCCACTCGCCGCCAGGCACCACCACCCCGGCATCCTCCTCGACCGCCGCCGCTCGGGGCGGTGGGTGTGCGCGGCCTGCCGCCACCTGTGGGTTGTCGGACGTTGCCTGCGGCCGCGTCGTCTACCGAGGCTCGCCGCCGGACGCTTCCTCTGTCCGCTCGTGAGGTGGTCTCCGCCGCGCGGCAGTGGCCCTTCGCCGGAGGCGGCACCCTACTTCCCCCAACGCCGGAAGATCCAAGGCGATGCGTTGGGTGGACAACCTCCGGGTGCGCTCAGGACGATGAGGGACGGGATCATCATCGGCCGGAGGCCCTCACCGCCGTCGCGGCACGTCTTGCCATCCACTCCCCCGGGGAGTAACTCCGGGCTCCCGCTCGACCGTCCCGGCGGTTGCAGCCAACCTCCTTCGGGGTCGACCTCCTCGCCGTCGTCGCCATCGAGTCAGGACCGGGGGCGCCCGGCCGCTCGAGTGCCCGCTCTCATCGACTTCGGTCCTTGGCCAGTCGGCGGTGCCCGCTTCTTCAGCGACTTCGGTCCTCGGCCCGATGAGCAGTGCCCAAGACCATCGGCTCGATCAGCGCCCTCCTCACCGCCATTCAACTTGCCACGCACCTCGGCGGCTGCGACCGGTGGGCGCCGATGGCTTCACGCGTTGGTCCCGAGCCGCCGCCGGGGACGTCGCCGGGCACCACCTCTCCCTCGTCGCCGCCCGTGCCGCCCGCTCTTGTCGGACTCGCTTCAATTGCTGGCGCCGACCACGCCGCCGCCGTGCACCTCCCTCGCCCCGCTGCCTCCTCGCGCCTTGGCACGACGCGATCGGCACGGATCGCAAGCACCATCATCGCCGCCGTCCCACCCCATTGCCCTTCGGCGAGCCATGCGCACGGGCACCCACATCGTGGTGTCCACGGTGGCGGCGCCGGGGGGTTCGGGCGCGCCAACACCGCGCCGACACCGATCCGTGTTGGAGAGATCCCTCGCCCGCCTCCCTCGACGTCGACGTCATTGGCGGACGCACACGCCTGCAGTGGGTGGACGCCCGTCATTGGCGGCGACGGCGCGCCCGGCGATGGCGGGGCGCCCGGTCGTGCCCGCCGTCGGCGACGCCGACGACGGCGCGAGGTTCCGCTGGTGGGCAACCCGGGCGCCGATAACCTTCGCGGCTGTCAACACTGCGGCGACCTACATCGAGAAGCGTCGACCCGTTGGCAAAGTGAACGCGTTTGGGCGGCGGAGCCTCCCGCTTGGGGGGGACCCAATGCTTGTGGAGATCGTCGCCTCGTCTTCGCACCGTGCCTCTTGCGGGAGGTCCGCTCCCCAGCCCCACCACACGGTGCGGGACCGGTGGGCTGATCTCGGTGGCGGCGGAGTTCGCGACCTCTTGCCCGCCGTCGCCGGCAATCGAGGGGGCCCCTTCGATACATGAGGAGCCTGCTTTGCTCCCGCGAGCCTCCTCCGTGTCCCCGTGGACGAGGCCACCGCCATCGCCAAGCAACGACGAAGGAGATTGAAAGGCGGGATTTGCGTGTCGTTGCCTTCACCAATTCTCAAGTCGGGGCCACGCCGCGCGCACGCACTCCGGCCTCCACCCACACACCTGGCGTCGTAGTGGCCGTATTGCCGCACAACCTAGGGCTGCTAATGCGACCTTGCAGGCCCAATCTCTGTTGCTGCGGAAGTTGGGCTGCGAAAGTGGACGAGGAGAGGCTCGGCTGTCCTCCGGGAGAAGGTTAGAACCCTCTTCAGCGCGGCATGCCGCCGGCTAGCGGCGCCCGCTTCGAGATGCTTCTTGATGGACGTTTTGACCTCTCCGCCATGGAGCTCAATTTGGAGGGGCTCAAGAGGACACCTAGTGCAGCTTAGGGTCGGCTGTATGCGGTCGCAAATTGGTCACCATGTAATCCCACTTGATGTATCCGGTAGTCGTTAGGTTTTGCTTCAGAATTGTTTGGTTACCGGTGCTTCTTGTTGTTTGAACTTTATTCGCTTAATGAAATACGGCGCAACGGGCGCGGTCTCGAAAAAAAAATTATTGAAAGAAATTACACATGACTTCTCCGAGCAACTCGGTTGTTGTGGCACGTATGGAGTGGTTTACAAGGTATGATTCAAGTCAACAACACTATGGTTTTAATCTTTGAGAAAATTCCCTATTTAGCATCACAAAATAACAGAGTTACTAGTATAGCATCCAAAGATAAAATTTCTCCATTGTAGCACTGGATTTGTTTCCGGTCCCCTATCTAGCACTACCGTTAGATTCTATTAGAATATATCGTTTGGGCTTATCAGACATTTGAAGGGTAGACAAAAATACCCTTACAAAGGCTCATGTTCTTTTCTTTTTTTTTTTTTTTTTTTTTTTTGAAAGCGTACATAGCACGTGCTTCATTGATGGAAGTTATAGTAAATATAACAGCCTGAGCGGCTTGACGGCATGCCATAGCCCAACATTGGGTGGAACACAAACAAAAATCACCGGCTCATACGGTGGTGGTTAGGTAGTTGTGCTAAGTAAGGAAACTATTGTTTGACTAAAGAGACGAGCATGACTGTTCACACCTCGTGCAATCTAGACAATTCCAGCCTCATCATGGTGAAAAGGTCCTAAATGGCTAGAGAGACACTACCAGACTCTAGACGATTCCTGACGGTTATAAGTACATGTATGGTGGAAGCTACTTACCACTACACCATAGTAGTGTTTTTATTATAATTATTATTATAAGTAGCAATATAAACTTATACAAATTTAATAGCACGTCTTTGTTGCAACAATTATATTTTCATGGTAAGTAATAGTCTCTCCCGTTGCAAAAAGGTTGTACATATAGCAAGGAAGAATTAAATTGTTGCAATACCTAGGTTCTTTACCACAATGGTTAAGTAATTTTTTTAAAAAAAACAATAAAAATACTACTCGTAGGTTTTGAGACTGAGACCTGATAAATCTAAAGCTAGGTACTTACCATTAGATCATGTATGTGTTTGGATCACTGGCAACCACAGGATCCTATAAAAGTAATATAGACCCGTTTAGGTATTGAAAGAGGATCTAGTTATTCTGTAAATTTTGCTCAAGGAAGAACTGAGGAAAATGTGAACTTGTGCACATTTATTTGATATTTTTGCAGACATGTTTGCAAGAAAAAATGAACTTGTAATAATTTAGGAGGCCCGAATCCCTCTCAACATTTGAGTGTTTCTTTGATTCCATATCCATGCTGTAATATATACTTCCAAGAAGAACTGATGCTGCACTTTCTAGACTGTATCAATGAAGATGATGCAGTATAAAAACTCATGCGGACTGCTAGTGCACAGCAGGTGTCCACACCCATGTTCAAAGCATATTATTATATGAATATGAACACATGAAATCTTCAAAAACACAAACTTACAACATCAATATTGTTCCATTACTTGAAAACATCTAACGCCACATAATCAACACAGTAATTATATGGAGCAAGCAAGGGTAGAAACCGAGGGAGGATTTGCTCTTTGCACTTGACGCATGCATGCATGCATCCATCCATCCGTTCAGAATCCACAAGACACCATATATAAACATAGGAAACAGAACATAAGTTATGCACACCATAGACATTAACTGCATATAGTGGTTCCCATCATCATGGCACATGCCAAATATACATTAGTTCTTCCAAACTAACCTACCAGGTGTCACAAGATGTTGCCACAAACTACCTACTAAGTCTGAGTTATAGTGGTTATCATAAACATGCACTCCTAGCATTTATTTATACTACACCAAAAGAGAACTACCACATCAGTATGCACTTCAGTTACTCCGCTTGTACTTCTGCTTGATCTCCTTCCTGGTAGAGCTTATCAAACCTGTTTTCAACAGCACGGTTTGCTTCTTCGCATACTTGTCAGCATAGTGATCGATGGAGTCTGTGGCATCGTCCTTAGCCAGCTCAGTTGTCCATTTCAGCTTGTCCATAGCCTCAGTGTACAAACCAAACGACCCAGACTTGTTTGGTGAAGGTGCACGAGCAAGCCAATAGAACCTATACAACCCCAGTACAGCAACCAAGTTCTACAGGTTTGATCCATTTAGTCAAAACCTGCTATCGAAGTATCTGAATTTTTAAGGCAGCAGCAATAAAGTTGCTTAGAAAAAATCATAACTAGAGTTCTAGAAAACGAAAAAAATCAATGGGAGATTGGGATCCCCTTCATTGGTACTTCATCATACTTCAACAGTTCAACATTCACTAATCCCCAACAATTCAATAACAAACATTATTTATGGTATCACCTCATCATGAGGGCTTTACCTCTATAGAATCCTTGCCATGCACTACCCTCTATTTCTTCTTCATGTGCACTTAGTGACAAAACACCTATAGTTAGACTTCTTCATGCGCACCGCCCTATAATGATAATGTTAGTGACAAAACACCTATAGTTAGAGTAGGAAGGGGAAGCATGTGTAGGTCCCATATGCAAAAGAGTTAATAAAGGGCATGTCCCACAAAGACCATCACTGCTTTCACTCATAAATAGGCCTATGTCATGTGAGCCTTGATTTTATTGCCGATGAGGTGGTCGAGGAACTTGGCCCTAACCGACACCTGTAAGTATTAGGCTTTCTGCTTCAGGAGCATGCTAGATTTTTATTAGCCAAGCAATAAACTCATTTTTTGATTTATAATATTTTAATAATAACTACTACAACAGGCTTATCACCGCCGCTCGGAATCCCCATCACCGTCAGTTATTCTTTGCCAGCCAGTTTGACTACAATTTGTTTTAACCCCAAGAAGCACCCATCACAAGTCACACGATTCTTCGCGCTGCGTGATGGTGGGATTTGGACCTGAGACCTCAACCTCGTGTGTAGCTCCTTTAACCACTTCACCCCAAGTCAGTTGTGTATATATAAGATATCCATTCCCGTAGTACTTACCTTTTAGAACTGTAAAATAAATATTTAGGACCCTAAACAACTTCCAATGAAAAAGTCATATATTACAAAGTTGGTGTTCTAATCGAGATCTACAACTTTGGTATTCGTCTTTTCTCCATCCCAGGTTGTTTGACCAATTTGAATTTGAAATTGTCAGAACTTACTTTTCTATGACCTAAAAATGATTTCAAAATGAAAAAAACATCAACTACAATGTTGTAGTTCTCATTGATATCTACAACTTTGGTTTTGGTTGATTTTTCCATCCGAGGTTGCTTCAAAAATTGATTTTCAAACTTTAAGAACTTCATATACAAATTTCAGACTATAAATGATTTTTTAAGAAAAAGTTGTTAAGTATAAAGTTGCAGCAGATCTGAGATCTACAACTTCGATGGAATGTTATATCCAACTTTATTTGAAAAAAAGTTATAACTTTTATTATGTTGTAGCATGGTTGCCACTGCCGATTAGTGATGCGAACTGGATGTGATCATGGACTATCACCGCAGATGGTAATGCGAACTGGTGGTGATAGTTTTCAACGCCAACGTTCTTACGAACCGGCTGTGATAATCTCATCATAGCGGGTTAATAAAACCGATGGTGGAAGAGGTGTCTGTGATGACTAAATCTATAGCAGTGAATTTTTTATTAGTTTTAACTAATCCAAATATTTTAAATAGTTTTTCAACAATCTAGACTCACGCTATAAGGAAATTATTTGCTGTAATTATCGTATTCTGTCTTGCAAGCTAAACCAACAAATCGTTTATATGTGCATAAACAAAATCCACTATATACAAAATAGACTTGCGGTGTCATGCATGTTGATAATTTTTCCGAAGGACTAGTTTAAAAACTCAAATCCCTTGAGGAATTCAAACTTTTCCCAAGGAGGACAACCCAGGGGATTGTCATCTAAACAAGCCACTTAATCCTTCACTAGTGGTTTTCTATCCCAATTCCCAAGATTTCCTTCCCCTGCTTCTCAGTTACGCCCAATACTGGGATGGGGTGGGGGGTATACGGAGGGTAAATGTGGGTAAACGAAGGGCTAAAGATGGCTAAATGCTGGTACTCCTAAAATATCAGGATCACCAAAAGTTCAAAACAAAAAAATGAAACCATATATATACCCTGTTTTTATGGGCTGATGAACAGGGTACAAATGCAAATGGAAAAGAAGTTGCTGTGAAGGTACTTCGTGACATGGCTGCACTTGATGATAAGGAATTTAGAAATGAGTTCCAGAACCTTGCGAAACTCGACCATCAAAACATTGTACAGTTAGTGGGCTACTGCAAGGAATCAGAACCAGTAATTGTGGAGTACGATGGAAGACAATTTGCTGCTGAAAAACTGCATGTGGCGCTCTGCTTCGAATATGTAAACAATGGCAGCCTTGGGAATTATATTTCAGGTCATTGAATTAATTCACTATGCCACCCGTGCAAAAAGCAACGAAAGTTGTTTCATTATGATATATTCTTATATTTTTTTTTTGATTGTTCTGTGTTTACAGATGAAACAGAGGGGCTTCAGTGGCACATTCGTTACAAAATAATTAAGGGTATTTGTGAGGGGTTTAAATTACCTTCAGGAGGGACGTGTATTGCATTTAGATTTAAAACCTGATAATATATTGCTAGACAAGGAAATGGTGCCCAAAATCGCAGATTTTGGTTTATCAAGGTTCATTGGAGATGAAAGAACAAAACAAACAATGAACAAGTTTATTGGTACACAGTAAGCCCACTGCCTTGTGCTTAAAAAACATATTTTTCTTCTTCAGTTGATTCTTAGTGTTGATTTCAAATAGTTGTACTTCATTACAATTTTTAAACACTTTCTTGCTACAGTTAATTACAATCTTACTATCTATGCAGTGGGTATTTGCCACCAGAGTACACGAAATTCCAATTGCTCTCACCTGCGTTTGACATATTTAGCTTGGGTATTATAATTACAAAGATAATGATGGGAAGAGAACGGTACCATGAGATTGTTGATATGCCACCTCGGAAACTTGTCAAGCTTGTAAGAACAAGAATATATGTTAATTTTCTTATACTAATCTTAGTCAACCTTTTTTTATATAAAAAAAAAGAAACACTACATCATGTTTGTCCTCTTATTAGGTTCTATCATCCTGACCCTATGTCATTCTAATTTTGGAGGTACATACTCGTTGGAAAAATAGACTTCAGGAAATAGAGGAGCTCAGACCACGGCTTGAAATATATTGCCAACAGGTGAAGACTTGTATTGAAGTAGCATCAAAATGTTTGATGGAGGATCGGTTACAAAGGCCTACTATGCAACAAATTGTCGCTACATTGGCAAATACTGAAATGATTCATAGCATTCCGTCCATGCAGATACAAGAGGTGCGCGGGCTCATAACATAGATTTATTTAATCCTTCTTGTATGATAATCATATGACAGAGATTCTTCTCTACAAAAAAAATACATAAACTTTCTTAGAGTATTCTACATCAACAATAAAACTACTCTTGGAGAAACTAAAAACGTGAAAGAGTAACAAGTGACACCCCTTTGTGTAATTTATATCTTTGTTCATAACCTTTTTGTCTTGTGAGATCATCTTGTACATTTCTATACTTTTTGTTTTAATAAAAGCCATTAGGGGGTCAAACCCCTCCTGTTCCATCAAAACAATAAGTGATACTCCTTGCAAACTGTAAGTCGTTTTTGTTTTTGGCTTTTATAGGTACAAGCAGTCGCATTGCTCTGCAAAGATGCCATATATCAGTTCCCATTAGCTTCGAGACTTATTAGCCATATGCATAACACCTCATAGTTTCTTAGTTGTGTTTTCCTGTTTCTCTTTCTTAATCATTTCATTTTTGTTCGCCCCTAACCGTTCGGGTGAGTCATGGCTATTGCGTTGTCACTAGTAACCAAATTATTTTGGGTGGCGGGCACATTCAGTTTTACGTGGCGGGCAAAGGTGCCCGTCACCCACGTGAGGTCACGGTAAATGGTGGCCTCGCCGTGGCGGGCACCTTGGACTATCACGGTTAATGGCCTCACCGTGGCGGGCGTTTTACAATGCCCGTCACGCTTAATAGTTTCAAAGAAATAAAAAAAAACTTCCCAGGCCCGCCGAGCCCATCGCCCGAGCCGCCGGGCCCATCGATCGGGAAGGTGGAGCCCACCACGTAGATCCCGCCACCGCTGCCGCAGATCGGGAAGGAGGATCCCAGCACGAAGATCCGACCGCCCGGCTGCCGCGGATCGGGAAGGAGGAGCCCACCCACGTAGATCCGGCCCGCCGCCAGGCAGATCGGGAAGCCGCCGCCGTCGTCGTCGATCCGGGGGAAGGTGGGAGCGCCATTGGACCTCGAGGTGCTGGGAAGCCGTCGTCGCCGACGTCGATCCGGGAGAAGGTGGGAGCGCCACCGCGGCCCGGCCCCGCCGTGGCCCAAGCGCGCCCGCGCTGTCGTGTGCCGCCGCAGCCCCGCGTTCCGCCGTGTCCCGGTAGCGCCCGCTGTCACGGTTAATGCCCGGCGGAAGATAACTAAGATTTTGCAAAGTGACGGCATTAACCGTGACAGGAAGATAACTAAGGTTTTGTAGTGTCACGCAAATCTTTGTGTTTAGTTATCTTCCAGTTGCCTCCTTAGTCTTAGGGGCGGGACTCTGCTAATTGGCCTTCTTATACTTTTTTTTCTCACTTTTTATGTAATCTAATATATTTTTCAATAGAGCTCTTGGCAACCCTTCTAAAAAAATAGGTACATAAGTTTTTGTTATACACCTAAATATATACTATATTTAGACACAGTGTCGAATACAGATATTCCCGATATCCTAAAAAAGGCCCAATTTGAAACAAAGGCCCAATTCGAAACAAAGGCCCAACAATGGACGGACCCAACCCATAAGACGAGTGACGGGATGAACTCCCTCGCCTCGCACGAGCTCGAGCTCGACCGACGGACATCTTCCGTCTCGAGCGAGGCCTCAGGGAGTACGCTCTCCCACACAAGCCCGAGCTCGAGCTCGGCCCATGAACATTTCAACGTCTCAAACGAGCTCTCACGGGTCGAGCTTTTTCTCGTCGAGCTCGAGCTCAGCTCATTGACAACCCTCCGCCTCGGACGAGCTCTAACAAAGACGATCTCTCCCGCTCCGTAAGAGCTCGAGTTCGAGCTCGGCTCGCGAACACTTCTCCATCTCGGACGAGCTCTCAGTGCATGCAGTGCCCCTCCGGCCAGCCCATACTGCGGCGCCAACCGACGGGCGCCATGGTTGTCTATCGGGAACCGCAGCCTACGACAAGATATCAGCAAAGGGGGATAAGATCCCCGGAGGCACACCCGGTATGGCCTGTCAGATCACACCCAAGCCACGCCAAGCATAACGGACGACAACTACAAGACAAACGTGACCTCGGCGACATACGCCAAGCTCTCTAGCGAGCTCTCTCGACCACATGTTTTCTGTGACATGCGGTACCGCATTTACGCCAGCGGCACCACCGGGCGACCGATCGCGGACAGTGGCGCGTGCCTGATGGATGATGGGACATAATGCCGGCGATTACAGCGCAAGCGAGCTCGGTGTTCCTTCACACCCAACCACCGAGCTCGGAGCTCGGCAGCATGGCGTACAGGATATCGGAAACCGGAGCTGCCCCCTACGTAGTCTACGACGACAGGCGAGCAGACTACAAAATGCAGGGCGGCGACGGCATGCGCACACCGAGCGGTCCGGCGTGCCCTGCAACCGGCGTCTATTTTCCTTTCAACCCTTCAACTTTGTTTCTCTTCTCCACCGAAGCCCTCCTCTCGATGGCCTCCATGTATCCCCCTTGCAACTATAAAAGGGGACCTTGGCCATCAGAAGGAGGCAGGTTCACAAGCTTTTAAGCATACAAGCCTTCTACACACACACACCCACACACTCACGGAGGCCTGGGTGCCCATCTCCCTCTCTCGCCTGCTTGTACTCGCCCCGGTACGAGTCTTTGAGCTCGGATAGTGCAAACACTGGACTACGGAGCTCTGTAGCCCCAAACTAGTATAAATCTCGTGTCATTGTCCCTTGAGCTAGGCCATCTTAGCACACACTAGCCAGTCGATTACTATGACCGTGGTATACGACCACGACAGTTGGCGCACCAGGTAGGGGCAGTGCTAGTGTGACGATCACCACTTTGATGGCTCCCTTCACCACATCTCCGGCGTTCGGAACACCGATGCACTTCGGGACCCTAGACTTCGCCGGCACCAGCTCTGAGGGCTCCCTCGTCAAAGTCACCTTCCCTCGGATGGTGCAGGACGTGATGACGCCTCGGCTGATCCGCGACGCCGGCCGGCTCCGTCGGCCGACTTCGCTCGGCCAGGGATTTGACTTCAGCGCCCGCTGAGTCTGTCGTGCGGCGGCCAACCACTTCTTCATCGTATTGCGGACTGCTTCCGCACATCCTAAACCTGGCCGGCTTCGAGGGGAGCTCTTCCGCGGCGTCACCTTCTCCATCGCCAACATCATCCTGCGACTCGGCGCCGGAGCCGCTCTCCACCACCGGGTTCCTCGCCACCACACACCGAGATGTACCCTCGAGAGACGGCTCTTCCCACCGACAACTTAGAGCAACGAGCTCGGGATGTCAAGCCCGCCGAGGCCGCACTCGGTAGCAGCCCCCGGCAGGGCCGACCCCACTCGCGAGTGCTACATGTGCCAGACCGGGACGGTCTTGCAAAGCGTGCCTGCCGAGGATGAGTCCTCCTAGCACACCCCGCGCGCACCTCGGAGTGAGGTTCGACGGGTCGCCGAACGGCGCCCGCCCAAGCGGATCCACGAGCGCCCCGGGAGCTCAAGGAGGCCGAGCCGCGAATCACATAGGAGCACGATGCCCTCCCTCGAAGAAGCGGGAGGGCGATGCGGGCTCGAGCTCGTGGGAGGATGCACGCCGCCGTCGACGAGGCGGACGACCTCCCGCCCGTCTTCGGTCGTGCAACCCGAAAACCCGCCGCTATTTGTGCTCCTGCCACGACCTCCCCGAGCTGGAGGGCGCGAGAGGCCGAGGCGGGTCCACCGACAACTGCGGTCTCTCAACGAGAAGGCTGCGGAGCGGCAGATGAAGAGATCGGCATCTCACCGTCGGCTCCGGGAGGAACACGAGGCTTCCTCAACCTGAGGCGGTCCGGGACGACTCCCCACGGGTTCACGCCCGACGCCGAAGTTGGCGAGAACCGCGACGCCACGGGACACCCTTTCACCGAACTCTATCCATACACTTAGGTTTCTCATGGTTGTGTGGCACTGTGCGCTTTGCAGTGTGCTATCGGCCTCAAACTTTTTTTACGAGGCTTCTACATGGCATGTGTGAAGGCACCGCCAAGTTTGAGAATTTTCAGAAATTGTTTGGTAATTTTCTCTAATTATTTTAATTACCGCGCGACTTCTCCCGGTGATTATACGTTGAACTGCGACCAACCCGAAAAGACCTGAAACGGTGCGGACTTTGCCGCAAGGTCTCTTGTGCCCTAGGAGGCAAAACTTGTGGAGGCCGGTGCGAAATTATTGTGTTTTCAAAGTGTAATTCACCATATTTGGTCGCACGCGCACGTAGAAAAATACAGTAATTTCAAAAATGACTAGAAAAAACCTAGGATTTTTGCGTGGGGCCATATTTTGGGTGTAAATGACCATAAAAAAAATTTGAGGAAGTTTGGACATAGGCGAGCAGGCGTGCTTCACGGTGGTATATGAAACCTTTCACAGAACCCTATCCAATAACTTAGGTTTCTCATGGTTGTGTGGCACGTGCGGCTTTTTACAGTATGCTATCGACCTCAAACTTTTTCGGAGCCGTCTACGTGGCATGGGAGGGGGCACCGGCGTTGGGTTTGCCGGTCGGTAGAGGCAAAGGAAGCAAGTATATGGCGCGAGATTATTGTTTCGTTTTCCCAAATGCTTGGACGCGCGGACCATGGCGCGATATTTTTACCAATTATCGTGTGCGGGCTCCAATTCTTCACGCGCGGGAAAGCAATTACCGTGGTCATCCAGTGCCAAACCTTTTGAATTTTTAATATATAGCGTAAAGTGCACCTGTGGCACAAAAGACTTGAGTAGCTTTGTGGCAGATTGTTTGGGCTGACAGTTTGTGGTCGTGGGTTCGATTCCCCACAAACACAACTTTTTTATCTTTCTTTTTACTAGGCGCACGCTCGCCTCTTGGGCTGGCCGTTCGAAATTGGCCCAGGAAACCTAACTCCTACGTACATGCAGTGAAAAGGATCTGGACGGCGAGGCTCCTCGGCTGCAGTATTTTTTTCCCCTATTTTACAAATATGAGTCCAGTTCTTTTTTTTTTTTTTTTTTTCTAATGCCAACTTGCTGGGCCACGTCGTGGGCAACATACTGGGCCAACTCTAGCTAATGACCTGAATGGGAGCTAATAATAGATAATAAATAATTAAGTGCACTTTTAGACATGTAGAGCAAGTAGTTTAAATGCATATTTATCTTTATGTTTAGTGTGCTCAAATCTCTAATGCTGCAGACTTTCTCCTATCGCACAATAATTTCTAGTTTGCCATATTATGAATCATATACATATAGCAAATTAATAAAATTATTTTGTTCAAATTTAACAAATTGTTTTTGGGTTTGATTCTTCTTGCAATCACATATTTTATTTTTCTTTGCCCTAAAGATAATAGCATACCTATTGTTTTGGGCTAACTAAGTATGAAAAGTTTCAAATGATACATTCAGACGGTCCTGATAAACCCGTCATGAGTTAACGGGCTGTGAATGTCCACTGGGCTCATCCGTGACGGAAAATAAAATATCATCACAGATTACGTCTGTTAGTGACGGTGCAGTAAATCCGTCACCGAGAATCCGTCACTCTAATTAACAGATTTCTTGTAGTGAACCTTTTGCTAACGAGTAGTCGGTAACTCTAAGTAGATGCTTTCCATTTTAGTCATTTGTGATAAGGATATTAATTATCATATTTTCTTCGTCCCAGTAAACTTGATGTGCTAGGATTCTGAATTTATCATATAAACATGATGTTTTACCTTTGGGATAATAGATTAGGCTAGGCTTAGTGGTTTGCATGCCTCCACGCATTCCTTTTAATGAGAAGCTTATTCATTAATTGAAATGGTTTACCTTCAAAAAATATGATTATATGGGTAGTTTTTGCTGAGCACTAATGTGTCCTAAAAATCCTAAAACATCAGGTATTTTTAGAACGTAGAGAGTATTGTATATAATTTATGATTCCTAATTTATAGTTTCACCTTTCTATCACACTATCTTTGTTTCACAAGTATTTAGTTAAGACTTGTTTCTGTGGTCATGTCAATAAAAATAACCATATACTCTTTTATTCTACTCCAAAGTTGGTAGATCATAGTTATCGATTTTAAATATGTTTGTATCCACATCTATATTTTGTCCATTACAATCAGGCCTCTAGTTGGGATGCGTTTCCCTGGCAGTTTCACGATGGACAATCTATCCAGGCATCCAGGAGGAGCGTCACGTCTGTCTCAACATCAGGTATAATCTTTCGCATTCTTATCTCTCATGATCAACATAGTAGATGAAAATAGTTGTAAAAAAATGTAGTAGAAATGAAAATAGAAGAACACAAAGATACATTGGGTACAATCTTTACCTTTATCATCTCTCATGATTATCGTAGCAGATGAAAATAGAAGAACACAGAGATACAAAGAAACTAGTCTATATTATTCTTTTTATTATATTTATAAGTACAATACAGAGCTCCCACATATATAGGGCGTGTTTAGCATGGAGCTAACCAAACATCCCAACTCCAAAACTCCATGGAGCAGCCTAAACTCGGAACTCTAGTGCAAATGTGGTTGGAGTTTTGGAGCACCTCCTTGGCTCCTCGAGAACCATCCAATATGAAACTAGACATGAAGTTGATGGCAATGGTGGGTAATTTAGCATAAATTTATTGGATTATTTTGAAAAAAAAAAATATAATGAAATATGGTTAATTTATATACAAAATTAGGGTGTTATTTAAAATTATCTTTCATAATAGTAGAGGTCGGTAAAGTAGATCCTTAGAGGTTTACTTTATGTATTTTTTTCATAATAATAGTGGTGTGTATTTTCTTTATATAAATTGCAATATATTCATGACAATTATCGATGATGATGATGATGATGATTAGTGTCTACCAAATTAAAGGCGGATTTTCTAATTATTGTGAGAATTTCTAGGATTAATGTTTTTCCTAATACGACTTGTGAGAATTAATTGGGACCTCCATTGAGGCCTCTTATTAGTTTTTTAGATAATATTTCATACCCGGCTTTATCTACCAACAGGTAGTCAGGCCAATTATTATAAAGATGATGTCGTAGGCTAGAAAAAAAGCGAAAGAGAAAAACCCTTTGGGAGTCCTAGAAGTCATCCACGGCATTCCGGCTTTAAACATGACGAGAATATACCGTCAAATGCACGACAACAACACTAAGAATCTAGGGAGATAAGCGTGTTGGCACCAACACTAAACACCAATGAGGAATCTTCCAGCGCGACGTCTCCAACAAGAGCATGACATACGAAGATGCCATCGTCGAAGACTAGTACTTGATTTTCATCCCAAAAGATCTTCATGGCGCCTTTTGCTGGAGAGGAGAGACGACGCCACCAACGAGAAAGTGGCACCCATAGGTGTCCTCACCATCAAAACACAGCAATTGTTCCACCGAAATATATGTCGTTATGCCCATGACTAGCGAGGAAGACCGTCGCGGACCAGAACGATGGAGTTCTTGGGAGGTGCACTACCATCATGTGCGAGATACAACCTTAGTTGGAAACGGCGCCGACGCCCGATTCACACGAGGCCACCCCCCGCCTCCACGCCGCAATAGCGCCTCGGAGCCCTAGAACCGTCGGGGAGGATCGGATTCGCCGCACGAAGCCCGAGATATGGCAATCGTCGGGAGGCGATGGGCGGCCGCCGCCCGCGCAGCCCCATGTCTAGAAGCCTCGGATCCAACCTCACACCGTCGGGCCGCTAGGTCCTGCTCCCTCCGCCCGCACCTCCACTTCCTTACAAAATAGATCCGGCCGCCGGAGCAAAGACCGCAAGCATGCCGATGCCGGGCAGCCGCTGCACCACCGTCTTCTTCACACACCGGCCACAACTTGGCGCACCACCACGCCACCCACGCCACGGGCCAACACACAGGCAGGGCAAGAACAAGCTAAGGGGGACGCCACCTCCGGGAGTAGAGGCCCGAAATCTCACCATCGGCCGCCGCACCGCGTCTCCCACCACCACGCCCCGGATCAGCTCGCGGGCAGTGGCGGATCGGCCGAGGGGGCGCCGGACCCGGGTGCAGGAGGCACGGAATCCTCGCTACTCGGCCGCTAGCCCCAAAGCGATCACTCGGGAACACCTTCGAGAGAAGAGGGAGGAGAAGAAGGGAATCCGGCTATCGCCATCCTTGCCGTCCGCCGGACTATCATCGCCGAGCTCGGCGACGGCCGAAAGGGCCTCGTGTGGAGGGGCTCGTGTGGTGGGGGTGGCGGCGCCGCCCGAAGTCGCCCCCTGGTAGAGCGACGCAGGGTTACCGGTTTAAGTTCAAGAAAAAGCTTCTAGGCCTCTTATTAGTAGTAAGCTTCTAGGCCTCTTTTTTTGAAGGAAAACGAGGAGGGGGCCCTACCGTACTTTTATTAAACATTCAAAAGAAAAGGAGAGTTCTTACAACAAAGTTCAAGAAACAAAAAAAGGAAACAAAGAAAATAAAAAGAATTACACAAAGAGGTCTATCCATCTATCAAACTGTGGGAGAGAGGGAGGGCTTTGCTCGTAGCTTAACTAGAGCTAATTCTCTTTTGAAGGTTTGCTTAACAAACAACCAAAGAATGCTGAAACCCTCTCGAAGATTAGATCGTTTCTTGCCATCCAAATAGCCCACGACATGCAAACAATGACTTCGAGGAAAACGGGTCGTGAAGCTGAGCTTTGAAAGCAATGAAGGAATCATCAATTTCGATTGAATGAAATGTGCAAGCCCTAACAGATTCCAACGAGGACATTGCAAAAGGGCAATGAAGAATGAGATGAGTCAAACTTTCCTCAACTCCTAGCTGGCATAAAGGACAATTATAGTCATCAAGAACCATATTTCTTCTTTTAAGCAACCCCTAGTCTTGAGTCTATCTTTCGGGATTAACCGTAAGAAGATTTTTCTTTTAGGCCGACAGGCTGATTTCAGAGCCAATTAAAGATCGGTGAAACTATTGCAAAGTGCCCATCAACTGAATGTAAGCTTTTTTTAGAAGAGAAAGCTGTTGATCCCCAAATATAAGCCCAAGAATCAGAATGCTATTGGAGTTGTAAGTCTTGGGTGAGCACTTTGTTAAATCTTGAAATTGTTGAAATGCCTCTCAAGAAAGGGGTAGATGGAAAAGTTCGAGATATCGGTGCTCGGGAAAAAAAGACTGCACCGAGATATTAGCATCAAGACCTGAATGAGAAGAGTTGTGGCATGTTGTGGCATAGTAGGTGACCATTCCAAACATCTTTCCAAAATAGACAAGATGATCCATCATTAATAGTTGCAGAGGCCATACCCTTGTAAGAGTCAATATCTTGACGGATATCTCGCCACCAAAATGAACCTTTCTGTTAGATGTTGGTAATTTTCCATCTTGATAGTGAGTATTCCAAATGAGATCCACCTGTGGTAACTGACTTCTTGTTGTAGAACTTGTCTAACCTGTTTTTTAGCAAGAAGCTTTGATTCTAGCAAGCAGCAAGGATTATACCACCTAAACCACCATTTTCCTTGGAGGTACAGACCATGATCCAAGCTGCCTTTGGTGGTTTCTTCTGTTTAAATTAGAGCCTCTCCAAAAACCATATTTTCTGTATTTATCCATTTGCTTTACCACTATCTTTGGTAGATGAAAGGTGCACATAGTGTAAGTAGGAAGAGCAGTGAGAACAACATTCATTAATTCTAATCTTCCTGCATCTGACAGGAGACTTGAAATGGAGGTCATTCTTCTCTCACACTTGGACACCAATGGCCAATACACACGCTATGAGATGGTCCAGGGTCAGACTAAGAGGTAGACCTAAGTATGTAAAAGGGAGGGAACCAAGAACACAACCAAAAGCAGTTGCTAGCTGATCAAGCTTCTCTTGAGAGACATTGATAGGAACTATCATAGATTTGTCATAATTTACTTTCAGACCTGTTGTGGTAGCAAAGTCATCAAGAATGTCCTTGAGTGCCAATAATTGTCTCTCATCTCCTTGTAAAAAAATTAATGTATCATCAGCATACTGCAGGATTGGAAAATCTTGGTCATGAGTGAGAGGAATTGGCAGAGATAAAATGCCTCTGTCCTTAGCATCATTTAGAACTGTCTGTAAGAAATCAGCTGCAAGCACAAAAAGCAAAGGAGAAAGAGGATCCCCTTGCCTCACACCTCTTCTACAATGAAACACTTTACCAGGCACACCATTGAGCAAGACTGAAGAGGTTCCAGAGTTAAAAATCATTTTCATCCAGTTAAGCCATCTTTGTTGGAAGCCTTTGCTAGCCATGATCTAAAGCATCAAAGAATGTTCCACTTTATCAAAGGCCTTTTCAAAGTCAAGTTTGAGGATAACAATCTCCTATCTGGACTGATGACAAAGATGGAGGTATTCTAGGGACCAAGCTAGACAGTCTTGGATACACCTTGCCTTTATAAAACCATATTGATTTTTGTGGATGAGCCTTGCTATGACACTCTGGAGTCTATTTGCCAGAATTTTTGTGATGACCTTGATGGAAGTATTCAACAAAGATATTGGCCTGTAATCACCTACCCTTAAGGTAGAGGGAATCTTTGGAACAAGAGTGATATGTGAACCATTGATACTCAAGACATGCAGATCCATCATAAAAAGCTTGACACTGTATTATAAAAATCATGGCAAATGATGGGCCAACATTTCTTATAGAAGTCCGTGTTAAAACCATCGGGACCGGGGACTTATCTCGAGGGTAGATGCTTAACCACCGAATCAATCTCTTCTTTGGTAAAAGGAGCCTCTAAATGAAGTAGGTCATTATCCGCAACAAGCAGTCGAGAGAAGTTGAAGTTTGAAACCATTGAAGGAGGATATACCTAACCTTTCCTTGAAGCTTTCCCCAGAGTAAACCCGCCTTTGAAACATGGTCGAAAAAATGGCGGCTAGAAGCATCTTCCAAAGTTGAAATGAAATTATTTCTCGCACTGATGGTTGCATTTGCATGAAAGAACTTTGTACCAAAGATCACCCGTGGTTACCCACTTGATTGCTCCTCTTTGTTTCCAAGTAAGCTCTTTCTTCGTTTGAGTAGAGCGAGAAAGTTTTTCTCTAGAAGAAACTTGAAATTCCACTCGCACCGTGAGATCTCTAAATTCTTCCATATATAAAAGAAGGGATAAAACCAGCTTTACATTGGAAATGGTTTTTCTTGATATTGACAAAGGTTCCCTGGACCGGTCTTTTCAAGGTTTTTCTTAAGAGCTTGAATTTGGTCGTAAATAACTTTCTTTGGATCTGAAGAGTGAGAACCCACTTGCCAAGCATGCTGCACAATCTCCATGAAATCTGGGTGCTGCATCCAAAAATTCTCAAACCTGAAAGAATTTCTTTTAGGTATGTCGGGTTGAGAAAGAAATGACACAAGGTGCATGATCGAAGTCTCATGGACTAAGGAGGAAGCAAAAGTGTTTGGATAAACAAAGGGTCCAAGCTTTATCAAGTAAAAAACCAATCTAATCTTTCAAAAAGAGGATTTAGCTGTTTATTGGACCAGGTGAATCTTCGACCTTTCAAAGGATTTCCACCGGACCTAGAGCACTTATGGCTGCATTGAAAAGGTAAATCTCTCGCATGGTCGCCCCTAGTTTATTTCTATCTGAAGGAGATCTATAAAAGTTGAAATCTCCCACCACCAACCAATTAACATCATCGGGCATTGCTACATTTTTAAACCATCTAATGAAAGTTCTTTTTTTCAAAGAATTGTACAAGGAGCATAAATGTTAGAGAGAAGCCAAACATCATTATTAAGGTTGGAGCTGAGCTCAACAGATAAACAATATTCATTCTCAAACACCTTGGAACCAGAGAACAGGGCAAACTTCCAAATAATAATGGTACCACCAGAAGCACCCAAAGAGGGAATGAACTCAAAAGCATCAAAAGAAGGAGGGCAAATATTCCTTATAAACATAAGATCAAAAGATTGTTTCTTTGTCTCCTAGAGACAGATAACATCACAAGAGGATTCCACAACTTTATCTCTAACCCCATTCCACTTCTTATTAGAATTTATTCCCCTAACATTCCAACTCAACACTTTCCAAGTTCTTGTCGACATAATAAACTTATTACAAAGAAAAGAGCGTAAAACAGATCCTAGCTTTTATAAACTAGAAGAGGCATGTTCCTGGGAGGGCCCATCATCAGAGGAGCTGGGCAGAGGGTCTTGAGATCCCGGCGACTTGCTTTTGCACTGAAGTTTTCTTCTCGAACAGAGCAGAGGGACCAGCCAGAAGCACTAGTCCGGTTTTTGCCAACACATTTCTTCTTGGTGTGCTTGACAGATAGGTTTGGTGAAGAAAGATCGGCAGGGTCAATGCCACGTAAGGAGGCACCCAAGTTCTTGATGACCTTCTTTGAAATGACGGGGGGCTTAGCCTTGCAACCTACACGCTTGGCACAATCTTGGGAGCCCACAAGTAGTCTTGAAACCTTTATGCTTCACCTTAAGCCTCTCACTTCTTTTGACTTCAGCCTCGGAGAGATTGGAGCCTTCCCTTTGGATCTACGTCTTCTTCTTTGGAGTAGCATTTTTGGATCATGGAGGTCATCTTCTTCCAGAAAGGCTCTAAGATAATGTAAGAGGTTGACTCAAAATTAGAGCAGAGAGAGAGAGAGGTAGATGGACAATGTTTGGGGAGATGGAAAAGAGTAGCATTACCAAACTTTGAGCTTTCAGGAGTGAGCTGGTCCCAAGCATTGGATTGTAGCATAGAAGAGGCCCAATCATAAGTAGGTGGCTGCATTAGGGAAAAGGAGAAAAAATTTATCCATTCATCTGGGGATAGAATAGAACATGAATTAGGAGTTGGGGAGGAGAAATACTTTACCCAAATTCCGAGGGAGTCGGGGACATGGTGGAGAGGGATTTCGATTACATTTGCCACCCGGTCGGGATAGATGAGCTGATCCCCGAAGCTAAACCATGCCCACTGAATATTTCGATAGTGCCGCCGCCGTGCTCTTCAAAGATTTGGAGCTACCCAACCAAGCAGATCTTCTTCATTAATCTCATCCGGAATCATTTGTGAAGATTGTTGAAGTCGGGGAAGGGAACAATCTCAACAGAGGAATGGACAAATTTGAACAGGGAAGAGCATTGAACTCATTGTCGAGTCGGTAGCATCATCCATGGCAAGCACTTGACCTTCTTCAATCTCGGGGAGTAGCGGTGTGCTTGAATCAAATTCTCGAATCACCTCTTCAACCGGGCCGTAATATCTGCTTCAGGTGATTGTCAATTAGAAGCGGTGAACTTGGTTAATCGCATCTTGGGCCAACTGGCCGCAAAGTTTCATTGAATCACCTCTTGGGCCACATTGATCTGGCCGGTTGACATTTCGATTATTGGGCTAGGGAGCCCAAGCTTCATCATTTGGTTGGTCATCCCGAGCCTTTGCTGAAAATCATCAAGAGGGGCATTGTTTGGGACAGGACCATGCCGCCAAACCCAAAAAATTCAAAATTATTGGGATCAAGGTCCATGGGGTCTTACGAGGGAAATCCTCATCCCGAGGGGCAGCTCCAAGCATTCTAGTGTTAATCACCTCACACTGCACAACCTAGCTTTCAGATTCTGGAGTTTCTCCTTCAGAAAAAACAAAAAACCAGGGGATATCTTCAAGCCCAGTCACTCTAACTTTAACCAAAGCTCTTGCCTGATGACTGTGATCCTCATCCCAAGCCATTAACATTCCAAAACCAGACACAACCTTTTCTAGGAGTGGATATGACCACAAATCCAAATTCAGACCCAACATCATCAACCAAACTTCATGTGTGAATAGAGTGGTTCTGTTATTCCAAGCAGCATTGTGTGGGCTGAAGGTGATGTGCATATCCCCAAACTGGTGTGGTCCACTGTTGACTAGAAAATCCCGGTGACCCAAGTGATTCAGAGTGACATATGCTTGCCCAAACGGACATGGCTGGATGAACTGGTAAGGAAAACGAACATGGAGATTCAGAAAGTCACGGAGAATGTCTCTGATCACCTCGAAGTTTTGATGATCCTGTGGTGGCGGGTGGATGTGGGCAATGGCAATGTCATTGTTCCTCCTCTCAGAGGCGCCCGGGGCCACCGCGCTTCGAGCATAGGCTCGCGCCCAGGGATCATCACACGCCGCCCCCACCGGCATGAAGGGAGTGGGATCGATGAAACGATACGCCATGGCCGGCGGCACTGGAGCGTAATGAGGGTTTCTTAGATACCAAGCAAAATGATGAGTTCTTGGAGGTGGAGCACCGAGCACTTTGAAACCAAACTCACCAAAGGACTTGTAGACAGGAGGCGAGGAGGAATCTGATTGCCTCGAACCCGATTCCGCCACCGGAGACGGCGAGTCATCGTCGACGAACTCAGGAGCTCTCAATCGCCAAGGTTTGGGAGCGGTGTTCTTTGGAGCAACAGTAAACTGGGGAGGAATACTGTGGATTTCTCTGGAGACTTTAATATATTCGGGGGCGCGATTAAAGCGTGGCGGTGAATAGAAGAGGGCCCACCCATCGCTGAATCATTTTGGTGATGTCTCCGAGAAGTTGTAGAGCCAAAATCTCCATTTGGTAGGTGTGTAATCGAGGTGCGCCGTTATTGTGCAACTATTTTATGACCAAAACGGAGGCAAATCCCGCAACGGATTTATTCTTGCAGCGAGTAACCGAATGGGCCGGGAGAGACAATTGGAGCAAAGCCCGGGGAGAGGCCCAAAACCGGGAGTGACACATTTTGGATCGGGACAGGGCCCAAAATTCCAGCTAAATGGCCCGGACGTTGATTGACCCAAACGATTTGAATGACCCAACCGATTTGAATGACTTTTAAACCTGCCCATTAACGGGTTGCCGTTAAAACCCCTTAAAGAATTTCCATTATGGCTGTGATTAACTCTCATGAAGGCAGGAGATTTGAAATTTGAAACAGCTCTGGGAGCAGCAGCCTGAGGTTGACGATGATGGCCTAGAGGAGATGGCCATTAAGCTTAACAACATGTGTCCACTGAGCCTCTTGCTCTTTGAGCCAAGAACGATGCTCGAGGAGGTAATTTGGACCCCCTCCATTCCAGAGATGGAAGGAAATTTTGAATTGAGCACAATCAAACGATTTGAGGTTGTAAACATGTAAACCAATAGGAGTGGAGCAAACAGAGAATCTGAAGACTCTATCCCCAAGCTGAACAACACTAAAATCCTTAGGGGAACCCCCAAGCACTGCTTGCAAAATGAGACTAGCTGATTGATTGAAGAGACAAAAAGAGCAACGACCCACAGAAAGGATTAAGAAGAAAGGCTTAGCTGAGAGACGAGGATCAAAGGTGACCGGAGAGCCAAAGCGCCTCAAGATTTCTTGGCTGATCTCCTTGCCCGCCTGAGGTTGAGTACCGGGCGTTGAACGGCCGGCGAACTCGGATGTCGACATGGCTTTCCTCATCGGAGCGCCATCAGTAGCGTTCAATTCGTTGGCTCCCAGCTTCTAGGCCTCTTATTAGTAGTAGTATAAGATTTTCTTTTATGTGCATATCCAAAAATATAAATGTTTGAAGACCTGTGCTACTGTTAGTTATTTGAATCGTCGTTCGTTACAAGTCTTTGTAAACGATTATGCACATACTCTTTTATGTCTAAATACAAATGGACATTAACTACTCTCTTACATGTAATGAAATGTTGTGCAATAAGATTCTAGTCACAAAAAGATGAGGTCCAACAACTGCCCAACAGTGATGCCGAGGATTCTACCATTTAATCTACTGAAAGCCATTACAAATGATTTTTCTGATGATAGGGTAATTGGTCGAGGCAACTATGGAACAGTGTACAAGGTACGATCATCTCAAAAAAATATTTACTTTAGAGAAGCAAGTATGAATGGATACATTGTTGTCACTTCGTTGTATTGTCCAGTCATCAGGAATTTTTCTTTTTTTATACCAATCGTTAGCTCTCCCATCGTTTTTTTTAAAAAAAGAAAATAGCTAGCCATTCAAAACCCAGTACCATGTGATCTAATTTTACTAAAACAAGGTTTTAAATAGGGTATTTATGAAGACGGGACAATCATCGCGGTGAAGATTCTCCACTATCCATATAATCAGTGGGGTTATAACGACGTGGAAGAAGAGTCTGAAAGGCTTCGCCGTGCCCTCCAGCACGAAAATATTGCACAATTAGTTGGCTACTGTGTGGAAACAGAAAAGGGCGTTATAGAATACGAAGGAAGACTGATCTCTACTGAGATACGAAATTGCGCACTTTGCTTTGAGTATCTTCAAAACGGAAGCCTTGATCGGTATATTTCAGGTACGGCGCTGGAGCATTTTATTTTCTATTTATTGTTCTTCTAAACTTGAAAGCTTGGACATACAATACACAATATTTGCTTTGCTTCTGCAGACGAATCTTTTGGACTCGATTGGTGCACATGCTACAAAATAATTAAGGGAATTTGTGTTGGTTTAAGACACCTTCACGAGGGACTGCCCACACCTATTTGGCATTTGGACCTGAAACCCCAAAACATATTGCTTGATGAGAACATGATGCCCAAAATTGGAGATCTTGGTCTATCAAGAATAGTGGGTGGGCCTAACGATCGGACAGCCGGAACACTGGGTGGCCACAACTTAAGGTGGCTTTTAAATTGCATTTTCTTTTACCAGAACCGTGTCTCTGATAATTTGATGTTCTTTTTTTTTTTTTTTTGAAAATTACACAGTACAACGCAGACACTCATAATACGCACGCACACTCACCCTGCAGATACATACCGCCAGAGTTCATTAATTATGGAGCAATTTCAGAAAAGTCTGACATATTCAGCCTGGGTGCAACAATGTTGGAGATGATATCAGGACGCCGGAGGTACCAAGAGCTTGAACGTCATGAATTCATCGAATTTGTAAGAAAAAAAAAAAAGCCTGACTTTCGTCTATGCACTAATTAACACCAACAGGCATTTTGTGTACGAATGCATTTAGATTTTTTTCCCCATCTACGTACCATTCGATCTTACGTTGCACTATTAACTCAATGTGCAGGTAGTACGAAAGTGGAGAAAAAGGCTACGGCGGGAGAGATACAAGGGCCGGGCGGTGGAAGGATATTGCCAGCAAGTGACCAAATGCATCGAAATAGCACTACGATGCGTTGTACGGGACAGGCAAATGCGGCCCAACATAGGAGAGGTTTTCGCAATGATGGATGAAATACAGGACTACAGTGAGCTGCTTCATGTGTACCCGACGGAACTCCGCTTCAGCTTGAAGCCCAAAAAGCACGCCTCCTGCTTACTGCAGCTACACAACGAGAAAGACGATCATGTGGCGTTCACGATTGTGTCCAAGAACCCGAAGAGGTACTACACGAGACTGCCGCTCCTTGGCATGGTGCCTCCCAGGTGCACCTACACCCTCGCCCTGGTGAATGCCCAGCAGCTGAGACGACCGCCACCGTTGGAGACCGACGAAGACTTGGTTCTGTGGAGCGTCGCAGTGAGCCATTCTCAGCAACTAGAGCTTGCTAGTTCCTCGGCGTCCAGAGCGTACGAAAAATTATTCACGAAAGCGCAAGAGTCGGCCGCCGACGAGGTGGAAGAGGTGACGGTCAAGTGTATTTCTGCTCCACTAGCTGATGAAGAGGCGTCATCCTCCTGTGATGTAAGTTTACTGCCCCTTACTTTTTTTTCAGTGACCTCTCCCGTGTGTAACGTAGTAACAAATTCTTGCTTTGTTTTTGCTTTTATGTATGGTTTACTTTGGTCCAGCAGCACATCGGACAAAAAATCGAGGTAATTATATATCTTCGGTTTTGTTGCTAACTAAGGAATTCATTTCCATTAAAAAAATATATACAGAAATAAAGCATGAACTGATGACCGTGCCTCGCATTTGGTTGAACCAACCAGATTGTAACCAAGCTCGCACGTAAAGTGTCATTTATACAAGTTCATCCGACAGAGCCATGGTGATTTCTTTCTCTAATATATTACCTTGTGTTTGCTGACAAGTTAAAACGATGTCCAAATATCAATGCCTATTGGTGTAATAATAATTCTATAATTGCCTGCCTCAGGATTCTGACAACTCATGAAGGGGGAAACCTTCGGGTTTGGAACTACAAGACAATGGTATATCTTTTTGCATATATTGCACTCACTACACACAAGAATGTGGCTCTTGCTGCTGTTAGTTCATATTTTTCATTTATCTGCAGGAAATCGAGAATTCATTTGAAGAAGACGAACGAGGCATGGAAGCTTTCCAATTAATTAGTCCGCTTAACTGTCTATCAATTTTTTTGAGCCGCACTTAATTGTTTAGCATTAGTTTGTCCCAAATTAGGCTATGAGGCTTAATAACATTCCAGAACATTGCAGTTTATGTCGCTAAATTCATCCCACAAGAGGAATGGATTGTGGCTGGAGACGGCAATGGGAGGATCCATGTGTACAGCTGCGATGAATACCAAGACCCCACAAGCTTCGAAGCTCATGATGGTCGGATCATGTCATTAGCTGTTCATCCCAATGATTCCTACGTGTTGTCATCATCTCAGCACGATCACCTCATTAAGCTCTGGAACTGGGACCGGAATTGGGACTTTGACAAGGGGCCCTGGGCGTGCACTCGCACATTTGAAGGGCACACTGACAAAGTGTCACGACTAGTTTTTAACCGAGAGGACCCTGGTTATTTTGCCAGTGCATCATGGGATGGCACTGTCAAGGTTTCAATCTTATCTTGCTCGTTTTGAATTTCCTGTTTCGAAATTTAGGGAACTTATGTGATCCTCTGACTTGTGTTTAAATTCCTTACTGGACTGATAACTTGCCAAGATGAAATAGTTTTATGATGCTTGACCAACATTACTCTCCAAGAATGAAGAACCTAGTTTGAAGTGTGCCTAATATGATTACATTCACAGATCTGGGGTCTCAATAACTCTGATGTTCGCAACACCATGACTTCGGACATGCATCAGGATGGCCTTCTCTGTGTTGATTTCATCACTGGTGCAGATCGTCAGCATCTTATCACTGGCTCAAAGGATTGTACTGCGCAGGTTTCAGTTTGCATCTTTAGTTGTACAGTACATTCATGATTCATCTACTATTTCATGGTTAATTCAATACCAATGCAATTTGTTCTATCTTCTTTTTTTTATTCATCAACCAGATCTGGGATCTGGAGATACAGAGGCGCAGGGAATACCTACAAGGGCATACAGACCATGTTAGTGCTGTCTACTATCACCCGGATCATCAGAAACTAATTACAGGTTCACTTGATGGGACTATTCGATTTGGAACTCCACTACTTACAGGTATTATGAAAAATGGGAGTTTGACATATATACGGGCATTATGTTCAAATAAGAACTAGTCAAAATAGAACAAATGGTTATTATGAAAATTGTCATAGACAAATACAGTGCACAGAGTCGATGGATTGGTACCAAATTTGGCTGAAATAATACATCTGAGTCTGTTTATCACCAAAGAAATTAACTGTATAAATGCTCTTTACCTTACAGGCTTGAGAATATTATTGCTCTTAACCTAGGGGCAGTTTCTGATGTTGGATATATAGAGGAGTTACAAAGGTAATTCAAAAGCTGCTGTTCCTCGGCTACTTTACTCACTATGCTACTTGCGATGAGTAGTGAATAATGTACTTTGGATGAATAGTAAACATCATGGCTTATAATGTACCCATCTATTTACTTTCTAAACTATCAAGCTATAGTTTTTATGCACTGGAATAGTAGACATCTTTTCATATTGCTTCATAAACTACACACTATTGCATCATATATTATCCTCTAATAATATATGAAAATCTTCTTATATTCCTCCATTCATTTTCATAATGGTTCATGTGAGTGCTTATTATGAATCTAGTAGGCACGGGACACTAAAGATATACAATAGCATACGTGAATTAGTTCAATACATTTTAAGTAGGTTAAAACATGTATTTCGTTAAATATGAATTGTTTGCTCACTAAAATTTTGTTAATCTTCACTCATCCTCTTCAATTTTGATGAAACAATTTTCTTCTTCTGGCCCATGTGAAATTTGTGACTAGGGAGTACACTAATTTTTGTGTAGGATTGTTGTTGGGTGCTACCAAGGAATAGCAATTATGGAGATTAATTTCCATGAACTCTCAATTGCAAGCAATGGACAAATGTAGATAATGCCATGAACATGATATGGCATTTGTTTTGAGCAATCATGATGGATGTTTGAGTCAAGCAAATGGATTTGTTTCTTTATATTTCGTTTCTTGGAACTTGTGTGGTGAAGGAGAGTGTGTAAGGTGAACTATTTGTGGAATCGTAGTTGAACAACATCCGGCAGACTGATTGATCAGATTTTTTTGTTAACCAATATGGCATATCAAGGTGACACTGGACTGAGTAGTATTAAAGCCCACATTACCTGGTAACAAGACATTTCTTCTCCTTTACTATTTGGAAGCTTGCTGCTTCACTCAAGTTCCTCCTGTGCTTTCTTTGGCTTCGTCGTTAGCTGTGGTGTAGGGAATACAAAATTACGGCCATGGTAATTTGTTGGCTCCTCGCCCTTCCTCTTCCATATGAATGGGTAATTCAATTTTGTTTGCATCCCAAGTTCTGTGAAATATTCCCAAAGAAAGAAACATGAAAGACTTTAGGTTTCAGGATAATGGAACCTGTTCACAATTCAAGATTTATAAGTTTTGCTCAAAGTCACAGGGCTACAGAGTTCAATGAAGCAGTTCTACTTTTTCATTAGTGAAGGTTTGGTTAAAGTTGTGAGATTTTCAGGCCAATCAAATCTAGTTCACAAAGTTCCTAGCCACAAACAATGGTTACTGCAACCAACTTTGTGTTGTCTTCCACCATATAAGCAATAAGATTGCACACAATCGTAAAGGTATCACAATCACAGCTACTACACTCATTCATCAGTACTCGCTCTATGGCAGATAAGCAAAAACTTAACTCAACCTTCCCTCCATCTTATTTAGAGATTAACAGCGCAACAACAACAGTAGGAATTGAGAACTGGAGATTGGAAAAGTGTCAAAGC
This sequence comes from Hyparrhenia diplandra, assembly GCA_015847255.1. Classification (NCBI taxonomy): domain Eukaryota; kingdom Viridiplantae; phylum Streptophyta; class Magnoliopsida; order Poales; family Poaceae; genus Hyparrhenia; species Hyparrhenia diplandra. The sequence continues at coordinate 113,939 of JADLZK010010274.1, forward strand.
AGCTAAATTCACAAAATATCACTGCTACAATCACGGCATACACTGTCATGTTACCATCCATCATCAACGCAACTAATGTCGCACCAATCTCATCTGGACGGCATCGCCAAAAGGAAGCGGTAGCTGCCATTGTCACCTTGCTAGTTTCTAACCATCTAAACCCACCTGCTAGTGGTAGCTCAGAGCTCCTGCTTGGCGAGGATGTGCTCAATCCACAGCACGCGATGCGGTTCAGACATCACCAGAAAGGCTGCCCCACGGGTCTTCCCCTCGTTGAGGTATGTGAAGCCAGGGATGCCCAAATGAAGGACACTGCTGCGGATGCCACAGCACCAGCAATAAGGATCAACTGCCGTCAACAACGTAAATAGTCCACCTACAAGAGGTGTCCCAAAACTGCATCAGGAACACGCAAAATGCCCCAAACGAATCGCTCAATTTGTACATCAGAAGGGATTGGCGTGCCTCTTTACAGTAGCCACAAAATCCCGAGGAATGTTATGAATAATGTTACATACACTGTTCCTGCTCTGACAAGTACCATTCGCACCAATGGAACCCCCAAAATCCCAAATGTAATTTGCTAGGTAGCACATGGCCACATACGCATTGCAATGAGATTCATGGAATCGAGCTCGTAACTTCATATAACAGAACATCAATCCACACTCTATACCTGACATTCTAGCATATCTACACATGTACAGCTATGGCATGCATCGAACCTGCCTATGCAAACGCAGGGCCAAGTAAACATTCATTTTTTTGGGGATTTCAACAGCTAGGGACTAGTAGTAAATAGTAACTAGAACATTAGGCGCCCTTTGGGCCCTATCTTGACCATTTAGCCAAATTAAATAAATACTAAATACTTCTTCCGTATTGGTAAAAGAAGTTATTTTGAACAAGGTTTGAGTCAAACTTTAAAAAGATAAATCATCAATAACATCTAAGTTGTGGTTTGTAAATGTGAAAATTGTACGAATAAGTTTGTCTTAAAAAATACTTTCATAAAGTATACATATAAAATATTTCCATAAATATTATTATAATAACAAAAAGTCAAAGTTATATTTTGGAGAGCGTGTCACTGTCCTAAACGACTTCTTTTACTAATAAGAAGAGAGTAAGTTATATAGCCAAATTTAAAATAACCATTTTCTCATTTCATAGAAAATAAAATTAAGAAGAAATCTTTTTGCACGTAATACACTATGATTCTTACCCAATAAATCGTATGAATGTCATCAGACAACTTTGAAAACTCTCTTACATCAGGCATCACTATATATAAAGGGTCATTGTACAATATGAGAGATCAATTGGGTGAGATTTGAAATTAGGAAGTATATATGCAACCATAATGAACTTCAAAAGAGTTTGTCCAGAACTTGGTACAGAACAGAAAGACTCATAAGATCTCTGATTGACATGCAGTTAAAATCAATTTATTATACTCTAAATCCTGCAACAGCGGCTGGGCAGAGGAGTCGTTTGACACCCGACAGAGGGTCTTTACCGTGATATTCATGTACCTGCTTCACAACTCAAGAGCAAGACCACTAAACAAAATTTAATCTTATCCAAACTTGAAAAGAAACATCTTATAAGCTGTCTAGAAATTTGGCTTTTCTGCAATCTAGTCCGAAATCACTGGTGACAAGGCCACTGAAATGGTATAGTATACATGTTGTACAGAGTTATAGGCTGGGTAACTAATTTTGCCTACATAATTTGCTAACATAATGAATGCTAAGGATCCAGCGTGATAATTGTAGTGAGCATGTAACCACTAATCATAAAATTATAAATACACAAGCAACGGGCCGAAAAAAAAAAAAACATGGTAACAGTCACTAAATCTTATAACACTGATATACAGTCGTTGGTATAAAGAAATTAGTCAATTCATTATAATTGTAATTTTAGAATGGTTCAGACTTCTGAGATGCTGGTGAACAAGAAAGAGAATAGAAGTATTAAAAATATTGACATAATGATTTATTGACCAATGGAATGACAAAACATAAATTCCAAATAAATAAATAAATAAATTTACATAAGAATATGGCATATGCTATCTAAATATGCATTTGAGAAGTACCAAAGCAAACTGAGAAGACCATTACCAATCATCATACTGTGGCTGTTTCATCATGAGAGCTTCCAGGTAATTTGGCCCCTATTTAAAAAAAGGTGAATTGAGATTCAGCCTATTGAGTACGGTAAGATTCAGGAGATAAAACATTGGAAAGAGATATTTACCTTTTTGCACAAACAATATGGCATTGTTATACTTCGCTCTGCTGTAGTGAGAGACAAAATTAGCAACTCATAGTAAAATAGTGGGTACAGATAAGCAAAATTACAAAGCACTGACATATAAGTAAAATAGTGGGTACAGATAAGCTCCTACAGAAAAGAGGCTCTTACTGAAAATAGTGGGTACAGATAAGCTCTCTAACTATCTATGACAGCCCCTACAGACACAGGCGCTACAAATTCTAGATGTATAGCTACCTCTTCTTCAAGATATAACCCTCTATGAAGCCAAACATAAGATTGAAATCGCACAGTCCATCTTACCAAGCTCCTGAATGAGAAGCTGTCAGCAGTCCATCTTCATTACCTTCTGGCGATAAGCTTTCTTTCCTGAAAACACACATGATTTTGGTAGTTCCATAAGAACCATGGTAGCATATTTTACTAATCCATAAACGTGCCACAGATTAAAAGTGCTGACTCAAATCAATTTCCATCATTTTTTAGATCTCCTAAACATAAGATGTCACACATCAATAAAAAAAATAGGTGACCATTTCCTGCTCATTGCTGAATATATGAAGGTGAGGTCACTCATACAGTCATAATCTTATAAGCAATCTATTGTTAGACAGTAACAATAGTTAAATGTATCAGGATTTGGAACACAAGTTGCAAATGAATAGATTAAAAAATATGGCAGTTCTAGTTGATTATTGATACTCAAATCTGAAAGACCAAACGTTGGGCACAGTGGAATATACAGAGGACATCAACTCTAAGTGTTAACTAAAGCTTATTAGGTCCAATCAACTACTAATAGCTCCACGACCTCTATAATTAAAAAGGGGCAATTGGTTCGCATAAACATCAGTCCTGAATATTACTCCAGGAAGAACCAGATGACTGTCCTTCGACATACAGAACCAATTCATTAATGAATCCACTGGATTTCACATACAATCAATTCAACAATGAATCCACTGGATCCAAAGCCATCTACAAGGTAAGGGGTGATCGTGTGTATACCGTGCTGAACATTGAACTGGATACAACAACCTCACCGGCAGAACCAACCTTGCATGAGGGAACCTAGTCCATGGGCGCGAGCTGAGGAAGGCGGAGACCTCTCCTTCACGAATTGACCGAAAAGGGCAGATGCGGTGCCACACCTCACCGTGAATGCCTTCCAAGCAAATACGGCACTCATGCCGGCTTGGAGGCGGCGCGCGGAGAAGAGGGTAGGGAGGGGCCGGCGAGGTCTGCCCGATTAAGCGCTTCAGGATCTAGTGCGTCCCCGTGTCGCGGTACCACAGGACCCATGCCTGAGCGATGGCTATGGAGGAGGGGTGGAGGTGCAGAGGCGACGGCAGCGGCGGGGAGGGAGGGAAAGGAGAGGGGAAGAGACGTCGGGCTAGGGTTGTGGGAGACGGGCCTGTGGGTTAGCTGCGGCCTTGCGGGTGGCTGCAAAAAAAAAAAAAAGACCGGGACAGGTGTCGAGCAAATAAAACTCCACCGATGCTTCCATTGCTGTGGTGCAAAGGAAACCAGAGGGACTTTTAATAACTCCGATGCGCGCACAACCAATCTGAACCCCCGATCCCACACCACAGACTCTGGATCAGAATCAACCTGAATCCACAAATGCCCCAAGCATACTCCGAACTCAGCGAAACTAAGGAACCGGTTGGATTTTGGCCGAGCAGAAACGCACCTCGGCAGCGGCGGCGGCACAAGCAACGGTGGAGCGGCTGCCGGGGCCCACAGCGAAGAGGTGACGCTTCGACTGGGGCCGCCCGATCCCCCAACTCCTCCGCCACCGGAGCACGCCGCGCTGTCCCTGTGCGTGCGGCGCTCATGGCTGTTGGATGTTGGCTGGACGGTCTCTGTTCGCGGTGCGGTCTGCGGTTTGCAAATGGTTCCCCTTCGGGCTTAAAGAGTGAGATGCAATTTTGGTTTTCGCGGGCTCAGGACAAATCTTGGCGTGCAAATCTACAATGAGCGCCACATTTGTCTTGCGATTTTGTAGCAGTAAATAAAACAAACAAAACAAAAGAATTGTTATACGTATTTGGAAAAGTGATTTTTTTTCCTCCTGTTACTTTTTTTCTTAAACAAATTAACTAATACTCCCTAAGTGTACAACTGCATCTCACTCCGTAAGAAGTTAATTCATTTAAATTTGATCAATTATGGAGAAAACAATATCAAAATTTTTATTTTTTTCGAAAGGACGGTAAAAGCTTTGCCGCATTTTCTATTGGACGAATAAAGAAAAAGGAAAGTGCCGCCCCAGTTTTTGAATGGAAACCGGGCCGAAAAAACCATACAATTTCGGAGGGTACCCCTACTCCACCTACACACCTAGGTACCAAATCAACTCAACTCGCGCCACAATTAGCCCACTCAACTCCTTGTTTGGTTGGATTGGGACATCGACACAAGCCACAACCCATCGGTCGGATTGGGTCATCGACGTGAGCTACCACTTGACACTAACAACTCACACAACTCAACTAGTCGAACCAGCGGATGGAATAAAAAGTAAAAACCGAAAGCTCGCTTCGGTTGGATTGGGGCATCAACCGAAAGCAACCATCAATACCGCTTGGTCGGATTGGGACATCGACACGGCGCGCCGCCCATCGCCAATTCCACCAGCTCCACACACCGAGGAGGAAAACGACGACCACTCGTCGGCCGCCACACCCCCGCCCGGGCCACACCGAGAGGATCGACGCGCCAACCCATAGCGGCGGCGCCGGCGTCACCCCCGCCAACCCGGCAAGACTCCAAGTCCGGCCTCCCGGTGCCGCCGCGCGGCCGCCGCTAAAGCCCAAAGGGGAGGGATGGCATAGACGCAGGACCGCCCCCAACGCCCGTGTGTCTCCGGCCACCACCACCACGCGACCCCCTCACCTGCAAGCCAACCTCCGCAACCACCGCCCGAACCTCTCAGAACTCCCCGCCAACACGGACCGAGCGCACCACTAAGCCATGGGGCGCAACACAGGCACCACCAACCATGCCCCATGCTGACACAAGCCGAGACGAGTCCCCCGATGCGGCGCCTCCAAGGAGGACACGATGCCAATGGCGCCGTCGTCGCACGTCCAAAAAGGACAAGGTTTTCACCCAAGGACCCCGTATGATGACTCCCAATGGTGCCCCCAACAGGGAAAGAGACGCCCAACGGGCGCCGCCACCATCGCCATGGACAACGCCGCTGGAAGCTTTCACCTGGCTCAACACCATGCCACGCCCCACACGCTCTCAACCAAGCCCCAGTGACCAACTCCCAACCCCAACGGCCGCAACGGTAAACGGAAGAGCGCGCAAGCCGAAGACACCACCATGGCACCACCACCAAGAGACCGCCAGCCCCAAAATTCCCCCACCACCAAAGGCGGCACCGACCAGAAATGTCGCTATGGAGGGGAAGAGAAGCACCCGCCAACATACCGCAACCGCCACCTCAAGCAGCCCCCTCCGCCTCCACCGCAAGACGGCACCCACGCCCACCATGCGCCGCTCCACCGTCACACCACCACCACCACACCAACCTCCACCACACGGAACGCGCCCCCCGCCGCACCGGTGAGGGGAACTCCGGATCCGCTGCGCCAGACCGCCGCCGCCGCCGCGGTCGCCACCGTCCCGCCATCGGGAGGAGGGCCGCCGCCGGAGGACAAGCCCCACCACCAGCCGTGGTCGCGGATGGCCGTGAGCCCCGCGGACTCCACCGGGCGCAACCCTAGAGCACCGGATCCGCGCTCCCAGCCGCGACCGGCCGGGAGGGGAGGCGGATCCGCCCGGGAATCCAGGTCGCCGCCGTTGGCCATGGCCTCCTCGCCAGCCCAAGCAGAGCGCTGGGGAAGGGAGAAGAAGCCCCGCCGCCGCCTTCCTCGCACTTTCGCCGAGACTCCGGCTTCCCCGCTTTCGGGCGGCGAGGTGGGAGGGGGCGAGATTGAGGGGCGGCGCCGGGTCAGGAAGCCCGCCCGTCGCCCGAGGAGGAGGAGGAGCCACGCGGGGAAGGGGAAAGTTTTTTCTGTCTTTGAGCTCAAAATATTATTGCGTGACCATCAAAATTTTTATCTCCAAATAAATTTATTATAAAGATATATCTTGCTATTAATCTAAAGGTATTTGGCGGTGGCATAGTGGCGTGGTGTCTCGTGGTGGTGCTATTGGTTGGTGACGGGAAAGTTGCCTGAGTGGTGGTTCGGGCTTAGGGCGGTGTGGATGGTTGGTGGTGCTGTGTTTGGTGGCTATCAGCTCTGCAACACCAGCGCCATGGAGGACGCCGCGGGTGGTTGTCGGCCCGTGGCGGGCGATGCAATGCAATGCCGCAGTGGGATAGCCATCGCGAACCTGGTGGGTGTCGTGCTCCTGGTGGATGGCAGTGTAGATATGGTTGACAGTGAGGCTTGGACAGAGATTAATAGACTTAGTCACAGTGTAGGGAAAATAATTTTGCTAGACTCTCCATGTGTGTTGCTAACTCTCTTTTGGGTGGGCCAATAAGTGTGGTAGCACGCGTATGCCCAATTTCTACCCGCCGAACACAAGAAATTCTCTCCCCATGATGGTAGGCATTAATGCGAGAGATCTTTTCGGACTATCTTTCTGGGACAGAGAATGATTCTTTGCTACGAACAGAGGATGCGCTGTCAAGGCTAGTGCCTAAGCATAAAGGCCAAATCTATCTGAAGTGGTGCGTATCACCGTTGGCACTTATACTTGTTTTCTTTGTTACTAATTGAGATCTTACAATGTACATATGTGTCTCTCCTCCATCTTCCTTGTTGTAATATTGTCAAATTAATGTCACCAGTAGTATAGTCCCCTAGAAGCCATGTTGCGAAAAAACCAACATTTTAGTTAACATTGTTGTTGCATAAATCATTAATTAGTATTATAGGCGGTCATGTGTCATTTGTAGGTTAAAGCATCTAAGGCAATCTACTACTACCATGTATGACTCATGAAAAGGATAATCATAAAACTGGGCGAGACTACTTGGCGACGTGCACCAAGTAGCATTAGTAGCAAGACATGCGCCAAAGAGCAATAATAAATAAGACATGCATGCATGCAGCAATAGCAACCGGCGGCGCATGCACTCGATAACAATAAATAAGACACCCACACCACAAGTGGTCTGTTTTTCTCCCGTGCGGGCTTTTCCCTGTCAATGGGTCAAGATTTTTTTTTGCGGCCCGTATTTTTTTCTGGTTTCTCCTATCAAGCGCCATTTAGCCGAGAAAATTTATTTTCTACAAGCTAAAATTTTCTCTTTTCGAGACATCGGGTTTGTGGGAGAAGTAAAAGGGCGGGGGATGGTTTCACATCCATATGGAAGTGAAAGTAAAAAGGTTACACTCAAATAATTTGTAATTTTTTTTTTGAATGATTACATTACAAACTTTAAACAAGTATGTCTAAAAAATTTGGACTATCATATCATAAACTTTGTACCGATAGTTCAAAAAAAAATTTAAACTCGCAACCTATAAAAAAATTTTTTGACCAATTTTGAAAAGACACTTGCCCAAAACCCATTATCTAGTAGGGGGCATGCTTTTCAAAAGACACTTGCCCCCAAATCCCATTGCCTAGTAGGGGCATACATTTCAAAAGGCATTTGCCCCAAAACCCATTGCCTAGTAGGGGGCATGCATTTAAAAGGACACTTGTCCCAAAACCCTAAATTTAAAAATCATTTAGTGACTCGGCAAAACGCCATGAACCCTAATCTCAACAAACGTCATGAACCCTAATCTAAGCAACGCCATGAACCCTAATCTCAAAGCCAAAAGCCATGAACCCTAATCTCAAAGAATGCCATGAATCCTAATCTCAAAGAACGCCATGAACCCTAATCTCAAAGAAAAGCCATGAACCCTAATCTCAGCAAAGCCATGAACCCTAATCTCAACAAAAGCCATGAACCCTAATCTCAGCAAAAGCCATGAACTCTAATCTCAGTAACGCCATGACAACTAATCTCAGCAAAAGCCATGAACCCTAATCTCAAAGAACGCCATGAACCCTAATTTCAACAAACGCCATGAACCCTAATCTAAACAACGCCATGAACCCTAATCTCAAAGAAAAGCCATTAACCCTAATTTCAACAAAGCCATTAACACTAATCTCAACAACACCATAAACCCTAATCTCAGCAATGCAATGAACCCTAATCTCAGCAAATGCTTATAACACTAATCTTAGCAGACACTATCAACCCTAATCTCAGCAGACGCCCTAAACCCTAATCTCAGAACTCCATGAACCCTAATCTCAAGAACGCCATGAACCCTAATCTTAGCAAAAAGACATGAACCCTAATCTCAGAAAAGCCATGAACCCTAATCTCACAAACGTCATAAACCCTAATCTCAAAGAAACACCATCAACTCTAATCTCGGCAAAACTTTACACTTCAAATTTTGAAACTTTTTACTAATAAAAACTTTATACTCTTAGATGTAAAACTTTGTACTTTAGATGTAAATTTTTGTAATCATTAAAATTATCTCAAAACATATCCAACATGGATCTAGTTTTATAGATCTCGTTATAATAAGCGCGATGGTGCAAACGGAATCGAAAAACAGATGCTTGACGAGAAAGATATTACATTTTAAAGGGAAAGGAAAGAAAAAAAAAAGAAGCGGGACCCATCCAAAACCCCAAATGGCCCGGCGCTACAAGGTCCGTGTGCTCGCTCCTTGCGCATGCATGCAAGGCTCCACTCCCGCAGGCGCGATCTCCACGCCACCAGGCGCCAAAGAACGATGGTGGCGCTGGCGCGGCGCCTATATAAGATTCGGGGTCAAGGGACACTTACACTTTACATTCTCCTGCATGCAAATTGTCGCGGGTCTAATACCACGGTCACAAGAATCGCCCGCTAATGTGTGCAACGATGGCCTAACTCGAGAGACAATGACACGGGGTTTATACTGGTTCGGGGCAGATCGGGCACCCTAGTCTAGTGGAGTCACTATTCGAGCTCAAAGGCTCGTGACCGGGGCGAATACAAGCTGGTCGAGAGAGGGAGCCGGGTCCCAAGTCTCTGATTGAGGCAAGCGCCAATATCGTGGGTGTTGTTGAGAGTGGAGTGCGTGGTGAGTTGATTGACTTGCCTTCTCCTGGTGGCCGAAGGGTCCCTTTTATAGTCGTAAGGGGATACATGAGTGCCACCCGAGAGAGGACCAAAAGATGCAAGAATATATAAGAAGAAGGGGTAAAATACATGAACGCCGATGTGGCAGGGCACGCCGGGTCGCCAGCGGCGCGCACTGAAGTTCTCGCTTCGTCTACTTCGGGTAGCGTCGAGGATACATCGCGAAGGGATTTCGTGAGCCTGTGACTTTCCGCCGAACTCGAGCTCGGGGATCTTGTAATGATGATCGGGCGTTTGCTTACACCCCGAAAGTATCACGGGCAGGAAACATCCCATCGGCCGCCGCACGCCTGTTCCCCGCCAGGATCGTGGGCAACGCCGCTCAGGCGAAACGGGGGTCCCATCATGTCGCAGGGAAACATGTGGACGAGAGAGCTCGTCGGTAGAGCTCGGGCACCGGGAGCGGCTTATTATTTTGTCGGTAGCGCTTGTCCGTTGTGCGTGGCGCGGCTCGACCCGAATCGCCGTGGGTTCGCCGCACATGCGCCCGAGGATTGAATTCTTCAGAGCCCAGATCCCCCAGCAGAGCGTAGCTTGCGCGGGCAAAGAACCATACTGACACGCCTATTCTGTCTCCTTGCGCAGTGGTCTTGGGATAGCCTTGTGGCTTAGCTTTTGTCGAATTATGGTGTAGAGTTCGTGACGGGCTGAGAAATGCCCCGCTCGGTTGATGAAACCAGAGTCAAGTGAGAGTCATACTGAAGCTCGAGCGGACGGAAAGTAGCCGCATCGCATGAGCCGGGAGATTGATCGGGAGCACGTGCTTGGAGCTCGGGCTCAAGGCTCGCGCGTGAGGAGCTCACACCGAGCTCGGGCGAGGCGGAGAGGCGCCCTTTGCGCTATGAGCTCGAAGCTCAAGAAGAGAGGCCGGAGCCTCGGACCGAAGCTCGGGTAGAGAGCTCGCGCCGAGAGCCTGCTTAATAGGAAAGACGCCCCGGCCGCCTATGAGGTCGTGAGTCTCGCTCGAGCCTCGGGCTCGAGCTCGCCCCGAGAGCTCGCGGGGGAGCTCGTGATACGGAGCTGCGAGGCGGAAATTGATTCCGCGCTAAGAGCTTGCTTTACCTCGGGTCACGACATGCTTTGGGGTATCCTGATTGCACCCCCCACACACACACACACACACACACACACACACACAAATCCTTAGCATAGTGCACTCATGACAAAAAAAAAAAAAAAAAAAACCTTAGCATAGTGCACACGGTCACGCAAAAGCACAAACAAATTAAAATTAGTACAACACAAATAGTAACAATAGTACATGCCAATCCTAGTAAACCATAGTAGAACTCATCGCTATGAACTCGTGAGCACAACTTTTGTTGAAACCGATTTAAAATAAGAAGAATTGTTTTCAGGGGCCAAGGTAAGTAATGTGCAGGGGTGCCAATGCACCACCCAAAAAATATAAAAATAATATGATTGATTAAAATTCCACCATATATGTACCCCTAAGAGACATGCTAATGCACCCACAGGGCACGTGCACCACCCTCTGATTTACTCTAGCTTCGCCACTTATTATTTTTCATGGCTCTTTATGGAACCAGCCTAGAGAGACACATAAATATTTGCAGGCGCAAACCGGAAAGATCAGGGGTTTCATGGAAAAAACATTGGCGCTGACCAGCTGACTCACCGTTGACCGCGTGGTTGACCCAGTCATCAGGCGCTGATCCAAGCCATCCATTGTCGACCCTGATGCTCCCTGGCCACGAATCGTCTACGACATCTCCCACCACGATGGCACTAGGTCGACGGGGCGGGAGAGGCGGCGGCGTCTCACCAGCGCTGGCCGATTTCCGGCCGGCCACAGCCCATCCAAAAGCGTGTGGCGGGGCTCTATGGCTCCGGTGCGGCACGAAGAACTCAGTTCAGTCGGTTGTTGAGTACGGGGAAGCAGCGATGATGGCAGTCCTCCGCATGAACGGGTAGCGGTGGCAGCCGTTCTTGGTTGTGGCAGCCGCAGAACAATTGCGTGGGCCGTAGATGCTTCACCTTAAGGCAGTCTCATCGGGTTAGCAATGGCAGATAACCAATTCTTTTGCTTTAGGAGGCGGCAGGGAGATAAAAACCGGGTGGCTGGTGGAAACATGGACGACCACCGTGCGGCGGGACGGGGCGCGTGCTGTGGGATTACGTGCCGGAAAAGATCGAGCGAGGGAGAGGCGGGGTCTGTGGTTGCTGCGCGGACCGGCAATGACGACAACCCCTGCGCCGGCGTGCACGCTCGGACCCGAACCCGAACCCGAAGTGGTCGTGTCGCGCGGATCAACAATGGTTCAGTTCGACCTTCGTTGCAGGTGCTACTGCGGGCTTTCAGGAAGAAGGCATGCGGGCCCGGGATCACAGCCTCACACACAGGGAAACAAGGGGTGTCGGGGGCAGCTTTCTTGCTGTGCGGCGTGCCGCGTGCGGACAGTGTGAAACCCAACAGTCATTCTCGGTCATCAACTATCTCACACTAATGCTCGTGCTAACGCTTACGGTTTTAATTTTGAGGAAGCTTAAAGTTTCAACCAGATATAAAAAGACACGTAAGATTTTTGTTACATGAACCATCTAAGTACTCAAAACATTGAAATCACTGATTACCTTAGTCCCATACATACTACTTTATTGCTTCAGATTACATCTAATCAAATGATCCGTACTTACTTTCATCAACACTTGTCACTTTGTCAGAGCATCGCCCACACCCACATGGCTCAAATGAGAACCCTTAAACGAAGAACACTGTATTATAATTGAGCAACTATATATTAAAAACAAATGTATGGAGTTCAGACCCCCTCATTGCAGGACATGTACCACGCTATTCCCTATTTTTTTTTTTGTCGGACCTGCTACAAGACCCGACATTGACTATATATCATCTTTTACATTTGTAAGCAAAATGGGATGGATGTCGCTGCTTGCTTCGGATGATTTATTTTTCTGACACATTGGCATGGTCGCCTCCACCACCATCTCTCCTGGCAAGGACACAACCGGAGGAAGCAAAACACAATCATTGGCTACTACGTTACCTGAATGGACTCAAGAAAATCAACAATTGATAAGTTGTTCTGAGTATACATACCATTAATCACCAGTTTAGGGCCACGCGGTCTCCGTGCCGGCTGGGCGAGATGCGGAAGGGCCTGATTGGCAAAATGACAGAGGTAGTAACAAATAAGACATGCATGAGCACAATGAGTCAATAATCAACTTCCCAGCTTCTCTCGATGATGATAATAATAATAATACTAAGATAATAACATGACATGCAAGTTTATAGCAACGACATCACCAAAGTGTTGCAGGCTTGCATTGCCAAATTCAGTTCTTAGGAGTAGATCAACTAAGGACCTACACATTCAGAACAGAGGTAAGCTAGCTCGATGAGAATGCAGAAGCCAGAAGGAACGAAATCGTCTCTTACACCTCGTCCCCATCCCCCCCCCCCACGCTTCCTGCAGGTCTCCCGCGATACCTCCACCATCTCCTCCATCTTGGGAGTTAGGTACGCGCTCGCCTTGCTCGTCGACTACACGTCCACCCCGGAGGCGCGCTGCTGCGCGTGCGAGCTCACGCCGACCAGCAGGCACACGCGCCCCATCTTCTGGTACTCTGCGGACAACAAATCCAATTGTTGTGTTAATGGACTATACGGGCAGCACAATATTCAAGAGTTTGCTACTGCCAGCCATATTTATTGATACCTTTGTTCCTGAATCCTAGTACTTCACTACTTTCTCCGGTCGGACAATTTACTCAGCTTAAGGTAAACCCTTCGTTCCTGAATCCCGATAGATCATTTCACTACTTTTTTATCAATGCAGAAGAGGGTTTACTGACTTGATTGGGTATTTAAAACAAATTCTATTTTGTGCCCTGTGTGAGTAAGAAAAAAATAGATTGGAAACTCATAGTAAACGATGCGGCATGACTAAAAGTAGATGCTGATGGACTTGGTGACCCATGGGCATGACTATGCGGCAGCTACCAGCCCCAATGCCACGAACCTCACCAAGGGCTGACGCCGTGCGAGGAAACACCCCTTTTCAGTTATCTGCTTTGCTTCCTATTTCTCCATCATAGAGAAGATCGACCATTAACCACAGATAGAAACCCTTTGTTCCTGGTTTATAGTGTTATATAAAGACCACAGAAATGTTAAAAAACTAAGGTAACTCGTGTAAGCTGGAAACCAAAGAACAACAGAGGAACACCAAAATTCCTGACAAACAGCACAAAATGCCAATATCTTGGCATCTCAAAATCAGTACAAATGCAAACCAAATGATGAACTACTAATCAGATTTCGTTTCCTTCATTTCAAGGAAAATGCAACTCTGAATTAATGTTGCAGGCTCTCTGAGGTAAAACATCAAACAGGGAACGTGCGCAGTAGCAAAGGTTGGCGTGCAAGCATCAAGACGTGGATTCACGCGGTGGCCGACCCGGAGATATACGACCGGAGAAAGCAGTGAAGTACTCCATCAGGACGTCGATGGAGGCGGCATGGCCGTCTACGTGGCTGCCGAAGGCGCCAGACTTGATCTCTTGGACCCAGACGTCCTGGTGGAGGCCCTTGACGGCGACGCGCGCCTCCTGCACGGCCACGGACAGGAGCTTCGCCGAGGCAGCGCTCGAACATGGTCCGCCTCGTCGACGCGATTGAAGCCGCGCGTCGCTGGCGGCGATTGAAGTAAATGATCCCTGGCGGCGAGATGACTGAATCGTGGGATCGCGGGCGAGGTCTCCAGGGGCGGATCGTTGAATCGTGGCCTCGCTGGGGCAGTAGCGGCATTGAGAGGTTTGGCTTCGTGAGGGGGGGTTCGCATGTCTTGAGGCTTCAAACGCTGGCTCGGGCGGTTCGAGACGACGTGAGGCTTCAACGGGCGGTCGCGACATCGTAAAGCTTCGACGCTCGGTGAAGCCAGAAGTTTTCAACTATAGGATAGATGATCACATCAAAGCCTCAATCATCTGTGGGGCCTAGGCCCTGATCTTCAGTAATCTGAATCCCGTTGCTTAATCCAAGAGTTATCAACAAATTTTTTTTGTGATCACGCCAATGACGCATATTTCATTAAGCGTAAGAGAGTTTTGTTACAACGAGGAGGGGAAAACGGTAGTCGAATGATTACCGAACCCCCAAAACAAAGACTAAGAATAAAAGATACAGAGGGGAAATGAATTACCCACAATACCTAAGCCTACAACTGTGCCTGCAGAACCACAACGCAAAGATCGCCCACACGTAAGACCGCCCAACATCGGCAAACGACGGCAAAGCATCGGTCAACGAATCCAGCGAATAACCATCACTCTTGATTGCCCATCAGCTACCCAAGAGGAGATAGACAGCGCACGGGCGCAAAGCATTCGCCAACAATCCAACCAACAACCCTCACTCTTGGCCGCCGAAGCTGCCCAAGAGGAGGCCGATGACACGCGGCAATGCATCCTCCCACTAACAATCGAACCCCGACGGCAAAGCATCCGCCAACGAACCAAGGACAACCGAGTGGACGGGTCAAGACGTGCAGGACCAACCAAAGCGAAGGGGAAAGAAGTGCAACAGGCACAGATAGGTACTCCCCGAGGAGGCAAAGGCAGACAGAGCATATCCTCAGCGGAGCCATCAGGAGGGGAGCCGGCTGCGGTGATTCAGCGGCATGGTGCTCGAAGAATGACGCCTTCAGGAAGGTAAGTGGGCGCGAGAGACGCACCGGGCTATCCACCAGCAGACGGGCTTAGCTTTCGCGCGAGCCCCATGCCGACCATCAAAACAACCGGCTAGTTGACTTATGCCACCACGCTACCGGGCGGCGAAGAAGGCGACTAACGCCTACCAACCCCACCACCATGGAGGTGCGGGTGGTACACCATTAGGGACGAGACAACAAAGCCACCATGGCGATGTTGGCCCAAACAAGCCACCGTCGGCCACGCCACCATGGCGCAGCCCGACAACACCGCTGGCCTAGCGCCGATGTAGATGCCGCCGCCGTCCGGTGAAGGGCGCTCGCCATACCCACGCGGGTTGAGGCCGCTGCACTCCAGCCAGCCGGGCACCGAAGGCGGGGAGAGCCATGGCTGCCCAAGCTGGGGGAGGGGAGCTGCCGCACGCAGCACCGCTCACACCCCTAGAGCCACCCCCCCGAGCGCCGGAGCCCGCCACGCCGCGGGGACGACTAGGGCGACGCCGGGACCGGCCGCCGCTGGGGCCCAGCAGCGCGCCGCCAAGGATTACGCCGAGGAAAGCAGCCCACGAGCGGACTTGGGAGACCGAATCCGGCCCGGGGCCCTCGATCCGCGCCGCTACGCGGCCCTCGCCGACTAGGCGCCGGAGAAACGAGGGGAGAGGACGGGCGAGCGCGACCGCGCCCGGTTGTGCGGGGTTGCGGGCGGGCCGCCGCTGCACACCGGACGGCAGCGGCGACATACCGGAAGGGCAGCGGACCGGGGTCTAGGAGCGCTTGAGGGGAGCCCCCTGAGTCGCCCGTTGGGAGCGCTCGGGGGGGGGGACTAACCTGATCCAATTCGACAAGTTGGTTTCAGTTTTTTAAGAGTTATTAACAAATCTTCATGTCTATCCACGACTCTGGTATAGCTACTCCTATTAGACATTGGCGCAGTGGTCGCATATTGTAGCACTCAGCCAAATATATGATTGATTCATTCTGTGCGTACAATTGTTTGTCATCACAAAATTAGTTGATTCTGCGTTGCATTTTCAACATTTTATGGTTTCCCCGTATGTAGCCGCGGAAGATGCAGAGGTTCAACCGGTGGTATACAGTATGGAGAATAACCTATAATTCGGCTAGGCTAGTGAGCATTTTATTTCGCTTGTGACGTTTTTTTTTTTTGGGGGCTATGCTTCACTATTTCCGGCCGCGTCTGGCTACAGGAAGGCCGTGGTCTGAGTCAACCCTGAGGTCTTCTCCTGGTCCTGTCATGTCCAGTGGCCCCTTGCGGTTAGGTGTTGGCCATAAATGTAGTACCATGCCTTAGCCCACCACCAAGAGCAGATGTTGCATTCACACACACACACACACACACACACAAAGCTAGCAGATGCTACGGATTCGATAATGGGGTTGGGGAGTGCAGCTGGGATGAGTCTCTTTCTACGGCTGCTGCTGCACATCTTGTTGATGCCGTGCTGGATTTAGTTTTCCTGCAGCTGGTGGCTTCTTCGTTCATCGTCAATCTCCTCTCAAGATTCTTCCTCAGCAACCAAGCATTGGGAGATTCCAGGAACTCTTGTTTCTTCAATCTGAAATAGCAAGGTGCAGTACAATCTCCTTTTTTTTCCTGTTGTTTTTCATTCTGTCCTATCAAATTGTTTGGATTATTAAGGTCCCGCATGCACGTCGAATGAGCTTTGTGGTACTAATCGTGATGCAAGGCCATTTTCTTAACCCATTTTGTTTTATAATAAGTAGACGTCGAAACAGAGTCGCGGTTCTAGGCATAGCGTCCTATGTCTCTATGTGACACCAAGATTTTTTTCTCACTGTCCTTTCAGTTTTGGGAAGAATGTAAGATCGTCAATAATGATTTATTAAGCCAACGAATCTAAGGCGCGGATGTACTTTAATCCTCTGTAAAAAAAAATTATGATTTCTCTCTCTCATTTTCTAAGTCATCTGGTAATTGGATGAATGTCTATAATGGGTACGTAGTAGTATAATAAAATAAGATAGTTTAGCATCTGGTTGCTGGTTCACATGCTCTTTATCAGAATATCAGGTATGCATTTCCGCGTCAATGACAAAGCGAAGTCTCGCGCATTCGCCGGCTGCAGGGCATGTTCACATTTGCTCAGCTCCTTATCCGTCCGTTTAATTTCAACATAAGTAGATAACCCCAGCCATTTTTGCGTATGCTCCAAAATTATTCAGATATAGCACACAACGATCCCAAAACACGGTCCAAGTACTCTGTTTCAAACAAAGACGATTCCCACAAAAGGTTTTATAGAGTTTTCAGTTTGTTAATTGTTATACGAGAAGCACGCCACATAGATAAAAATGAGGACATGCATGGCAAGAGATTTACAAAGAGAGAGATAACAAGTGGGTGTCGTGCGTTAGGATGAAACTAGCATTGGCGACTACTTCATGTCGGTCTCCGGGCCTTGGAGGACCTTGCGCTTGCGTTCCTCCGCTGGATCGGTACCGAGAGGATGGAGACTTGATCGGCGGCGTGTCAAGGCGGGTGGTGATCGTGGTCGGTCAGCAACTTCTTCGAATCGGCGTCCATGGTGGTGGGTGGATCGCAGTGGCCTCCGGATATCAGCTGTCACAGCAGCGTTGAGGGGGGAGGCGGTGGCGACACCGCCGGGCGCCCCTAAAGGGCGGCTTCGGCGGGCGGCGCCAAGTGGGCGGGGGCGGGGGCGGCGTGCGTGTGGAGCAGGAAGAGGGGGTGGCGCGGTTAGGGCGAGAGAGAAGGGAAAACACTTCTTTATTGCTTGCCCCTACTCCCTCCCTATTTATATGGCCCACCTCCAATGGGACTTGTATCTCAAGCAATCTCTAAAGGTTACCTTATAGAGTTGACATACCTTTTACAATCAATCTTATTTATTTCCTAATAGGATATTTCCTTATAGAGTTGGAATATCTCTTTCACACCAAAAATCCTAATTATTATCCTAATCCAACTCTTACTTTAATTGTCGAAGAAGTCGCGGGGAAGAAGGCGGCGCAAGATGGGCCAGCCCCCTTGCCCCCTTGCGGCCTTGGGCCCTTTGGGCCGAGCATCCTAGGCCCCATCCTTTGGGGCCTGACACCTATAGCCAAGCAAATGTTGATGTGGAATTTAGAATATAGATCATACTCCATCAGAGGACGAAGAGAGAAGAGAGAGGAGAATTTGGTTCTTATGTAAGCCAGCAAAATGCTGGGCACAAAAGCATTTGTAGTGATGGGCCCATACTTGAAGTGAATGTGATGAGAATTAGGTAAAGAGAAGGTGAGACATTGCTAAAAGTAACATGATATAAAAGATTTTATTGTATAACTTGGTTCTTACTGCTTGACTAATAGACAAGCATGTGGGTTTATTATTAGCCTTTCTCTAAAATGGCCTAAGTACTGGTCACGCTACCCGTTTGTCCTATTTTTAATGACCTGTTGTGCATGCCCAGTCGCTGCAGAAATTTCTAAAGGACATTTGAATCTACTATGTCAATGATAAATATGCATGTATCTTCCCTTCTGCAGATAGATCCTTGCGTTGGGAGCAGACACATAACATGGATAATGCAGAGTCAATGAAAATATCATATAAAGTTTTGAAAGAAATTACACATGACTTCTCCAAGGACAACATTCTTGGTAGGGGCACGTATGGAGTGGTTTACAAGGTATGATTCGAAGCCAACTGCAACATGACTTAATTACTACCCGTGCATTCTACTACCTCAGTCCAAATTATAGATCATTTCAACTTTCTAGGGGACCCAAACATTTCAAATTTGATCAAAATTGTAGAGAGAATTACAATGATTTATGACATCAAATAGGTATATACTGTGAAAATATAAAATAAAGTTGGTATAAAAAATGATATTATTTTATTTTACTATATAAATTTGATCAAATTTGAGATGTTTTTACTCTATAAGAAATTTGATCAAATAGGTATATACTGTGAAGATCGTTGCTGACTTTGATCCTGGATAGCCCTGTGCCCTGGGGAGCCTCGATGTCATCGCCAATGAGGCGGGAACCTGGCCCTGATTGCCACCTTGGATCAGGCTTGCTGCTCTACTAGGTGTTGGTTTAGTTAAGAAATAAGCTTACCTGTTTGGATTATAATTCTTTAGCAATTTTTTATTAGTTTTAGCTGATTTAAAGACGGGACAAAATCCAGACTCGGCCTTCGAGGAAACTAATTGTTGTATTACACGCTAAGCCGACAAATCACATGTGCATAAACAAAATCCAGTGCGATGTACAAATAGACTTGCAGTATGTTGTAGACAGTTTTCCCAAATATACTGATGTGTGACACGGGAAAAATAAGGGTAAATGAGGGTACTCATAATCATAATATATGAGCATCACCAAAACCAAAAATCAAACTATATATGTACCCCGTCTTAATGCTGTCAGATGAACAGGGTACAAATGCAGATGGAAAAGAGGTTGCTGTGAAGGTACTTAATGACATGGCTGCACTTGATGATAAGCAATTTAGCAATGAGTTCCAGAACCTTTTGAAACTTAATCATCGAAACATTGTTAAATTACTGGGCTACTGCAATGGATCAGAATCAGTAGTTGTGGAGCACAATGGAAGACAAGTTATTGCTGAAAAACTGCATGTGGCGCTTTTCTTCGAATACATAAACAATGGCAGCCTTGGGAATTATATTTCAGGTGATCAAGTTAATTTTTCTACGCCACATGTGTAAAAATTAAGTTGTTTCATTATGATGCATCTTGGCATTTCTCTTGATTGTTCTCTATTTACAGATGAAGAAGAGGGGCTTCCGTGGCACATTCGTTACAAAATAATTAAGGGTATTTGTGAGGGTTTAAACTACCTTCATGAGGGAGGTGTATTGCATTTAGATTTAAAACCTGATAATATATTGGTAGACAAGGACATGGTGCCAAAAATCGCAGATTTTGGTTTATCAAGACTCATTGGAGATGAAAGAACAAAACAAACAATGAATAAATCTATTGGTACACAGTAAGCCTGCTGCCTTCTGCCATAAATTTAGTCAGTTCTGCTATATGTGATTTCTGAAATACTAGGTCACTCTATAGGTTACTATATATTTTGCTTCATTAATTGACTATCAGCTTCATATAGCTGAAGTTTCTTATATGAATGACCTAGTATTTCATTACCATACTATTGTGATCCGCTTTCTAAAACAATGCGGACAATTTTTAAACACTCTTGCTACACTTAATTCAATCTTACTATCTATGAAATGCAGTGGATATTTGCCACCAGAGTACACGAAGTTCCAATTGCTATCAACTGCGTTTGACATATATAGCTTGGGTATTATAATTACAAAGATAATGGTAGGAAGAGAACAGTACCACGATATTGCTGATATGCCACCCAGGAAGCTTGTCGAGCATGTATGAATATATTACTTTTCTTTTTTACAATGACCTTATGTATCATCTCTTTCTATATATATCAAAAAACACTGCATCTTGTTTGACCTTTTAGGACTTCATCATCCTCATTCAATTCTATCTATGTTCTGATTTTGAAGGTACATACTAATTGGATGAAAAGACTTCAGGAAATAGTGGGGGCCAGATCACTGCTCAAGTATATTGCCAACAGGTGAAGACGTGTATTGATGTAGCATCAAAGTGTTTCACAGAGGATCGGCACCGAAGGCCTACTATACAAAAAATTGTCGCTAAATTGAACAAGACTGAAACAATTCATGACATAGTACCTTTGAAGATACAAGAGGTGTGGGCTCATATATATTGCTGTCTTCCTTTCTGCAAAAAGTAACATTAAGTTTATTGATTTATTCATATCAATTCATGCAGCTACACAGACTAGAAATTCTGATAGACATATAAGTGATGGAAATTATTAACAGAAGAATTTAAGGGCACACCGCCTTATCAAAATTTCTTTGTTTTCTTCCAATTGCTAGCCTATACTATAACAAAATTAAATACTCATGTAAATGTTCTCCTCTTTCTTTGGTTGTGATAAGAACTTTAGTTACTATGTACTATTTAATTCTCAATAAATAGTGGGGTAGCACTCCGTTCAGTCTTCACACAAAAAATATCCTAATTTATAGTTTCTCTTTGCACCACAGATCCTATCTTTGCTTCAAAACATGTGTGATAAGTTGAGGCTCTCTCATGTTGTCATATTCTGCCGCAATCATATGAGATTCATTTGGATAACTTCTTATTATTCTTCATTTGTGGTGGACCTTAGTTATGAATTACTTTACTTCCTATCTGCTTTCATATTTTTGTCCCCTATCATTGCCTGATACAAGCATGTTTCATTCACTTAGCAGTTTCATAATGTACAATCTGTCCCTGCATCCACGAGGAGCATCATGTCCGTCTCAGCATCAGGTATTCCATATGTTTCGCTACCTGTTTTCTGATGTGATTTTTCTTGCATGAAAACTCCTTTATTTATTAATAAATCACATAGGGTACGGTCCTCTGCGCTGCTTTCATGGCAGAACCAGAAATGAACGAAACAAATAATGGAAGCAGATAATGGATAAATCACATAGGGTACTGTCTGTTTACCGTTATAATGGAAACAGATAATGGAAGCAGAACAAAAAGGTGACTGACTGTTTACTGTTATTATGCGCTCCTTTTTCCCTTAAAAAAAAATGATGGACCCATAAGACCACCAATCAACCACATGGTACGAGCTGAGGCCACGCAAATTCAACTCTGTAAATGTATGGAACATAGTACATTCTATTTGTCTCCAAACAAAGCAACTATTCTACTTATCTACGTACTAACAACCTGGTACGTCCAATACAATATGACATGCTTATCTGAAATATGGTTATTTCAACACAGACCGAACTCCTAAGTCCCAACGTAGAGGCTTATATCCCAGCTAACATTATTTTATTTTTATTAGTTCTCTGTAAACAATGACAGATTGAATTAATATATCTCATCCATTCAATCATTGTTATCCTAGCTAAACGCTAAATGGTAAACACTCAGTCACCTTTTGTTTAGCATTTAAATGGTTTATTAGACTGTGTTTAAACGGATTAAAATAGTCAAAATGGTTTCACACAATATTGCTAAAAAAATCATATTGTTGATGTAAAATCAATGGTTCTAGCATTTATACACATTTATGCAAGTAAGGATCAATTATTTTAGTATGTATATATATTAATGCATGTAAAAAAGAATCAAATATACATATTTTACCAGATCAAGTATACATATTTAATATAGTTGACTAAGTATACATATTTAATTATGCGTATAAAACTTCCTAATATTCACCTAAATAGCTATTTAGCTTACTACTGTTTACTTTGGTTCCTTTAGGGTGTTTAGACTAATTTACTCCATCTACTGTTTAGCTAACCACTGTTTACTGTTTAGTGAGCGTTTAGGTGGATATGCTCTAAGATCATGTGCATCGGTTACCCCTTTGAATTATTTATGTTCCCAGGATAGTTATGTAGGATTTTGCTGTTAGTAATTTGTATGTTATCCCTTGCCATCCCTTGATAGGTGCTAACACCATGTAGGGCAACGACAGAGATTTGAGAACTCGACATATTGTAAGAGGCTACAATCACGTGGGTTCCAACATAGAAACTATGAAATGGTTTCCGTGTTTATCAAACCATATTTTCAATGAATAGTTTTTCAAAATTAAATTTTGTACAATAAAATGCCTTCTCTATCATATCATCTGCGAAACATATGTCTTCACATCTTTGTTCTCATGTAGACATAGTTTCATGAATAGAAAACCATTTCCCTTTTTTACTCTTTATTACCTACAATGTCGCATCAATATTTTTCTTAGTTGACACCAGTTAATGGATTTAAAAACTATCTAGTTTGTGAGTTGGGAGTCCCTTATTAACTGTTAACCCCAATGGATAGACTTGATCTAATGATATCCATTCAACAATGGATAGACTTGATCTAATGATATCCATTCAACTTAACATCATAATCTAACTTATTTCCAATTAAAAACAATAATAAAATACCAAAAACAACAACCACAGAGGACCGGTGAATGGGAGCCAATTATAGTTCTTTACAAAAACTTAGCCTATGTTATAAGATCCATTTTTAGATTCACTATGAAAAATATATACTTCCATAATCTAAAATTTATAATATTATGAACCTACAAGGATTTCTTGAAATGAATGGTCAAATATTGTAATGCTTAAGTTAGGACAAAGCTAAGAATAATGTGACCAGTAAATAAAACGGAGGAGTAAAACAGTAACTCAATCAATTGTTTGTACATTACTGCTTATACTATAGAGGAGATCGAGGAGGCGCCGGCAGGGTGTGGTCAGAATTTAATGGCAGCGGATCGGGTTTAGAACACATAACCAGAATTTAATGGCAGTAGGACCAGAATCACGTCCTCCTCAACATTAGGTATATAAATTGTTGTAGAACACATAACCAGTATTTCAGATATTTTTTTTCTCTCCGTCTCTCGTAATCAACGTAGTAGATGAAAGTAGAAGAACATAAAGATACAAGACAAGGGAACTATATTCTTTAATATTCTCTTGATTGTTTTTTATAGCTACAGTGTAGAGCTCCCTCGTAGTTTTAGTTACATGTTAGGCCTTGTAATTATAGATAGGCTATTATTAAACTCTTGTGCCTAGGCAATGGGCTAGGATTAGGATTCATCTTTTTGTCGGCGTTTCTTACCACTGGATAGCACATAAGACGGAGAGATTATACCAATTATTCAAGGTGTCTGATGTCTAGAGATCGAGAGAGGGAGTGGGAGTTTATTGTCGTGTCTTGAAGGCTTGGAGTCTGAGCAGCTGATTGAGAGAGTTATATGGCTGAAGGATGGGGTTACAAGTACTAGGAGTAGGTATTGATGTCGTTACACTTGTGGAAATCTAGTCCTGATATGGTTCCCAATTTGACTATAGTCTCCTGGTGTTGTCTTATCCAACTGGCTTCACTATAGATGCAATATTAGTGGGTTATTTTGAATTATATTTCATAATGGCAATGGTTAGTAATTTAGTGCAAATTTATTGGATTATTTGAATTATTTTTTATAATGAAATGTGGGTAATTTATATACAAATTTAGGTGTTATGTAAAAGTATCTTTCATAATGGTAGAGGTGGGTAATGTAGAGCAAAATTATAGGGTTATTTTATGTATTTTTTAGAATAACGTGTGGTGGGTATTTTCTTTATAAATTGCAATAGATCAATGACTATTGTCTACCAAATTAAAGGCAAGGTGTTTCTTCTTATTATTGTGAAAACTTTTAGGATTTATATTTTTTTCTAATGCATCTGGTGAGAATTAAGTGGGACCTTCAATGCGGACTCTAATTAATAGCAGTATAAATTGTCCTTTATTTGTATATCCGAAAATATAAACGGTTTAAGACCTCTTAGAGCAAGACCTGAGTTATTTGAATTGTCATCGTTACAAGGCCTTGTTAGTAACGATCATGCACATTCTTTTTATGTCTAAATACAAATGGACATAACTGCTCTCTTACATGCAATGAAATGTTGTGCAATTAGATTCTAGTCACACAGAGAGGAGGTCCAACAACTGCCCAACAGTGATGCCGAGGAATCTACCATTTGGTCTACTGAAAGCCATTACAAATGATTTTTCTGATGATAGGGTAATTGGTCAAGGCAACTATGGAACAGTGTACAAGGTACGATCATCTAAAAAATACTTTTGAAGCTAGTATGAATGGTTCCTCTTTTATACCAATCATTAGCTCTCCTACCTGATTTTTTTAAAAAAAAGGAAAATAGCTAGCCATTCAAAACCCAGTACCACGTGATCTAATTTTACTAAAATAAGGTTTTAAATAGGGTATTTATGAAGATGGGACAATCATCGCGGTGAAGATTCTCCACTATCCTTATGTACAGTTGGATGATACATACTTTCGAGAGGGTGAAAGCCTTTGGCGTGTCCAGCACAAAAATATTGCACAGTTAGTTGGTTACTGTGTGGAAACAGAAGAGAGCGTTATGGAACATGAAGGAAGACTGGTCTTTGTTCAGAGACGAAATTGCGCACTTTGCTTTGAGTATCTTCAAAATGGAAGCCTTGATCGGTATATTTCAAATGCGGCGCTGCAGCATTTTCTTTTTATTTAGAGTTTTACTCCTCCGTCGCTTTTATTTATTGTTCTTCTAAACTTGAAAGCTTGGACATACACTACAATATTTGCTTTGCTTCTGCAGATGAATGTTTTGAACTCGATTGGTGTACATGCTACAAAATAATTAAGGGAATTTGTGATGGTTTAAGACACCTTCACGAGGGACTGCCTGGACTGCATCCTATTTACCATTTGGGCCTGAAACCCCAAAACATATTGCTTGATGAGAACATGATGCCCAAAATTGGAGATTTTGTCTATCAAGAATATTGCAACGGACAGACACCCCTGTGACCAGAACACTGGGTGGCGACAACTTATGGTGGCTTTTATTTTCTCTTGGCTTTTAAATTGCATTTTCTTTTACCAGAACCGTGTCTCTGATAGTTTGATGTTCTGCAGGGGATACGTGCCGCCAGAGTTCATTGATCGACGTATGATTACAAAAAATTTGACATATTCAGCCTGGGTGCAATAATGTTGGAGATGCTATCAGGACGCCCGAGGGACTACCTAGAGCTTGAACGTCAGAATTTATCGAATTTGTAAGGCGAAAAAAAAAGAGCTTGACTTTCGTCTATGTACTAATTAACACCCACAGGCATTTTGTGTATGAATGCATTTGGATATTTTCCCCATCTAGCTAAGTACTATTCGATCTTACGTTGCACTATTAACTCGATGTGCAGGTAGTCGGAAAGTGGAGAAAAAGGCTACAGCCGAAGACATCCAAGGACCGGGCGGTGGAAGGATATTGCCTGCAAGTGAAGAAATGCATCGAAATAGCACTGCTATGCATTGAACCGGACCGGCACATGCGGCCCGTCATAGGAGAGGTTATCCGAGAGATGGATGAACTAGAGACATGGATTCAGGACTACAGTGAGCTGCTTCATGTGTACCCGACGGAACTCCGCTTCAGCTTGAAGCCCAAAAGGCACGCCTCCTGCTTGCTGCAGCTACACAACAAGCAAGACGATCATGTGGCGTTCAGGATTGCGTCCAAGAGCCTGAAGAGGTACTACACAAGCCTGCCGCTCCACGGCATGGTGCCTCCCAGGTGCACCTACACCCTCGCCCTGGTGAATAGCATCCAGCTGAGACGAACGGCACCGTTCGAGACCAACGAAGACTTGGTGCTGTGGAGCTTCGCACTGAGCCATTCTCAGGAACTGGAGCTTGCTGGTTCCTCGGCGTCCGGAGCATACGAAAAATTATTTAGGAAAGCGCAAGAGTCGGCCGAAGACGTAGTGCAAGAGGTGACGGTCAATTGTATTTCGGCTCCATTAGCTGATGAAGAGGCATCCTCATCTGATGTAAGTTTACTGCCCCTTAGTTTTTTTTCAGTGACCTCTCCCATGTGTAATGCACTAACTCGCAAACAAAATAAAAATTGTGTAATGTACTAAAGGTTCTTGTTTTTGTTTTGCTTTTTATATATAAATGGTTTTCCTGGGGTTTGGTACTTTGGCCCAGAAGCTCAAGAGACAAAAAATTGAGGTAATTATATATCTTTTTTTTGTTGCTAACTAAGGAATTCATTTTGATTCAGAAAAATATACAGAAATAAATCATGAACCTTCACATTTGGTTCCTCTGAACTGATGACTGTGCCTCGCATTTGGTTCAACCAGATCATAGCCACGGTGAACGCGCATAAGGTGTCGTCCCTACAAGTGCATCCAACGGAATCATGGTGACTTCTCTTATAGTAGTATTTACCTTGTGAATTTGCAGCCTTGTAACCCCTCTTTGTACATACATTCTTTCATTTAATTAAAAAAAAAGGGATAGGTGGGGAGACCCCTCACTGACCCGATTGGGTCAAAAAATTTGCTGAGCAAAACGACATTCAAATAATAAATGTCTGGTGGTACAATAATTCTATAACTGCCTGCCTCAGGATTCTTACAACTCATGAAGGGGGGATTCTTCGCTGCTGGAACTACAGGACAGTGGTATATTTGCATTGCTCTAAATGCTAGTAGAATGTGGCTCTTACTCAAGTTAATTTTGATGAACAGATTAAACATAACTATTTCATGTTTTCATTTATCCACAGGAAGTCTTGAATTCATTTGAAGACGAACCAGGCATGGAAGCCTTCTAATCAATCCACTTAATTGTTTATGATTAGCTTCTCCCACATCATCATCACACGATGGTTATTGACATTCTGAAACATTGCAGTTTATGTTGCTAAATTCGTCCCACAAGAGGAATGGATAGTGGCCGGAGATGGCAATGGGTGGATTCATGTGTACAGCTGCGATGAATACCAAGACCCCACAAGCTTCGAAGCTCATGATGGTCAGATCATGTCATTGGCTGTTCATCCCACTGATTCCTACGTGTTGTCATCATCTCAGCACGATCACCTCATTAAGCTCTGGAACTGGGACGGAATTGGGACTTTGACAAGGGGCCCTGGGCGTGCATTCGCACATTTGAAGGGCACACTGACAAAGTGTCACGACTAGTTTTTAACAGAGAGGACCCTGGTTATTTTGCTAGTGCATCATGGGATGGCACTGTCAAGGTTTCAATCTTATCTTGCTCATTTTGAATTTTCTCTTTGGAAATTTAGGGAACTTATGTGATCATCTGACTTGTGTTTAATTTCCTTACTGAACTGGTAACTTGCCAAGATGAAATAGTTTTATGATGTTTGACCAACATTACTCTCCAAGAATGAAGAGCCTAGTTTGAAATGTGCCTAATATGATTACAATCACAGGTCTGGGGTCTCAATAACTCTGATGTTCGCAATACCATGACTTCGGACATGCATCAGGATGGCCTTCTCTGTGTTGATTTCATCACTGGTGCAGATCGGCAGCATCTTATCACTGGCTCAAAGGATTGTACTGCGCAGGTTTCAGTTTGCATCTTTAGTAGTACAGTACATTCATGATTCACCTACTGTTTCCATGGTTAATTTAATAACATTGCAATTTGTCCTATCTTCTTCTTTTTTATTCATCAACCAGATCTGGGATATGGAGATACAGAGGCGCAGGGAATACCTACAAGGGCATACAGATCATGTTACTGCTGTCTACTATCACCCAGATCATCAGAAACTAATTACAGGTTCACTTGATGGGACTATTCGATTTGGGAAGCCCCTACTTACAGGTAGCTAGTATGAAAATTTGGACTTTGACGTATATACGGGCATTAGGGTCAAATAAGAACCTGTCAAAATAGAACATATGTTACAAATGGTTATTATGAAAATTGTCATGGACAAATACAGTGCGCAGAGCTGATGGATTGGTACCAAATTTGGCTGAAATAATACATCTGAGTTTTTTTTTTATCACCAAAGTAATTAACTGTATAAATGCTTCTTACCTTACAGGCTTGAGAATATTATTGCTCTCAACCTAGGCGCAGTTTCTGATGTTGGATATATAGAGGAGTTACAAAGGTAATTCAAAAGTTGTTGTTCCTTGGCTACTTTACTCACTATGCTACTTGCGATGAGTAGTGAATAATGAACTATTTTGGATGAATAATAAACATCATGGCTTATAAAGTACACATCTTGTAAGATATAATCTGCTGATTGCTTGTTGATTTGCTGCATGATTAGGCATGATTAGGATTAGCTTGTGCTGTCCATCACAATGCAGCAGCAGACATGGCTACAGCCATGAAGATGGCCTCACCAGCCATGTAGAAGTATGGCAATAGGCCACTAGTACAAGTAGTTGGTAGAAGTACATCACCATACCAAGTAGTGGGGTGATATCATCATGTACTAGGAGTAGATAGGGCTGTACTCAGCCATGCCTAAGAGTACCATAGTTGGTACATGTAGCTTGTATATATAGGAGCACTCAATTGCAATGCAAATCAGTTCTACCTGCCCAACATTCAGAGTTTCAGGTTTCAGCCTCTGCTGAAACCAGTGTCGTGTGTGTTGGAGTGTGTTGAGCTCACTGCTCATCTTCTACCTCGGTCAGGGGGTGTGGGGAGGAGCAAAGGCAGGGGATCACCTGCTGGGAGTGGCTGGAAGCCAACACATCTATTTACTTTCTAAACTATCAGATGGCTATAGTTTTTATCCACTGGAATAGTAGACACCTTTTCATATTGCTTCATAAACTACACATTATTGCATCATATATTATCCTGTAATAATATATGAAAAATTTTCTTATGTTCCTCCATTCATTTTCATAATGGTTCATGTGAGTGGACACTATGAATATAGTTGGCACAGGACACTAAA
Source organism: Hyparrhenia diplandra (assembly GCA_015847255.1). Lineage (NCBI taxonomy): Eukaryota > Viridiplantae > Streptophyta > Magnoliopsida > Poales > Poaceae > Hyparrhenia > Hyparrhenia diplandra. The sequence continues at coordinate 143,509 of JADLZK010010274.1, forward strand.
GACATCCAATAGCATACATGAAGTAGTTCAATACATTTAAAGTAGGTTAAACCATGTATTTTGTTGAATATAAATTGTTTGCTCACTAAAACTTTGTTCATCTTCAAATTTGATGAAACATTTTTCTTCTTGTGGACCATCTGAAATTTGTGACTAGGAGTACACTAATTTGTGTAGGATTATTATTGGGTGCTACCAAGGAATAGCAATTATGGAGATTAATTTCGATGAACCCTCAATTGCAAGCAAAGGACAAATGCAGATAATGCCATGAACATGAAGTGCCATTTTTTTGGAGCAATCATGAAATCGCATTTGTTACTACGACAAATCGTTTGATTTGCCACGGCAAAATGCTGGGTACATAAACAGATGGATGTTTGAGTCAAGCGAATGGATTTGTTTCTTTATATTTCGTTTCTTGAACTTTTGTGAAGGAGAGTGTGTAAGGTGAACTATTTGTGGAATCATAGTTGAGCCACATCAGGCAGACTGATGGATCAGATTTTTTGTTAACAAGTATGGCATAAAACTAATCGTGTGAAACTTAGTATTAAAGCCCTCGTTACGTGGTAACAAGACATTTCTTGTCCTCCTATTTGGAAGCTTGCTGTGATCACTCAAGTTCCTCCTGTACTTTCATTTGCTTGGTCGTTTTAGCTACAGTGCTTGGCTCCTTGTTCTTCCTCTTACATATGAATGTGTAATTCAATTTTGTTTGTGTCCCAAGTTCAGTGAAATATTACCAAGAGAAAGAAACATGAAAGACTTTAGATTTCAGGATAATGAAACCTGTCAAGATTTATAAGTTTTTTTTCTCAAAGTCACGGGGCTACGGAGTTCAATGAAGCAGTTCTGCTTTTTGATTAGTTTGAGGTTTGGTTAAAGTTGTGAGATTTGGCCAATCAAATCTAATTCACGAAGTTGCTAGGCTACAATCAGTGTTTACTGCATCCGACTTTGTGCTATCTCCACCATAATAAGCAACAAACCAAAACATAAAGGTATCAGTCATAGATACTCCACTCATTCATCATTACTCGCTTTATGGCAGATAGCAAAAACTCAACTCAACCTTTCATCCAGCTTATGCAGAGATCAACAGCACAACAACAATAGTACAAATTGAGAACTGGAGATTGTCAAAGTGTCAAAGCAGCTAGATTCACAAAATATTACTGCAACTGTCACCGCATACACTATCATGCTACCATCCATCATCGATGCAACTAGGTAGCTGCCATTGTCAGCTGCTACTTCCTAGCCATCTAAACCCACCAGCTGGTGAGGATCTGCTCAATCCACAACGCGCGATGGGATTCAGACATCGCCAGAAAGGCCGCCCCACAGGGTCTGGCCTCGTTGAGGTAGAAGAGGTCGGCCAGAAGCTGCTCCTTAGTGAAGCCAGGGACGTCCATCACAGTGGGGTACAGATCAGGGTGTGGCTCGACTGGAGCAGTGGCAACACCAACAGCAGTTGCAAGCCCAACAAACAATGGCCTCATTGAGTTGAGCAAACTGCTGGGCACTGTACTTCCTGCGCCTCCTCATTACCCAAATGAAGGACACTGCTGCTGATGCCACAGCACCAGCAAAAAGGATCAGCTGCCGTCGGCGACGTAACCAGTGCACCTACAAGGGGTGCCCCAAAACAGCATCAGGAACACGCAAATTGCCCAAAACGAGTCGCTCAAATCGTACAGCACAAGGGATTGGTGTGCCCCTTTATGGTGACCACAAAATCCCGTCAGAGGAATGAGTAATAGAACATACACTGATCCTGCTCTGACAAGCACCACTGAACCCCAAAATCCCAAATCCTAATACATTAGGTTCAAAAAAAAAAAAATCCTAATACACTGCCAGCTTTGCAATGAGTATCATGGAATCAAGCTCTGAACATTATATAATAGAACATCAATCTACACTCTATACCTGACATTCCGGCATATCGACAATGTACAACTACGGCATTGCATCGAACCTGTCTGCAAACACAGGGCCAAGTGAACATTCAATGTATGGATTTCATGTCGACAGCCAGGGACTAGTAATGCGTGCACAACTGAGCTGAACCAACAAATGCCCCGATTCCATAACCCAGGCTCTGGATCAGTCAATCTGAATCCACCAATGCCCCCAACGTCCAACGAACTCAGCGAAACAACGGAACGGCTGTCCCTGCCTGCGGCGCTCATGGCTGCCGCGTTCTTGGGTCTTGGGCTGGATGGTCTGGACGGTGTGGTGTATGCAGTTTTGGGGACGGAGACGAATACGCGCTGAAATTCTTCACCTCCAGCCTTAAAACGCGGGGTGTCATTTTCGTTTTCTCGGGCTGACAAAATGTCCAAGCGTGCAAATTTCTTTGTTTTCTTTGCTTTCGAGTTGTCAGCTTGTCATCTCACAATCTCATCCCTAGTACTTAATTTTACTAAAATAAGGTTTTAAATAGGGAATTTATGGAGATGGGACAATCATGGCCGTGAAGATTCTCCACTCTGAACCAAGCACCTACTCTGTTGTCTAGCAGCCATCTCTCTCCGCCGGAATCATTAACCACAGCACACGCACCACTTGTGGATCCATCAGTAGGGGCTACTTTGGTGGTGCAGGCTGCACGTTCAGGCATGGCGCCACCAAGCACCCAATTGGCCAAACCAACAGAAAAGGGCATGGCGGAGGTGCTCATCTGTCCTGGTCAGAAGGAGTTGGCGAACCTGGAGAGGCCATCTTTGATTGTTGGTGCAAAGACAAACCATCTTTGCATACCAGTCGACCACCCAATTCAAGTTTCCCCTCGGTCGTCCAACACTGAGCACACTCCGCTGTCACCAAGGACTCCGCAGTCAGAGCAACGAATGTCATCAGTCACCACTCCTTCTGCTGACGAGTTAATAATGGACAAAGCAATGAAGCGTGCTGCCATCAAAAATTTGGATGGCCTGGCTGCAACCACAAGCAAGAGTCCAAAGACACACACCTATGCAGGTAACACTACACCTATATTATTTAGCAAGTTAACGGAAGAGCCCTGCAATAATAAATTAAATGCTATTGGTGTCTTTTTGGGGGGTAATAGCAATGCGGTTCATGTCTCCTACAATGCACTCAAAAAAATAGAAATAGATAGAGCAGTGGTACAAGCACTTAGAAAAGAGCCAAGTAGGGTGGTGACACAAACAAATCCGTTTGATCCAAGTGACGAGGAAGGCGCCTCAGATGATGAGGCGCTCTTATCCCACTTGGTCAAGGACTTAACTGATGTTGATTATGATGACTCGGACCTGACCACAAGGATATGTGATCTAAAGGCTTCCGTGCGCCAAATCAAAATCATCGACTAAAAAAAAAGCTCGTAGAAGTTCGGAAAACGAAATAAAAGTGTTTTCCCATGAAAGGATTCTCTTTGGAATAGCGAGAGGTCTTTCAGACTTGGCTAAGTATCGCTACATATCGGAAGCAACCAAGGAACAACAACTTGACTTTGTGGCGTAATGGGCGGGAAAAAGGACATGTCAAAGCGAATCTTAATGTCGACTCTCGGGTGAGGCAGATTTTTATTTGGCATTGTCTACCTCCTAGGGACGGTCCGCGGCATACTATTGGGAATCAATGCTTTAGCATTAGATTTATCCTTAATTGTGGAAGGGATTTTTTTATAAAATTCCATCTACATAATAAAAATGATGATTTCAAATGGATTTTGATGGCGGTGTATGGCCCGACTCAAGATGAATTTAAATTGGCTTTCTTGGTGAGCTCGTGCGAGCGTGCCAGCAGAACCCATTGCCAACTTTAATCGGGGAGACTTTAATATAATGAGACATAGCAAAAGAAAAATAAAAATAATTTTAACCCCCGATGGCCATTCCTATTCAATGCGGTTATTGATAGCTTCGATCTGCGGGAGATTGACTTGACAGTCGTCAATTTACAGGCAAACTCTCTTCGGATCCAACATATGAAAAACTTCGATAGAGTACTAATGACCCCGAGAATGGGAATTCAAGTTCCCATTGGTGGCGGTTCACGCCTTTGGGACGAGGGGTGTGTCGGATCACACACCATTACTTCTAGACACGGGTGAACCTTCCTATAGGGAATCACCAAGCGATTCGGGATGGGCGGGTTGGTTTTCCCACGAAAGGACTTTAGGGACCAGTGGTCGCAATATGGAACAAACCAGTTCAGGGCGGAACGCCGTACAACGGTGGAACAAAAAAATGGGGGCGCTGCGTAAGCATCTCAGAGGATGGGCTGGTAACCAACACGGGGAGTATAAAATTCAAAAAGAAAATCTTCAATCAATGGTGACAGCCTTAGATACGGTAGCAGAAAACATGCCTCTCACGAAGTAGAAAGGGAACGACTTCAAGCTGCGGCGTGATGGCTTTGAGCAAGCGCTCAGCGAAGAAGAGCTCAAATTCTACCGGCCGGGCGAAAGTTCTTGATGTCCTCCTAGGGGATTCCAACACGATACTTTCGGATGGTTGCAAATGGCAAACATCGCAATATCTTCTCCCGGAACATGAAGGAGGCAAAGTAGAAGGGCAAAATAACCTAAAAACCTATATAACCCAATTCTACAAAGAACTCTTCGACCCCTCGGAGGAGAATGCTTTCTTCTTTGATGAGTCTAGAACCGATGACATCCCTCAAGTCGGCAATCTAGAAAATGAACTTCTCACGGCACCGTTCTTTAAAAACGAGGTTCGAGAAGCTATCTTTGACATGGAACATAATAAAGCACGGCCCGAGATGGTTTCCGGCTGAATTTTATCGGCACTTACGGGATGTCATTAAAGGGGACATAATGCAAATGTTTCATGAGTTGCACACTGGTGACCTCCCGTGTTGATTTGAACTTCGGAGTAATCACCCTATTACCTAAGACCCAAGATGCGAACAAAATTCAACAATATAGACCCATACGCTTACTAAATGCGAGCTTCAAAATTTTCACAAAGGTAGCGACCATACGCATAAACTTCGGTCGCGGAACAATTGATCGGCCCTACACAAACGGCATTTACGAGAGGGCGTAACATCACGGAAGGAGTTGTTATCCTCCATGAAACTGTTCACGAATTGCATCGCAAAAACGAGCGGAGTAATTTTTAAGATAGATTTTGAAAAGGCATATGACAAAAGTTTGGGACTTCCTAAAACAAACGCTTAGGATGAAGGGCTTTTCACCAAAGTGGATTGGGTGGATACAGTCCTTCATATCAGGAGGGAGCATAGCGATTAATATAAACGATGAGGTCGGACCTTATTTCCAAACAAAAAAAGGGCTTCGACAAGGAGACCCATTGTCGCCCATTCTTTTTAATTTAGTTGCTGACATGCTCGCACTATTTATAAAAAAGAGCAAAAGCTGAGAATCGGCTAAGTGGGGTTGTGCCGCACCTAGTCGAGGATGGCCTTTCAATCCTACAATATGCGGATGACACGATCTTATTTTTGGAACACAACACGGAGCATGCTCATAATATGAAGCTAATTCTATGTGCGTTTGAGCGGCTATCGGGGCTCAAAATTAACTTCCATAAAAAGTGAGATCTTACGTTTTGGAGAGGCAAAGGATTTCGAGAATCGATGCGAGGAGGCTGTTTGGTTGCAACTTTGGTAACTTCCCAATCCGATACTTAGGTATTCCGATACATTATCGGAGATTGTCCAACTTCGGATTGGCTGAAGATACAAAACGGTTTGAAAAAGCGCCTTAGTAATTTGGAAAGGTAAAAACCTCTCCAGGGGCGGTTAACTCGATCAATTCCGTTCTCGGCTGACTTACCCTTTGTACATGATGTCCTTCTTTGAGATTCCAAAAGGGATTCGAAAAAGTTGGATTACTTTCGATCACGCTTCTTGGCAGAGCGACGAACAAAAAGGAAATACCGTCTAGCAAAATGGGATATCTGTGCCAACCCAAAAAACGAGGGGTTTAGGGATACAAAACCTAGAACTCAAAAAATATCGCCTTGCTTTCGGCAAATGGTTGTATTGCACTGTTGACAACGAGATGGAACATGGCAACAAATCCTACGCAACAAGTATCTAGGGACTAAACCTCTAGTGCAAGTCCATTGAAAAAGCGAGGGATTCTCATTTTTTGGGCAAGTCGATGAAAGTTAAAAAGGATTTCCTCAAATTCGGAGCGTTCGTCATAAAAATGGGTCACAAATTAGATTTTGGGAAGACACGTGGCTAGGCAACGAGGCCTCTCGACAACAATACCGCAACTATATAACATCGCTAGGAAAAAAGCGAGGATACGATGGGTGAGGTGCTTGCTTCACCAACGCCTAATCTATCTTGGCGTAGAGATTTAGTTGGCAATAAATTAGCAATGTGGAATAATTTGGTCAATCGCCTTGCACAAATCAATCTTAGTCGGGGAGAATGATGAGTTCAAGTGGGACCTTGACCACAAAGGTGTCTTCTCGGTCAAATCACACTATCGAGGGATCAATCAATCAAAACATACCTAATGTCAACAAGCGGTTATGGAAATTAAAAATACCCCTCAAAATTAAAATATTCCTTTAGTATCTTAGGCGAGGCGTTGTCCTCACTAAAGATAATCGATAAAAAGAAAGCGGCAAGGATCTCTAAAATGTTGTTTACGTCAAGAAAACGAGTCGATACAACATTTGTTCCTTGATTGTCGTTTTACAAAGGATGGTATGGGCCACGGTCCACGCGGCTTGGGGTCTAAGGAAGCCAACTAGTATAAATAACCTTTTTGGGGGATGGTTGAATGGAATACCAAAAGAATTTAAATCACTTGTTCTTGTTGGCGCGTGACCTTGTGTTGGTCCATCCGGCTCTGCGAGAAATGCAAATGGTTTTTGAAAACAAACATTCTTCTTTTTGCGGGTACTCTACTCGATCACTCGCGGCTCCAAGACGTGGGCTATCTGCAACGGTCTTCTTCCGAGGAGGTGCTTGTAGCGGCCTCTCGGTTCTTGGAGCGGTGGCCAAGGACTTTTTCCCGGGCGCATGGGTGGCGGTCTAGTCTTAGGATTATTTGTCATTAGTGTGTATGGTTATTTAAAACTATCAAAAGGCTGTGCCTAAGGGCGAGAGGCCGGGAATGTTTCAAGACATTGTATCACCTTGATGTAATTTCTTGAAATTAATAAAAATTCCCATTTCCAAAAAAAATCCATTGGAGGGTGCAAGGCCCTTTGAACAGAGGCTACAAGCCTTTGCCGAGTCCAGCATGAAAATATTGTACTGTTAGTTGGCTACTGTGCAGAAACAAAAGACATACTTGTAGAACACAATGTTAAATATCTCACTGCTGAGCATACAAATGGGCACTTTGCTTTGAGTATCTTCAAAACAGAGGCCTCAGTCACTATATTTCAGGTATGGCGGTGCAGCACTTCTTTTTTATTCTAAAGTTGAAAGGTTAAACATATACAATATTTGGTTTCTTTTGCAGACGAATTTTGTGGATTCGATTGGTGCACATGCTACAAAATAATGAAGGGAATTTGTCATGGTTTAAGGCACCTTCACAAGGGACTTCCCAGTCCTATTATCCATTTCGACCTAAAACATGAAAATATATTCCTGGACGAGAACATAACGCCCAAAATTGGTGATTTTGGTCTGTCTAGACTATTGGGTGAGAAAAGCCTTCCACCGTGTCACACAGTCAGCCGGGGACAGTGTGGGTATTGCCTGGCTGTTAAATTGCATTTTCTTTTACCAGAACCATGTCTAATATTTTGATGTTCTGCAGGGGATACATGGCACCAGATCTAGTACATTAATAAAGGAGTAATAATGGTGGAGATGATCACAGGACGCAGGGATTACCCTGCAGAGTTTGAACCCCAAAAAGACTTTGTCGGACTTGTAAGGGGCAGAAACAGACTTTCATCTCATGGTGGGAGGAAGCACAGTCTAAGTTAGCCAAGACGGATAGAAGACGGTTTAATGGTTTAGTCATTTACACCATCTGGAATGTTTGGAAAGAGAGAAACAGGAGAATTTTCTCAAATTCCCATGAGACGGCCCTGCAGGTGGCTCTGAAAACGAAGGAAGATATCCTACAGTGGAGGAGGGCTCAAACTTGGAATGTGTAATCGACTTTTAATGTGTTTGGTTTTGTGATTTCCAACCCCCCTCCTTTGGGGTTGGAGAATTCTTGCTCTACTGTACATAAACTGTTCTTCCTGTCTTAATAGAGAGGCAGAGCTCCTGCCATGTTCTTTCAAAAAAAGAAACAGACTTTCATTGCCTAAGTGTACCAATGCGCATGGATATTTATCTCATTTAACGATCGATCTTTTCCTTGCACTGTTAACTCAATCTGTAGGTACATGGAAATTGGAGGAAAAGGCTGCAGGACACATCCAAGGGCCGGTCAGTGGAAGGATATTGCCAGCAAGTGAAGAGATGCATCCAAATAGCACTGAAGTGCGTTGAAATGGACAGGTGCAAACAGCCTGACATAGAGAGGTTATCCATGAGTTGGATGAAACAGAAACCTGGATTCAAGACAACGACAGTGAGCTGCTTGATGTGCACCCAATGGAACTCCGCTTCATCTCCAAGCACAAAAGGCACGCCTCCTTACTGCAGCTACACAACAAGCAAAGACCATCCTGTAGCGTTCAGGATTTTGTGCAAGAGCCCGAGATAGGATTAGTGTGAACAAACGAAACAATAAAGTTTCATACTCACAGGAGTAGGGTCAACAGGCGGAGACAGAGGGAGGGGAGCTAGGAGCGCAGGTGGCAAACTGAAACCCGACTGTTGGCCAAGAGTTTGTAGGAACTTCGTCAGGTCCTCCAGCCTCGCATGCTGCTCCGCCAACCTCGCATTTTGGGCCTGTTTGTCTTGTCGCTCAGCCTCTAGTTGGGCGTTCATCCTAGCCTCCATCTCCTGGCGCTCCTTCTTTTCAGTTTCTAGCTCGGCCTACAACATAGAGTACCGAGTACCAATGTTTCAGTAATGCAAACCTAATTAAGTTGTAAAGATCAATGGACGGCGAGTAACACAGAAATAACCTGGAGTGTGTTGACCCGCTGCTGCGAAGGGCTCAGCTGTTGTCGTTTGGGTGGGTCAGTGGCGACACTCCGTGCTCGGATCTCGGAGAGTGAGAGAGGGGCACTGTTCATGACGCTGTCGCCAATCCACAACCGCCCGTGCTTCTTTCCTCCTCCCAACCTCATGACAAGCTCTGCATCGATCTCCTGGAAGTCGTTGCAGTCCCGGCCTGGATGTGCCGCCATCTGCGAGAAAAGCAGCAACCTAATTAGGAACCAGACAGAATTGAGCGGCAGAACCGATAAAAGAAAATGCTTACCCATGCATCTCTGTATGCAGCGAGGCTACGGCTGCCTTGATGGTGTGCTGGTCCTTGCATCATCAAACGTCGCTGCCGGGCAGCGTTGTGCTGCTGGATGTAGTCCTGTGTGAACCACCTGTCCACAATCCTCTCCCAGCACTCGGGATAGGAACGACACCAGTCGGGAATCATCTGCACATCATGAAGTATTTGACATATAATAAGATCAAGTCAAAATTACTTAATCTCAAAACGAATCAATATTAATGTTCTTCATCTACCTCAATATACTGCTCCCGGGTCAGCGTCGTCTCTCTCGCTTTATCCTTCTTGATCTTCTGTCCAAGCTTCTTCCCGTGGTAGGTTATGACGCACTGGTGTTTCACCTCATGATGCATCTCGGTGATGCGTTTCTTGGCGGATTTGATAAGCACCTCATCTGCCCTGGCCTGAGACCCCTCCTCACATCTGAAATAAGTCTGCATACAAACACGATGTATCCTTTCATTATTCCAAGAAAAGTCTAATGAATGTAACACATACGAGAGACTTACCCAAAACTCTTGTTTCACCCGCTCTGCCACGTTGTTGTAGTCGGCGTCCTTTGGCGTGGTAGTGGTCGAGCGTGTAGGCCGGCTCATGTTTGTGCTTATGCGTGACAAGGCGGGGGTAATGCTGCCTGCACAACAACCCAAGGATGCCATTGGGGGGCGTGTTCTACCACCCGACACAACCAGCCAGTTCTGCACAAGTAAGTCAAAATTATTAGTTTCTCTCAACATTTGATCGAAGTAGTGGTAATAACATCTAAAGTTACTTACACTTGCCCTTGGGGGCGAATCACTGGGCGTTGGTGAGAAGGCGGAGGCTGAGGGATCCTCGCAGGACCTCGCAAGTAGACAGCCGACGCCCTAGAGGAAGCGCATCCCGTATTGGCAGACTCCTCCCCCTCGACACCCTCGGCCTCCTCCTCCTCGTCCCTGGCCGGCTGCTCCTCCTCCCCTCGTCCCTGGTCGGCTGCTCCTCGTCCTCGTCTGTCCGCCGCACCAGCTCCTCGTTTGCCTCCTTTGTCAAGCGCCGATGTTTGCTGAGCGCGGCACTTCGGCGGAAGGGTCTTTGCCGATTGCCTGGGATTTCACGCTCAGCAAATCTTCTGGCACTTTTCGGCAGCGACCACAAATCCAGTAGTGTGGGATTGGTGTGCTTCTTTACATTGACCACAAAATCACGTCAGAGAGGAATGTTTAAAAAAATCACGTCAGAGAGGAATGTTACAAAGTTTGGAACACAAAGCTCCTCCTCTGGCAAGCATCAATATGGAATCCCCCAAATCCCCAATGCGAACATGCTAGGTAGCACATGCCCACATTGCAAATGAAACCGTGGAACAAAGCTCTGAACTTTATATAACAGAAAATCAATCTACATTCCATCCCAGCATATCTACACATGAACAACTATGGCATTGCATCGAACCTGCCTATGCAAAACGCAGGGCCAAAGAGAGCATTCAGTTTTTCTAGATTGCACAACCAGGGACTAGTGATGCGCGCACAACTGAACTGAACACAAATGCCCCGATTCCACATCAATCTGAATCCACCAATGCCCCCAACGTCCTCCGAACTCAGCTAAACAACGGAACTCCTGGATTTTGGCCGAGCAGAAACGCACCTTGGCAGCGGCAGCGGCGGCAGAGGAGGCGGAGGCAGTGGTGGAGCGGCTGCCGGAGCCCGCAGCGAAGAGGCGACGCTTCACCTTGGGGCAGCCCGATACCCCAGCTCCTCCTCCGCCCAGCCGGCGCTTGCGGGAGACAGGGCTGTCCCTGCCTGCGGCGCTCATGGCTGCCGCCTCGCCTCTTGGGTCTTGCTTCGGCTGGATAGTCTGGACGGAGTGGTGTGTGCAGTTTTGGGGACGGAGACGACGGATACGCGCTCAAATTCTTCACCTCCGGCCGTAAAAGGCGCGGTGTGATTTTCGTTTTCGCGGGCTGCCAAAATGTCTTGGCGCGCTGAAATGTCTTGGAAGCGCACCTTCTCTGTTTTCCTTTGCTTTCAAGTTGTCATACGATTTACCGGGAGCAAACCAATGAATGAAACACAAGAATAATTAAAAATTTGCCAAAGTGTTTCTCCTCCTGTCAGTTTAATTCTAAATATAAAAGAAAAATACTTTTTTTGCGAGCATATAGATGAGTGAAAAGGTGTAAAGCAAAGAAACGGGAGAGAGAGATGATATATTAAAAACAAAAAAAAAAAGTATTGAGTAAGGTGCACTAGGAAGTGAGAATAATGTCGAATATTTTTGGACAAAATTTTTATATGATAAAGTTGAGTATTTTGGGACACATATAGGAAGTAACGATATAGATAGAGGCCACTAAAAGCAAATAACTCGTTTGGCAAGAGGAGCTCTGGCCTGCTTCTCCACTGTCGAAGCACGGGGGGGAAAAAAAGCGAGCTTCTCCGGCTCCTTGCTACAGTGCCCGATGTCGGTGAGAGGGGGACGGAGGGAGAGAAAAAACCGCCGAGAAAACGGCTCCTCACTACATCAATGCTTCAGGTCGTCCGATTAATCGCGATTAATTGTCTTGGTCGGTCACAGGGCTCGATTAGGTGGGTTCGACCCGACCAGCTCGTCCAGAAATCTGGTCGTCCGATTAATCATCCTATGGTCGCGATTAGTCGTCCGAGCCAGGGCATTTGGACGACCAGTTTCTTGTTTTGGGCCTATTTTGCTGGAGTTGGCATGAGTTGTTGGGCTTTCCAACTTGGCTGTTAGGGTTATAGTAGATAGCAAGGAGGCACCGGGGACTTGGTGCGCAGCCCGCAATTCTCTCTTCCCCGCGGACTCCACTTTATGCACCGTCCGGCTGTCCCGCGTTGTCTTCCCACGCGCGATTCCTTCCTTCCCACGCATGGGATTCCTTCCTTCGCGTGCATTCTCTACCTCCGTGGGCTTTTCCATGTGTCTCGAGCCTCCTCTCTGGCAGTCTGGTGAGCAGCACTACAGCCACGGATGGGAGCTGCCGGTGCCAACAAAGTGGTCGCCGCCGGTCTACAATATGAGCTTCTCCGACGATGGTATGTGCCTTTCCCCTCTCTACTTCACTCTTTCCTCGATCCCCATCCCTCACACTGCACTTTTGTTGTCCCTCCGACCCCCATCCATCACTCTACACTTGTGTTGTCCCTCTATGCTTGTCCAGATCTGGACCGACGATGTGCAAACGTGGAAGTGATAATGCCTGAGCCTAACATTGGAGAAGGTGCTCCAAAATCTATTAGGTCATATGTTGCCTCCAGTATCTGAGATATTCAATCCATAATAGAGAGGGCAATAGCAAAACTACCTCTAGATCTACAACCCAAAGTTGTTGACGAAAAGAGGAACACAAGATCACAAGACCCGGGATGGCAGTTTGGGTGGTGGGAAGATCCAACTAAGACTTTGTGACATGTATATTTTGTAAGAACGTAGTCCCTGTTGGCATTAGTAGGTTCAAGCAACACCTTGCAGGGGGTATGGAGATGCTATTGGCTGGTGTAGTGCTACAGAAATAGTTAAGAAGCAGATGTTGGCTTACATCAAAAAGAATTCAAGGACTGTTCTTGTGGATGTGGATGTGGAGGCACCAGTACAAGGAAATGGTGAAAAGGAGGCACCAGTAGAAGGAAATGATGAAGGTGCACTGAGCGGGTACCAAGTTACGGAACAAAAGGGAAGTAAACCAAGAAGAAGATTGCTCAAGGCTACCATCACTTCTTTCACTATCACTACTGCATCAAAACTAGGGACCCAAAAATATTCCAAGTTAGTAAGTTCCATGCTTTCCAGGTCACTAGAGGATGTAGTTGCAGAGAGGCACAAGTCCAATCAAAGTCAACCTACACTTGAGAAGCGCACAAAGAGAAGTAAGGAGGCCAAAGTAATTGTTAATGATCATGTTGCAGATTTCTTTTATGAGAATTGCATTCCATTGAATGCCATTAATTCAAGAAGTTGGGAAATTTTGCTTGAGTCAATTGGACCCTATGGTCCTAGGTACCGGTCACCACCATATTATCAGATTAGGAATCTGCTGCTTGAAAAGGCTGTAACTAGAACATCAGAGTTGAGAAAGAAGCATGAGGAAGCATGGAAGGAATTTGGTTGCAGCACAATGTCCGATGGGTGGACAGACACAAGCCACCGCCATCTCATCAATTTCCTTGCTAACAGTCCAGCAGGAACTTTCTTTCTAGGGTTTGTTGATGCTTCAAGTGAGGTAGCAAGTGCAGCTATATTGGTTGATTTGTTAGAGAAGCAAATTGATAAGGTTGGGAAGGAACATGTGGTGCAGATTGTAACTGATAATGGATCCAACTTCAAGGCAGCATGGAGGATTTTAATGGAGAAGATTCCCCTTCTTTTTTGGACACCATGTGCAGCCCATTGCTTGGATGTGTTCTTTGGAGGACATTGGGAAGATCGAATTCAACACTGCATCAACATGGCAAAAGAAGGTGACCAGATTTATGTATAAGCATGGGAGGGTTCTTGATCTCATGCGAGATAAGATTGCGAGGGGATCTTGTGAGGCCAGGTGTAACACGTTTTGCCACTTTATTTCGACATTGTCATGCATGTATAAGTATAGTCATGGATTGAGGGGCTTAATCGTTAGTGATGAATGGCATGATCTTTCTTTTTCACGCACTCAAGAAGGTCGGTGCATCGAGAACATTATCCTTTCGAGGGCCATTTTGGGGCAAAGTGGAATTATGCATAAGAGCTACACAACCTTCTTGTTGCACTTAGGATACCAGATGGAGATGAGACACGGCAGCTCACGAGATTATGGCAGCCATGGATGTTGCAAAGGCTGCAATCAATGAATCGTTGAAACAAAAACTAGATTTGCTCAAACAGGTGCTTACCTATTATGGTGATAGATGGGAAAATCAAATGGAGCAGCAGCTGTATGGAGTAGCCCTCTTCTTAAATCCAAGTAAATTCTTTGCCATAAAGGAAAAAAAAAACATGAGACAAGTTTTAAGGTTGAGGATCATGTTTAATCGGGTTATGTGGAAGATGGTGAAGGAAGAGGAGGAGCAAAACAAGATAAGCAAGCAGGCAGATGACTATCAGAGGGCTGAAGGCGAATCCTTCTCCAAGCATGGAGCAATAAGAGACAGAAATAAAAAATCCTAGTAAGTTCTTAAATTTATATTTTTTTCCTTCTCCAAGAAATCAATGAATCACCAATGAACTAGAGCGTAGCTGGAGTGAATTTTCTACTGTAAGTGTTACTATTCTGCTGCTAAGTAATTGACTTTACTACTTTACTAGGTATGGAGTTTGTGATGTTGCATTGTATTTTGTGCAGATCCATACAAAAAAAGAGAAACCAGTTAGAACACCAAAGGTGAAATAGGCTGGTATATGTCAGCTACAACCGAAAGATGGAAAACAGATTCAAAAAAATTAGAGAGTTGGTTCCAAAGGAAAGAGAAGCAATCCACTCTTACTCGATGTGTTTCAATGGGAAAACGAATGGGAAAATGAAAATTGTGACAATGTTTTGACTTGGGCTCAAGTGGATGAAGTTGTTTGTGCAACTCAGGAACTAGAGAGACGTAATATGCCTAGGGCTGCTACTGCTGCCCCTGCTGCCCCACTTGAGTTAGACATATTAGAGGAATAGGAAGCGTCCAGGGTCAGATATTGATGAAAATGATGATGAGCACCATGGTCAGAATGGAGAATCTGATTCAACAACAATAATGGAGGAGGGTGAAGTTGATGCACCTGAAGATGGTGGAGATGAAGCCTTCCATTTCAATGAAGATTTTGCTTGATTAGATGCAGATGGCTAGTTGCAAGTTGCCTACTTTTGTTGCACTATTGAATGTCAATGTTTGTAACTTTGAGTTGAACACTTTAGCTTATTTGTACTGAACCAGTTTGGACCTTGGTTATATAATATGCTGGTTGTGTGGCTGCTATGCTATGCTAAGTGTTGGTTATTTGCTACTGCAGAAGTGTTGTTGTTAAGGTGTGTCATGATCCAGAAGTGGGCCAGCCCGGAGAGTGACTAATTGGGCCAAACGGACGACCGCCCGGCCCGGGGAGGAGGGCGTGCGCAGCCTTGAGGGAGGCCGGCCCCCCGCCGCCGCCACTTTCCCTCTCCCGTATGACTCGAGTTTGCTTAGCCTTCAAGTTAGGATTATCTTAGGTAATTTTTGGTGTGCAAGGGGCTATCTCATCTATAAGGGAGACCCTTATTAGGAAATAATAAAATAGGGATTGCTTGTAAAAGGTATTCAGGTCATATAAGGAAACCTTATAGAGATTGCTTAGATTACAAGTCCCACTAGTCGGGCTATATAAGCAAGAGGCATGTAATCTCTAGGGGACAAGCAAGAAAATAAAACATATCTATCGTTTTCAGCTTTAGGCCTCCTCCTTCCCCGCACCCCGCCTGCCGCCGCCTCCCACCAGTATTTTGCCCATTGGCTTGGCCATGCCCACGCCCGCCCCCATTTGCCGCCCGTCACCTCACCATCGTTCCCATCTCCTTCCCCAATTCCCCTCAATTCACGTGTCAATTCCGGCCCAATCTAGCCGAATCGACAAGGTGTGTCAAGATCAAGAATTAGTGTTGCTGTTGGCTAATTATATATTTTTTGGTATGCGAGGCTTACAGCAGCAAGGCAGCAAACACATGGAGTTTGGGACAGGAATATGGACCTTTGGAGAGTGCAGAAAAGAGAAGAAAAGAACTCCCATAAGTAAGTCACTAACTAAACACTAATGTAGTCTTGATGCTACCTTAATAGTATATATATATATAGAGAGAGAGAGAGAGAGGTATATATATTCTAAAAGACCTGGACGACCAGGATCGACCAGGGCGATTAATCAACCTAGTCGACGATTAATCACGATTAGTCACCTGGTCGGTCCGTGGTCGACCAGGTTCGACCATCCGACCTGAAAACATTGCACTACAGTGACGCTATAGTGACGAGGAGGAGGAGCTAGAGTCGGCAGAAGCCGTGCCAAACAGGCTCTAAAGCTTGAACCACAACACACTAGATTAGTGAGCCTAACACAAACACCTAAGCACAAGGAACTAACACTTAATGTATATAGCATGAAGATGCCCAACGAGCTGACGATGTCCACATGCCTACTTGCTTGTAGCAGGCGTGGTGTCGATGATGATGTTGAAGGAGGTTTAAGTAGAATGGCGAACACAAAGGGATGACTTCTAGTCCTTATTATTTTGTCTGCCAAAGTTAATTTTATCAACGGAGGCGGTCCCGTTATACCAACCGCTTCGAGAAATCAGGCGTGTGTGATTGGTAAGCGATGCAACACAAGTTGTAGCACTGGACCCGCTCTTATAGTCTAAAACAACTAGTGTCGCCCCTGTTTTTTCTGAAACCACCATCACATGGCATGATATTATTGGCCACACATGGACGCCAATCGGCCACAAGGATCAGATCCACACCACTATCCTGCCTCAGCCTTTGCGCCACCCCCATTGTGCGTTGCGTGCGCGAAGTCCTCCACCACACACAGTTAGATCAGCCGATGTCTAGGAATGTTGACGTGTTGTCCTTGGAACTGTTAGAAACCAACACCACATGCCAAAAGTGACTAGGATAATTTTACATAGATAGTATTTTTCTTGAAACTATAGAACACCCATGGTCTTTCTATACTCTCTGTGCTCCAGCCAAATGTCAGCAAATAGATGGCAGAAGTATAGCTTGCTAACGTGGTTGTTGCCACCAATATCAACCGAAACACTACAATACCTATCACCAAATTATTCATCGCGCAATTCAAGATCAATTTCAGTCTAACGTTTTTCCCATAGGCATCATAAGCTTAATGTGACATCCTGACCCAGAGCTTAATAAAATTAATAGAATACTCATATCAACAAGTTGCGACTTCTTTTTCGGAAGCCCAACTCCAAAGAATTCTAAAGTTAAACGTGCTTGGCTTGGAACAATACTTTGGGTTGTTATTGTTTTCTTGGAAAAAATTAACTTTTTTTTTCTTTAATAATTTTTCTTGACTTAGGATCACACAAGAAGTAAACATAGAAAATTTGAGCTCAAGCAAGCGAAAGATGTGGCCCATGGAAAATTCAGAAGATGTGTTAAAATTGGCAAAAAAAAACCTTTCGAAAAGGAACTTCGATCTTTGCTGTTTTGTAACAAAAAAAAATCCGCCAAATCCTTGTTCAACATTGATTTATGGAACATCAAAAATAGAGTTCTTATGCGAAAGTTATGGTTCTTATACTGAACGGACTCCATATTAGAGAACAAAACCAAAACAATGTGTGCAAGATATGTTGTGGTGGCTAGGATTTAAAAGAAAATGGTGGTAGGGAAAACACATGAACTGGTGGGGAAACACACGACTGGAATCTAAGACGACCTAACTAGCAACGACAAGGACACAAAATTTAGCACTACGGACTCTAAAACTAACAAATTCAAAGGCTATTGTGTGGAAGGTTATAGGAAGGGGAGAAACAAGTATGGTTGTGGATTGTTGGACGAAGATAAACATTTGAACTAGGGCAAAAGATACGAACTTGACGATATACCACGAAGCTGTGATTGCCACTTGATGTGAACTAGGATTCAGATCTTCCAAAAGGTTTAGGATAACTATCGTTTTGGGCGGAACGTTTGTGACACACTGATCGGCGGATCCAAAGAACTGAACCCCGCAACCTTAGCGCCACGAATCCTGCGGTTATTAACCAAGCTGCGGCTCGATTGATCTCGCCAAGAAGGCTTACTCTTACAAATCCTGTATGGAAGCATTGACATGGTAAGAAGGGGAAGCAACACTAAGTGAGTTCGTTTTTGTGGTACTAGGTACTGATTCATCGGCTCCGGGGAAGAAATTCCTAGGTCTGACCTTAATTGGTTGTACTTGGCAATGGCCTTCTTTGAAGGCATTGTTTGGATTAAGATGAATTAATCCCTCATATGAAAACCTCTGATCTGGCCTTTATTGGTTGAGTCACTTCAATGTCGGTATGTACATGTGCCGTTTCCTCGTTGGGACGTTGTTTCGGGAGCCTATTTCTTAGTCGAAGTGTTGCTATATGGTTAGTGATGGAGCTCAAGGTGAAGACACGTGTTGTAGTTTGTTGCAGCAAGAATTTTAGGTCTTGTTGTTCTTGGAGGTGATGACACATGCTGTTCTCTTATATGTCTTTTTTTTCTTCCTTTGGTTGTATGCATCCTTGTTATGCAGAGGATGGGTTGGATCTTAGTATGATTGTATCACCTTGATGCAATTGTCTAAAATCAATAAAGCTTCCTTGTCCAAAAAAAAAATGTATTTGGTGGTCTTGCTTTCTCTGCGTGAATACATCGAGGCATAACATTTCAGTAAAAAAGAAAAAAGAACGAATATATGAGCCCTATATATAAGCCCGGCCTTTGCTGATCCAAAAGGCGTCTATGACTACAGTTAGTCACTACTTTCATGTACATCATTACTTTAAAACTGAACATAAAGTTTTCATTGCAATAATGGACGCAAAAAACACCCTGGACCCTATATATTTTTGTTATCAATCAAAATAAATCTTCCCTATATAGTTTTCATTGCAATAATGGCAATATAAACATGGGCAACACAAAAAGGCACAGGTGGCCAATGTTAGAATGGGCATTAGTTGAAGTTGGCTGTGTCTAGAAGTATCTATACTACTGGAAGCATAAATTGAAAGTACATATGTAAGGGCCAAAGAGGTTTCATATCATAGCCTATGATGATATTGCCCACCGCCCACCCACACCTTCTCAGCAACATGGAACTACAGACAAGAAAGCTAAAAATAAATTTGGAAGCCTGCTGCTGTATGAAACAACTGTTGCCGCGAAGTCGTGGGAGCGCTCACCGCACGTTTGTCAGCTTGGCTCTTTTCAAACTGCAGCTTCCCACCCACTTTCTCAAGCAACTGTTACTCAAGCGTCAGATACACATACCCAGTGACGATAGCCCAGCACCAATAGGCTAAAGAACAATCGATCGGTTATGCTTAATTAACAAGGTTACAGCTGGTTTACTTTTTGTTTACCACACAATTGAACAAGGTCAGTGTCATTAACTGCTTGGTCTTACCGCATCACATGTATCAGAGGCTAAAGAACAATCGACCGCATGTTATACGAACATCGCTCGACCGTTATACCTCTAAGCACAATCTGATGAGCTTTGGTAGTTGCAACACATATTCTGTCTCCATATGTTGGGCATTCTAGTCTCCACTCAGCTATATAAACACACTCCCATAATCAGTCTCACACTAGTTAATAAGCAAAAGGACCCTCTCCATATTAGTAATAACTAGCCAAGCTTCATCAATGGAACCCAAACTGATCACCAGCATGTACTCGCGGGTTGTCGGCAGCCTGCTCCTGGCCTTCATGGTGATCGCGTTGGTTCTGGCGTCGTCGATGCCGTCTACGATGGCGTATAAAGGGATGGCGAAGTCATACAACTTCAACACCGACGCGATGGAGTGGCAGTGGAACTCCCGGAACTGCCTGGCCATGAACATTGAGAACTTCCCAGACATAAACTACCGCAACGGTACCTGTGGCCGGAGTTCTCGCGGGGACTTGGGGCCATATACGAGGGGACCCACGGGTGCCTTAAGTGCCTGCAGGTGACCAACCCGGCGGCAAGCGATGGCGGCGTCTCGGTGATGCTGAGGATAATTGACATCTGCGACAAAAGCATCGATGGCTCCGCGGTGCTTAATATGGACACGGACGCGTTCGACCAGATCAACAGCCAAGGCAATGCCAATGCCAGCGGGCAGCTCGAGGTGAACTACACTGAGGTGACATGCGAGACGACGGGTAACATGTATGCATTTTCTTTTATTCTCGAGTGTAATAACGTGCTCGCTTCTTTCCAAATTATAATAAGGTATTTTAACTTTTCTAGATGTGTAGTTCTTACTATACATTTAGATATATTTAGAGCGGAGGAAGTACCAAGCATTTTCGATAATCTATATATATATCTATATCTCTATTAATAAAGAGATAAAATTTCTGTCACTTTTTTTCGTCCATCTATTTGCTTTTCTCATTCTCCTCTGACTACGGCCGGGGCAATGAAGAGTTTCTTCCATCCAGGCTTATAAATAACCCATATTAATATGAATTATTGTAGCTCGCGACTTCCGATAATTGATATGAGTCCTATTCAAGACGCATCCAATCAAGCCCTCATATCTCATATGTGACATGGACTCATGAACGCGCTCATACGAGTTACAACAACTCAACATCTAGCAATGACATGGAGTACAATCCCAATATTAGCTAAGTTATGTTGTTACAACAACTCAACAGTGTCAGCCCCATTTTTATGAAACCACCGTCACATGGATCGGTATTATTGGCCACACATGGACGCCACACAATCGAACTCAAGGATCGGATCCACACCACTATCTTGCCTCGCTCTTTACGCCATGCGTTCACACAGTCCCTCACCGCGCATAGCTAGATCAGCCGATGCCCTGGATTGTTGACGCGGAGTCCTCGGGCGGATGGAAACCAAACACCACCTGCCAGAAGTGACTAGGACAATTTTACATAGACAATACTTTTTCTTGAAAGCCAAACGCCACCACGGAGATGACAGAAGCACAACTCGCTAACACGGTTGTTGCCACCGATATCAACCGAACCTACCACCAAAGTATTCATCGCGCCTCAAGACGCTTCCACTCCGTTTTTCGTGATTCAATTTGACAATCATGAAGAAAAGATATTGTTGTGCCCTTTTAAGGCCCCTTTGGATTGGAAGAAGAGCAAAGGAATTTTCCCTATCCTATCCTTTGGTTGACAAAAAGGCCAAGGAAGTTTCCATTAGGATTGCAATCCTATAGCTGATTCCATAGGAAAAGAAACAAGAGGTCAGACCTCTTGGAAACAATCCAGGCACAAAAAGCAATCAACTCGGGCGCTCAGGTTTGTTCGTGCATTTTTTTTTTCTCTTAGCGGCGCAATGCAAGGCATGGTGTCTGATGATAAGCTCTGGGCCTTCTAAACCAACTAGCAAAATGCTGAAGGGCTCCCTAGTTCCTTGGTCACATGGGGCTCGTAATTACCAGCGACAGCACGCCTGCCCCATTTCTGTCTGGTGTGTAAAACTCCTTTTGCTATGGTGCTACCG
Organism: Hyparrhenia diplandra; assembly: GCA_015847255.1. NCBI lineage: Eukaryota > Viridiplantae > Streptophyta > Magnoliopsida > Poales > Poaceae > Hyparrhenia > Hyparrhenia diplandra. The sequence goes on from JADLZK010010274.1 coordinate 165,047, forward strand.
TTGGATCCTACATGATTAGAAGAACATAGCTTGTGAATTCCTATATTTTCCATATTCCTACCATTTCCTATCCTACATTCCAAAAGGAGGAAAATACACCGCCCGGTCCCTCAACTTGGCTCAAGATATCACCTAGGTCCCCTGAACTTTGTCATCCAGGTCACAAACTCTCAAGGCGTTCATCGCAGGTCTACGAACTTGGTTTTGGGTGTCATCGAGGTCCCATGGGTCCAAACCCGCTCTGGTTGTTGGCGTGGTGTAGTCCTACATGTGGGACTCACATGTAAGTTGGTTGTATTTCTATTTAATTATTATTTTTCAGCATAGAATAAAAAGTAAAATTTAATTTCGGGGTAGTGTAGCTACAATATTCTAAAAATTGTATTTTTTCATATCATCTCAAATGAAGATGGTTTTTATATAAAAATTGTAGTTCTCGATGAGATTTACAACTTTCTAGTTTAATATTTTTTAATTTAAGGTCAATTAGATGCTTAAAAATTTAAATAAATTTTTAGCAATATATTAATCATGGACAAGTGGTCATCGCCTTGGAACAATCATATCTTTCCTATATGCTGTCAAATGGAGGTATTTTTATATAAAAATTTGTAGCACTCGATGAGATCTACAACTTTCATATAGAGATTATTTCCATTTGACGACATATAAGAAATATATGATTTTAAAAGCAACGAGCGCTTTTTGAGCGCTACGTAATTTGTTTCAAATTAAATTTATTTTTTATTCTGTGCTGAAAAAGTTACATAATTTTTAAGTTATTTTTTTAAATTATGTTGGGACCTATATGATTTTTGAAGGCAACAAGCGCTTTTTTGAGCACCACGTAATTTGTTCCAAATTAAATTTATTTTTATTCTGTGTTGAAAAATTTACGTGATTTTCAAATTATTTTTTTTAATTTCGTTGGGACTGGAGGACACCCGAAGTCAAGTTTAGGAACCTGCGATGAACACCTTGGGACTGGATGACACTCTTTGCCAAGTTTAGGATCCACAGATATCACTTTGAAAAAATTCGGTGACCTAGGTGACCCCTTGAGTCAAGTTAAAGGACCGGTAGTGTGTTTTCCTCTTACGAAAGGGACCTTAGTGTTAGAGAGCTGTGGTTTCGACATGCTCCTTGTCACATGGTGCCAAGGTTGTAGAGTGGCAGATTGAGGTCGCCACAGATATGACTGGCTTTCCACCTAATGCATTCGATCTACCCTAAACCCTAAACCTCTGCTCGGGCGCCACTAAAGCATTCAGGCCCATCCCATGACTTAATTAAGCAAGGCTAGGGGCATGTGCCGTGTTGATGACTATGCACTCAGCACATGGTGATGTATCACAAAAAAGCGTGGTGTTTCCTGGCACGACGGTGACTTATCCATACTGCGAAGCACCAGAGTTTCAGCCAGAAGATGATTACCCTGCTGATGATCCACCTCATTGATATAATTAGGTACTCTCGTACTATATACATATATGCTTCTCCTTGCGCTATCGAAGTCGGCAAGCTGTTCAGTGTAGTCCGCCGCGCACCTGTTGCTTTCTCCCTGATTTAATGATCCTGACCTCTCTGCGTTTGTCTATGTTAGAGAGAGGTGGTTCAAGAGGCCTACGAACAACAGCACAGAGGTACCATTCTCCCACAAATTACAGCTTCGTTGCACTAACAGTTCACAGACTCGTGTTGTCATCATGTGCCTGCAGTAACTGTTCACAGACGCGTGTTGTCATCATGTGCCGTGCAGCGAATCGATCAGGAGGTGTGTATCCCACGGACAGCGACTCCACTCCTCCAGCGACTATTACTCGATGTGAGGAAGTACTGCCTTCTCTGTTTAGAGGTATGGCACCGAACACAGCTACTTCTTACACCGTCCCTATCTAATACGTACTACTTTTAAAAAATAGATTGTTCCCCAGCTAGCAGCTTAGAGAATTTGATAGAAACTGTGCCTACTTTGCTTCGGTGACATTTTGCTGCATGCAGCGTACGTGCTGTAGTATGTTACCTTTTCTTTGGGACCATGCCCACCTAAGTCGGCGCGTTTTTCATTAAGCAGATAGTTTTGATAACACAAATACAATGGACCTCCTAGTAACACCCTGATTACTAGAGAGGTTGCGGGGACGGCCGGTGGTTACCGAAGCCCACCCGACGACAACTCGCACGCGATTATGATTACAAATAAACAATTACAACTAAAAAGACAGACACTCCAGGCCTACACCTCGCCCTCGAGCCCCTGTCAGGTTCAGATCAAGGGCATTGCGTCGAAAACGTCCATTCAAAGAACACGGAATCACTCCTTCTTTCGCTCAGACCAAGTCGGCGTGTCTCGGAAGAACGCCTTGAGTTCACTTTCGACCACCAATTCATCCTCGACTTCAATGCCCATCTTCCTCAACAGCACAATCTGAGCCTACCTGGTGGCGTTCGCCGCCCACGGCGTGGCAGCAATGCGCTCGCTACGCCGCAGCGAGGCGGCGGGCACTGGCATCCTGAAGCGACGCGAACTGCGGCTTCTCGAGAAGAGGTGTCTCCAACGGTAGGAAAATCAACGCCTCTATCTCCTCCGATGCATCGTAGCGGCGGCGGAGGTCACAATACCGATAGGTGTCACGGCATCTGAGTTGCCATCAATTGGAGAAGACACAGGTACAACCATCTGAACCTCCAACACCTCGGGAGAAGGCCGAGGTTGCACCCTCGTGAACCAATAAAGGGCCCTCCGCCGCATCCGGTCCCTCATGCCCAACACCCAGGCACATAGAGGGCGATAGCTCGGAGGAGACCTCAGTCGCAAGCCCGGTTGAAGGTGCTCCTGAAGCGGGCCTCACAACGAACCAAGCAAGGAGCTCCTCTAACATGGGGTCAACCCATATAGGAGGCCCCTCACACACGCGCGCAATTCGACCGCCCGGAGGGTTCTGCACTGGGGAGCAAGAAACCACAGCAACAAAGGTCGTAGTGATGTCAACATGGTCCCTCGGCACCTCCCTAGAGGCATCCTGCGTCGTTGTAAGTCGTCATCGCCGCCCGGCTGCGACGCCGACGTCGCTGAGGCCTGTCGAGCTCGTCGAAGTACCCGACGTGGCCCCAACTAGAAACTGGGAGGTTAACGGTGAGGCACCAGCAACATGTCGTGGTAGGTCGGATCCCTTCTTCTGCTGCCGTGGCAGTTCAGCCCCCCTCAATGAGGACTTTACCACGGCCTTAGACAACCTACAATCCCTGGCGAGGTGGTGGAGGTCGTGACAGTGCAGGCAACGTCGTGGCAGCCGGCAAGTTGCCACGCGATGTGAGTGGGACATGCAATTGAAACACCCGCCCCTAAAAGCGCCTCGGGGATCTTCCGCGAAGCCAGTCGCTAGAACCTGAGCCATCATGGGCAGCGAATCTTGGCGAGGAAGGATATCACGCCATCCGTCGGCGTTGGGGCCGAAATCCTCCCTCGGCGTCCCAGGCGCTGCCGAACAGGGACTCGACCATTATCTGGCCGGACGGGGATGCTGCACACCAGCTGAGGACGTGGTCGGCTGCACTTCCTCTATCTCTAGGATCCACGCCGTCTGGCAGCCGCCTCGCCAAGGCACGGAGGCCCAACTAGACTAGCCGACAGCTGCACCCAGACAGGGGCAGACAGGCGGACGAGGCAGACCAAATTATGTTTCGCGTAAAATTATGTATGCTGTGAACATGTACTGCGTGCCCAAATACATGGCTACGTGCTTTAGGCGAGCTATCGGTGCTATTTGAACACTACCATGTAAATATGTATATGTAAAGTGCCATCTATATCGTACGTTTTGCAGTTCTTTTACACATTCGACGACACGTTTGCAACACATGTCGCTAGACGATAACGACAGATGAGGCTTGTTGAGCATGTTTACTGCCAACAGATTGGTTATCTTTAGAACCACTGGCCTCAGGTTTCTCTTGGATAGGGGGTTTCAACAGGGGCGGATCTACAGTAACCCATCGGGGTCCGCCGACCCCGATGACCTTCTGAGAATTCCTAATACCCTGTGCTTTCCCACCAGCTTGGACCCCGGTAAAATTAGAAATTGACCCCGGCAACTGCAGCTCAGCCCTCTTCTTTCATTTGCTAATAAAGTCCAGAAACCCAAAGCCTGCTGCGTGGACATGCGTGGACAGTCGTATACTCGAGCGAATATGGCAACTGTGCACGCCCAGAAGCGCAAAGGACATCTCCTTGCAGACTCGCCAACAAACACACATCGCCGTTTCATCTTCCGATCCAATCTGTCAGCACCAGCGACCGGCTCGGCCGCCATGCAACTTAGCCCGGTCACGGCGCCACGATATACTCCCTCCTCCCTCCGTGCCGCTTTCTTAGTCGCTAGGGAATCGTGCCTCCACTCGAGTCACGGATTACGGCGACACACAATCAAACCTCTCTGATCCTACCGTTCTACTCATTTGGAGCCATAGGTACACCAAGGCCACGTTTAGTTTGGCTAAAGTTTTGCAAAGTTTTAGACTCTCTCTCCATCACATCACATTAAATACACCAAAAGACATATGTTCGAGTATTAAATGTAGGTAAAAAAAAAATAACTAATTACACAGTTTAGATGTACATTGCTTGAGGCGATTCTTTTGAGCCTAGTTACCCCATGGTTGGATAATATTTACCACTAACAAGCGAAACGTGCTGGATTGCCTTACAGAGTCGAGCAGTGCTTTTGGCAAAACTTTAGCCCAACTAAACGAGGCCCAAATGCCAAATCTCTGTTAGTACTGACGCATGCAGAGATGCCCCTGCTAGTACTTGTTCATCACTGCTCACGTTGGATCTTGAATTTTGATTTTTTCAGTTGATTGATATAATAACGATTCCTCAAACTTGTACTATTTCTTCCTATTGATACAACCCAAAAAAAAGTTTTGTCATAGTTTGCTTTGAGAATATGAATGATCGTACCTGTAGAATGAAATTTGAGGTGACCACTGTTGGAGTTTATTTTATCTTATTATATAATATTGCTAATTTTATTCCTCCATATAAATGCTTGATTTTGTAATATGTCAACATTATTAATATTTGTGCCTATTATGTCATGTATTGACTATAGTGCTAGATTACTATGGATTTAGGTCATATGAGTCTGTACCAATGCGCAGTGAAATCTAGACCTTGGTATATTGTGGTCTTGGTGGACCTAGGTCCGAGCGGCGTCGCCTCATGGGTATAGGGAGCAAGCCCGATTCCGTTGCACACTTTAACACCGACCCCGGCGGCAATTTTTCTAGATTCGCCCTTTGGGTTTCAAGATGAATCATCAACGGTCTTGGCGGATGTTGATGGGTTTTTCTCCCCAATTAGAATCCCACTTTTCAGTTTTCTTGGACCCGGATCTTGAGGGAATCTCTCTTTCAAAGCCAAATATCATTACGTTGACGATAAAATCGGCAACACACAAAAAATAAGAGCTAGATCGCTCACGTAGGGCAAGCCGAATCGAGGGATCGGCAAAGCGCCTAGGGATGTCCACACGGACCGTGTGCCTCAACGATGAGCGCGATACGCAAGACACGTCGTCGGAGGAGCCTCGTCGGGGCGTGATGCGCAAGACACGCCGGCGAAGTCTCTTGAAACCGAAACCCCACACGCCGGGAGGGACCCCGTCGAGTATGCGTGCGGCGGCTATGGGCTGCCCTAGCCGGCCCGACCGCTCTAGGGCGTTGTTGTCGTCGATCTTCCGTTCATGGCATCGGGCGGCGAAGAAGAAGGAGAGGAAGAGGAGAGGATTTAGGGTTTGGTAGATGTGTTGTGACGATTGGATGTAGATAGGATCAAATCGGCCATGAACCCCTTCATTATATAGGGAGGGTGGTCTTATCCTTTTAGGAAGGCGTCCTAAGAGGCGTTTCCAAGTACCAAAAACCGACCAAAACACGATTGGAAACAAATCGGTTCGGATCTCGTGACGGACACGGGCCTGCGTCGGGGTGGCCGGACCGGTCGTCGCCCCTCGCCCGGACCTTTCCGGTCGGTGCGTCCCGCGAGAGGTGCAGAGCGCGACTCGGCCGGACAGCGCCGGCCGGGACGCTGGACCGGACGCATCGGCGCGTCCGGTCGGTGTCCCGGCCGCCTCCTCTCGCAGCGCGACCCGGCCGGACGGACGGCCGGCCGGACCGGACCGGACGCCGCTGAGTCCGGCCGATGAGTCCGGTCACCTTCGTAAAGCCGTTTTCGATCCTCCTCGAGAATTTGGCTAAGTCACGGAAATTTGCGGTGACTTGGACCTCCAAAATATGGCTAAGTCTAGAATTTTGCGGTGGTTTAGCCTATGCCATTTTGGGTGTCAACATATGCCCCCTGTTTTCGGGTGAGAAGTGCACGCGATCCTGAAAACAATTGTTACTTCAAACAACACGAATGCCTATCATATCGGTTGCTGGCGACTAAGGGCTTATATTGTATATCGGTCATTTTTGTTCTAAGGGCGATGCATGCATCGGCCATTGCTTGAGAGCACTTAGGCCTCTTGCCAAACACTAGGGAAATATTTTTTCAAGTATCTCCGTTTACCGCATTGCCTTTTGCGTTTTCCATCTTGTATATACTCAAGCTCATAGGAATTTCCGGATGTCACTTTGATCACTTTGAATGGACCTTCCCAATTTAGTGACCACTTGCCAAACTCATTGCTCTTGAACCTATCGGTAATATAGTTTGCCACACTAAGTCACCGATTTGGAGCGATTTGCTCTTAACCTTCTTGTTGTAAGCTCTTGCAACCCGGGCTTTATCCTTCTCAATCTCCTTTAATGCTAGTAGTCTTTTTGTCGGTTACCTCATCAATGTTGTCCATCATCATATCATGATACATAACGAGGAGATAGATCATGCGCTTAGCAAATCTATATGCATCCAAATTTACTTCAACAGGTAACACCGACTCTTGACCATAAACCGGCTCATAAGGAGTGACCTTTGTAGCACCATGCCTAGATATGCGGTGAGCCCATAAAGCTTCTGACAAGACCTCATGCCACTTCCTTGGATTATCTTCTATCTTCTTTTGAATAAGCTTGATTAAAGTCTTATTAGTGGATTCAGCTTGTCCATTGGCTTGAGCATAATATGGAGATGATTTGAGCATCTTGATCTTATATGATTCGCAAACGCTTTTACTTCTTTCGCCATAAATGGCGTACCTTGATCCGTAGTTAAAGTTTGTGGTATGCGAATCTATGAATGATATGCTCGGTGATGAACTCAATTACCTCCTTGTGTGTCATGTTCTTCAATGGAACTGCTTCCGACCATTTAGTAAAGTAGTCGGTAGCAACCAAGGCGAACTTATGCCCCTTCGAAGATGGTGGATGAATCTGCCCAATGAAATCAATCCCCAACCACGGAAAGGCCACGGCTTGATAATAGGATGAAGCATAGCGGCCCGGCACTAGCTGAATATTCCCAAACCGTTGACACTCTTCACATCCTTTGTAGTAGCGAAAACAATCAGCCATCATAGTAGGCCAATAGAAACCAGCCCTTCTTAGCAACCACTTCATCTTTGGAGCCGATTGATGCGTACCACAAATGCCTTCATGTACTTCTCCCATTGCCACTCTTGCTTGATCGGTTCCTAGACACTTTAGCAACAAATCTTCGGCAGTCCTCCTATAAAGCTCTCCATTATGCAATGTGTACTTAAAAGCAAGCCGCCGAACATTCTTGTCAACCTTAGTGCTAGGCTCCTGCAAGAATTTTATGAGAGGAGTTCTCCAATCTTCTAAATCGGTACTATCATTGTCCAAAACAGAAATAGACCGATTTAAAAGAATTTTACATTGTTGTCCCAAATTATTAGCAACATCGGTTTGTCCAATTAATTTTGGTTGAACCGAACTTTTACTAGAATCCGAGACAAGCAAACTTTCATGCATCGGCAAATGTTGTAAATGAAAATATTTTCTTTTACCTCAAAGCGGATGCCTCTCGAAAGTAAACAAGTTTGCTCTTTGCATATATTTTACATGCAAGTGATCTTCTTCTTGCCCCTCGGGCCTTAAATCATCGAAATAAAATTCCCTAGGGGCCTTTCATATAGCACGATGGTTCCAAACATTCATCGGCTATATTGCATGCTGAGGGCGATAATAAAGTATCGGCCATATGAATTCACACACAGGAATATGCATGACCGAAATAAAATATTTCGGCTCTTGATCATTGATAAGCGTGATAATTCGACATCCCTCCATAATATAAAGACCCATACCAAGGATCAACATAAGAATATGAGGGATAACCATGCATACCTTGAGGTGAATTCCACATATGCACAAGGCAGAGAAAATGGATGATGCCATGACCAATGATTACGATGATTTGGTGCAAACCTCCAACTTGGCAATTGTGTCGTGCATCTTTTCCTTCTATTAGTTGTTTGTGATGCACCACTTGCTTGATCATCATCCTTTCGATCTTTAATGCTTCCTTTTGGGACCCATGCTAAGCCCCTTTCTCTCAGCTTCTTCTCGCACTAAGCACGCAATTCCTTTTCTTGCCATCTTGGTAAACCGATTGAGCATATCGGTTTAGTCTCTCTTATGGACAGCAGCAATTCTTTTTATTTTTAGGCACTTGCACCTTCTTTTGTTCAGATTTGACACCTACAACATCAATAGATGGTTTCCCCACTTCTTTGCTATTGATAGCGGATTTTTCAACAAAGTAATCGGCTTTTCAATAGTTGAATTCAGATCTGAACTTTTCTTTTTCCGTCCATCATACTTCACGCGGTAAACTTGCTTTACCACCTTCCCTTTGGTACGACTCGGACCGATTTTGATCAAATCGGTCTTTGTAAGATGATGACTCTTTCAAGTGTTTTGGAGCTGCATACTCCACATGTTGTGGCTCGAAATATGACGGAACATAAACCCTCCAATGTTGTTTTTGAGGATTATGTTTTGGAGGTAACTTTGATGCTTGGGCTTTCTTTAATCGATTCGCTTCCCCTATCTTTGTATACTTGGCTAAGAGCTCCTCGAAGCTAAGCTTCAGATCTCCTATTGCCTTTTTTCTTTGTCATGCTCCTTGCCTCCACTAGCTTTATGAGCATCCTCCTTTCCTTCATCTTGATGGACATGATCCACAGAAGGACCTCCCGGCCCGATTCCCCTTGCTCAATGGAATCAATCGGCTTTTGGCGGAGATGGAGAGATTTTATTTGCCCCCCCGGTGTTCTCTAACATTGGAGCAATATTGTTATCCTTTGAAACATCTTCAATTTTAATTTCATGGACAACAATCCTGTCTTCACTTGAGGGTCTTCCATCTCTCTCTTGAGCGTTAGAGCCTTGAGCTTCAAATGAATCGGCTAGTAATGCAAGCCGATTTGAAACCCATATGCCATCAGGCCCGATTGAATCTAATCGGTCCTCTTGTTGAGCCTCAAAAACCTCAATCGGTCATTATCAATGTCCGATTGGATCTCATGATGAAATACATTGCAACTATGAGTATTATGATCAAACGAATTACACAACTTGCAATATATAAGCTCTTCCAAGTTCGAATTGATGGCAAAACATTGTGACCAACATGCCTAATAAATTTATTTTTCATCAACATGTTAAAGACATGATCACGACAAATAGAACCAAAGGTGAGCATTAAATTTGTAAGCGAATTTTTGTAGAATCGGCTTCAATGCTTGGCAAACGAAAAGACTAACTTTAACACCAATCCATTCGCCGCACCTTTACAATCATCTTTCATGCGAGAATTAAATGTATAACAAACATCGGCATGAGCAATATTTTTCAATCTTAGCCTCGAATCATAGAATCCAAAGTAATTGCAAAACTTATATCTCATTCGGGACCAAGTATGAATTAAATTCAAAGTAAGTAAAGCAATCCACATATATGAATAATTCACATTAAGCATTGGGAAAAGCTTTAACTTTGACAAAACATTATCATCGGCCTTCCAATTGAAGACAACATGTAGGCGATGTAATCTTGTACCTTAGTGACGAAAGATGTAGCAACCAAGGTTACGCTCTCGATGATCTCACCGTTAGCAATACCTTTGAAAAGAGTTTGTGTGCTCTCTCCAACGCCACTAATTTCCTCCTCGGGGCTCTTCTTGTGTCTTGACGCCCACCACGTAGCGGTGAAACTTTCGAGAAGCACCTGCGGAAACATCTACAACAATAGGAATCGACTTAGCCGACTCGGGAAGTCGTCAATCTTGGAATTCGTGCTCATTGGCGGCAACCTTAGCCCCCTCGGCTACCGGCGGGGTCGCCTTAACCATCTCAAGTAATGTAGTTTGCCTAGCCGATGAATTTGTTCCTCCTTATTGAAGCATGATTGGCCATGGCTCGATCGGCTACAAGGTAAGTCTTGCTGCCCAATTTGAGTTTCACTAGCACACACTCTCCTTTGATGAAGATTTTGACACATTAATGGGTGAGGAACCAATGCTTCACCTCTATGTGTGTCTTTGCACCTTTTTTTATAAATAGCTTGACCGATTTGAGCAATCGGTCTTGCTGATTTTTGCTGTCCACTAGTTCTAAGAATTGATTCCAGCAATCCCTTTTGGATGATGACACTAGTGGTTGACATACGCTTATGAATGACACTTTGGGCCTGCCCCGAACCTGGAAGACTTGATAGTGATCTTGAGGCTTTCCGATTGTTATTAGATCTTTCTAGCACCACCTCACGATCTGAACTTTGCTTTCTCTTCTTAGGCTCTCTAGGCTCGCCGATTATGACATTTTTTCCAAAAGTAGAATTGGCTTGCCCCGGTCGAATTAAGATAGCTGGATTATTTTTCTCCAAGATTTCAGCCATCGGATTTGTCTTTTCGGCAAGGCAAAGATTGTGTATTTCCTAAACTGGTTTTATCGGTTTCAGCGCCGAAGAAACCAATTTGGTTTGACTAAAAGCGAAATAATCGGTTTATCCGATCGACAAGTCGGTTTGACCGATTCAATGTGAGTTTCGGGAGTAGCATGTTTCTGATGTTCCTCACACTTTTTACGTAGTGAGACTTGCCTTTTGATAATCATTTAACCATCCCTGCCTCAACCATTGTCCTAATTGTGATTGGTCTTTTCTCGGTATCTCTCCCAAAGAATTCATAGAATAATTCTTCTAATCTAGACCATGACCGAGGCAGTATATTTGGGTAAAGATGTGAACCATGCAAAGGCAATACCGTGTGAGAGATAAAGGAAAATTCCGTATTCTCATGTAGTCTTCTTCTTTGGCAGAACCCAATTGTGAGAGATATATATTAATATGCTCCACGGCAGTTGTACCACTTTCTCCATTAAACATATTAAATTTAGGCACCCGCCAACCATTAGGATTCTTCAAGTAATCATAACATAACACATAAGGTCCGGTGTATGCGGGCATTCTCCATTTAGAAGATCCAGGTGGATTTATGGCATGACGACTTTTCATTAGCCCAATTTGCTTGGAGAAAGTCGAATAAGGCCGAGTCATAATCAACATCTTCTTGTTGGATTTTCGTATCTTGTTGGATTTTTATTAATTCGGCTATGATCATTATCAATAATGTGTGTAGCCGAATCATGATAGTTAACACCGCATAAGATGTTGACTTTGGAGAGCAATTGATTAAATCATCATCATGCATCGGCATGTCACGTTGTGAACTCATAGCCGATGAGCATTATATGTGACATGTTGCTAGAACTTAATGAATTTTCAGCAATCATCGGCTTTTTGACCATAAGGTGCATAATTATAATATAAAGGAAAATTATCAACAAAGTAGCCGATGAAACATGTATGGTATTATCATAACTAGCAACATTATCATGAGAATTAACGGTACTTGCAAAATAATTATTGGAATCACCATATGAACTTGCAAGTTTTACCTTAGGCGTGGAGTGATGATACCGAGATGTAATGTCTTGATACGCCTCCATGGATCTTTGTATTTTCTTGGAGTCGTTCAAATCACAAACACGACACGCCCAAATTTGCTTCACTCGTGCGTGATAAACACCAAGCGACAAATTGATAGATCAATGATGAATTAGGGCTAGGGTAAAGATATATTCGCCGCAAAGTAGAACCGAAACAATTCTTCTCCCAAATGAGTCGCTTAAAAAGTGTGTTGACGATAAAATCGGTAACACACCAAAAAATAAGAGCTAGATCGCTCCACGAGGGCAAGCCGAAAATCGAGGGATCGGCAAGCGCCTAGGGATGTCCCACACTGGACCGTGTGCCTCCAACGATGAGCGCGATCACGCAAGACACGTCGTCGGAGGAGCCTCGTCGGAGCGCGGTACGCAAGACACGCCGGCGAAGTCTCTTGAAACCGAAACCCCACACGCGGGGGAGGGACCCCGTAGGCGTGCGGCGGGCTATGGGCTGCCCTAGCCGGCCTGGCCGCTCTGGGGCGTTGTTGTCGTCGATCTTCCGTTCATGGCATCGGCGAAGAAGAAGGAGAGGAAGAGGAGAGGATTTAGGGTTTGGTAGATGTGTTTTGACGATTGGATGTAGATAGGATCAAATCGGCCATGAACCCCTTCATTATATAGGGGAGGGTGGTCTTATCCTTTTAGGAAGGCGTCCTAAGACGTTTCCAAGTACCAAAAACCGACCAAAACACGATTGGAAACAAATCGGTTCGGATCTCGTGACGGACACGGGCCTGCGTCGGGGTGACCGGACGCCGGGTCGGTCGAGCCCCGAGCCCGGACGCTTCCTGTCGCATCATCCGCGAGAGGTCTGCGGGCGCGACTTTCGACCGACGCCGCGCCGACAGACTGGACCGACGCGACGCGGTCACCGCGTCCGGTCGGTGTCCCGGCCGGCCTCCTTCTCGCAGCGCCGACGCGGCCGGACGCGGGCCGGACCGACGCGGACCGGACGGCGCCCGGTGAGTCCGGTCGGTGAGTCCGGTCACCTTCCGTAAAAGCCGTTTTCGATCCTCCTCGAGAATTTGGCTAAGTCCGGAAATTTGCGGTGACTTGGACCTCCAAAATATGGCTAAGTCTAGAATTTTGCGGTGGTTTAGCCTATGCCATTTTTGGGTGTCAACATATGCCCCCGTTTTTCGGGTGAGAAGTGCACGATCCTGAAAACAATTGTTACTTCAAACAACACGAATGCCTATCATATCGGTTGCTCGGCGACTAAGGGCTTATATTGTATATCGGTCATTTTTGTTCTAAGGGCGATGCATGCATCGGCCATTGCTTGAGAGAGCACTTAGGCCTCTTGCCAAACACTAGGAAATATTTTTCAAGTATCTCCCGTTTACCGCATTGCCTTTTTGCGTTTTCCATCTTGTATATACTCAAGCTCATAGGAATTTCCGGATGTCACTTTGATCACTTTGAATGGACCTTCCCAATTTAGTGACCACTTGCCAAACTCATTGCTCTTCGAACCTATCGGTAATATAGTTTGCCACACTAAGTCACCGATTTGGAACGATTTGCTCTTAACCTTCTTGTTGTAAGCTCTTGCAACCCGGGCTTTATCCTTCTCAATCTCCTTTAATGCTAGTAGTCTTTTTGTCGGTTACCTCATCAATGTTGTCCATCATCATATCATGATACATAACAGGAGATAGATCATTCTCGCTTAGCAAATCTATATGCATCCAAATTTACTTCAACAAAACACACCGACTCTTGACCATAAACCAGCTCATAAGGAGTGACCTTTGTAGCACCATGCCTAGATATGCGGTGAGCCCATAAAGCTTCTGACAAGACCTCATGCCACTTCCTTGGATTATCTTCTATCTTCTTTTGAATAAGCTTGATTAAAGTCTTATTAGTGGATTCAGCTTGTCCATTGGCTTGAGCATAATATGGAGATGATTTGAGCATCTTGATCTTATATGATTCGCAAACGCTTTTACTTCTTTAAGCCATAAATGACGTACCTTGATCCGTAGTTAAAGTTTGTGGTATGCCGAATCTATGAATGATATGCTCAGTGATGAACTCAATTACCTCCTTGTGTGTCATGTTCTTCAATGGAACTGCTTCCGACCATTTAGTAAAGTAGTCGGTAGCAACCAAGACGAACTTATGCCCCTTCGAAGATGGTGGATGAATCTGCCCAATGAAATCCAATCCCCAACCACGGAAAGGCCACGGCTTGATAATAGGATGAAGCATAGCAGCCGGCACTAGCTGAATATTCCCAAACCGTTGACACTCTTCACATCCTTTGTAGTAGCGAAAACAATCGACCATCATAGTAGGCCAATAGAAACCAGCCCTTCTTAGCAACCACTTCATCTTTGGAGCCGATTGATGCGTACCACAAATGCCTTCATGTACTTCTCCCATTGCCACTCTTGCTTGATCGGTTCCTAGACACTTTAGCAACAAATCTTCAGTCCTCCTATAAAGCTCTCCATTATGCAATGTGTACTTAAAAGCAAGCCGCCCGAACATTCTTGTCAACCTTAGTGCTAGGCTCCCGCAAGAATTTTATGAGAGGAGTTCTCCAATCTTCTAAATCGGTACTATCATTGTCCAAAAGCAGAAATAGACCGATTTAAAAGAATTTTACATTGTTGTCCCAAATTATTAGCAACATCGGTTTGTCCAATTAATTTTGGTTGAACCGAACTTTTACTAGAATCCGAGAGACAAGCAAACTTTCATGCATCGGCAAATGTTGTAAATGAAAATATTTTCTTTTACCTCAAAGCGAGATGCCTCTCGAGTAAGCAAGTTTGCTCTTTGCATATATTTTACATGCAAGTGATCTTCTTCTTGCCCCTCGGGCCTTAAATCATCGAAATAAAATTCCCTAGGGGCCTTTCATATAGCACGATGGTTCCAAACATTCATCGGCTATATTGCATCTTGAGGGCGATAATAAAGTATCGGCCATATGAATTCACACACGGGAATATGCATGACCGAAATAAAATATTTCGGCTCTTGATCATTGATAAGCGTGATAATTCGACATCCCTCCATAATATAAAGACCCATACCAAGGATCAACATAAGAATATGAGGGATAACCATGCATACCTTGAGGTGAATTCCACATATGCACAGGCGAGAGAAAATGGATGATGCCATGACCAATGATTCGATGATTTGGTGCAAACCTCCAACTTGGCAATTGTGTCCTGCATCTTTTTCCTTCTATTAGTTGTTTGTGATGCACCACTTGCTTGATCATCATCCTTTCGATCTTTAATGCTTCCTTTTGGGACCCATGCTAAGCCCCTTTCTCTCGGCTTCTACGCACTAAGCTTCGCAATTCCTTTTCTTGCCATCTTGGTAAACCGATTGAGCATATCGGTTTAGTCTCTCTTATGGACAGCAGCAATTCTCTTTTATTTTTAGGCACTTGCACCTTCTTTTGTTCAGATTTGACACCTACAACATCAATAGATGGTTTCCCCACTTCTTTGCTATTGATAGCGGATTTTTCAACAAAGTAATCGGCTTTTCAATAGTTGAATTCAGATCTGAACTTTTCTTTTTCCGTCCATCATACTTCACGCGGTAAACTTGCTTTACCACCTTCCCTTTTGGTACAGCTCCAGACCGATTTTGATCAAATCGGTCTTTGTAAGATGATGACTCTTTCAAGTGTTTTGGAGCTGCATACTCCACATGTTGTGGCTCGAAATATGACGGAACATAAACCCTCCAATGTTGTTTTTGAGGATTATGTTTTGGAGGTAACTTTGATGCTTGGGCTTTCTTTAATCGATTCGCTTCCCCTATCTTTGTATACTTGGCTAAGAGCTCCTCGAAGCTAAGCTTCATCTCCTATTGCCTTTTTCTTTGTCATGCTCCTTGCCTCCACTAGCTTTATGAGCATCCTCCTTTCCTTCATCTTGATGGACATGATCCACGAAGGACCTCCGGCCCGATTCCCCTTGCTCAATGGAATCAATCGGCTTTTGGCGGAGATGGAGAGATTTTATTTGCCCCCAAAGTGTTCTCTAACATTGGAGCAATATTGTTATCCTTTGAAACATCTTCAATTTTAATTTCATGGACAACAATCCTGTCTTCACTTGAGGGTCTTCCATCTCTCTCTTGGCGTTAGAGCCTTGAGCTTCAAATGAATCGGCTAGTAATGCAAGCCGATTTGAAAATATATGCCATCAAAGGCCGATTGAATCTAATCGGTCCTCTTGTTGAGCCTCAAAAAACCTCAATCGGTCATTATCAATGTCCGATTGGATCTCATGATGAAATACATTGCAACTATGAGTATTATGATCAAACGAATTACACAACTTGCAATATATAAGCTCTTCCAAGTTCGAATTGATGGCAAAACATTGTGACCAACATGCCTAATAAATTTATTTTTCATCAACATGTTAAAGACATGATCCGCGACAAATAGAACCAAAGGTGAGCATTAAATTTGTAAGCCGAATTTTTTGTAGAATCGGCTTCAATGCTTGGCAAACGAAAAAGACTAACTTTAACACCAATCCATTCGGTCCGCACCTTTACAATCATCTTTCATGCCGTAATTAAATGTATAACAAACATCGGCATGAGCAATATTTTTCAATCTTAGCCTCGAATCATAGAATCCAAAGTAATTGCAAAACTTATATCTCATTCGGGACCAAGTATGAATTAAATTCAAAGTAAGTAAAGCAATCCACATATATGAATAATTCACATTAAGCATTGGGAAAAGCTTTAACTTTGACAAAACATTATCATCGGCCTTCCAATTGAAGACAACATGTAGGCCGATGTAATCTTGTACCTTAGTGACGAAAGATGTAGCAACCAAGGTTGCGCTCTCGATGATCTCACCGTTAGCAATACCTTTGAAAAGAGTTTGTGTGCTCTCTCCAACGCCACTAATTTCCTCCTCGGGCTCTTCTTGTGTCTTGACGCCCACCACATGAGCGGTGAAACTTTCGAGAAGCACTGCGGAAACATCTACAACAATAGGAATCGACTTAGCCGACTCGGAAGTCGTCAATGCCGATTCGTGCTCATTGGCGGCAACCTTAGCCAGCTCGGCTACCTCACCGGGGTCAGCTTAACCATCTCAAGTAATGTAGTTTGCCTAGGCTGAATTTGTTCCTCCTTATTGAAGCATGATTGGCCATGGCTCGATCGGCTACAAGGTAAATCCGCTGCCCAATTTGAGTTTCACTAGCACACACTCTCCTTTGATGAAGATTTTGACACATTAATGGGTGAGGAACCAATGCTTCACCTCTATGTGTGTGCTGCTTTTTTTTTTTTATAAATAGCTTGACCGATTTGAGCAATCGGTCTTGCTGATTTTTGCTGTCCACTAGTTCTAAAAATTGATTCCAGCAATCCCTTTTGGATGATGACACTAGTGGTTGACATCTGCTTATGAATGACACTTTGGGCCTGCCCCCCGAACCTGGAAGACTTGATAGTGATCTTGAGGCTTTCCCGATTGTTATTAGATCTTTCTAGCACCACCTCACGATCTGAACTTTGCTTTCTCTTCTTAGGCTCTCTAGGCTCGCCGATTATGACATTTTTTCCAAAAGTAGAATTGGCTTGCCCCCGGTCGAATTAAGATATTTGGATTATTTTTCTCCAAGATTTCAGCCATCGGATTTGTCTTTCGGCAAGGCAAAGATTGTGTATTTCCTAAACTGGTTTTATCGGTTTCAGGCGCCGAAGAAACCAATTTGGTTTGACTAAGCGAAATAATCGGTTTATCCGGCCCGACAAGTCGGTTTGACCGATTCAATGTGAGTTTCGGGAGTAGCATGTTTCGATGTTCCTCACACTTTTTTACGTAGTGAGACTTGCCTTTTGATAATCATTTAACCATCCTGCCTCAACCATTGTCCTAATTGTGATTGGTCTTTTCTCGGTATCTCTCCCAAAGAATTCATAGAATAATTCTTCTAATCTAGACCATGACCAGCAAGTATATTTGGGTAAAGATGTGAACCATGCAAAGGCAATACCGGTGAGAGATAAAGGAAAATTCCGTATTCTCATGTAGTCTTCTTTCTTGGCGTAACCCAATTGTGAGAGATATATATTAATATGCTCCACGGCGGTTGTACCACTTTCTCCATTAAACATATTAAATTTAGGCACCCGCCAACCATTAGGATTCTTCAAGTAATCATAACATAACACATAAGGTCCGTGTATGCGGGCATTCTCCATTTAGAAGATCCAGGTGGATTTATGGCATGACGACTTTTCATTAGCCCAATTTGCTTGGAGAAAGTCGAATAAGGCCGAGTCATAATCAACATCTTCACTGTATCTTGTTGGATTTTTATTAATTCGGCTATGATCATTATCAATAATGTGTGTAGCCGAATCATGATAGTCTTTAACACCGCATAAGATGTTGACTTTGGAGAGCAATTGATTAAATCATCATCATGCATCGGCATGTCACGTTGTGAACTCATAGCCGATGAGCATTATATGTGACATGTTGCTAGAACTTAATGAATTTTCAGCAATCATCGGCTTTTGACCATAAGGTGCATAATTATAATATAAAAGGAAAATTATCAATGTAAGTAGCCGATGAAACATGTATGGTATTATCATAACTAGCAACATTATCATGAGAATTAACGGTACTTGCAAAATAATTATTGGAATCACCATATGAACTTGCAAGTTTTACCTTAGGCGTGGAGTGATGATGAGATGTAATGTCTTGATACGCCTCCATGGATCTTTGTATTTTCTTGGAGTCGTTCAAATCACAAAGACGACACGCCCAAATTTGCTTCACTGCAAATGCGTGATAAACACCAAGCGACAAATTGATAGATCAATGATGAATTAGGGCTAGGGTAAAGATATATTCGGCTGCAAAGTAGAACCGAAACAATTCTTCTCCCCAGCGGAGTCGCCAAAAAGTGTGTTGACGATAAAATCGGTAACACACCAAAAAATAAGAGCTAGATCGCTCTACGTAGGGCAAGCCGAAATCGAGGGATCGGCAAGCGCCTAGGGATGTCCACACCTGGACCGTGTGCCTCCAACGATGAGCGCGATACGCAAGACACGTCGTCGGAGGAGCCTCGTCGGGAGCGCGGTACGCAAGACACGCCGGCGAAGTCTCTTGAAACCCGAAACCCCACACGCCCGGGAGGGACCCCGTCAGGGCGTGCGGCGGCTATGGGCTGCCCTAGCCGGCCTGACCGCTCTAGGGCGTTGTTGTCGTCGATCTTCCGTTCATGGCATCGGCGGCGAAGAAGAAGGAGAGGAAGAGGAGAGGATTTAGGGTTTGGTAGATGTGTTGTGACGATTGGATGTAGATAGGATCAAATCGGCCATGAACCCCTTCATTATATAGGGGAGGGTGGTCTTATCCTTTTAGGAAGGCGTCCTAAGACGTTTCCAAGTACCAAAAACCGACCAAAACACGATTGGAAACAAATCGGTTCGGATCTCGTGACGGACACGGGCCTGCGTCGGGGTGACCGGACGCTGGTCGAAGCCCCGACCGGGCGCTCCGGCTTGCGCGTCCGGCGAGAGGTTCGCAGCGCGCGATTTCGACGGGCCGCCGGCCGGACGCCGGACCGGACGCGCGGGCGCGTCCGGCCGGTGTCCCAGCCGGCCTCCTTCGCAGCGCGCGACCCGACCGGGACGCGCCGACGGACGCCGGACCGACGCGCCGGTGAGTCCGGTCGGTGAGTCCGGTCACCTTCCGTAAAGCCGTTTTCGATCCTCCTCGAGAATTTGGCTAAGTCACGGAAATTTGCGGTGACTTGGACCTCCAAAATATGGCTAAGTCTAGAATTTTGCGGTGGTTTAGCCTATGCCATTTTTGGGTGTCAACACATTCCCTGCTTTCCTAAAAAACATTCAGCTATCTTGGGAACCCTTGTTACATCTCTACAAGCTATCTTGACTCTCACATAGTCATATCTATATCTGGTGCCTTCATCTATCTCATATGTCTTTCCTACCAAACCACCCACTTTAGCAATTGTGATGATAGCCCTCTTATCAGCAGGGATCCCACTCACTCTAAACCATGCCTCTTCCAAGACCTCTTTTACCCCAACAGAAGGTGCCCAGATGTCAATTTGTATACTAGCACCACTCTTCAATGTAAGATTCTTCAATCTGCTCCAGTCATTTGCCAGTTTGACAGAAGGAAATCTTAGCAAGAATTTGTTATCAGGAGCAACTCTAGCCCTCCATTTCCGGTTTTCCACCCCTGTTAGGTCCATGAACTCTAGGTCTATTTCTCTAGTTGTTGCCTCACCACTTATCACTGTCAGAACATTAGTACTAGCCTTTTCTTGAGCAACTCTAGGATCAACACATTCATCAATGAAGAAGAAAGATTGGTTTTCTACTTGAGCAGCACAAACTTCAGGCCCCACATTCCATGGTAGGCAGTTTTTGCAGTCACAGGTACTGTGATTAGAATTACCACAAATCTCACAGTATAGCTTATGACAGTCTTCTGCCAGATGTCCTAGAACCTGAAGGTGTGTCCATCTATCGGTGCTATTTAACAGTACCATGTAAATATGTATATGTACAGTGCCATCTATCGTACGTTTCGCAGTTCTTTTACACATTCGACGACACGTTTGCAACACATGTCGCTAGATGATAACGACATATGAGCTCCTGCGTTACTTTGTACTCCGATCCTGCCACCCACTCGCTTTGCATTGCCAGCCTAATCAATGAGGGCAGACGCGTGCATGTGCACCCAAGTGACTAGTCTCAGACTGATCGTGGTATACCTACCTATCGTTGGATGATGATGGTTGAAAGCTGTTCCTGCAGTCAGCAGCCGAAAGCAGCAACTAAATGGGGCCTGGAATAGCAACTAAATCGAGACATCTGTAATTCGGTGTAGATCGAACATTTCTTCATGCTCCTCATTCCATTGAGAGTAGAACAACAAACAACATTTGCATCGATGGCATATGGATCTCGATCATTTTATTAATGTATGTAAAAACCAACAATCTAGTAATTAATTAAGTAACAACATCCCATCACGCCCAGCCCTTGACGACACTGCTGTAACCGGTCCTCTTGTCCTGGTACCTGTCCCAGACCATGACCCCTCCATAGTTGCTCGCCTTCTGCACCTCGGGCAGCAGGAGGTAGTAGAGGTACTTGAGGTACACCGCCACGGTGCCCTTTGCCCCGTCGGGCACGCCGCTCTCCGCCGCCGCGAGGCCAACGTACACCGTCGTCGTGGGGAACCTCGCCGTCCCTTCTCCTCCTCCTCCACGACGCCCCAGGTGCTGCCGTTCTTGAACGAGCACCGGTCGTCGCCGTAGAACCTCACGTGGATGCGCTCGAACAGACCCGTCTGCAGCGCCCCGTCCACGCGCGCGTCGGGGCACCCGCACCGGGGCGACGCCGTCAGACGCACGCCCTTATGCCGGGCGAGGTGGCGTGCCAGCTCCGCGTAGTGGTCGGCGTCGCCGTCGGCGTTGTTGTCGATGTAGAAGTCGATGCCGTCCACGGCGGCGTCGTCGCCGAACGGGCGGTGCACGTCGGCGCGGCGCCCGCCGAGGTGCGCGTTCCAGAGGTTGTCGGCGACGTCGGCCGCGGACTGGGTCGACGGGAGCGAGTAGTCGTGGCCGTCGCCGCCGATGGAGAGGAGCACGAGGATGCCTTTGGACTGGCAGTGCTTGATGTCGGCGCCCACGCCGTGAAGCTGGTGCTGGCTCGACAGGTCGTAGCGCCCGTGGCCGAACACGCCGTAGAAGGCGATGATGACGGTGGTGTAGAGCCCCGTGTCGCAGGCCTCACGCAGGGAACCCTCGTCCTTGTTCCGGCCCCAGAACACGGTCACCTGGTTCGTCTGCTTCGCCGTGGCCGGGCCGACGGCGGCGAGGCATAAGGAGACGAGCACGATCGCGGCGGTGAGGAGCGCCGCCACGTCCACTTTGGCGGCGTGGACGACACCACCTTGGGGACGCCATGGCGCCGCCTAGTACCTTCCAACACCTATATACGTACTACTCGACGTCACGGTGTGCGAACGCTGTGATGGATGGATCGGAGCTTTTCTGTTGTGATTGTTGGAAGCATGCGGATGTCAGTACATATAGAGATTGCACACTTGGTGAGGAGTTTATAACTGCAGCATCAGGCAGTAGCCAGTGGTTTGACTCGATTGTTTCTCTTGTTGTTTTGTGTCTGCCGTGGCCGGAATGCATGCATGGAAAACAGGGTGAAGAGCGCGGTACGCGGCGCGGCGCGGCTCGACTTTTCATTCAAAGCACCGGAGCGAAACAGGGAAATAATAACTTTATAACGTACATACGGAGTAGCTACGGATGCGTTTGATTTAGGACAAATCAATGTTTGTTAATTTTGATCAGTTTTTATATATCTATCTATATGTTCATATATCTAATATAGATTTACTGTAATAGAAATATATATACTATAATATAATTATAATATAAGTACTCCCTCTATCCCCTGAAAGAATAGATTTCTAGAATTGTGTTAAATCAAACTTTGACCAAATTTATAGAAAAAAAAACCGTTAAGATTTTTGTTATTAAATTAATATCACTAGATTTATCATAGCAAAAAATATTTCTAGAATTATTTTAAATCAAACTTCGAACGAATTTCTAGAAAAAAAACTTTAATATTTATGTTATTAAATTAATATCACTAGATTTATCATAGCAAAAAGTTATTACTCTTTTTTTCTATAAAGTTAGTCAAACATAAAAGTTTTACCGACACGGATTCTAAGAATTGATTTATTCAGGACAGAGGGGGAGTACTACACACTTAGTCGACATGGTAGATGTTATTTCAATTAACTAAATCAAATTGTGTACTATTGAAAAGCGAGAAGGACTTTTTTTTTAAGGTAGAGGGAGTATATATATGGTTAGGGATGATTAGATGTGGTAGGGATTAGAATGCAAATCCAATTTGAGAAGTCCAATGGAAATGTAAGGGGACAAAATCCATCCACGACGATCCAACAATATCGAAAGTAATATGTCTACGTTTTGAGTTCATGTCTAAAGCTGGATCGATCTCAAAGTGAATTCTCTCACGTCCACACATCTATCTTTTAGCGAAGTTAATTGAATTTTGTTGAGATCAACGATAATTATATACATATGAAAACAGGCTAATATATGTGTATTGGTTCGGCTATACAACAAATATCGAATTTGAATTGTGGATGATCCAAATTCAGTACCAGCTCTGTCTCTACGTGGTGGTATGTAGGTTGTTGTGACCATCCTTATCTTATCCGACCTCATTTCCGTCAACAACCCGCATAAGTGTCGACTCTATTTGAAGATGAAGATGCATGACAGCTAGTTAGCGAGAACGTTCCAGTAGCGTAAACCTGGCCGAGAGATAGATTAAGATGTGCACTGAGGAAACGTTCCCACAACGCACGCCAGCTAACAGGTGTTTTTTCTGTTTCTAGCTAGTATTTTATTGTTGGTATTTTCACTAGTGTGTTTTAGACCTGCACATCATCTGACCTCTATATATACCGCTGCCGGATATATTGAGACCGAGAATAATAACACTCAGGACGCTTTTCTTCTTCCTCACGCTTGTCACCGGCTTCATGATCTGATCTTAGATATAGATGCCTTGCACGATGCTTCCTCCCACGCGTGGCGCTGTGGGTCGTCGGAGTCTCCTCTACCGCCGGCGGCGGCGACTGTTGCTTATTCATTTTTAGCAGCACATGTAGTACCAAAGTACCGTGGGCGATGTTTCTCCATATATATGTACATGCTCATTGGATTATTTTCTCATCATGTAATATATAAGGACCACTGAAAAATTAGTAGAATTAATTGTCTTAGAACAGCTTCGTGAGATCTCTCATATTGCATCTCCTAGCTAGCTTGAAATTTGATATTTTAAATTATGGATTAAAAATGTTGGATAATTGTGTGGTATAAGGATAAAATCATGAATTTTCTAGACTGGGAATTGAGTTTATAATGAAGTGTGTATGCATAAGGTAAAGAGAAATAGAATGACGTCCTTGTCCATGCACCCCTCCCCGCCGCCCGATGCTGCACTCTCCCTCTCTCACTCCGCACTCTCTCTCTCTCTCTCTTCTCTTCTCTCTCTCAGAGAGTATGTGTACCGAAAGGTGGACCAGCAGCGGAGGCGGTGAGAACCTCCACCACCCTCGTCGGGCGCAGCGATGGCCGCGACGAGGGGCTCGACCACCCTCAACGGGGGCGTGGCAGCGGCGTCGGTAGTAAGCGGCTCCAAGCAGTGCAACTACGTCAGAGGCGGTGAGGACCTCCACCAACCCAGACAAAGCTACATCTATAGAGCGGCTTCAGCAGTGGCGGATCCGGAGGCCCAAGATCCAGGGAGCGCCTCCAACACTGCTTGGGCCATATCTGGCGATGCGCCCTCTCCTGACAGGATCTTCACTATCTCCGGTGGTAGATATGGTGGAGGACACCACATGCGCTGTGGCAGTTGCCACATGCAGGGGGGGCAGCGGTGGCACGCATCCCAAATCTAGGTTGTTGCAATAGGCGGTTTCGTGTTGTTGCAGTAGTAGCCTTGAGATGTTGCACCAATTGCAACAACATTTTTTTTATGTGTTGCAGTTCATATTTCGTTTGTTGCATCAGATTTATTTTATGTTGCAAGAGATTCTTCTTCGTCGCTGCGGTAGCTTTCTTTCGATGGTTGATTGGCAAGAGTGTGGTGAGCTGTGGGTGGCCTGTGGGGGGGCGAGCTGGCTGGGAGCGGCGAGATGCTGGGTGCAGCGAGCTTTTTGGGGGCGGGTCGGGTCCATGCGCATGGGGTGCGTGGGTGGGTCCCTTTGTGTGGGAGACCTTCATGCTAGGTGCACGGAGCGCGTCTTGCAATGAGAGGGTGCCATCATCGGCGAGGGGTGAGGATGAATATGGGGACGAGGTGTGGGGCCAGATAGAAGTTGAGCTCGTTTGTGGGGCATGGCCCTGGTTGTGGCCCAGCATGCGGATTAGGCATGGGCGTCATGGGTTCCGGATGTCCGGGAGGTAGTGCGTCCGGAAAAAATATCTCTTAATACGATGACGCACAAACCTAATCCTTCACCGGGCCAGGCCCCTATGCCTATCTGGGCCAAGCCCAACACCGCGACGACGACTTCCGAATTGAATCACCTGCCTAAACACATAATCAAACTCAGCCACCGACAGAGGAATTCTTGGCATCAAACAACAAACAACATTACTAGATTAATTCATTGTCTTGCAAAAACAACTAGAACATACTCCATAAACGACATTGGATCCATATTTCATTGTTACATATGGATTTCATTTAACTGTTAGTACGTACACACACACACATACTGATAGCTTTAAACCAACCAAGAACCTCAAGGCTCACGCCCAGCCCTGGACGACGCTGCTATATCCAGTCTTCTTGTCCGAGTACCTGTTCCAGACCATGACGCCACCATAGTTGGGTGCCTTCTGCACCTTGGGCAGCAGGTCGTAGTAGAGATACTTGAGGTAGACCGCGATGGTGCCCTGCGCCCCATCCGGCACGCCGCTCTCCGCCGCGGCGAGGCCAAGGTACACCTCCGTCTTGGGGTACCTCGCCGTCCACTTGTCCCATTCCTCCACGATGCCCCAGGTGCCGCCGTTCTTGTAGGAGCACTTGTCGTCACCGTAGAACCTGACGTGGATGCGCTCGAACAGCCCCCGTCTGCAGCGCCCGCCGACGCGCCAGTCAGGGCACCCGCACCGCGGCGACGCCGCGGAGCCGCACCCCTTCCGGCCGCGGTAGAACCGGTTGTACCCCGCCGAGGCGGCGGGCCAGCTCGTCGTAGTGGTCAGGCCCGCCGTTGTCGATGTACAAGTCGATGCCGCCCACGGCGGCGTCGCCGAACGGGCGGTACACGCCATGGGCGCCGCCCGCGGAGGTGCGCTGTTCCACAGGTTGTCGGCGACGTCGGCCGCGGACTGGGAGGAAGGGAGCGAGTAGTCGTGGCCGCCGCCGCCCGATGGAGAGGAGCACCGGGATGCGGTTGGCCTGGCAGTGCTTGATGTCGGCGCCGACGCCGCTTAGCTGGTGGCCCGACAGGTCGCCCCAGTAGCGCCCGTGGCCGAACACGCTGTAGAAGGAGATGATGACGGTGGTGTAGAGCCCCGTGTCGCAGGCCTCCCGCAGCGACCCCTCGTCCTTGTTCCGGCCCCAGAAGACGGTCACCTGGTTCGTCTGCTTCGCCGTGGCCATGCCGGCGAGGCAGGAGACGAGGGCGAAGAGCGCCGCTAGGCATGAATGGCGGCGTCGCGACGCCATGTTTGCTGGCTAGCTATTGTGCTATGCGCCTGTACCCCTATGATGGAGCTTGCTTGCTTGCTTGCAGTGAGATCGAAGAGGTTTTCGATGGATGTTGCAATTGTGAAGATTTGGAGGCGTGTGGGAGATCTATATATAGATATTAGCTTAGATTGCGCCATACGTGCTTGGGGGGCTTAAAAGTATTGTATCGGGTAAGGCATCTAGTCGTCGTTTCCAGTGTACTACCGTGGATGCGGTCTGAAACAGGATGCAGCGGTAGGCCGTAGCTGACTTTTATTTATTTTATTTTCAAACACGGGAAACAGCAGGGGAATAATTAACTTGCGTAGTACCTAGGGATGCATGCATGCATGCATGTAGATGGTTCCACTGGCTAAACATTAGTTGGCAAAATTTATTTGTGGTAAATTTTTTCGAAAGCGAGCTTAGCTCGTACTTCAGTAAGAGGAGTTAGAAATTTCATACACGACTTGTACCAAATCCCGTAGTGAGTTGCCGGGAAGATGACACAAGTAAATTCAAACTTTTGCTAGGGGGACAATGTACACAATCTCATATTAGTGTTTAAACCCAGCTAAATGAGCCTCACTGACCAAATTACCCTTCTTCCAGTGACCCCTTCCGCACCTCACCGAGGACCTTCCTGTTGCGCACCCGCACACCGGCTAGCTAGGGAGATGGAGAATTCCGACTAGGGTTGCATCTTGTGAGGTCTTAGGAGGGAGAGAAAGCCAAGAGAGTAGAGCACCAACTAAGAAGTTTTGTCTTGTCACACCGATCGGAGAACTCCGCCACCTGCGGAATCTTAGGAGAGGAGAAGACTGGAGGACGAGGAGCTCCATCCAGCGGTCGGCTAGTTTATCAATTAGGTGATGACGCACTGCCACCCTTTTGCAATGATTGGCATTGGGTTTAGAAGGGAGGAATGGGTATGGAGGGAGGAAGAAAAGGACAATGTCAATATTCAGCCATTAGCTTGAGAACCTTAAACTTTAGCTGGCTAAAATTTAGCTAGTGAAATTAACCGGCTAAAACTTAGCTCGAGTGCGGTGGCAAGATTAGCCAAGGAAGACCGCCCGACAGAGGATACGGCGGCGCTGGTTGGAGCACGGACGGAGGTAGGGTGATGTCGAACTCCGTGGTGCGCGGGGCGGTTAGCTGGACGGAAAGGAGGAGGAGATGACGGGAGCGAAGGTATATGGGGGCCTCCGGGCTCTGGGGCCTGGGTGGCCGACGGTGCGGCTCACCAGCAGGGCAGCGCCGTGGAGAAGGTGGTGATTTTTTTTTTTTTTTGAAACTAAAAGGCGGGGAATTGGGCAAAAGAATGATGCTAGTATCTTTGGTTGGCTTTGACCGACGATAATATGAAGATTCTCACCGGTCTGTTTAAATGCCGGTTCCGGAGCTCACATAGTTTGTAAAGGCAAGTTAAAAATAGCAAACTCTTGGAGGTGTATTTTTTTAGCTTGACAAATCTTTTGGAGTTGGCAAATCACAAGATAATATGACAGGCTCGCTTAGGGCTACAAGTAGTTTGACTTTTATTTGAAGATGCATGACAGCTTGGCAGCAAAGAATATGTCATCGTCGTAAAGGAAATCTAAACCTTCTATACGGGAAACCCCACTTAGGAGTTCTCGGACATGCAGCGCATCCACGTAGGCATCCACGGTGTCACGCTGCTGTCTTGCGCGAACTCGGGGCGGCCGATCCATCTTCCTCCGCGGCGGCCTCTTCCCCTTCCTACGAAGATGCCGTAACCTGCCGCCCGCGTCCTCCCACGACGGCTCCCACCAGCGCCCCTCGCCTCCCTCCACCCCCGCGCCTCCCGGCCCTGTTCAGCCTTATCCTCTCCCCGCGGGCCCAAAAAAACACATCCACCACCCAGCACCCACGCCTCGCAGCCTCCGGTTGCTCTTCCTCCGCCGTCGACCCTCCACCGCCTGTGCCCTCCGCCCAACCGCCCGTGGCAGCGTGGAACGCCTCCTGCCTCCGCCCTCACCTGCCCGCGTGGCGCGCCCGCACGGCGCCGCTGCTGCGCCACGCTCCTCCGACGCCGTCGGGCCGCAGCATAGTCCCACAACAGCGTTCACCCGCCTCCGGCCATCTCCCTCGCCGCTATTCGTCGTTGACCACTGCTGCAGCAGCGACGGCCACGCTCGCCCCCACCGGCGCAGAAAGGCACCACCATCAGGTATGCTCTCCTTTTTTTCTCTTTTCTTTATCTTCTCAATTCTCCGATACGATATGCACATGCTGATTCGTTTGCACGATCGCTTCCTCATGCCATGTGAGCCAATTTTCTTCCACAGCCGACTCCGGCGATGCCATGCCGCACGACCACAGCAGCCTGGGTACGAGGCCCCCTCCCGCATAGCGAGGGCACATCCCAATAATTTATCTCTCTTATTCCATTCACCTTAGGAAGCTGCCCTCCTGTTAGAATTTTACCAATGTTTATGCAGGATATCAGTGATTCCGGTAGATTCCTTCAACCTTCACGCAACCTGCTGCAGCACTTTCTGATAAGCATTTTTCGAAAGCTTCATACAGGGATTCGTGGGATGATGCTTTTGACCTCAAATTTGTTGCAGGTGATTTATATTGCCGGTTTAGTTTTTTTTTTTATCTATGCTTCATTAATATTTAGTTCTCTTATGGTTACTCAAACTTCTTTTGTGCAGGAATTCATAAGAAACTTATCTGATAAAATGCTGCTGACAGCACCACATTCTTGGGTTGTTCCATTACCAAAGCACGCCACACACAACGGTTGCTAAGGTTCAGCGTACCTTCCTTATATCATGTAGAGTTATTGATTTATGACTAACTTTTGGGTACTTATCACTAACTTTTGGGTAATTTCCTAATAGGTCATTTGTTATTGATAACAACATATAACAAAGCACGTGATGAAGGGATATATTCTTAGCTTCAGACCATAATCATAACATGTTTGCAAAGGTTAACTCAGCTTTTAAGCTTCTATCTACAATATTTATGTTTGGTAAATGTCTTCCCTGCTTCTGCCTCAAGCAGACACCCTGAGTCAGGATGCAGATATGGAGATACAAAAATTATGTAACTGTTGTGGTTCATGTTCAGGTAATCTTCTTAAAATGATTACAAATGTGTCCTTTGAACGCCCGTGCGCCCTCCCTCGCGACGCCGTGATCCCCATCTGCCGCCCGTCGTTTTAACCCAATCGTTTCCGCTGCCTTGCCGGTTGTCCGCCTCCGCCTGCACTGATGGCCGATCTGTTCAGTTACATGCCTCCTAATTGCATTTTGAGATCTATATATGTAGCACTTCTAGCCATTTCCTTTCAGTTGATAGTCCCTATCGCAAGCACAGGTACCAAATCCTTTTCTTCTTCCGACAGGTACCAATTCCATCTGTTGTTCCTAATTATGAAAGGCTACGCTCATGTTGCCCTTTTCTCGATGCAGGTTATATGATACAGAGTTTTCAACAGATTAATTGGTACAACAGCATATTCTTTCAGAGGCCATGGATTAAGGATTTGGCCCTGGATAATCATTCACGATTTTGCTCTTGAAAGCATGTTCGTCTTGAAACCATATCTCTGAATCTCCATGTCTATCTCTGGATCACTGTGCCTGTGTAGTTTTTTTTAATAGCAAATGGCCTGTTAGTTATCTTTTTAGTTTTGAAAGAGCATGTCTATGTTACATGTGCTACTGTCAGTTTATGTTAGCATGATGTAATTAGGCCTGTATTAGAGAATGTACTGGGCCCATGCGGCAGGCCTGAGAGCCGCCCTAGCTGCCCCTATATGTAATCCCCTGTGATCATACGAGGAAGACAATCAATCATTCCTAAACTTACATGGTATCACGCAGTTCACGATCCGCTTCCGACCGCAACCTAACCTACGCGCCGGTCCCGATCGATCGCCGTTCCTGCCGCAAGACTTAGCGCCTGGGGTCCGCCGGTCCAGATCGCCCCAGCGCCCCACCCCGATCGCCCGACCTCGCAGTCCGATCCGCTGATCACCCACTATCGCGACCTCGCCGATCGCGTCGGTCCCCGCCCGCCCTCTTCGTCCAATGGCGGAGGACGACGACGCTGCTGCCGCCGCTTCTGGCCCGCGCTACCGCGCGGCCGCCGAGGCTACGCGCCGTGCTGAGGGAGGCGCCTCCCGGTTCGAGGCCCCCCGATGTCACGAGGCCGCGATGAGGCGATCGGGGCCACGGCCACCGCACCGCCGTCAACATCAAGGGGATGATCCACATCACCTCGACACCGCTGGCACCTACACCAAGTGGCGTGGCATGTTCCTCACGGTCTTTGAGCAAGTACGCCCTCACCCCCACGCCCCGACGACGTCCGCTACGCCCGAAGAACGCCCGTTTGGGTTGGGCGGATCGCGTCGTCCCCGTCGTGGATCTTCTCCACCGTCTCCGCGATCCGCAACGTCCCTCATGATCCGCAAACGCCGGGCCCGCGGAGGCGTGGCGTGGTGCTACCTCGGAGGACGAATTCCTCGGGCGTATGAGAAGCGTCGCCCCTTCTCTCGGGAGACCAGTTCCGCAACCTTCGCCGGGACGCCATGACCGCCACCGATTTTTGCCGTAGCCGGAGACCATGGCCGCGTCTCTCTGGAGTTCGGCGACCCCATCGGTGATCGTCCGATGGTCCTCACCTCCTCTCGTGGCCTCAACGGCAAGTTCAAACATATGGTGTCGATCTTGAAGATGCATCGCCTCGCTTCCTCGACCCTTCGCACGGCCCTGACCCATCTGGCTGCCGCCGAGGAGGTGGACATCGACGCCTTCGTCCACCCTCTCCCCCGCCCGGCCCTCCGGCCAACACACCGCCTCGGCTCCTTTGCTGCTCCTCGCAGGGGGTCGGCGCCCACCTGCCCCCGTCGCCCCGGTCAGCCGGCGTAGCCGGTGGCGCCCGGTGCAACCGCCGGCCGCAAACCCGTCGCCGGGGCAGGGGGCGGCCGCGGGCCGGGGCCAGGGCGCCAACGGCCAGGGCCGGGGACCTCACGATTGCACCACCCGCGAGGGCTGGCGCGCGACCCGGCCAGCATGTCAGCACCCCCCTCGTTTGCGAAGATCGGGCTGGCCAGCTCGGATGTGGCCATACGGCCGCCCACCGCCCCCGCCCGGCATTCAATGTTGCTCCCGGTACCACTACAACACCACCCGGAGCCGGCATCGTCGTCCCTACGGTGGTGGTGCTCCCCTGGCGGCTTCTTACAGCGCCGGCTACCCCTACGGCTACGGCAACGGCGCACCATCGACGCCGACCTACCAGGGCACGTCGTACCAGTCGACGCCCTGGAACCCCCTCCACGGCGGCGCCTGGAACCAGGACTCCTTGGTGCAGAACTTCAACACCATGACGCTCCACCCACCGCAGTCGGAATGGTACGCCGACTCGGTGTTTGGTTCTCACATGTCTGCCGGACGCTGGTATACTCTCCACCGCCTCTTTGCCCACTCTATCTACACCTTCATCTATCGTTGTGGGCAATGGTGCTTTACTTCCGTCACAGCCATCGGATCTCATACTTTCTTTTTTCCTAATCGTAATCTTGTTCTTAAAATGTTTTGGTCTCTCCACATATTATTAAGAACTTGATTTCCATTCGTCGTTTTACCACCGACAATAATTGTTCCATTGAATTTGATCCGTTTGGTCTTTCTGTGAAGGATTTACAAACCAGGAACGTGATCGCCAGGTGCAATAGCTCTGGCGACCTCTACCCGTTCTACCCACCACCACCGGCGCCACGCCACTCCTCGCTGCACCCACCTCCTTATGGCACCGCCCGTCTCGGTCACCTTGGGGCGAAGCTTTGTCCAAACTTATTAGCTCCTAAAGGTGTCATTTCATGTAATAAAGATGATTCCCATCATCTCTGTCATGCTTGTCGCCCTCGGTCGTCACACTAGACTTCCCTTTAGCACCTCCACCTCTCGAGCTACAAATAATTTTGATTTAATACACCGTGATCTTTGGACATCTCCTATTGTTAGTGTGTCGGGATATAAATATTATTTGGTCATCTTAGATGATTGCTCACACTACATTTGGACTTTTCCGCTTCGCCTTAAATCTGAAACTTTTTCCACCCTTGTCAATATCTTTGCCTACGTGCGCACACAGTTTGGCACCACCATCAAGAGCGTCCAGTGCGACAACGGCCGTGAATTTTATAATTCCGTGGCCTGCACATTCTTCCTCTCTCATGGTGTTGCACTTCGCATGTCGTGCCCCTACACGTCCCAGCAAAATGGCAAGGCCGAACGCTCGCTTCGCACCATTAATAATATTGTGCGTTCTCTGTTATTTCAGGCGAGCCTTCCTCCGGTCTACTGGGTTGAGGCCCTCCGCACTGCCACATATCTGGTCAACCGGCTCCCCACCAAAACACTCGCCTCCTCCACCCCGTATTTTCACCTATACTCTACTCCACCCACATACGATCATCTCCGAGTGTTTGGTTGTGCCTGTTATCCTAACATGTCCTCCACCGCACCACACAAACTTGCTCCTCGTTCATCCCTCTGTGTTTTCCTCGGCTACTCCTCGGAGCACAAAGGCTATCGGTGTCTCGAGTTAGAGTCGAATCGCATCCTCACCTCCGGACATATGTCGCTTTTGATGAATCCTTTTTCCCCGCCCGACATGTCTACCACCCCCATGGCATCCCCTCGCCTCTGGATTTCCTTCTTGAGGATGATGAGCTAACTGCTCCGATTATTGGAGCCAAATCTGTGCATGCAGGTTCTCCTTCGGCTGCCCAGCCAGGCGTCGCCGACTGCTGGTCCTTCTCAGCTCGGCACGCCGCCGCGCCGGGCGCAGCGCCACGGTTCGACCGTAAGCGTCTTGCGACCGCCGGCGCCAAACTCCGCCCGCTGGTCTGGGTCCGCGCCCTCCCTCGGCCGGGCGCGCGGCCGGGCGCGACGGCCCGACGACTTCGCCGCGCGGGTCGCGATGGCGCCGTCCGAGGCCGGCGGCTGCTGCTGCCCCCTCGGCGTCACGCACGGTTGTCGCCACCGCGCGCGCTGGCCACGGACGTACCGCCACGAGGCCAATCTCCATCGCTTCCGCCGACAACGCCGCATTCCATGCGCACCGCGGAAAAAGCCGCCGCATCGCGACAGCCCGTGGATCGTCTCAACCTCCACGCCGCGTCTGTGTCGCCGCTACCAAATTCCGTTCGTGACGCCCTGTCAGATCCCAATTGGCGCTCAGCAATGCAGGCTGAATTTGATGCCCTCATTGGTAATGACACCTGGAGCTTGGTTCCTCGCCCTCCTGGCGTCAATGTGGTCACCGGCAAGTGGATTTTTCGCACAAATTGCACGCCGGCGGTCCCTTTGATCGCTACAAGGCTCGTTGGGTTCTTCGGGGCTTCACATAGCGACCGGGTGCGGACTATGATGAGACTTTCAGCCCCGTTGTCAAGCCAGCGACAGTTCGGGTTATTCTCTCCTTGGCTCTCTCTCAGGATTGGCCCGTTCATCAGTTGGATGTCAAAAATGCCTTCTTACATGGCACCCTCGAGGAGACAGTGTACTGTGTTCAGCCCACTGGTTTTGTGGATTCCTCTCGTCCTGGATTGGTATGTCGTCTCCACAAATCCCTCTATGGACTGAAGCAGGCGCCCCGCGCATGGCGTCACAGGTTCGCTTCATACTTGGCTTCCATTGGTTTTGTTGAAACCAAGTCCGACAGCTCATTGTTCATCTACCGCCGGGGCTCTGACACCGCTTACTTGCTGCTGTACGTGGATGACATTGTTCTTACTGCCTCCTCAGCCCAGTTCCTTCGCCAGGTGATTGAGGCACTTCAACGTGAGTTCGCTATGACAGACATGGGCCAGCTTCATCATTTTTTGGGCATATCTGTGACTCGCTCTGCTAAGGGTCTGTTTCTCTCCCAACGGCAGTACACTTTGGAGATTTTGGAGCGCGCCGGGATGAGTGCGTGCAAGCCATGCAGCACACCTGTAGATCTTCACTCCAAATTATCCGAAGATGGAACTCCCGTCAGTGATGCCACCCAGTACCGCAGCTTAGCCGGGGCTCTTCAGTACCTGACCTTCACACGGCCAGATATTGCCTACGCCGTCCAGCAGATTTGCCTTTATATGCATGATCCTAGAGAGCCTCACCTTGCTGCTCTGAAGCGCATCTTGCGCTACTTACAGGGCACCACGACACTTGGACTGACCTTGCGCCGCTCCCCTCCTACTGAGCTTGTGTTGACACCCGAAAATGTCCAAGGAGAGTTCAAGTGTCACAATGGTCGCGGATATAATCTTTTTGACAAGTGGCATATGGCAAGACGACTGTTCGGGTTCAAACTCAATAATTCAGCTCACCAACCTCTGTTGAGACATCTCCAAGCGTGTGGTTATTATCGGCTAGTGTGCTGTCATACGTGTGCATAAAGGAGTTGGATCCAATTGCTATACGGGCTAAACTCTTCACGTGAAGGCTAAAAGGAAAGCACCAGAAAGCCAAGATATTGTCAATTCGGAAAGATTAATATTTTAATGTTTCCGATATATGTGTTTCAAGGTGGGAAACAAGTCACGCATGATTACACGTATGAGAGATGGAAAAGAGATATTATTACTTTCGGAATGGAAGATGATGTACAGCTGATGTGGGTCAATGACGAAGGAGCAAGGGTGCATATCACGTACGTACACGTACAAGGCCGAGGCTTATTTCCTATATTTGTATACTCATCAAGATTTTATCCGCGTGCGTGGGATCGTGCCAACCGAACCAGAAACGCATCAGCAAATCAACGTGGCCAGCAAGCAGCTAATTGAAGGCCACGGCGAGGCGTCCCAGGCCTGTGAAAACCGGCCAAGCCGGGTGGCTGAGCTGGCTTAGCCAGGTTCGCCTGCTCCTAAACCGATTTTACTTCTCTTCGGTTTTGGAAAGGTTCGAGATTGGAAACGTCCAGGGACGGTTTCCTAAAAAGGATAAGACCACCCTCCTCTATATAATAAAAGAGGTTCATGGGCGATTTGATCCCATATACATCCAATCGACAAAAACACATCTACTACCGTCTTGCTTGTAGGTCATCCTCTCTCCTTCTTTCGCCCGATGCCATGAGCGGAAAATCGCGACAACAACGCCCTAGAGCGGTCAGGCGGCTAGGGCAGCCCATTAGCCGCCGCCCGCCTCACGGGGGTCCCCCCCGGCGTGTGGGGTTTCGGTTTCAAGAGACTTCGCCGGCGTGTCTTGCGTATCGCGCCCCGACGAGGCTCCTCCGACGGCGTGTCTTTGCGTGTCGCGCTCATCGTTGGAGGCACACGGTCCAGGTGTGGACATCTCTAGGCGCTTGCCGATCCCTCGATTTCGGCTTGCCCCACGTTAGAGCGATTTAGCTCTTGTTTTGGTGTGTTACCGATTTTTATCGTCAACACACTTTTGGCGACTCGGCTGGGAACGATCGCCGGCTCTACTTTGCAGCCGATCGAATCTATCTACCCTGGCCATATTCATTGTTAATATTTTATTTCTCTTACGTGACCGCTATTGAATCTGGCATCTACTGCTATTACGGTTGGGCACAGAATCAGCTCCTAAGGCCGATCGTGCTGGTTGATCGGACTTGCGGGTCTGACAAGGTCACGTAGGGTAGGAAAATTTAGCCATAAATTGCACGCGTCAATTTCAATTGCCAAGGCGCGGTGCAGCTTGGGTCAGATATATATACGGAAGCTTCTTCAAAGCCATCACGAGACGATCGGATCTATTGTGTGTATTTGCATATACGGGAGAAAAGAAGAGTAGATCTGTTATATTATTTTTGCTGCCCCGTGAAGTGCTAGTAGTGGAGATCGCAGCTACATCTTATTGTTCCCGCAAATTGGTATACTGCTGAAACCCAAGAAGATTTTGAACTTTGCTGGACATATATGGAGGCGTATCAAGATACTGCATCCCAGTATTATTGCTCCACACCTAAGGTACGTGCAAATATATTACATAATAATTATTTTGCAAGTACAGTAAATTCTTATGTTAATGTTGCTAGTGATAATGGTAATAGATATGTCACATCGGCTGATACTTTTCTTAGTGCTCCTCATTACACACGTTATGATTACGGATATTATGATAAAGAGCCGATGTGTGCTGAAAATTCTTTGAGTTTTAATTCTTCTAGCAACATGCAACCAGTGCATTCATATACATCGGCTATAAGTTCACAACGTGACATGCCGATGCATGACAAAAAAAGAATTCGTCAAAATTTTCTCAATCAGACCTTGCTGAACTAAAAGATGCATTGTTAATTTTTATAAGAACGGTTCAAAAGCATAATGAAGATTTCTATAGTAAATGTCTTGAGATTACAAGAAAGAAAGAAAAGTTGCATGCTCCCCTCAGAATCGGCTAAACCGACTTTAAAGTCCGCCAAGCCGATTGTTACCTTCGTGAAACAACTACCCGCCTTGAATCGGTCAAGCCGACTTTTCGTCGGCTAAGCCGATTGCCTCTCGGCAATCAATCCAAATTGGTCTCTTCGGCATCGAAACCGATAAGACCAATTTAGGAGAGGATGCACATTCTTTACCTTGCAGGAAGACACCTTCGATGGCGAAGTGCGGAGAATAATAATCCGGCCATCTTAATTCGACGGGGCAAGCCGATTCGCTATTGGAAAAAATATCATAATCGGCGAGCCTAGAGAGCCTAAGAAGAAAAAGGCAAAGTTCAGATCGTGAGGTGGTGCTAGAAAGATCTAATGACAATCGGGGAAAGCCTCAAGATCACCATCAAGTCTTCTAGGCTCGGGGGCAAGCTCATGTTCCCATTCACAAGCGAAGTCAACCACTAGCATTATCATCCAAAAGGATTGCTGGATTCGATTCTAAAAGTTGACCAAAACAATTTTAGAGCTAATGGACAGAAAAAAATCAGCAAGACCGATTGCTCAAATCGGTCAAGCTATTCATAAGAAAAAGGTGCAGCACACACATAAAGGTGGAGTATTGGTGCCTCGCCCATTAATGTGTCAAGATCTTCACCAAAAGAGGGTGTGTGCTAATGAAACTCGCGAGTGGGCAGCAATACTTACCTCGTAGCCGATTGAGCCATAGCCAATCGTGCTTCGATAAGAAAGAACCAATCAAGTTGGTCAAGCCAACTATTTTACTTGAGACGGCTAAGCCAATCCCGGAGGCAGCCGAGCTGGCTAAGGTTGCTGTCAATGAGCATGAATCGGCATTGACGACTTCGAGTCGGCTAAGTCGATTCCTATTGTTGTAGATGTTTCTCGCGGGTGCTTCGGTCGAGACACAAGAAGAGCCCGAGGAGGAAATTAGTGGCGTTAGAAAGAGCACACAAACTCTTGTTAAAGGTATTGCTAATGGTGAGATCATCGAGAGCAAAACCTTGGTTGCTACATCTTTCGTCACTAAGGTACAAGATTGCATCGGCCTACATGTTGTCTTCAATTGGAAGGCCGATGATAATATTTTGTCAAAGTTAAAGCTTTTTCCCAATGCTTAATGTGAATTATACATATATGTGGATTGCTTTACTTATTTTAAATTCAATTCATACTTGGTCCCGAATGAGATATAAGTTTTGCAATTACTTTGGATTTTATGATTCGGGCTAAGATTGAAGAATATTGCTCATGCGATATTTGTTATACATTTAATTCTCGGCATGAAAGATGATTGTAAAGGTGCGGCCGAATGGATTGGTGTTAAATTTAATCTCTTCGCTTGCCAAGCATTGAAGCCGATTCTACAAGAAAATCGGCTTACAAATTTAATGCTCACCTTTGGTTCTATCTGTTGTGATCATGTCTTTAACATGTTGCTGAAAAGTAAATTTATTAGGAATATTGATCACAATGCTTTGCCATCAATTCAGAATTTGGAAGAGCTTATATATTGCAAGTTGTGTAATTCGTTTGATCATAATACTCATAGTTGCAATGTATTTCATCACAAGATCCAATCGGACATTGATAATGACCGATTGAGGTTTTTGAGGCTCAACAAGTGGACCGATTAGATTCAATCGGCCCGATGGCAAAAAGGTTTTGAATCGGCTTGCACTACTAGCCGATTCACTTGAAGCTCAAGGCTCTAACGCTCAAGAGAGAGATGGAAGACCCTCAAGTGAAGACAGAATTGTTGTCCATGAAATTAAAATTGAAGATGTTTCAAAGGATAGCAATATTGCTCGATGTTAGAGAACATTGGGGGCAAATAAAATCTCTCCATCTCCACCAAAAAGCCGGTTGATTCCATTGAGCAAGGGGAAGAATTTGGAGGTCATTTTTTCGCAAGCATGTTCATCAAAAGGAGGATGCTCTTAAAGCTAATGGAGGCAAGGAGCATGACAAGGAAAAAGGCAATAGGAGACCGAAGCTTAGCTTCGAGGAGCTTCTAGCTAAATATACAAAGATGGGGAAGCGAATCGATTAAAGAAAACCCAAGCATCAAAGTTGCCTCCAAAGCATAAGCCTCAAAAACAACATTGGCAAAGGAAGGTGAATGTTCCATCATATTTCGAGCCACAACATGTGAAGTATGCAGCTCGAAACACTTGAAAGAGTCATCTTACAAAGACCGATTTGATCAAAATCGGTCCGAGCTATGCCAAAAGGGAAGGTGGTAAAGCAAGTTTACCGCGTGAAGTATGATGGACGGAAAAAAAAAAAATCAGATCTGAATGTTACCATTGAAAAGCCGATTACATTGTTAAAAAATCTGGCTATTAATGGTAAACAAGTTAAAAATTCATCTATTAATATTGTAGGTACTAAATCTGAACAAAGGATGGTAAAAGTACCTAAGTTTAAGAGAGAATTGCTGCTGTCATAACAGAGACTAAACCGATATGCTCAATCGGTTTTACCAAGATGGCAGGAAAAAGAATTGCGAGAAGCTCGGTGCAGAAGAGTTAAAAAGAAGGGGCTTAGCATGGGTCCCTAAAGGAAGTACTAAAGATCGAAAGGATGGTGATCAAGCAAGCGGTGTAGAGAAAACAAAGAATAGAAGAAAAAGATTTAAGACACAATCGCCAAGTTGGAGGTTTGCACCAAATCATCAAAATCATTGGTCATGGCATCATCCATTTTCTCTACCTGTGCACATGTGGAATTCATCCATAGGTATGCATGGTCATCCCTCATATTCTTATTTTGATCCTTGGCATGGGTCTTTATATTATGGAGGGTTGCCAAATTATTATGCTCATCAACGATCAAGAGCCGACAATTATTTCGGCTATGCTCGTTGGTATGGATAATTCATATGGCCGATACTTTGTTATCGCCCTGAGCTTTGCGATATAGCCGATGAATGTTTACAACCATCGTGCTATTGGAAAAGCCCCTATGAAATTTTATTTTGATGATTTAAAGACTTGGGGCATGATATATATGAAGAATTAAATTAGCCGATTATTTGCACATGCTTTAATCGTAGCCTTTTTGCCAATCAGATTTGGCCGATTAAACATGTTAATCGTGCTTCTAATTAGATGTATGCAGATGGTCAGCAAGGGTCCGATTTTACCCTTTATTAATTTCCAAAGTGCCGTTGGTGTCTAATCATGAGAAGTTATGTTGTTACACGTACGTATGCACCTGTTGGTTGCTTCGCTTGGTGCTTGAGCTGCTGCTAGCGTGCTTACTATTCCCTGTTGCTTGGACAAGCAAATTTCGGGATTGGTCAGATCATTTATTGGTGGCTGTGAGACTGCTGACCACTTTGCCATCAGCTGCCGCTGGCTATTTTGCTCTTGTACAACCAAAGGACTAAGCTGGTGCAGCCATCGGCTAGGATGTTTAACCCTGTGCCGTATGCTCTACTAGCTAGCCCAACTGCTGGTTTCTTTGGTCTACTACAGCCCTGCTGATCAGCTTGGCCAATTACCACCGGCTAGGCCGGTTGTCTTTATGCTGCCGATTGGTCAACCAGGCTAAAAAAGGGAAGATTAAAAAAGGGGAAGATTCAAATACGTATGCATGAGCATGAGCATGATGTTTCGGACTTGATATGCAATACATGCATGCGTAATGATCGGGAAGCCAAGAATAGAGAGTCCATACATATGCAAGAAAACAAATCAATATTACCATGCATCTACTGTTGACCCTGTTCTGGATGCTCTACGGCGTAGTGCTGCATGCGCTCTTCCCTGCTTTGCTGCTGTTGGCCACACATATGCTCTTCTTGCAAGATCGGTTTAGCCGATTCACCAATCGGTTTGGCCGGTCAAGATATAGAATTTCTATTTGTGCAGATATAGCGAACCGGTTCAGCCGACCGATCCAGTCGGCCAAGCGGATCACCTGGCCAGACAGACCAGCATCAGGTCTCCCATATTGGAACTTGATTCGAACATCAAAGCTGGTGAAAGTATTTGGCGGAGTACAATCCAGTTTGTTTGCGTCCTGAGCTAGATTGAATAATTGTCAAAGATATACTACTGGTATATTTGGAATTTTAATGGAGCAAGGACAATTATGGGAGCGTTCTATGTGCTTTAATCGAGCTCTTTAAAGAGTGGCCTAAGTGGTGTCTGCTGGAGATGATGCAAGATGATAGTCTCCCAAGAGCAATTAACAGGAAGTGCTTCAGAGAGGTATTATCCAAGTGTTTGGTAAGAGGCTTAGTGCTCTCCAAACAATGGCCGATACATGTATCGTCCTTAGAACAAAAATGACCGATATAAAATATCGCCGGACGACCGATATGATGGGCATTCGTGTTGTTTGGTGTTCTTTGTTCTTGTTTTCAGGGATCGTGTACCTCTCACCTGAAAACAGGGGGGCATGTGTTGACACCCGAAAATGTCCAAAGAAAGTTTGAGTGTCATGGACGAGTTATAATAACAGCTTACGGCCTCCCGGGAAGCTTGCCGACCCGTCCGTGCGGCTTGCCGACCTCTCCGCGCAGCTCACCGATCTCCTGCACATCTTGGCGACCTGTCCGACATCTCGATGACCTCGTTATACAGCTCGCTGACTTCTCTGCATAATCCGCCGACCTGTTCTTGCAGTTTTGCGACCTCTCTATCTGGCCATATCAAGCTATCAGAGCCATCCGCATGAGGCAGAGCACATTTGGTACGTGGAGTCATCAGGTTCTGTCGTGCTGTGCATTGCTTTCTAGATGCACATATGTGAATGTGAATAAAAGAGGAAAGATAGGAAGGTACGAGGAAGACTTGGAGGCTCACGTACCAGAGAAGGAATATAATATTATTCAAAGGTATATCCAGGTGCAAATTACCAGTAATGCAAGCAAGGACATTTGCCGTGTATATGTGTATACGAGGCTGAATAGCTCTCATGCATGGATACGTCAGAAGCTATAGGCTAATGAAGGCAAGTGAAGGCTTCCGTGAAGGCCACGACGTCAAGCAACCCGAGGGCTTGTTCGGGAGGTCAATTAGGAATACGTAGATAAATATTCTACAGGACAACCGAATCGGTTCAGAGACAAACTCTGATTTGCACACGGCAAGTTAGCCCGTGTGTGTGTCGCCGAAGGCCACGCAGCCCTATAAATATAAAGGGTCACGGCAATTGTAAGGACAATCATCCAATCAACAAACAAACCAATCT
The DNA here is from genome assembly GCA_015847255.1 of Hyparrhenia diplandra. NCBI lineage: Eukaryota > Viridiplantae > Streptophyta > Magnoliopsida > Poales > Poaceae > Hyparrhenia > Hyparrhenia diplandra. The sequence goes on from JADLZK010010274.1 coordinate 206,965, forward strand.
ACTACGTACTCTTTACCCTATTTTCTCCTTTCAACCTTCTACATGCTGTTCATCGCTTGATCCGACGACCAAGGATGGCGCCCTAGGCTTGCCGGCCAACCTAGGGCAACCCGACGACGTCCTTGCCCTGACGGGGTCCCTCCCGGGTGAGAGCTTCGGCGGCTCCTTTGCTAGTTTGCTCGGAAACTAGCCGTTCTTCGTCATGTAAGCGCGATTGTTATCCTTTGCTAGTTTGCTTGTAAACTCGCCGCTCTTCACCGCGAAAGTGTGTTGCTTATCCTACTGTATTCTCTGGTCCACCGTGACCTTCGAGTGTGTTGGTACGAACCCTAATTTGTGTCAACATACTTTTTGGCGACTCCGCTGGGGACGATCGTTTCGGCTCTACTTTGCAGCCGAATATACCTGCCCTAGCCATATTTATAATTTATCTATTATTTGTTTCACTTGATCGTTGTGTCAAAACGAAGCAGCAAATCGGACCTGAAGGACCGATTTTAACTGCACTTGCAAAGCACCGATCCTGATTGAAGCCTTGTCCACTGGAATTGACGTGAACCAAGATACCGATTTTTCTTGAGGCAGATATATCACAGTGGAGAAAAGTAATACATGTAAGTGTGTGACATATATATATACATATATACGTGCGGCTTGCTGCTACTGCAGGTGCTTGTTTACGTGGCGTCCAGTTTGATTATCGTAAAGATCAAACAAGCAAAAAAACGACGTATGGAGGCATACCAGAGTTCAGGTTCAGCGTACTACAATTACCCCGAGGTACAACTTGCAAATGCATCTCATTGTAATAATTATTTTGCAAGTGATATAAATTCTCATGTTGGTACTGCTAGTTATGATAATGCTAGATATGTTGCATCGGCTAATAATTTTAGTGACTATTATAATCAAGAGCCGATGTTTGATACAAATTCATTTGATTTTAATGCTACTAGCAGTACACAACATGTAAATCCATATTCATCGGCTCTAAGCTCACAATATGTGGTTCCATCACAAGTTAAGCCGATGGATGAGAGAATTGGCTATGATAATGCTAATTATTTTGCCAATTACTCTCAAAATTCAGCAACTTATGCCAATGATTATTCTCATAATTCGGCTTCTTATGTTACACCTAACTTAAGCCGAATTAATAAAAAATCAGCAAGGCATGTTGATGATAATACTCACAATTCGGCTTCGTATGTTACTCCTCACCATAGCGAATTAGTGAAATTTCAGCAAGACATTTAAGTGCTAAAACTTATGATTCGGCTTCATCTACTGCTAGCCGAATTCAAGAAGATTTAGCACATGCTAGAAATCCACCCGGTTCTTCTAAATGGAAGGTGCCCACTTATCATAGGCCATACATATTAGCCATTGATCACGTGAATTCTCCTAATGATTGGCGCGTACCTAATTTCTCTAAATTTAGTGGTGAAGATGATAAGACCATTGTCGAACATATTGGTATATATCTTTTGAATTGGGTCTTGCTAGTAAGGAAGATTATATGAGAGTGCGAAATTTTCCTTTATCCCTTACCGGCATTGCTTTTACATGGTTTATATCTTTACCCCAAAATAGTGTTCGGTCATGGTCTAAATTAGCAGAGTTATTCCTTGTACATTTTGAAGAGACCAATGAGAAAAGGCTGATTACAATTAAGACATCGGCCAAACGTGGATTACTAACAGATCCTCAAAAATCAAGTCTTGCTACAGAAAAACATGAAAAGCATCAGAAACATGCTATAATTGACTTTTCAGGAGCTAAAGGGGTTTGTGCGCTTATCTAGTGATTATTATATTATTGATGGAGATGAAACCCCAACAAGCACAAAGGAAGGGCTGCTCACCTACCCACAACCAACTAAGCCGATTTCCAAATCGGCTAGGTCGACCGCCACTACAGCTTGCCCACGATCGGCTAAACCGACTCTTCGGTCGGCCAAGCCGACTATTCCTACCACGTACCTTGAATCAGCTAAGCCGGTTGTCCAATCGCCAAGGCGATTCCGTTGTTGCTACTCGGTGTTCAGGATAGTGGAACCCGGCGCCCGGTCACCGAGCTGGCTTCTTCGGTTCCTGAAGCTGCCGATGTGTCTTTGGATGATTCGCACCTGATGTTGATCGTTCCATGGAGGTGAAACACCACATTATTCAAGTCAAGGATGTTCATCTCTCTAACATGATCAACAAGGTAGAAAACACAAATATTTTGCTTAAATTCCAATCTGGTCATACTATCTCAATTTCTACAGCTATTAGAGATATCATTGGAAGTAGGAGACCGATTGGTAATAGCAATTTATTTGTTTATGATAAAATAAATTCAGATTCTATTGGCCAACGATTATGTCATATGGCAAGGCCGATAATTCTAGTTTGTCAAAGCTACAGCCCTCAAAGAGCAATCTGTAAAGCTGTGGGCGAATGGATTGATGATAAATCTTATCCTTTTTTGTTTGCCTAGCTTTGAAGCCGACTCCATAAAAGAATCGGCTTGATAAAATAAAATATAGCTTTGACTTTACTTTTTGTGATCAGGTCTTTGATATCTTGTTGAAGAATAATTTTATTAGAATCATTGATCACAATGTTTTGCCATCAAATAAAAATTTAGAAGAGCTTACATATTGCAAGTGGCATAATTCTTATGATCATAATACATGTGATTGCAATTTGTTTCGTTGGTGTGATCCAATCGGCTATTGATAAAGGCCGATTGAAATTTTCTGAAGCTCAACAAATGGACCCGATTGGATTCAATCGGTCTTGATGGCAAACAGGTTTTGAATCATCTTGCATTAGCCGATTCACTCAAAGCTCAAAGCTCTAATGCCCAAGAGAGAGATGTGGAGGCCTCAAGTGGAGATGAGAATGTTGCCCAAAAAAGTGCAAATTGAAGAAATTTCAGGAGGACAACAATGTCGCTCCAATTTCAGAAGACACGGGGGCAGGTGAAATCTCTCCAGCCAAAACAAATGCCGATTGATTTTATTGAGCAAAAGAGAATCGGTTGAGGATCCTTCTTTGGAGCATGACTATCAAGATGGAAGAATGAAGAACGATGCTCATGATGCTAATGGAAGCAAAAGTCATGGCAAGCAAAAGCATAGAAGGCCGAAGCTTAGCTTCGAGGAACTTCTAGCTAAATATGAGAAGATAGGTGAAGCGAATATTGCCAATCGATCAAAGAAGGTCCAGCCATCAAGATTGTCTCCAAAGCGCCAAATCTCAAGAGTGGAATTGGCAAGGAAATAGATCTCAATCAGCAGCAACATATTCTCCTTTTGAGCAGCCAATTCCCGTGTCTTGTGAACCACAACCCGCATATTTTAACCCTTATTCATGGTGGGGCTGGTTTGATGAAGAGGCACATGTTCCATCATATTTCAGGCCACATTATATAGAGTATGCAGCTCCAAAACATTTAGAGAGATCATCATCTTATAACGACCGATTTACTATAAATCGGTCTGAGGCTCAAGCAAAGAAAAAAGCGGTAAAGCAAGTTTACCGTGTCAAGTATGATGGCCGAAAGAAGAAAAGTTCAGATCTGAATACCACTATTGAAAAGCCGATTACACTGTTGAAAAATCCGCTATCAATGGCAAAAGAACGGGGAAACCATCTATTGATGTTGTAGGTGCCAAATCTGAACAAAAGAAGGTGAAAGTGCCTAAAAACAATAAAGAATTGCCGCTGTCCAAAACAAAATCAAAACCGAGATGCTCAATCGGTTTACCAAAGTGGCAAGAAAAGAAGCTCCAAAAAGCTTAGTGCTAAGAAGCTGAAAGAAAGAGGCTTGGCATGGGTTCCTAAAAATAGTATTCAAACTCAAAAGGATGATGTTCAAGCTAGTGGTGCAAAAAAGGCGAAGGAGAGAAGAAGAATCAAGAAACAATTTCCAAGTGGGAAGGTTGCACCGGATCATCAAAATTATTGGTCATGGCATCATCCATATTCCCTGCCTATGCCTGTGTGGAATTCATCCCTAGGTATGCATGGTTATCCCTCATCTCCTTATTTTGATCCTTGGCATGGATCTTTATATTATGGTGGGTTGCCAAATTATTATGCTATCAATGATCAAGAACTGAAATATTTCGGTTATGCATACTCGTGTGGATGAATTCATATGGCCGGTACTTTGTTATCGCCCTTAGCATGCAACATAGCCGATGAATATTTACAACCATCGTGCTATTGGAAAAGCCCCTATGGAATTTTTAGTTTCATGACTTTAAGACCGGGGGGCATGATATACACGAAGAATTAAATTAGCTGATTATGTATACGCATGCTTTAATCGTGCCTCTATTTTGTTAATCAAATTTGGCCGATTAAGTGTGTTAATCGTGCTTTTTGTTGCTTGCATGCATATGGTCAGCGAGGGTCCGATCTTACCATCGGGCTAATTTGACATGGAACTTGTTAATAAATATGTATATTTTAATCTTGGCTTTTACTTATTTAGCCGATTAAGTATATGCATTTTCTTATCGTAGCTGGTGCCTAGTCATATTTAGCCAATTAAACATGTTGATCGTGCTACTGGCTATCTGAGCATTTAGTCAAAATGGCTTGGTCGATCATACGAGCGGGCCAAGCCGGCTGGTCACCTGCTGCTATATTGTAAGACCAGCTTAGCCGATCACAAGATCGGCCAGGACGGCGGTACTGCCGTGCGCCCTGTACCCTCCCTGGCTTACTGCTGCGCAATTAGCTAGGCAGCTCTTGGTGCCTTGGGTTGCTTGCCTTGTTGGTTATGATAAAGCTTGCCGAGCAAAGCTAGAGCCTGTACGTGAGACACATGCATATAGTGAGGAGCGTGCATATATGCTTGTATGTCCTGTGCTCTCAAACTTGCATAAAAGTGAGAGTAAATATAGTGCTGCTATTTTTAAAACAAGTCAAACACGTTGGTCTCTCCATCCTCCTGTGCATGTTCTGCTGAGCGCATGCTCATGCTGATGTTGATCGGCTTGGCCGATTTCTTAGCCCGCTTTGCCGATCATCCATCCTGCTATACTGATAATATATGCATGGAGGTTTGCATTTTGACAGGTGTTTAGGCGCCGGCTAAGCCGGCCATTCCTGTCGGCCTAGCTGGCTCCACGCAGCTAAGCAGACTATCTTAGTCAGCGTGGCCAGTCTTTCGGCTGAATCAGCCCCGGCGGCTAATTAAGCCGACTAGTGCAGTCGGAATTGCCGCCCCCTCGGGGTAGCACTGCTACTTTGCTTGGGGAAATACCAAATTGGTCTAATTCAATCCTTAGTGATTTTGGGACCAGTTTGGAAGTTGGAGTGACACAAGCGGCTAAGCCGACTGTTGCAGTCGGAATTGCTGCTCTCTCGGTGGGAAGCGTTGTTATTTCACTTGAGAGCGTCTCAAATCGGGCCAATGCAATCTCTAATAATTCTAGAACCGATTTGTGAGCATTTAACGCGAAGTGCTTCATAAAATTTTCTCACGTGTTTGGCAAGAGGCCCAGTGCTCTCTAAACAATGGCCGATACATGTATCGCCCAAAGAACAAAAATGGCCGATGTTTAACATCGTCCTTAGTTGCTGGATAGCCGATGTGACGGGTATCGTTGCTGTCTGGTTTCTTGTTTTTGATGTTTTCAGGTTCTTGCATGCTTCACCTGAAAACAGGGGGGCATATGTTGACACTCAAATATGTCCAAAGAAAGTTTGAGTGTCATGGACGAGTTATAATAACAGCTTACGGCCTCGGGAAGCTTTGCCGACCCGTCCGTGCGGCTTGCCGACCTCTCTCCGCGCAGCTCACCGATCTCCTGCACATCTTGGCGACCTGTCCGACATCTCGATGACCTCGTTATACAGCTCGCTGACTTCTCTGCATAATCCGCCGACCTGTTCTTGCAGTTTTGCGACCTCTCTATCTGGCCATATCAAGCTATCAGAGCCATCCGCATGAGGCAGAGCACATTTGGTACGTGGAGTCATCAGGTTCTGTCGTGCTGTGCATTGCTTTCTAGATGCACATATGTGAATGTGAATAAAAGAGGAAAGATAGGAAGGTACGAGGAAGACTTGGAGGCTCACGTACCAGAGAAGGAATATAATATTATTCAAAGGTATATCCAGGTGCAAATTACCAGTAATGCAAGCAAGGACATTTGCCGTGTATATGTGTATACGAGGCTGAATAGCTCTCATGCATGGATACGTCAGAAGCTATAGGCTAATGAAGGCAAGTGAAGGCTTCCGTGAAGGCCACGACGTCAAGCAACCCGAGGGCTTGTTCGGGAGGTCAATTAGGAATACGTAGATAAATATTCTACAGGACAACCGAATCGGTTCAGAGACAAACTCTGATTTGCACACGGCAAGTTAGCCCGTGTGTGTGTGTCGCCGAAGGCCACGCAGCCCTATAAATATAAAGGGTCACGGCAATTGTAAGGACAATCATCCAATCAACAAACAAACCAATCTACTACGTACTCTTTACCCTATTTTCTCCTTTCAACCTTCTACATGCTGTTCATCGCTTGATCCGACGACCAAGGATGGCGCCCTAGGCTTGCCGGCCAACCTAGGGCAACCCGACGACGCCCTTGCCCGACGGGTCCCCTCCCGGTGAGAGCTTCGGCGGCTCCTTTGCTAGTTTGCTCGGAAACTAGCCGTTCTTCGTCATGTAAGCGCGATTGTTATCCTTTGCTAGTTTGTTTGTAAACTCGCCGCTCTTCGAAAGTGTGTTGCTTATCCCACTGTATTTCTACGGTCCACCGTGACCTTCGAAAGTGTGTTGGTACGAACCCTAATTTGTGTCAACGGCTTGTTGTCTACGGTGCATGATTGGGCTGGATGTCCCGACACTTTCGACGGTCAACCTCTGGTTATGCAGTCTTCCTTGGAGACAACTTGGTGTCGTGGTCCTCCAGCGACAAAGACACCGCCTCTCGGTCCAGCGCCGAGGCGAGTATCGTGCTGCAGCAAACGGCGTCGCTGAAGCTACTTGGCTCACGACAGTTACTCATTGAGCTCAGCGTCCCCCTCGCCCGTGCTACTTTGGTCTATTGTGACAACGTCAGTGCTGTCTATCTCTCCAGCAATCCTGTGCAGCATCAGCGGACGAAGCACGTTGAGATCGACCTCCACTTTGTTCGAGAGAAGGTTGCCCTTGGTCACGTTCGAAGTTCTTCATGTCCCGACGACATCACAAGATGCGCCGAGCGTCTTCACCAAAGGGCTTCCCACTTCCTTGTTCCAGGAGTTTTGGTCCAGCCCGACCGTTAGCGATGCTCCGATTAGACCGAGGGGAGTGTTAGCATGATGTAATTAGGCCTGTATTAGAGAATGTAATTGGGCCCATGCGGCAGGCCTGAGAACCGCCCTAGCTGCCCCTATATGTAATCCCTGTGATCATACGAGGAAGACAATCAATCATTCCTAAACTTACAGTTTACATGGACCTCACCCACGCCTGATATTATTGTCCTGTTTTCATAGTGGTATGATGAAGTTACATAGCTGTTTCTTAGTGGTATGATGAAGTTACAAGTCCTTACCAAAATAAGAGGCAGTAAGAAAATCAAATTTTATATAACAAAGTTGTTGCTCTTTTTTTTTGAGGGAAGTTGAAAACATTTTTATGTATTTGGATTATGTTTTCAACTATTTAATAAACTGAAATGGACAATACAAGATAGTTATCCCTAAGCATACATTTATTTCAGTTCCCTGATCCTCTGCAGCTTTGATCAATTTGCAGCAAGTTTGATGAATTTGTCGCCGTTGAAAGGATCACCTATCCAATTCCAGTTACGACATGCTGACCAGCTGCCCTGTGCTTAAGCACTGTGTTTGAGAAAGAAACAAGGTATTCAATACAAACCCTTTACTACCTATATTCGAGACTTATTTTTTTTTCATCTTTGAAGTAGAAATAGAATGTTATTGAATAAAAAAGTTGCTTCAGCTATTTATATTCTTAAGGAATTATTTCTTCAGATCAAAATTTACCACCAACAAATAAGCTGTCATTGTACCCTCTGTTTGAAGAAAGTCAACTATTTCTTTTTAATCTTTTAAGTTGTATGTGTTACATATTGGGAAGAAACCTGCCAATGTTTTTGTTGAGTGGTTTTGTGGTCCACTGAAAAATGCATTAGTGAGGGAGCCGTTAGTGCATGAAGTATAAGAGTTAAAGAACTATCCCTCTTATTCATGAGTTTATTTGCAGAGCACTGTGACAGGATCGAATTCTATGTCCATTCATAAATGTCTTATATCTTATATGCAGTAAATGTCCAGACATGGTTAACATGTTTACTTTTTTTTGATTCATAAAATAATCCAACAACGCTAGGGAAGTCAGCAGCACATTATTTCCTGTCCGTCTCACAAAAGTTATGTTTATATTACTTACAAGAATATACCACACACTGAATTGAAAACTACACCGAATTTGTTCTTTCAAATTTAATCATAGATGAAATATAAATTGTGGTACTATCTCTGTTTTCGATCAAGTCATTAAATTCTGAAAATAAATCCTATAACACGATGCACACTTTGTGCATATGAAGAGACATCGGAGGAGCCGAGTTCGATAGTTCAATACAACAACCCATGAAGCGATACCTCTGTAACATAATTGGATTGTTTCTCATTACCCGTCATTGCCCAAAAATCAGCAATGCTATAAAAGAAATATTGCAATCAAGAAATAATTGTGATTACAATCCTTGATGATTACAAAGAATTAATTTAACAAAAATTATTGCTTCCCCGCAGCAACGCGCAAGAGAGTCCCCCCAGAGCAACGCCGGCTGAGAGTCCTCCTAGTTAATAGAATCAGATGCACCGACGAACGTCCCTGCAATGCGTGCCACGGCGTAGTCATGGCTACGACGCTTTTCTTTTACCTCACGGTTGAGCTTCATGATCTTGTGTGCCAATGACCCATGATGCTGCTTCCCACGCGCGCCACAGTCGCACACGGACTCTCTCCTCTGCCTGCGCCACCTCGCTTCCAGCACCCGAGGTGCTTATCCATATCCATCGATGGATAACTAGAACAAAAAAAATTCCAAATCATACATTTGATTAATATAAGGCCATACTAGAGCCGAGGTGTGTGGTCAAGGGCTCACAACGCAATGGCAAAGGCCATTGGTTTGGGGCTCACACTCAGGGGTTCAAATCCTGGGTGTGACACATTATCCAGGATTTTTCGGCGGCGCATTAAGTGGTAGGCGGCGTCCCGTCGACGAGACGCCTGCTTGTGGTGACTTCGGATTTTCCGGCGCGGCGCATTAAGTGGTAGGCGACGTCCCCGTCGACAGCGAGGCGCTTGTGGTGACTTCATAAACTTTTTAAGATTGCGGCTCAGTCCTTCGGAAGGTGCTCATAAGGATAGGGTTTTATGACGTGTGTTCATAGGGGTGAGTGTGCGTGCGTGTTGAGTGTCTGCGAGGTGTGTGATAAAAAGAAAATGTATCATTTCTAAGGAGGTGCCCAGGCCAAGACAATAGTTGAGGGGCTAAAAGTGGAGTTAATCCATCTAATAACTGTTTTGACTTATAAGGATTTAAATTATTACTTAAAATGTACTTTTTAACTAAAGGTTAAAATAAGAGTAAAATGCATGGCCGGTCCTTAAACTTGTTATCGTGTGTCATTCCGGTACCTAAACTCAAAAAGGGTGTTGTTTAGGTCCTTAAATTTTGTTTGGGTCTCATATTCATCCAAGCGGGTATGGATTTGTGCCCGTGTACACAAATAAAACCTGATTGCTTAGAATAAAAGAATAGGGGACTTTACTCAATAAAATAATTACTAGGTGAGATTCAAATACACCACATATTTGTGGCAAAAAGTGTAGTAGGTTTCATTTTAAGAATAAGTTGGACATAATTACGCACCATCTATATCTTTAGCAAGCGAGAAGCTAGAAATAGATGATGGAAGTATGGTCGAGAAAAGAACATCGAATAAGATTTTTTTTCTTTAAAACTTCTATTTCTAGATCCATGATGCAGCTACTGTATGGTCGTGATCAGGCAGCACGTGCATGATTGTGCCGGGCGGGCGTGGGTCAATGATTCGATCCATCGCAGTATATTGTATTGGTATATAATAAAGAGATGAAGTGATCAATGCAGAGCATTTGGTCAAGATATGCGGGAAGAAGTATGTGCAGCTTTTGCATACTGACGCATGCTGCTGATTTGCTGCAGCACACAAGATCGAGCATGCAAAGTAGCTAGTTATTAAGTTGTACTAGAACATTTGGCGCCCTTTGGGCGCCCTGCCGGGATTGAAAGAATAAAATAGCTTTAATTGTCATATATGAATAACAAATAGCAAATGAAAACATAAAGACTAACCAATAACTATAATATATCCATATATACTTTATTACAATTAAAATCAACTAAGTTTAAACCATGTAAATATATTGTACAAACATAAGGATTGTCAAATAAACATATGATTTTGCGATCTCTCCAAAGTTGGATTCAACAGAATCTTGTTCTTCACTTTGCATCTCTGTTCTTTCAACCATGTTCGAAGTTGTCACTTCCACAACCTAAAATTGGGTATATATGTTTTGATTAGAACAAGTCATTAAAACACTAAGCAATTAGATGCACATATACACTTAACTCGCACCTCTAGCCACATCAAAAACTTCAAAGCAGCCCCTCTAGCCACATCAAAAACTTCAGGCTTCTCAATTCTATTATTCTAGAACTCTCAGAGTGCAAGAACAATTGTCAATTGAGCATGAGTATGGATTTTGGTGTGACACCTCCTGATAGCTTCGACATGAATGTTCTATAGTTGAAAATTCCAGTATGATAGGGAAAAAAATCAACAATGGATACAAAAGGACTTCAAGTCATCAACCGTGGCTAACTCAAAACTGGTGCACAAACATCAAATTAGAATGAACCAATTAGAACCTTTTATCGAAGTCGTGCAACTAAAATGGAGGTCAATATTAGTGATTTTAACCATCTGTATATCCCAATCCCATGATCCATCCATTTTGCAGTTGCAGGCCACTTCTAATGAAAATGTGCTGTCACAATTTAAATATACATAATATCTATTCCTTGAAAAACAATCTCAGTAGCAATATTCACATGTTTAGATCATCACACGTTTAGATGGATAGGCAAAGAAATTCAAAAAACTTAACGAAGTTGTTGGTGCTGTCTCCAGACCTGCTTAGTCTCCATTGCCAACTCCTACTAACCACTCCCAAAGTAATTTTGGCAAGGTGTGGAAAAGAAAACAAACACGTTCAGATTCAGTTCTACTTAGGTGTGTAAAGAAGCAGCCATGGGAAAATTAGGATGGTGGGCCTTTTTGGTTCCGCTGCATCTAGCTTGCTAAATGAAGCTCTTCTCTCAAGAGTAGTGAGAATTCTCCACAAATATGCACTTCAGCTCTTGTGTCTAGTCACCATTTGTTCGGATGTGAACACTGAGGTAGTCATGTGTAGGTGCTGAAGTGATGGAGAAAAGGGTGCCTGCAAACACAAAGCCACAACAGGTGAATACCAAACTAATCGGAAACTAAGTAGATCGAGGAGATTCAAATCGGGAGTCATACAGACCATTGAAATGAAGAAATTATTGTACACTGTCCACTTCTGTACCGAAAACCATAGGGCATTAACATTGTTATGGTCAATGATGTGCTGGCACAAGGGCAGGGTTCACCTTGAACATTATCAACACTCCTGAGCTCATTGAAGGTGGATATATTAATGAGCAGGCTGTTCATCTAAAATGGAAATACAATTTACCTAGTGCTATAAAAGGGATGGTGACATGAATTTCAGGTTTATGTCTATAATATAACAATTCAAACACAGCAAAGTTAGAAATAAGTATTTTATTGACCAAAAGAGGCCTTTTTTAAGTTAACATTCAGAAGTTATTCACATCAGAATGTCAAGGAGCAAGAAGCCTAGAGATGATTGCTTAAAAAAAGAGGGGACTAAACCTGTGAAACTGAAATGAATGTAGGCACCTAAGGATACAAGCCACTGACCTAAAAAGCTGTTTGGGCAGTTGCTGAATGATAATCAACATGCCAAGGAACAAAAGCAATGATACTCTGCGTCTACTGTTGCAGGTATCAAGCATTAATCTCGATTATTTGAAAGGAGAAACCATACAAGGATTCAATCAGGTATCAAGCATTATTTCAACACACACTGTACAAAGGAACAAGAGAGACAGTCCAAATCAATTTAATCTTAAGTACTATAGATAAATACTAAAAATATCGAAGTCTGTTTAGATCTGCCACCAAAACTTGTGGAGTAAAATTTGAGCCAACACACCGGATCACATTTTAAATGTTGCCAGCTCGGGGTGAACCTGCAATCTGTGACATTTGCCCAGCTTGAAACAAGTCCGCCCAATCTATTATCAACTTGAAGACAACTGTTTTAGCCTTTGAGCAGCTTTTATGTTTATGTTTTCACACCCATCCACTCTGCTTTCAACCTGAACTCGGCTCTTTAGCCTTTGAGTAGCTTGTTGTATTTATTTTCAGTTTCTGTCAGCAAATGGAAGCCATTCAGTTTAGTTATTCTCAACCTGAAGTAGTGAAGTTACTTCTCAAAGCATTAACACTGGCTTACTTACAATGATTTGCTACTGGCTAAGGAGCATGTATGGTTTAATATGTGTACGCCACATGTACAAGTCATAACCTACTCATCGATCACATGGTCCTCTTGCCAACACACAAGATCAAAGGTGCACATAAAAACAAAAATAACTATTCTGCCAAAAAAACTACATTCTAGGGATGGGACAAATAGATATTTTAGAAAACGATATTCATCAAACAAGCAGGTGTTTCTTCCTGTAAAATAAATTTCATGTCAGTACACCTCAATTGCTGTTGATTGTCAAAAAGTTCTGTTCACACCAATGTTGTCACTGTTCCCACGTAGCAATAATTTTCATCCATACAATGGCTAACACGAGTACTAATTCTAAGATCATAGATAGCAGTCCAAACCCAAGAAGATTGGAAGATCAATGAAGAGTGGCGGGGTACAACATAATTTTTTCATCTTCCATGCTCTACATGCCAGTGAAACAAATCTTTCGCGCTAATTGTCATGTTCAAGATAAAGTGAAATTGCAATCCACCAATACACGCTCGAACTGGACTCTTCCAAACTACAACTAAAATAATCACGCAACAAACAAATCACAGGCAACATCTGCTGGCAAAAATACAGAAGGGACATGATAAGTTGATAATTCAAGAGATAAGCATATGGGAGAACATCACAGAAAAGACCTTTTTTCTCGTGACGCACACAACGAAGAACGTGAAAATCCTGGGGCTCAGGTCACGTCCCCATCTCCGGCACAGCCCAGCTGCAACACAGCAAGCTGCAAGGATGACACAACAAGAAAACAACCATCAAGCCAAAATCGTCCATTGCAAACACACAGTCAAGAATGGTGTGGTGCGGGCGTTTAGATCTGACGAACGGAGAGAACTGGGAGAGGATGAGATGGAGGATTTTGGATGGGGTTAGGGTTTCGCAACAGGGAGGGAAAGGGAGAACATTAGTTGGACGGAGGAGATACGAGGTGGAGACGCTGATCCGGGAATCGGAATCGGAAGCAGAGCTAGGAGAAGCCGATGGAGAGGGAAGCACAGAGGCCTTGTTGTAGTAGACGTTGAAGCGCTTGAGCTGGAGGTCGGAGTCGCCGCCGTAGCAGCCGGTGGTGTCGATGTCGGTGCTCTCAGGCACACCAGCTCCCAGCGGCGGTGGGAAGGACCGCGTGGGCCTCTACCGCCGCGGGCGCGAAGCTCTGGCGGGCGCCCTGCGAGGACCGAGGGCGTGAGCTTCGCCAGCGTTCCTCCGCAAGCGGGCGCGAAGCTCATGTGGTCGGGCGCCACATCGCGAGCCGCCGCCGAGCAAGGGAAGGGAGGGAGGCAGCGATGGAGGGAAGGGGAGGGAGAGAGGGTGGCGGCGCAAAGGAGGGAGGGAGGGAGGCGGGGGAGGAGACACACAGCTGGGGGGGGAGCGAGCACCACGCAGGGGGTGGCGGCGTGTCAAACAGGGAGAAGGCCACCAATGCCTGAAATGTTGTGGTGCGAGGAAACCCGGGTGACTTTTAATAACCCCGATTTCCATTCATAGAGCTAATAATTAGCTTGTTCATTCAAATATATCTAGTCTAGCTAATGATTTAGATCCCTAAACAATGCAATTCTTGAACAGTGCCATGCTCTAGTATACCAAATTTGACCAATTATAAATACATACATATATAGAGTATGTGGTTATACATATTTTATATACCACAGTAGTGGTATTTAAGTAATATATTTAAAAATATGGATTCCTATGGAAAAAATGTCACGTAGTACAATGTAAGGTATCTTAATATGAGCATATTAACATACTCAAACTAATAAACAAGTATGATGACGTACGAGGCCGCGCCGTCTAGGCGGCCTCCCGAGGATGTTCACGTAAACCTTATCTCGATAGCCGTTGGATGAAATTTGATGAATCAATCTGGTTCTATCGTTTGTGTGGCCTTCATATGCCATTTTTTTTTTTACAAAACCATCTATTATTGCACTTCATCCACTCTGACATACAATGCGTAATAGTGCAGGCGCTAGGCACTCATGCGAGCTGCAAGTTGCTTGATCATGCACTTGGTGCATTGATGCAACACCAGATGATCCTTTTCACGGGCCATACATGCCAATTCAATGAAGTTGTTGCTGTCACTGAAGCTGCTGCCGGCCAGTACGTAGAAAAGACAAGGCCTCTGCTGCTTTTGGTGCTTCGTGTCTGCATCCTTGTGTACATCATGGATCAGATATGCAGACATGTGCACGCTAGGCTCAGGTTGATGGGTACACCCTCCGTCCCTTTGAAAGTGTCGTTTGAAAAATATATCCCTCTCACAAACACGCTTCCCGAGCGACACTTTCAAAGGGACGGAGGGAGTACCGTGGTAGGCTCAGGTTGATAGGTATCATCTACTATAATTACATAGAAGTGACATCTCGACATCTACAAACATTCATTTACTCCACTCCAAAGCATCTGCGCATGTAATTAAAGAGATGGGACTTGATAGATGTGGGTTAATGAAATGGGACCGTTGATGTGGATAGAGCACATGTGAGTTTGTTGTTTACTCCCTCCGTCCCTTTGAAAGTGTCGTTTGAAAAACATACCACTCTCACAAACACGCTTCCCGAGCGACACTTTCAAATGGGACGGAGGGAGTACCATGTTAGGCTCCTTGATAGGTACCATCTACTATAATTACAGAGAAGTGACATCTCGACATCTACAGACATTTTACTCCACTCCAGCATCTGTATGTAATTAAAGAGATGGGACTTAATAGATGTGGATTAATGAAATGGGACCGTTGATGTGGATAGAACACCTGTGAGTTCGTTGTTTACTCTGAGTGTGGACCAATTTGATTGGTCCAATCATTGATACATGCAGCAATGTGAGCAATGGCAAGTGGTCGCCTCCTTCTTGGCCCTACTTGATGTACCGATATCACATGTACCAACACTTACAACATTGTTGCCTTTGTTAGGATATAGCAATTCATTACACCCACCGTCATACAAATAAAAGTCTGTTTTTTGACTTCTACGATCATTGTTTGATCATGAGTTTTATTTAAATTTTTATGCAAATAATAAAATAAATAAAATATTATGAAAGTATCACTAACGATAAAATAAGTCATAACAAAATGACTAAAAATTTTTAAAACTTTTTGAATAAGATAAACAGTCAAATAAGAATTGTAAAAGTCAATGACTGACTTTTATTTGTGAGATGGAGGGTGTATTTCTTTTGTTTGGCCTTTTTACCTCTGGAGCACATGATGTGATGTATCTTTGATGTCGTCGAATTAAGGCTCTTTGTCTTATCCCTATGTTAGCATCTCTTTGTATTATCCCTATGTTAGCATTTACACGCTTTGTTATGTCGTTAATGATTGCACGTGTTGATGGTGTATGTCCCTCCCTATTTATAGAGGCATCCTAGGCAATCGTCCCATCGCGATTGCACATACACCAGCACTAGGCTATTGAGAGGCTACAATTATCTGGTTGTGAAGGTCCTTGCTAGCGTGTGGTAAATAACACATCATGGTGCGCAAACGATTATTTGCATGACATGTCTCTAGACGATTGGTGGTGCCACGTAGACGTCCTTTAGCTTAAGGGGACTATTGAAACTTTTACTCTCTCCACCTACCATGTAATCCCACCCAATGTTACGTTTGAATCTAAATGTGTCGCTTGCTTAAACTCAAACGTATCGTAGACACTTATTTACTACATATTTTTTTTTCTTGAATACTTTTCTTTGCATATTTCTAAATATTTCTATACCAAATAATCACCTGCAGCGAAGCACGGGGCAGCAATGGCTAGTGTTTATTGAAGACGAGAGTAATTACTCCCAGGAGAAAATACACCCTTTTACTATATATTTAGACATAGTATATATCTAGGTATCGAGACTATGTTTTTAAAAAAAACTTAAAACGTTTTATAATGTGGAATAAATGGAGGACCTTAGTCCTTTTATGGCAAGGCGCTGGGTTACATGCCGACGAAGATGAATCAACTTAAACCATGAGGTCGAGCAACTACACGCATTATTTGAAGATAGCAACGTTGACCGGGAGGCTTCTCGGGGCCATAATATAATAAAAATAAAATAAAACGTAATGCAAGGACAAGCCCCCGCCAACGGGCAACACCGCCACACACCACACACCAAGCAGAAACAAAAGTCGCACAAGTTACGCGCAGATATTTGGCAAAGCGAAATCCGATCAATCAATTGTTGCTCCAACACAATGGCGCCTAACGTAGAAAGCATATATACCACCCATGTAACAAAGGGGGCTAAGTGATGCGGGGAGATGAGCTAAGAATCACATACTTTTTACAAGTTACAACAACATTTCCGTAACTACATTTGACAAGTTAGCAATCTTCTACGGAGTATAGTACAACCACGACAAGGTTCACCGATGGGGGCACTCGCTTAGTAATCACATGAATATCTAGAATGGGGTCACCCCATGATATTATTTTTTGGGATGAACTCATTCCTCATGGTTGCCATGTGCTTGTATGGATTAACTAACTACAAACTCAAGACCAAACAAAAATGTGAGTAACGAGGGTGATGGTTCACCCGCTCCTCAAACCACACACCACCTAACTTTCTCAAAGATTATCGCTTCCTTAGTGAAGTCAAGGATCGGCGGAATTGCTTTGCAAGTTCTTGGAAAAACTTGACATTTGATGGTTTTGTTACGCCCACCGCAGACTTGAAATGTCTCATTGCTACTTCTCGGATGTCAAAGCTCTCCCGATAAAAAAAAGAGTACTCTATCAAGTAAACTTCTAACAAAGACCAAGTGAAAAAAATGCATATGCTCGTGCCACTAGATTGGGAAGAATGAGTAGCATACATCAAGTGCGAAAGACTCCCCCCGCAGATAAGCTTTATGTCGGCGCCGGTGTAGCCTTACGTGAGTCTAGCAAGTTCGTTTAGATTCATGTCAAGACCGCATGGCATCTTTGCGTGTATGAATCAGGAAAAATATCGCGCGACGGTCGGCTTCGTTTGGTGGTTGCACATCTAGCACCCTATCAAAACGACCTAGGGCATATATCGATCTCAAAATTAGATCAAAGGAGTGTAACAAGCACTATATGTGTAACACCGTAAAATCAATTTAATCACCTGTTCAATGTACATAGACTAAATAACAATTCAACCAATAACTTTGGCCTCGAAGTGCGGGATCAATTTTATCGGGGCGATTTGTAGCTGCAATACTTAATGCCAACTCTCTGTTCCAAACCTGTTGCCACGAATAATTATGCACCATAAAAGTTTTCTGAGACCAATAGGAGCATGTATATAGAAAAGGTCATCAGCACATTTCAACCGCATATGGCTAGAACCGAACAACATTATTTGCAAATATCATAATCAGATGTTTGATGCTTAGCTTATGTCCGGGCAACAAAATACATAATTTTTACTTGCCAACCTCTAATGACATGCTTGCCACACTTTAGAGTGTAGTGAAGAAATAAGTCGATTATATTAGAATAAAAACACGATAGTAAATTATGCATCATAAAAGTGTAGATGTTAGACAGATTATGGGCCTAGTGTGCGGACTGTTTTCTCCTAGGCCAATGGGGGCGAGGTGCAATCCAACACTTCTATAGGGCTAAGGGTAGCTTCCCTCACTGTACCCTCCCACCCAAAGTATAATAAATAATTCACACATATCTCTATGCTTTCGGTAGAGATCAACGAGGAAGCTTGTATAAAATAAAATAAAATAAAATAAAATAAAATAAGATAAAATGGTTATCGACACCGCCCCCAACGTGCATAAGGACAAGCAAATGGCTAATACTCCAACTGAATAACATTTCTTGGAAACATCATAATCAGATATTTGATGCTT
This sequence comes from Hyparrhenia diplandra, assembly GCA_015847255.1. Classification (NCBI taxonomy): domain Eukaryota; kingdom Viridiplantae; phylum Streptophyta; class Magnoliopsida; order Poales; family Poaceae; genus Hyparrhenia; species Hyparrhenia diplandra. The sequence goes on from JADLZK010010274.1 coordinate 225,506, forward strand.
GGCTTATGTACGATCAACACTCAACGTAAAAACATTATTGTTATTTGGGAACCTCTAATCACATGCTTTAAAAATATTTTAGCGTCTAGTGAAAAAATAAACAGATTAGAATAAATCCTAAGGCAATTGTTAGTGCGTTTATGAAAAACCGAGATTTGAAAGAAGAATTTTACGATGAAGTGTTAAAACTCACCATCCATTTCCACAAGCAACCGATCGAGGACCCCTATCGAGAATGACGTGCCATCATTTTCTTGCCCACGAGTTTCCGCAAGCCCATCTATTTCATCGAAAAAAAAATAATATTGCGGGTGCATTAGCCCTCGCCTTTGCAAATAGCGATCTCACTTTGCCTTTTCCGAGTCACCAACCCATTTCTTTGAAAAGTTCGGGACCCTTAACAATGACAAGGAAGTTCAGTTTTGCTTGGGAAGGCTGCCGGCCGACGAGCCATCAAAGTCTTGCCGCGCAACTTTGGCGGTCCTATCATTAGCAATCCTCTAGGGGGTCGGATCCCTAAACGCTCAAATGCTTCTAGGCATTTTTGTGGTAGTGGATAGCTTCAATTAGCTGCTCCTTGACACTCAACCGACCACCAACATCTTCCCAACGTACCTTCGGAAGCTCAAGACTAACTCCGTACACAACATGATTAAGCAATTGGCATTTTTTTTCACACAGACCACATATATAGATAGGAATTGTCATAAAAGATGCCTATGGCCTTGCGGTGGATAGCAATGATACCTCGCGCATCGCACTTGGTCTAACTTTTGTTTTAGCCTTGTCAAAATCCTTAATGGTTACTAATAGTGGTATTTCATCCGTATCATCATAAGACTCGCTACTTTTTATGTTACCACCCTTCATGCCCGGCAACATCTTTCGATGACATGGTCAAGCGTGAGAAAGATGAAGATAAAGAGCTTGGATCATCGAGTATCTTGACTATTACACTTATCAAAACTACGGCCCGGGATGACCAAGTTGTTGAGTTGAATTTTCTTTTAGGGTCGATGTAGCGGTGCGAGCACTCAATGCAACCTCATTGCATAGTGCCGCTAGATCAGCACCCACAAATCCATGGGTCGCTAGAGCGGCAGATTCAAGTTCTTCATTCTTGAGAGAGTGATGAATTCCAATTAGAAGGCGGCCAAGTATGTCCATCCTCCGTCCCGGGGATGGCACTCCCGCAACCCAGTTTGAAGGCAACAAAGCATGATTAACCCTGGTTTTAAACTCAAAAACATATCATTTGGACAATGATGTTGAATTGAAGGCATTAAATTTAGTTTCACCTATAAGTGGATGGCCAACCTTAGTGTCCCAAAAAAAAAAAAACCTTAAACTTAAATTTACGAAAAACACACAAATAATCACTTACTAGAGATGACAAAACTTACGATTACAAAGCAATCCATTGGTTTTGGTTATAAGTTTAAAATCTTGGCCGATCCTAAATGCATTATGCTACTTCATAAAATCAAAAAGCCAGGTTGCTATACATTTTACACATTCATAAGGGCTTCATTTTAGTTGCGGGCATTAATTTAAACAGACATGGAGTGTTGTGGAGTAGACTACTAATATAAGCATGGAGTGTTGTGGAGTAGACATCATCCACGACCATTCGCATTAGAAATACAAAGCATCGAGCATTCTACCTATTTCAATTTCTTTATCCAATCTTCCGGGACGTCGCAATGCGGGGTCAATACTATCGAGCCGATTTGTAGCAGCAATCAAGAGAACACGATCACTAGGGCCAATCTCATCCATCAGTTTTAAGAGAGTGGCTACCATTCTAATAGATAACTCCTCACTCCCATCCTTCCTTGATGGAGCAATTGCATCCAATTCATCAATAAATATCTAATAGCAACAAAGATACATGGTACTTGTTATGAATGCTATCATGGTGGGATAAGGATCCTAATTAGGATACCAATACTTCAAATATATAGCATTACTCCTTGCCAACAAAATAGTTCAAACTATCACTTTGGATAATCAAAACATTTCAATGTATGACCCGACTCATGCAATGTTTCGAGAGAGGATGAATCAGACAAGTTGGTAACAGAAAAGTCGAAACCTTAACCATAGCGGAAAAAAAAATTTATTAAAAATCGAGTTTCAATTATGAGAAGAATGAAGGAGGTGCTCCTAACTAGGAGCAATGAAATATTATAGGCAAGTTAGTCGCTTTGGTAAGACACTTCGTGCTCAATATTGATGCTTATTGCTTAATGAGCATAGCAATAGAAACAGGCTTCAACGAATCTGTTGCTCGTAAGATAGAACATACGAGTGAAGAATTCAGCGTCCCTCAATCATTGGGGGCATTTTGCATTGAGAATAGAGGAAAAGGATGTATAGTCAATCAAAATAGAAGATAGTTTTGCACAACCCATCAAAATATTAGAGCATCTTGGGCTCAATATCATAGTGTTACCCTCCGGAAATAAGTTGCTAGTGAACACTTCATGTTGAATACCCGAGTAGGTATCATTACAAAACCAATTTAGTAAATAAAGATTTTTTTGTCCTAATAAAATGGGATTTTTGATGTTATGAATTATGGTATTAGCACTTTAAGATCTAACTCTACTACTACTAGGAGCCCGAATTCTTTTTGCGGTTGACATATCGTTAAAGGTAATTGCAAGTCAATTATTTAAAGAAATTCTAACCACGCAGGTGCCGCTTGTTTGGCTGAACCGAAAACATCATACGTAGATTGCTCGCTTTCTCCATAATAATGACTAATGATCTACGGTCCATTGATTGTAAATAGGTTGACCCGCATCATAGGCACGGGGAAGAAGCAAGAGAGGTTTTCCCCTGTTCCGGGAGGACCATAAAAAGAAGAATACCTTTGTATCTGCAGACAATCAACAAATTGCAAAATTAAAACCATGAACTTTTATGGCTGAATACGGTGAGAAGTGTATATCCTGTTCATGCAATACCTTGGCGGACCAATTTGATCGGCTAGTGAAAATGAAATTATTCCTTTTATGGTTTCGACTCTTTAGATAACCCACCAAGTGTTGGACCATGATTGGGATCTTCATTTCTTTTGTCATCATGCTCGTAAAGTTTCGATGGTAAACCCGGCTTATCTAAGGCAAGGCGCTTTGTGCGAGATTTAATCGGATAAATGAACTTTTGTGGTTCCATCAACAAGGAATAAAACGGTGTTTCACAAGATTTAGTTGAATCCTCCGCATTAGACGGTGTATTCCCTTTCTCACATGAAACATCTTGTGAAGAACTATCGGTTTCGCTCCCATAACCACAAACAAAGACAGTTTTCCACATATTGAGAGGGGAACAAAGTTTCCTTTAAGCAAGTGTCTACCATTAAGCCACCGTACTCTTGAAGTATGCAACAACTCATTAACTTTCTCATCCGCTAGTGCCGATCTTGCAGTGGTTGGATCCAAGCACATTGAAGAGCCACTACTGGAAGCAAAGTGATGGGATTCCTTCTTGGTGGGGTTGAAGGACTCCTCTTAGGTGTCTCCATAACCATTGTGCTTCTTTCGAATGGTGGTCGACTCGATTCAATGCCATTGGAAGATCCAAAGATTAGGTGGAACTAGACTAAGATAAAGATTCTTACATTTCATTACCCGTAAAATATGAATATCATCACTATGCTTTGGGGCCCGAAGTGTATACAAGGGGCTAATAAACAACGATCGACCTACCAAAGGGTGTCCCAAAACACAAGCAAGATCCCAAGAGAGCCCGATACCATTCTTTGGGACCTAGTAAGATAAGCCAGTCAAACTTCAACAATTTGTTATGCTTGCCAATTAGACATCGGGAGAAAAAAGAAACAAACGAGAAAAAGACATACCTCACGCGAGGGGAGAACTGTAGCAACCACAAAGTTTTTTCCCGGCTTCGCCATGCATGAGATCATTGTCCGGATCAAGATCAAAGAATCATTTGCATTCCTCAAACAAATTAACTAGTGGGAAAGCCTCTAACCGATCTTTGCTTGACGAAATTAGTGAGACCTACAAACAAGGAAACACACCTCGGCTTAGTTATTGAAAAAAAAAAACATGCATGGAAGTAAACAAGTAAGTTTGTGCTTGGGTGGAACTCGAAGTTGGTTTCACAATCGAGAATAGTATAACCACCAATTGTTATGGTGAACGATGGTACAAAACTACAAAAGAGAATCAAATGCATGTACAATCTCAAGAAAAAAGGAGTCCTTGAAGATGACATCTCGCCGCCCCATGCGGCACAGCGGTTTCGAAGGCCACCGTGACCGATCTTGAGCTGCCCTTCATCATTGGCATTTGAAGCAATCTTTGGTTCAAGATGGGTGAACTATGGGCTTTGCCTAGGCCCGAGGACCCATGTTGCACACCGATGCTTTTGTTCGGCTACTTTGTCGGGCTTTTTCTTTGGATGATCCGAAGCACGTAAATGAGTTTTGTTCAATGGACGAGTCTCCGCCTTAGTTACGCTTGCAAGGAAACGGCTCATATCTCTAGGTGGAAGTTAGATGTCCATGGATGTCCAATGGATACCCTCTAGTTCAAAACAATGAACTAGGAAGAGATGGTCCCTCACCAAAATTTGAATTTCTAGGTCAATTGTCAAAATCCATGGATGTCCAAATTAGATTAGGCTTCCACCTATGCTCATATCCCATATCCGGAAGCACCGATTCCCTGTCGCGAGATAGGGGTGTTCTCTGAAAACCATAGTTGTAATCTTCTTCCTTTCCAATAACTTAACTTTTCGAACTATGTACACCTCCTATGGTCCGAAAGCAATATATTATGGTGGATAGCGCTCCCTCCCCCCGATTGAAAAGAAAAATAAAATGTGCACATTTCGGTTGAGAACATTGACTCTGCATGCATATCCGATGGGCTCAAGCCACCTTGACTCTCTACCGATTACTCAAATTCAAGAAAATTGGACCTCATAAGACCTGGATTGATCATTAGTTCCCCTTATGCGGTGATGAATTCAACCTCCCTCGCACAAATGAAACAAGTACAAGTTTGAGCGAGCAACGATTATGTCCGCAACGGAGTTGGTCCACACTAACAATTTTTGCAAAGGCAATTCTAGTCAGAACGGGTTGCTCCACACTAACAATTTGCGAGAAGGGAGCGGGGGAGGAGCTACGGAGACGAGGCACCGGGCCGCATCCGGCGCCGACCATAGCGGACTCGGAGAGCCGAGCCTCCCAAGAGGCCGCCGCGGCTCTTGTCCCCGGGTCCCACGCCGGCGACGGTGCCGGCAAAGTAGCCGCCCGCCGCCGCGTGGCACGCAGCCGGAAGCTGCGGCACAAGGGGCGGCGGCGGTGATGGATGGGAGGTCGGCGCTCTCGCCGTCCATGTTTCGGAGTTGCGCGAGGGGCGGCGAGGGGCGTCTGCGGGGCTGCCGCGGCGCGCGACGCCGACGAGTGCTTGTTTTTCCCCTTGGACTTGGAAGGAGGCATCTCGGGCTTGGCCGGGCAGGAAATTTGGGCGCGGCGGCGGGCGGAACTGCACGGCGGCGAGCCGCGAGCCTAAAAACTGGGGGAGGCGGGGGGGGAGGGAGCGGGTAGGACGCGGCGAGTCCGGTTCGGCCCTTGGGCCGAAATGAATGGGCCCTTTATATGGGCTTGAATCCTCTAAAATACCGGACCAAATACTCTATAAAAATATAAGAAAAAAAAAAAGTCTATGTTTCCTCCCTCATCACGAAAGTTCTTTTTTTCTCACTTAATTCCAAAACTAGGCACCTTCTCAACTTTTTAAACCGTGCATTTTACCTTCCTAGAGCGGTTTTGCTACAGGCGATAGTGGTTTCATCCCTTTTTATTTATTTATTTTAGATGAATCTTTGCAAAATCACAATAAATCGGAAAAATCATAAAATGGAAAAATTCAATTTTTGGACTCCACATGAGTAGCTCTACACATTGAACATATAATATGTTTCGCCATTGATTCTTTAGTACAAAGTTTTTGCTATGAAGGTTTAGCTTTTTCTTTTTATTTATTTTGGCTCAATCTTTAAAAAATCATAGTAAATTATAGAAAAACATAAAATTGAAAGTCCAATTTTTTTTAGATCCACATGAGCATATGTACACTTGAATATAATATGGTTTTATTTAGTATAAATTTTTTTGTTGTAGCTTTATATCTATTTTTTACGTAATTAATTGAAATAATCCATATTTGTTGCTTTTATAATTATTTTATTGGACAAAATAATAGCATATTATATGTTCACTATGTATATCGATCATGTGGATTCCAAAAGACTTAAGTTTTCTATTTTATGATTTACTATGATTTTTCAAAGATTCGGCCAAATAAAAAAATAAAAAGACAAAGTCTTCATACCAAAAAGTTTGTACTAAAGTACACCATATTATACATTCACTACGAATATCTACTCATGTGGAGTGCAGCAAAATTAGATTTTCCATTTTATGATTTTTCTACCATTTACTATGATTTTTTAAAGATTCGGCTGAAATAAAAAGAAACCAAAGCACCTCTATAGCAGAACCACCATTTACTGTAGCGAAACCGTTCTGGAAGGTAAAAATAGACGGTTTCAAAAGTTGAGGGAGGTCGTTTGCCCGATTTTGGAGTTGAAGGAGTAAAATCTAACTTTCATGAAAGTTTTTTTTTTTTTTTTTTTTTGTTGGGGTGCGGTGGGGGGTGGGGGGAGTGGTGGTTTTTTCCAAAATTTAAGCACATAGAACTAACCATACAATTCACATATCACTTAATTGGCAAAGTCTAAATGACAAATTCCCAAATGAGATGATACTTGAAGGAGGTACTTAATGGTGCAGCATTGATATTTGATACATAAAAAGCATAGCAAAATACGAGGACTCGCAGAAGGCAGAACATACCCATACAAATCACATATCGTCCATTGCAGGATCACAAAAGGGAAATAAGGTACTAATGTCGTCTTGATTCTCTCCATTTTCGTAATAGTCAATATACCTAGTAAGATTGTCCAGTGGAGGGCTGGAGGCCACAGAGCTACTACAGCTCGGATGTGGCGTTCATGAGCCTGGCAAAGCTCTTTCGATAGAGAGCAGTCTATATGGAAAGACAAACACAGGGACTCCTGATATAACATGTCACGCGTTAACGTACCACAATGATAGGTTTTACTGATAGTGCTGCAATACTAATTCCTTACATTCACATTTTTACTGGTGCAAGACAATACACATACCCCAGGACTCTTAATATGATAAATCCTACAGCCATAGTTTTTACAGATAAGACACCACACTACTGGGAAAGAAGGATCATTGCAGCAGACCAATAGTTCTTGTTGAATAACCATGCATGGCATCCCTCTCAACAACCACAAAGTCAGAGCACCAAATGGATGGCATTGTCATCCTGAATGCTATAATCCGCCGGGTACGGCTACCGCCCGAGTTGCTTGCCCGGCAAAGATACACCAGGCGTTCTTTGTATGGGCGATGGCCTTCAACTCATAGATCCTCACCTTGACATTGTCAATGGTATCTGAGCTCTCAACATAAAGAGGTAGGATACTTCCATCTTGCATAATCACGAAGATCCGCATTGTACCACTTGGGGACGGGTGGAGGACAAGGAGAAGGCTGGACTCCTCACAAATCTTCAGGTCAGCCAAGGTATGGTCATCCTCCAGTTGTTTGAAGGAAAAGATGAGACGCTGTTGACCCTTGGGAAAGCCCTCAGTTTCTTCAATCTTGGCCTTCAAGTAGCCAATAGTGTCTAAGCTGCCAACCTCAAGAATCATGGACGTGCCTACTCGGCGTCTACACTACAAAGATTTGCATCTTGTCTTCGAGGTCAAGCGTGGATTCATGCTGGATCCCATAATCTGCCAGAAGGCATCTGATGGGTGGACCTCGAGGCATATTGTCCTGCCAGTGGGGCTCTTCACAAAAATCTGCATTCTGAATGAACACACCAAACATCATGATTTTTTTAAGACAAAAATGCTTTCTTACAGTTTTTATTTAGGCTATACAACAACGCACAAAAAGAATGCCAACAATTCCAATAGGCAGTAGAAGTAAAAACCCGTTATCCAAAAGATCTACTGCAGTAAGAACCCGTTGTTTATACATAACAAGGGGTCACAGTAAACCTAGCATACAAGTCTGGAGCAATCATTGAAATTTAAAAGATACAAGGTTCACTCAGTTTTCAACATTGAAGAGATAACATGAATATGCACTTTGAATTTAACTGGACACGTTTCTACTGGAATAGATAGACAACAGTCAACGGCCAAACCAGCCAAGAAGACTGTTAACCTTACAGAAGCCAGCGCACACTTCAGAGTTGCTACAATGCATCGATCTAATTGAAAACACAGATTATGCAGCCCTTAGTTTCCAACAGCAACTAAAATTAACAGCAGATGCTTTCAATTTGCTTTTATTTAGGCTATGGAACAATAGCTGAAAACGCAACAACAAAAAAACAGGCAGTAGAAGAGTGAAGATAAATCTACAAAGTGGCACAAGGTTGGCCAATAGATTTTCATTCATTTTTGTACATGAGAAATATAATTTAAAAAAAAAAGAATCTAATTAGTTAGATTCCGGGGCAAGGACATATACCAAGAATTCTTATCTAATAATATACTCCAGTGAACAATTTTTTTCGATCTAACATTAATCCTAAAATCCAACAGAATATATGGCTCCTATGGGGTGGACGGACAACCCAGGGAAGGATAACCCCCGAGCAAAATTCCATGGCAGTTAAGCTTCCCCGAGACGAAGTCCCCCACCGGGATCTTCCCCCCGGATGTTGTTTGGGAACCAAGGGGTAAAACTCCCCTGATAACAAAATGTCTCAAAAACTAAAAAAAAAAGGATTAACAATCAGGAAAAAAAAAAAAGAAAAATATGAGATACTGATGAAACTGTATCAAGTAGCAAAAGGACAAAGTAATAAATTCATTTTGATCCATAGACATATAGATATTTAATATTAATGACTATGGTTCATGCAAAAAATCAAACTAACATCCATCTAATTTGCTTGATGGCTCAATAGTCCTTCTATCATGAAACAATAATGGTGGGAGAGAATTACAAAAAAAACAAAAAAAAAAAAAAAAAAAAAAAAAAACTGTTCATCTTCATTTTCTAGATGCCTCAATTTCCTGATTATTTCCTTCCTATATTCCATAATCTTGTTCCTAGAGCAAATTATCAAACATTTACAAATAGGCCAGATCTTAGGTATAGGATGAGTATGCTGCTAATTCAGGAATGATTAATGTGTGTAGCAGTACCAATTAAATAAGGAGGAAAACACTCAAGAATGGATAAAACACCAAGAATGTAGCATAAGATAATTCCGTGCCTAAAAAAAATTGAAGTGGAGATAATAGGAACAACAATAATGCTAGCTCTATCACAACAACAGGATTCCAAAAAGCAGCACTAAGCACATGCTTCAGCGAGCTGAAGCGCTAAACAGACAGGTAATGCTTCACTTTGGGGCATAAGCACTCCCAAAGCCGCACAACCGCCTTGGTGGAGCAGGGACTGCTGGGTCCTGCTGCCCGCCGGGGCCAGGTGCCAGCTTAGGCGGGAGGGGAGTGGGAGGTGTGCACGAAGCGTCGTCGGCCGATGTGCGGAGGACCGTGAGTCGACTGGTGAGAGGCGGGAGGGGGAGCCACTGAGTGTTGCTGCCATCTCCTGCATGGGTGTTGGAGAGGAAGAGCAAACTGAATGTTTTCAGATGGAAACAGACGGCGTAGGTTTTAAAAGATGCTATTGGTGCCCACATATCCTCCGAGCACTAACGACAAGATCAAATAATATGGAGACCGTTCAATCATCTTTAACTTTCAATATTCTCAATAGTTTGAATTTCTTGTTTAAGACCTCAACAAAATATTCTAATAGCTACTATCTAGATGGAAGTCTAGAGCCTCTTTGCTTGCCCAAACATGCCAGGCCCGTGCTAATGAGTTGGACCAGGGCATCCTCAGGGAGCCTCTAGGGATGCAACTGGGATTGTTTGGTGGCATTGTCTTAGATAATCCGAGGACTTCTTGATTATTTGGTTGCATGAGGAGTGGATCCTAGCATAAGTACTATTAACCACCACCTAGAGATCATTTTTGTGGGTCTGGATGGAGCACGACATACTCACGCCGCTATGATGGGTGGATTTACTACCCAAACCTCTCTCTCCCACTCACAAATTCATTGCTCGAGAACAATAGTATGAATACCATAGGTAATTAAGCTTATCAACCACATGAACACCGTACCACTAACTAATAGAGGGATCAAGAACTTCAGTACTAGTATAAACGTAGCAAAGTCCACAAATTCGAACTGAACAGTTCAAAACCACACATACACCCACCATGTGAAGTTGTGCATACGTACTGCAGCCTATCTATCCAGATGGTTGGCACTATCACATGACTCCCTGACTCATTCAGTTTATGGCTGCCTTACTCAGTCCACATATTCCAGCTTGTACACCCATTTGCTATGAACGAAAAAAACAAAAGCTAGACTTCATACCTTGGCACTATGCAAGACAAAAGTACCAATTCTATTTTATGTGTATCAGCGAAGAGAAAAGACACAAACTCCATACTGGTAGATATATTATTTGAGTGAAATAATTAATCAGTTTCTTGCAAAACAAAATGACTAAATTGTCAAGCAACAAAAATGAACTAGACACAAACTTCTTGCCCCTCATAAGGCTTGTGCTCATTTAGCAACATGGCAAACGCAATGGACCCAAATTTTCAGAACTCCTTGCTCCAACGGTCCAACCAAACCCCCTCATCAGGCCCTCAAAATGTCAGATACTAACCTTACCAGTAGCAGCTTTAGCGGGCAACAAAAGATCACTAGGGACTGTAGGAACGAATCTAAGAACACAACTTTGCTCTCCAATGCTAAGAACAAGTAGTACGGAAGAGTGTAAGCGGCAACAGATCGCCATTAGCCCACTATATGCTGTTATTATTTACCTTGGAGAGGGGCGGTGGGTGGTGACGGGCCGGGATGGAGTGGCCGGAGATGGGAGCCGGGGACGGGCGGCGAACGAGATGGGGAGGAATGGCGTTGGTCAAACCCTAGCCGCCATGGCTCTCCTCGCTTCGCTCTGCCGCCGAGCAGACTGAAAACGCGAGACGGCGAGGGGAGCGAGCCAACGGGAGGGAAAGCAAACAATACGCGGTGACAACAGTTTTCGGCCCGTTGGGTCTCCGCCCACTTCACGGCGCGTCGGTTATTCCTTTGGCCCAGCACGCGCGGATCCTCGCTGCTGGCGCCGCCGTGCCGGGCTCTCTCCAGGGGCTACAGCTCGCTGATGCATTGACCCGGCCTTTTGGCAAAGAGAGCGGTATATTGTCGGCGAAACTGCCCAACCATATTCCTCACTCATTACTCCAAAAACCTATATTTCTCACTCATTACTCAACTGATGCAAGAAAGACCCAGAGGCTCTTGATACAAGATGTCCCTGAATAAATCAATTCTAGAATCCATATGACTAATTTTATAGAAAAAAATAACATCAATATAAAATGAGCACCTTATGAAAATATACTCTATAATGAGTCTAATGATACTAATTTGATACCATAAATCAAAGTTTTAAAAGTTTCACTTAAGACAACTCTAGAAATGGAGGGAGTACTATACACAATGATAGTTTTATAGGTCCTACAAACATATGTTAGATGTAACCCGGGGGCTCTTGATATAAGATGTCATACATTAACTTCGTTATTACAATAATAGTTTTACTAATACTTGCAAGCAATGCTAACGCCCTAGAGCCATAATTTTACTAATAACACCCCTACCCCGGAAATAGACCAAGGCAAAGACAAAATACCCGTTGTTGTATGACCATGCATGGCATCCGTTTCTCAAGAACCACGAAGGCGCATCGTGCTATGGATAGTCTTGTCATCATGAATATTATAGTCCGCCGAGTGCGGCTGCCCTCCAATTTGTTTGCCGGCATAGATGAGGCGTTTGCCGTATAGGCGGCTCGCCGGTCTTCTCATAGACCTTCATCTTCACGGTGTCAATGGTATCTCATTTTGTCAACCTCAAGAACCGGTCTTTCCGGTTAAAGTCTTCGAGGAAGATCTTCATCGTAGATCGCACCTCTTGGACATGGGTACGGGACAAGGAGAAGGGTGGACTCGTCATGAATGTTGTGGTGCGCCAAGGCGCGATTGCCCTCCAGTTTGTTTGTTGCCAAAGATGAGGCACTGCTGACCCTTGAGAAAGCCCTCGGTAGCTTCAATCTTGGCCTTCACATTGTCAATAGTGTCCAAGCTGTTAACCCCAAGAGTGATGGTCCCACGGATCGCGTCTCCACAACAAAGATTTGCATCTTTTCTTGGAGGTCAAGCGTTGATCTATCTTTGGATGTCATAATGCGCCGGTGTATGGTTGTCATCTAGCCACACTCCATCAAAGACAAGGTCGTATTGTTGCTGAATCTTTGCCTTAACAAGTAGCCAAGGTATCGGATTCTTTGGACCCGGAGGCGGATTGTTCTCCCAAAGTAGGGCACTTCACAAATATATGCATTCTGAATGAGCACGGGCAAACATCACAATGTTAGACAAAAATGCTTTTGTACAGTGTTAATTTAGGCTATACAACAATATATACACACAAAAATACCAACAATTCCAACGAGGCAGTACAAGTACACATTATCTAAAAAAGTAAGCAAGAACAGAAATTTCTTGTGTAAAAGGTTTTGCACTAAGCCAAGCATTCAAAGCTTTCACTCAGTTTGCACATTATACTATCCCGAGCCTGCTGCGATAGCGCCTCGTGTGCAGCACGGGACCAACAAAGCTAAAAGAGTGAGGTCCCATGCTTTCACTCAGTTTGCGTAAAGCATGGGACCTCTGCTCTCACGTCGGAGGCAGCGATGAAGTATGGGACGGCAATGCGCATGGCCGGAAGGAAAATGGCATTGGCGAAGGGGCTGAGATCGAGACGGGCCTAATGCGGAAGCAGACCATGGTGCAAGGTTGTGTCTTGTGTGTGCTTGTGTCCTCCGGCCATGGTGCTCTGCTGCATCTCCTCAACTAGGAAGAGCAAAGGGGAGGCACCGATTCGGCTCTTCGTGGAAAACCTTTGCTACTCTGCTAGAACAGAGGCAAAGCCACAAAACCAACAAAACATATCTAGCTTATGTGATCGATTTTAAGCGTTAACCTTTATAATCATTTGCACATTATACTATCCCGAGCACTTCATTGAGGACCATATATTATGATTTATAGGACTCTGAGAAAAAGAATGCGAGTTGATCGGCGATTATATAACATTGGCATCACTTTGCGGAAGATTTTATTTATTGCCATATAGTTTGACTTGAATGTCAAATTTATTTTGAAATCTGTCAAAATGCTGTCCAAACATTTGATGGTGAAATAGGGATAAAATCAAAACAAAGTTAGAAAAGTAAGGGCAAATTCGTATGGGCAAACTTGTCTTTTCATCCAAAACTTAACACCGTTAAGAGGATGTCACGAGAATAGGGGCAAACTCCATTTTTAGTTTGAAAATGCAGGGTTAAAATCACAAAGTTTGAAAAACAAGGGCAAAAACACCGTTTCACTAAAAAACTAGGGCATAAACGCTTATAAGGCCTTAATAATAAAGCATCTATTAGTTACATTCATGGTAAAGGACACTTACCAAGAACTCCTATTTAAATATCTAATACTATATTCCATCGTCCTCTAGATAAACAAATTTTCTCGATCTAACCAATCCTAAAATCTAACAAAACATGCGGACGGCTCCTTTGGAGGTATGGGAGGGGAGAAACAGGGGATGTATATCCCCCGAGGGGCCCTTTCGACGGTTTGCTTCCCCTGCATGATGTTTGGATCCAAGGAGGTAAAAATCCCGAGATAAGAAAAGATGTCCTAAAAATGAGAGAAAAAAATATCATAGCAATGAGAAATAATGAGATCTTGATGGAACAGTATAAGCAAAGCACGAGGGATAATGAAAGACATAGGAACAAATTCATTCTCTTCGTACAAAGATAAATATTTAAAATTAAATAAGTTCCTCAATATTTAAAACCACGCGCACAAAAATAATCCTATAATCATGAAGCAATTATGGTAGGGATAAATTATGGAGCACAGTTCAACTTTAGCATCATCTTCTTCTTGATGCATGAAATTATTGATTTTCTACTTCCTACATTCCAAAATCTTGTTCCTAGAGCTCATTATCAGACATTTACAAGTAGGGTAGACAACTTAGATATAGCACGAAAGTGTGCTGCTAATGACAAATAATTAATGTGTGTGGCAGCTAGCAAGTACCAATTAATTAGGGTGGGTGGGCACAATCAGGAATGTATAAAGGCGCTAAACTCATAGAAACACATGCAGTGATATAGAGAACAGAAACAATACACTGTATAAGAGAAAAAAAAAGAATGTGTAGCAGCCAGCAAGTACCAATCAAGAAGCAAAACACTCAAGATGTAGCATAAGATAGTTTGGTGCATGATTCTCCCCTCAAATAATTGAACTGGAGATAATATTTTTTTATGGATTTTGCATAGAAGAAGAACAGCAGTAATGCTACCTCTATCACAACGACATTAAGATTGACCAATGAAACGGCTTGTTAATTAAAAAAAGGTGATAGGTGGTCACTATTTCACATAGATTCTGATGCTAGTCAAGTTTTGCTAAAACCATAAGAACACTTATGGCTGCACTAAGCTATTCAGATGGTCACATTATCACATGACTCCCTGACTTGTATTCTGCTTTAAGTGTCAATGAATGGTATTGATCTGGACCTAGCAACTACATAACCAAATCAGTCATATGGTTCAGTTCAACAACGAGCTTAAATGCTACTTGTGCATCACTTCACATCACACACAAGCAAGCGTCCCACAGACCTTTTCTCGCTATGCTGACAGACAACAGATAGAAGCATGGCCGCCACTGCCAGCACAAGTACAACTCAAATAGGAGAAGAGCATCTGTATTCCAGACTAGGTGTTTCCTAGTAACAATATAAGTGTGGCTGCTTATTCAATCCACACTTTCCAGCTTACACACCCTGTTGCTATGAAGGGAAAGAAGCTGGACTTCATACTTGATAATGTGCAAGGCATAAGAGCATCAGTGCCGGTCCTGAGTATTTTTGGACCTAGGACGAAACTAAAATTTTGGACCTTTTTATATCAACGTGATAATACTATTGGTGCTACTCACTACTAGTTAATATACACACATATGAAAATGTTACTAATAAGCAGTTAACTGAGTGCAAAAGCAATATTGTTTGGAATAATTTGTATACATCTGAAAAACTCCTGCTAAAATTCTTTTGTCATTGCTAAAATTACTGTGGTACTAGTACTGTATGCATACGAAAGGGGCCCATCGGGCATTTTGGACCTGGGACCATTGCCCCTCCCGCCCCACCCAGGGCCGGGCACGAAGAGCATATCCAGAGGTCATCAAAAACCATCCTCACTAAGGGACTAATGTGGCTACACCAAAAAAAAAAAAAAGTTTTTTAAACCATTAGGGAAGATGTTCCAGCAGATCAACAAATCTCATCCCCAATACATGGACCCATATGTCATTGGTCAAGTCAATTCTTTATTTTCTATTTTCTCTCCTGTTCTTACCCGTCCTCCCATCCAACTCATAGACCCACCAGCAGCACCTCATGCCTCCATCTTTGTCAAGAACCACAACCCGGCCTGCTCCGCCTCCCTCTCCTTCGCCGGCCTCCTCCTCCGGCACCACCCGGTTTGTGCCATCCCCACGGCTCAGACCGCTCTCATTTGCCGCCCACGTGCCCTCAAGACTCTGTTGTGCAGGTCCAATGCCGACCTTGCCTCCTTGGTGAGACTCGGATTAACCACCATCCTCCTCCACGCCCCGATCCCCCGCCATCCCGGAGGCGGATAAGGAAGAGCACTAGCGGGGAGAACAAGACACCAGCGAGCTTTGGCTGCCTCATCGATGGAGCCCGGCCTCCTCGCGGAGCGTAACGACAACGACCACGGTGGCATGGTCCGAGCCGCCAGAGGAAAGAAATCCGGGGGGTTGGGATGCGGGTGAGCTATTGGGGAGTCCCCTTCTATTTGGGGGGAGTTGAGGTATTTGTTTGGTGATCACCAATTAATGAGGATGAGAAGGGGGATTTGCTGGAGCAACAATTTGAGCCAATATATTTTTTTTTGGGGAAAAGGGATCAGCTTGAGATGCTCTTACCAATTCTATTCCTTATGTCAACCAGACAAGAAGAACAATGACAAACTAGCAACATATATTTTGAGTGAAATAATTAATGGGTTCCTTCAAAAGTGCAGCATTATGCCGTCATTCAGAGGATCAACAGGATGAACCTAAATTTTAAGAATTCCTTGCTCTAATTAAACCCCCCAAAAACGTCAGATAAATAATACTAACGGGAGACAAAAGATCAATAGGGAACTGCATGAACGAGTCCAAGAACACAACTTTGCTCTGAAAGTCTGAATCAATACAATGTCAAGTAAGGTGGATGGTGAGAGGCAGCCAAGTAGGTCGGATTATGCTCATACCTTGGAGAGGAGCAATGGATAGAGGCCTGGCCAATGGCGCCTTGTCGCGTCGTAGAAAATGCAGCAGATCGGGGGGCGGAGAGCGCGGAAATGGAGCAACGGGTTGTACAATGCAAGGGAGCCTGGGATGCGGTGAGCCAAGGGGCGCACGAGATGGGGAGTGGCAATGCTCAAACCCTAGCCGACATGGGTCTCCAACTCTCCATTCTTTTGCGCGCGGCTTCGCGAGTGTGCAAGAGGAAGCGAGAAGGTGTGTGCGACGGTAATGGATCAACGCTTGAGATGGGCCGAGGTGTGTGCAAATGCAAACGCGGGCCGAGAGGGGAGCATTCCCACGGGCCTCGCCCCGCGGATTGGGCCGGGCTGGTCGGTCTCAAAAAGGAGGACTGAGATGAGCACACAAACTGTAGCCACCGTCGCTAAAAAGAAAGAGAGGAAAAGTCAACGTTTCCTCCTACAACTTTTGGGAAAGTCTGTTTTCCTTTTTTCCTCCATGAATTGTAAAACTGGACAAACCACCTTCCTAAATGGAAGTAGTAGTTATTTAGATTTAGCAAGAATAGAATCTAAATAAATAATAGAATCTAAATAAATCTATAACTAAGTTGTGCATCATCCAATGAGTATGAAATTTTTACCACGGTTGAAGCAGTTATGAATTAATCCGATTAATTATAGAAAACCATAGATTTAAATCTACAACAAAAACTTTGTATTAATGCATATCACATTATATTTTCACTTTGTGTAAATCTACTCGTGTGGAGTCTAATTAAATTAGATTTTCTATTTTCTGATTTTTTAATTTAATATGAGTTTTCAAATATTCAGCTGAAATAAATAAAAAGCAAAAGGAAAAAATGCATGGGTAGACAAGTTGAAGAAGGTGATTTGGTCCGGTTTTGTGGTTCAGAGATAAAACAGACTTTTGCAAAAGCTAGGGGAGAAAAGGTAGACTTTTTTTATTAAAAAAAAAACTCTAGCCAATACTCACCTCTTCAATAGAAAAAAAAAAAAAAAAACGAATATGAATGAGATTACTGCTAATAGTAGTAGCATAGATCAGCAAAAAAATAATCTATACCTACTAATAAAGAGAAAAATTTCAGTCCCACCCCTTTTTCACCTCCTTTCGCCGGGCTTTTCACGGGCTTTTCAACTCCTTTTTTCGCGGGCCTTTTTTACGCCGCCCATCGCGCGCAATTTCGCCCGCTTTGTGATCGAAAGGCCAGCCAATCCCATGATGACCGACAGAGGGCCCATGAAGGATATATAGCGAGATGAGCCCAGCACCAAGTCACAACAAGTCGTCATGATTAGGCGGTGCGGGAGATCGAGTTGTTTAGTCCCACCTCGAAAAAGGAAAGCGAGAGATGCGGGTGGAGCGAGTACAAGATGCGGGGGTGGGCTACCAGCTTGAACCATCTTTGCGCTTTGGGCCATTGACGCAGCTTTTGAGGTTATATCGAGGGCTCGTCAATTGCTGGTTATATTTCCAAACCCCCTCTTTGGCCCACTGAGAATTTCTAGAAGGGGACATCGGAGAGGAGAAAAGCCCTTCAAATAAAAATTAAAATATTTTTGTCTTTGTAATGGAAAAGTGCTGCTTTCTTAGCTTCGTTTTGTGTATTTGTTTGTAAATGTTGTGGCAGGTAAAGTAAAAGTCCACTTCTGGAAGCGTAATGGATGCACCTTTATTTCTAAAGGAGCACATGCCACATGCCATTCTATATCTATATCTATATATATATATATATATATATACATACCTAATAAGTTTTCTATATCTATATATACCTACTAATAAACAGAGAAATTTCTTGTCCACCTTTTTCCGTCAAAAAAAAATTTTCCAGTCACTTTTCTTCCGTCTGTGTATCCTTTCACTCGAACATGTTCCTATCTGCCTTCCTACTGTTGGGCTTGGCTGCCTATGCGGCAAATTGCGAGTGCAATATGGAGGGAGGCCACAACGAGCGAAAAACGTAGAAAACTTCGTCCCATGAGTATTGTGTAGGAAGATTGCTGGTCCATATCAAGAGCTAAGGAAAATAAAAAAAAATGGTGTCAGCCCACGTTTTTGGAAATTATATTTTGGTCCACCATGATACATATATGGTTTGAGCCACGTGCGTGCACTTTTTGTTTTTGAGCAAAGGAATGTGTTGCGGTTGGTAAACTTGAGATAAGTATAAGCGAGTACGGTTCCGATAGACTCCATACTTCTTAGGGAAAGAGAAATCAGAGGAGAAAAAGTGGCTATAGAAAATATAGCCTTTTAAATGTCAAAATTAAATAAGCACGAAAACTTTTGTTCACACATTTCTTATTAATGTTAGGTAATTATTTTCTCCCGTAGCAACGCACGGGCATGTTTCCTAGTAAATAATAATAAATCATCTCGCTTACCCTTAAAGTCGAAAAGAAGCTTGTTGCTAGAATCGGTGGGTGTTTTTGCTTCTGTGTGACAGGAGATCGCAAGTGCAAGAATTCATGGTATTGACATACATGTTGTGGTAGACAAAGAAATTCTAAACTTGTTTGGCACAGCTCCG
Organism: Hyparrhenia diplandra; assembly: GCA_015847255.1. NCBI lineage: Eukaryota > Viridiplantae > Streptophyta > Magnoliopsida > Poales > Poaceae > Hyparrhenia > Hyparrhenia diplandra. Next base: position 244,698 of record JADLZK010010274.1, read on the forward strand.
TATCTGAGATTCATATAAGATATGTAGTTGGTATATTAGGTTAAAATAATTTAAAATTTCTAAAATACTGTGCATACTTAGAAATAAAGTGAATCATCTAAATGCTCTATATTGATTTCCTAAATTCAGCTCTATATTCCAACTTCGAATTCGCAGTTGGAATAACGTCAACCTAAATTCAGCTCAGAGCATCTTCCAAGAGTCGAATAGCACGGCGGGAAGGAGTTGCTGCGGCTGAAGGAAGAAAACAGATCGGATCTAGAAGGAAATGGCTGGAAACAACGACAGGCTCCCTAGCGTAGAATCCATGGTTTCCTCACGCGTTGGATTGAGTCAAATTTTCTTCAGTTATCCTCTTTACATCATGAAAACAATGATGTGACAATCTAATTAATGCTATGGAAACCATGATAGTTTTAGGATTGGGACTGTTTTTATAAGCTGTCCCAAACAGAACAAAAGCTTCCAAGAAATAGAGCAGTCAATTGTAGGAGCAAGTACTGAACTATGCATGAGTAGTATTTCTCAATCCGCTGATGGAAGACAGACCCAGAGACTTCACGTACGGCAATGGTCGTGTAGTTTAACCGATACTGCAGCAATACTAATAACATGCATTCACATTTTCACTGATGCAGCAAGACACCCAGGGACTTTTGATATAAGATGTCACACATCAACTTACTACAATGACAGTTTTACTGATACAGCAGCAATACTAATGTCCTAGTGTCCTACAACCATATTTTTACAGATAACACACCACTACTGGAAACTACTGGAAACAAAGACATAGTCCTCGTTGAATGACCATACATAGCATCCATCTCAACGACCATAAAGCCTGACCGCCAACTAGTGTCCTACAACCATATTTTTACAGATAACACACCACTACTGGAAACTACTGGAAACAAAGACATAGTCCTCGTTGAATGACCATACATAGCATCCATCTCAACGACCATAAAGCCTGACCGCCAAATGGATGGCATCGCCATTCTGAATTGCATAGTCCGCCAGGGTACAGCTGCCCTGCAGCTCCTGGCCACGACAGATGAGGCATTGCTGTATGGGCAGAAGGTCTTTCTTCTCATAGATCTTCGCCTTTAGATTGTCAATGGTATATGAGCTCTCAACTTCAAGAGCCAGTGTCTCTCCAGTGATCTCCTTCACGAAGATCTGCATCGTGCCTCTTGGAGACATACCTCTTGGAGATGGGTAGAGGACAAGGAGAAGGGTGGACCCCTTACAAATGTTGAGGTCTGCCAAGGTGTAGTTGTCCTCCAGCTGTTTGTTTTCAAAGATGAGACACTGCTGAGCCTTGGGGAAGCCCTCAGTATCTTCAATTCTGGCCTTCAAGTTGCCAATAGTATCTAAGCTGTCAACCTCAAAAGTAATGGTCCTGCCTGCTAGCGTCTCCACTACAAAAATTTGCATCTTTTCTTGGAGATAAAGCGTGGATTTATGCTGGATGCCATAATCTGCCAATGTAAGGTTGTCCTGTAACTGCTCTCCATCAAAGACAAGGCAGTATTGTTCCTGAATCTTTGCCTTCACAGTATACAAGGTATCTGATGGGTGGACGCTGAGGCAGATTGTCTTGCCAGTGGGGCTCTTCACAAAGACCTGCATTCTGAATGAACATACCAAACATCATAAATTTTTAAGACAAATGCTTTCTTCCAGTTTTTTATTTAGGTTATACAGCAATGCACAAAAAATGCCAAAATTCCAACAGGTAGACAGGTAGTAGAAGAACCTGTTATCCAAAAAACAGGCAGCAAGAAGAACTACTGCATAAATACATTGTTTATACATAACAAGGGGTCGCAAAACCTAGCATACAAAGCAAGTCTAGAGAAATCATTGAAATTTAAAAGATACCTGGTTCACTCAGTTCTGTACATTGAAGAGATCGCATGAATATGCAATTTTAATTTAACTGAACACATTTCTACTGGAACAGAATAGACAACAGGCAAAGGCCAAATAAGCCAAGAAGACTAAGTCTTAACATTACAGAAACTAGAGCACACTTCAGAGTTTGCTCATCGATCTAATTGAAAACACAGATCATGTAACTCTTATTTCCCACCAGCAACTAAAATTAACAGCAGATGCTTTCTACTTGCTTTTATTTAACGCAACAAAAACAGTTAGTAGAAGAATGATGAAAAATCTACAGTGGCACATGTTGAGTGTTGACCAATAGATTTTACAATTTGAACTATCTTTTTCATTTTTTACATGAAAACTAAAACTATCTTTGTTTATCATATTGGTGAGATATACCAAGAATTCCTATCTAATACTATACTCCATCATTCTCTAAGTGAACAAATCTTTTCGATCTAACCGATCCTAAAATCCAACAGAATATATCAGGGTTCCTATGGGAGTGTGGGAGGGATAACCCCTGAGGGGGGAATTTCATGGCAGTTTGCTTCCCTAGGATGAAGTCCCCACCAAGTTTTTGCCCCCTGGATGTTGTTTGGGAACCAAGGGGTAAGATGTACGATGATTTACTGTGAAAACGAGCTGCAGCGGAGTCCTAGAAACGGTCCGGAAAGGCCATCCTTCCGGTAAATCTGGCAGAGTCGCGTTCCCCTGGTAAAACATTGTGGCCCACATCTTGTCGGCTCCCCCAATGGTCCCCGCCCAAATCGCCGACACGGCCGTGTGGCGTCCCCGACCCCGCCCAGCGTCGCACCCCAGCCCTGCCCCTCCCCGGCGTCGCTCCCCGCCCCGGTCGCCCCCCGACGCCGCGCCCCCGACCTGCCGTTCACTTCGTCCGGCCGGAGGCGCCCGCCGCTGTCCAGCCCTCGCTGGCATGCCAGGTGGGGAGGTAGAAGGCGCCAATTGGGGCCAGATCTATCGCGAGCCCGACATCCCGAAGGTATGGGTCACACATCGAGCTGTGTAGAGGCCGGCATTTCCAATTGACGGCGGCCGGCCAGACCTCGGCCGCCACCTCACCCCCGCCTGGCTCCGCCCCTTCACGCCGACAAAGATAGTAGAGGCTGCCTCAATGGCGCCGAAGCAGGGGGGCATCCTAGACAATGAAAGTGCACCCCCCCCAACATCGGGGCACTTGGAGTTGGGGCTCAAGCAGGAGGCCCAGCCGAGAAGGCTGCGCAAGCGGCGGCGGGGAGGTTCACCAGTCCAGTCAACTACATCTGAGGAGAGCTCCACCGCGCACTCGCGCCGACGTAATGCTCCACTCATCATCATCGAACAAGAAAATAGTGTCATCGTCTTGAGGCTGGTCCCCCCAAGGATTCCAACCCTGTCCAACCAATGTTGCAATGATGAATCCAAGTGCCTATGCTCTAGAAGGTTTTCAGCAGGGTGAAGTAACACAACCATCTGTTCACCACTCTGAGGTAGATATCGAGGAAGTACCAGCTCCCACAGGAAGGAGCAAAAATTCAGGCACTAGGACAAAGTTGGGTAACTTCAATCCAGAAGAAGATAAAATTCTTGTGAAGTCATGGCTTGAAATAAGTTGTGACCCAATTGCGAGCACTAGCCAAAAAAAAAAAGATCGCATGTTGGAGAGGATCATTCAACGGTACAGTTCGATGAGAGGATCAAACCCAATGAGGACTGTGAGGTCTCTACTGAGCTGTTGGGACTTCATAAGGGCTGAAGTTACCCTGTTTGCATCCTACCATGCAGATAGTATTCAAGAGAATCCTAGCAGGATGCCTATTGCCGATAAGGTATGCATTTTCTGCGGAGTGTTGGAATATAAGTGAATTGTCCACCTCTCCCCATCAGCTTAAGCTTTTGGATTGATCTGGTCGGTGCATGCAACTTAATATGATCTATATTGCAAATGTACTAAACATTACCTTCGACGGAACTGCTTGTCATTGTATACAGGATTTTCACCAAAGTAGTCGCCTTTGATCCTCTTGTGACCGGAAGGAAGGTCCCTTGGTCGGATTATCTTTGGTGGCGCATCAGATCGACGGCGCCTGCTAGAACTCTCAGATTCGACCAGATGGGTGTATGTCGCAGCCTCCGCTTCATCATCATCACACAAGAAAATAGTGTCATCATCTTCCTCCTCAATCATCCACTGTCTTAGAAAGGAGGTCGAGTAGCCATCCATGGCGTTGCTGAATGATGAGGTACAGCTCTGCTTGTCCATTACAGCAATGTGAAGCTCATTCAACCTTCAATCTACATATCAAAAAACACACTGCAGCACTGCCATCAGTAAATGGATAAAAAGGTTGCACAAATAAACTATTTGCCATTAACACATACTTTGGCTCTAAAATAGCAAGAGGTATACCAAAGAATAAATTGCAGTTTGAAATTGGACACATTTCTTTATGTAATTTGCATACAACAACTGCTGAAATACTAACAGAAGCCATGACTCCAATCATGATTCCAATAGATGGTAGTCCAATAAGTCTGTATTAACAACCAAACTCTAGTCAACATCCTATCCAACAGAAGCCATGACTCCAAACATGATCGGAGGATTCAAGTTTTCACACACATTCTTCGAACAAGCAGGAGACTCAGATGAACAAGTAGTCAAGGTTGATGAGAAGATTCAATCCCACTGCTCACTGTCTAGCCTAAGCATACAAGCATCATCCTGCAATTACTACTGCAAATGTATTGTGCTTTAATGAAAACCTTGAAGGCAGATGCCCACTCATGGAGGTTTTGCTAAATGTAAACACCCAACTTTGTACTGTGTTACAGGATATTTGCCAATAATAATACTGCCCACTAATGGAGGCTTTGCTAAATGTAAACACTCAACTTTGTATTGTGTTACAGGCAATTTGCCAATTATAATACATGCTTTGTTTCTTGTAAAGAAAAAACTTAGGAGTCATGGGCCGGCGGCCGGCGGCTCCTAGCGACAAGCGGCCTTCTCCGGGCGGCTAGTGGCTACGAACAGCTCCACGGCCTAGGTCAGGGAGGAGGAGGGCGGCCTTCTCCTCGTGGGCTGCCGGCGGCAAACAGCTCCACGGCCCGGGGCGGGATGAGGACGAAGGGAGGAGCTGCCGGTGGGGATGGGCGATGGCGACGGCGCTAGAGGGCGGGACGAGGGGAGGACAGCGGCCTTCTCCTGGCAGCGGAGCGGGTGGCGGCGGATGTCGCGGGCACGGGCAAACAGGAGAATGAAGGAGGAGGAAAAAGAATTTGACGAGTGGGCCCCTGTGTTGTTAATTGGTATAGAGGGTGATGGGTGCGGAAGAAACATGTATAGAGGAGAGAATCTTGTCGACCCGGGATGTATAGAGGATGAATTTAGAGGATGACGAAGTGCGGATAGTCTAATATTCCCCGATAAAAAAAATGTCTCAAAAACTACAAAAAATGATTAAAAATCAGAAAAAATGAAAAAAATATGAGATAATGACGGAATCTGTATCAAGTAGCAAAAGGATAATGAATGACAAAGTAATAAATCCATTTCTCTCGATAGACACATAGATACTTGATATTAATGACTCGATTTCATGCAAAAAATTCAAACCAACATTCATCCAAGATGCCTGATGGCACTCATAAATATGGTTCTCTCCATCTCTACAAACACACAATTACAAAAAACTGTTCAACTTCAATTTCTAGATGCATCAATTTCCTGATTATTTCCTTCCTATATTCCATAATCTTGTTCCTAGAGTAAGATTGACTAATGAAAACAGCTTGTTAGCCAAAAAGAAATGATAGGCATTCACAATTTAATGTAGATTATGATGCTAGTCAAGTTATGCTACATACATCCACCGTGTCAAGTTGTGAACATGTAATGCAGCATATCTATCCAGATGGTTGCACTATCATAGAACTCCCTGATTTATTCAGTTTATGCATCAATGACTGGTATTGCTCTGAACATAACAATCACGGAACTAAATAAAGTGTATGGTTCAGTTTGTTGGATGAAACACTATACCGTGCATGCCACTACTAGAAAAACTCAAATAGGAGAAGAATATCCATAGTGCGGTTCCAGACCAGACTGGGTGTTAAATCCTATAAAAATGGAAGCAGCAGAGAGACAAGCAGCTGGTCTGTGTTCCAAGTACCTATAGATAACCGGGTGGCTGTCTCACTCTCACTCAGCCTACATATTCCAAGGACGAAAAGAACAAAAGCTAGACTTCATACCTTGGCACATAAGTACCAACTCTATACTGGTAGATACATTATTTGAGTAGAATAAAAAATCAGGTTCCTGCAATCCTAAATGGGTAAATTGCTAAGCAACAAAAGGAACTACACACGAACATCTTCATCCCTTCATGAGGTTTGTGCTCATTTAGCACATGGCAAACGCAATGAGCCCAAATTTTCAGAACTCCCTGCTCCAATCGAACCCCCTCAAAAGGTCAGATGCTAAAGTTCCTAGAACTCTAGAAGTACCATTAACGGGAGCCAAACGATTAATAGGGACTGCAGGAACGAGTCCAAGAGCACAACATTGCTCTGAGCCAATGCTAAGAACGATTATTACTAGTACGGAAAGCTTAAGGAGCAGATCGCCATTATATGCTCTTTACCTTGGAGAGGGGCGGTGGGTGGTGACTGGTGCGGTCGGCGCTGCTTCACGGTGGGCGGATGTAGCTGGGGGCTATGGGATCCGGGGACGGGCGGCGCACGAGATGCGGAATGGGGGCGGTCAAACCCTAGCCGCCATGGCTCCCCTCGCTCCGCGCAGCGAGGGAGGGCGGGTCCGAGAGGAGAACGGGCGAGCAGAGTGAAAACGCGATACGACGACGGAGAGGCTACGGCTACTGAGAAAACTCCGTCTCCGCTCCACGGGCGACAGCAGGCCGGCCTTCAGCTTCCGAGGCCCGTTATTGAAGCGTCCAATTTGGGCCTGTTCGGGTCTCCGCATGCTTCACGGCCCGCCTGTTATTTCTCTGGCCCAGCACGTGCACTTTAATCCACGTGTGTGTATCTTTACTATATATATATATACTACTAAAAAGTCTCAAATGTTATCTACGCAGGCTAATCCGTCCGCCCCCGCCGCTTGAGAGTCCGCCCGGCTAATAATAGCCTCGCTCCCTCATGCGTCAAAACTTCCCCGGTGCTCCAATCCCGCAATCCATCCCTCCACGCATGTGTTTGTGTGTTAATTGCCCAAGAGAATAATAGGCATACTCTATTTTTAGTTTCAGTTTCCTCATCCACAACGTGTAAACCATCAAGGCATGTTGTGCTTCACCAGATGAGCCTTTAGCGTTGTTGACCTTATCAGCTGAGGTGTGGGATTTTTCAGTGATGGGTTTCCTCTTGATTCTAAGTTCTAACATTATATTGAACATGAGATACAATATATATTTTTCCCGCCACTATCTGTTGTCATATCTGGACCTTGTCGACTCCAACAAGTAACATCATATAACTTGCTATACTGATATATTGATCAAACGAGATATATACGTAAGAGATTCTACGGTAAAGGATCATCATGTCAAGACTAACATCAACTTTATCAGTAGTTGAGCTTAAACCCAAGAAAGAAGTCTACAACAACAAGTGTTTTCTTTTTAGTGTGCAGTGGACCTAGATCAACTATGGTAAATGGCTCAATGTGAACTATTTATGTCAACATTATAAGTACGAAGGTCACATAAATATTAATTCATGGATATTACAATGAAATTTGAGTAATAAAATATGTTTTAATTGGTGTTTGCATTCCGAACCTTAGGTCACTTATAGTCGGCAGTGGTACAAAAAAATATGTCATCAGAGAGGAAAGCTAGGAAGGAACATGAAAGGCTATATAATGCAACGGTCAAACAAAAGGAGGCAAAGAAGGCTTCTTACAGAGAAGACGGAAGGAATTTCATGTCAACACTCTACACCTAGATTCCATTGCTATGGAAAAGTCTATGTATATTCCTTCGCACAATCAAGGTAAATTTTGTGATTGCTGGATAGTTTGCATGATTCTTTTTCAATTTGAGTTCCTGATATATGCCCAATGATATACATACAGCTGTGAAGAGTTTAGGTACATGAAAAAAATCTGGGAACTAAATTTGAGAAAGAAATAACTTTTTTTAAATTAGTGTGTAGACTGGATGGGGAAGATTAAAATAGTTATATCAAACTTCCAATTCTATAGATTTAATAATTTGGTGTCTACCAGGTTCATTCAATTTGTGAATTGCTAGATTCCAATAATAGTCTACCATGTTCAATGTGGTACAACATAGGTACCTTAATGCAGCGGTAACTCTCGAGTTTTTTTGTTTGATGACCGAGATAGAGTACAACATGTGTGTCGAGAGGATATATAATCATTTTGTCTTCTTTTGGAATATATATATGTCTATCCTTGCTCGTATGACAGTTTTTAACCACTTTGGTTTACATTTTTTTTCTTTTTACAACAGTGAGGACAACCCCATTTCTAGCAGAATGATAGGATTCAGCCACAAGAAGTGTGATGCCACGTCTTGGACTTGAAAATGACACGGCATCTTAGAATTGAAAATCTCCTTGGTTGTACAATATATTGTAAAACATGTATTGTGAAACATAAACTTTTTACGATTGACCAGTTAACAATATAACACACGCTCAAATATATGTTATTATGGTATTGTGTGTTCCCCGTTACAACGCACGGGCATTTTTCTAGTCCCCTAAAAAGCTGATTTCCTAGCTCTATTCATCTCATCTCAATACATATATAACGGAGATAAAAAAAATAGATATATAAATAAACTAAAGGTCTTTGTAGAAACGTCGATGTGCCGGCTAGTGCACTTCCACCAGCACGCATTTCTTTCTTCCCCACCATTACCTCCTCTTTGTGTAGAAGTGACCTCCTCCTTTGAGGGAAACACCACCTCGGCTCCTGTGAGTGCCCCATGTGCACCACCATCCATAGCTCTGGTACGGTGATACCGTATTGTCAGCGGCAACCTCCTCCTCTCCCTCCGGAAAACGTAGGCCACTCTTGCACAAACCTGGCTGGGCCGTAACTACCGTCACCAGCTCCCCTACAGGAGCCGCTAGCCGTCCCCACTGCTTGCCAACATTCCTCCCACCATCTTCAAAAAAAAAAAAAAAAAACATTCCTCCCACCGGCCGACCACTTCTAAGGTCGTCGGATTTGAGGAAGAAGGGGTGGTTAGACCTGGTAACCCTAGTCATTGGCATTGTCATCTTTATGGCGCGGGTGGGTGCAGATGGTTCCTTCTTCTCCGTGAGGCGGGGGCGCACGCGAATCCGACAGACTCCTTCCCCTATGCGAATCGGATGGTTGTTGGGCTTGGGGTATGTGTGCACGCCGAAGCATCACGTGCACGCTCAAAAGAATAAGAGCATCAACAGTGTCTAAGACTGAGGTTGGTTCTTTGGCAGGTCCCATAAATGATTAGACAACTATGATTAGACAACTTCGGTTACTTGAACAACAATGTATAGGAGCAGGTGTTGGGGTTGATACATGTGCCCTATATCCATAAAAGCAGGGTCCCCACCAACATGCATGGCTCTCTCATCACTCGTTCTTGTTGGTCCCCTCCCTCCCTTTTTTTTTTGCTGGAGTCGAGTTTGATACAACGAACCAGAGTCTCCAACGAACCGACCTCACAGTGTATGGAAGCAGGGGTCGATCTAAGCATTTATTGCATCGACTCGTCTTTGACCCGCATTTATTGTAAATAATGATATAAAACCAACATCAAACTTTGCTAACATCTTCCGCTTTAAGGCATGACTTAGATACAAGAAACACGTACACGTTTAGATACACAGATATACGGCCAGACAATACAAAGCACCCAAGTAAAATCGCTGGATCGAGGACATGGTTTTGATTTGCGTTTAGCTCCCATTATTCGACAAGGTCCATTTGGCGCGGCGCAACTTACTCGATAGTAGGACATCGTAAAGGAAGCAGCAGCAGCTAGCTCAGTGGTGGCCAGGAAGCTTCTCCTTGATCTTGTCCACGAGACCCTTCTTTTGGCCATGGCCGCGGTGCCATCGGTTGATCCATGAGTCCATGCTCCGCCGGTCCGCACGCCGGCGTGCCCCTGCTGCCCGTAGGCTCCACAAATCCTTTGCCGCCTGGTTCTGGCTGGCTGTCCTTGTGGCGCCGGGGAGCTTCTCCTTGATCTTCTCTTTAAGCCCCTTCTTCCTCCGACCACCCATGTCGCCGTCCTCAAAGAGGGCAAGCGGTGCCTGGCAACCCATATTCAAAAGTAGATGCCATGTTGCAAAGGATGACAGAGACGATGTAGAATCAGTTTGGATTAAAGCCAAAAAGTCAACCTTTCAAATATAGAGGTTGTTTGGTTTAGGGATTTTTAGTCCTTATTAGGACTAAAAAGTTCCTTTTAGTCCCTACCAAACCAAACAGGGAGGGGACTTTTTAGTCCTTAGGATTAAAAAAATTCCTTTTAGTCTCAAAAAGTACCTAAACAACACCATAGATGTCAGAGATGATGTAAAATTAGTTTGGATTAAAGCCAAAAGGTCAACCTTTGTCATCAAAGTCCCAGAATTCACAAAATTTACCGAACAAGATGGCACTAGCACTATTGAACATGTTAGCCAATATTTTGACACAGTTGGGTGAAGCTTTTGTTGAACAAGCATTCAGAGTTCGATATTTTTCTCTATCACTGTCAGTACCAGCTTTCACATATGGTACTCATCTTTGCCAGCTATCAGTTTAACATTATTTAAGTACGGACCATGCCTAAGAAGCAAGGTCACATGGAGAAACTTCTTGGGATGTGTAAAAAAACATGAATCTTATTGATGGCATGAGTTGGCAACGCAATCGACAAAGGGGCCAATAGAGGACGAAATGAGGTACGGCATAATGTAATGTACGGAACAATGGCGTGAGGTGAAACAAGGATTAGTAGCCAGCCATTTTTTGTTTCCTGATCCACATTTTTATTTTTCTAAGCATGCACGATCAAGCTCAATGATCCTTTGTCCAAGAAGCCTCACCAGATCTCAAGAGCATGGTTGTCAAGATAAGGTCTGAAATGACACAGCTAACATATATCTGTTGCCAATTAGAATGGGACTCATCAGTCACAGCTAATTGCCCATATAAATAGACGTTCAAAAGATATGGCAAATGTTAAGCACCATGTGCAGTATCCAGCAATTTACTACAATTTTACCCAGCACCAGGGACACATTCTCCTCCTAGTAATCTGTAATTTGAAGAGTTCGTTCATACTGGATCTTACAAGGAAGAAGATTAGCAATATGGAATTGAAGTTCACAAATCAGGTCCCGGCGTTATGGAATTGAAGTTCCAGCTAGCTGCAACAGCAACCCAGCCGAACAGAGCCCTGGATAGGTACTAAGAATGTGGCTAGCTACTAATCCTTTTCCAGCAAAGAATGTGGCAGCAAACAGCAGCATATCTAGCTAATCAGATACAAGAGCATACAGTCTGTAATATGGATAGGTACTAAGCAGCTCAGATCTATCAGTACGTATGTACAAAGTAGTCCAACCACTAACAACACCACCAGGTGACAATGTCATTTCAGTTAGGCATGTCCACCATCAAACCAAAATACGAAGATAAAGGGTGTCAACAATGACCTATGGTTGCTCAATGCAGATTGTCCATGTTTAATAGATGACAGCTAGGAACGCCCATATACAATAGTTTCGGATATTGAAGCAACTTAACGAACAGAACCGGTAAGGTGACAGACATCACAACAGAGTACCTCCATATCTCCAAAATCAGAGTATGCAATTTTGCCCGCTAAGTAGCAAGCAAACACCAGAGTGTCATGCTGTCCACCACAAAATTCGACCATTACATAATAATAAGAAGAGCTTCGAGTTGCAGCCTAACTTTCCAGTCAATACCATTCTAGTTGCTATCATCAGACTCTTCTGAGTTCTTCTCCTCTTCATCATCTTCTTCTTCCTCATCATCAGTACAATATTCCTCTATAGCGGATACAGCATTTCCTATGGATTACAACAGAAACACAAGCAAGTCAAGTAATAGAACTTACAGAGGCATATGTCAAGAAGGAACCATTAGATTTATGAAGTATAATTCAGTACCATTTCTGTCCTTTGGAGATATCCAGTCATGGAGACAAATCAGCACTTCAAGCAGGTCAGGACAGAGTCCACTTCGACGATGATTCAAGAATTTCTCCCCCATGGTGAATGCAGATTTAGTAGCAACAGTGGAGAGAGGAATGGCAAGGATATCACGGGCCATATTTGCAAGGTCAGGGTAACACCTGGACATGTCAGTATTTAAATCCATGGTTGGTGATTCCAGGTACCAATCCAACTCTGATATTTGTTTTGGTGGAGAATAATCATCAAACAAGTCATCCTTTGTATGGCATTCAAGAAGATTTGTCCCAACTGAAGACGAACAAGAACACTTCCTGTATTCAGTGAATAGCCTATTAAGCAGCACTACAACTCTATCTGTATGTTGGCTAGCATTAGCGTCACCGTAGATCTTCCTAAAACAGTACCTGACTACGTCGAGCTTGTAGCGAGGATCGAGAACAGCTGCACAAGCCAAAATCACGCTATACTCTGACCAATACTTATCAAACTTGACTTTTATACCTTCCACCATAGCTGACATGAAATTCTCTTGTGCTTTCGTCACATCTAGCAAGCGGTAAACTTTATATACTCCAAGAAAGTACAAACTAGCAGTTTTCGAGTCCTTTCTCAAGAAAATGCAAGTTATATCATAAATTATCTTGAGAAACTTTTCCATGGATGCTACCTTGTTCCACTCTTCCTCACCAAGATGAAAATTAGAAAAAAAAAAAAGTTTCATCCGTTGATGCAAAATGATTGAAAGCATCCTTGTAATACAAAGCACATCCAAGCATCTTGAAGGTCAGGTCCCAAAAATAACCACGTCAGCACGAAGCTTAACAGTAACATCCAAATGGCAAATTTCTTTAGCACATTGATAAAACTTATCCTTCCTAACATCAGCAAAATTGATATAGTGAATCCCCTGACGGATCTTCTCAATAACATCAGCAATAAGCTCTAGACCAGCTTGCACGACTGAATTAAAGATCTCTGTGCAACAGTGCAGATGACATAATTCACCTTTGTTTAATAAGTTGCCCTCATCATGCAGAAGAGTCTTAAGTGAATCAGCCACAGAAGCATCATCTAGAGCGTTATCAAAGGTAATACTAACGACCTTCTTGTCATTGGCAAAATCCAAATCATCAAAGCAGGACACTACAGTTTCAGCTACAGATGGGGCATCATCAGGAAATGCCAAGGGTTTGAATCCTACAACTCTTCTCTGCAAGTTCCAATCAGCATCAACGAAGCAGGCACTGACACAAATATAGCTATCATCAATGTACTTATCTCCAGTGGCTTTGGACTTCCAGTGATCAACAGACAAACTCAGTCCTCCAGATGCTTCAGATATGACATATTGCAGCGTATTCCTTTCCCTTTCATAAAGACTCAGGGCATCTCCGTCTAAAATGGCACGGCGCATTGGAAATCCGGGATGAAGAGTACGAGAAAAATTCTGAAAATAACAATCTTCAACAAGTGAAAGTGATTGCCCACTAGAAATTATGAACATTATCATTGATCTTCTAGCAGCATTGAAATCACAACCAGTCTTACTGATCCTAAGTGAATCAAGGGACTTCAAGAGAGAAGTGCTGCTTGTACCAGAGTTAGCAAGGATTCTCTTACATGCAGAACATTTAGCAGGATTTCCAGGCTGCTTAAGTATCGAAAAGCCTTCCCAAAGGTCAAATGGTTTCTGGCGTTTTGCACTTGGTTCTGAGTCATCAAACTCATATTCTTCATCCACATCCTCGTCCTCCTCGTCTGCAAACCAAGAGCCAGCGGAACTTTGATGGGTGGACATGGCTCCTGCAATCTGCACATAGATATAAGGAACCCGAAACATTTATTTAGTGGTTGCTAGTACTAAAACGAATAGTAAAATACCAGCAATAAGGTTCGGGGTTTCTTTGTTTCACCAACATTTTAGAATCTAACTAATAAATTATGACCCTGCCTATCTTCTACACCTGCCACAAAACGCCTCATTGCCATCGATATATCTACAAGATGCTCGCGTATGCTAAATTAAAAATAGCAGCGCTGAGGTAGGCATATCTTTGATTCACCAAACTTTAGAACCTGATGCCTTAACTACGATACTGCTTATCTTCTAAACCCCCACACACGTTGCATCATTACCAGCAATACATCAAACACCTATCAGTCCTTTTGTCTTTTCCAGTTGTGCATCCCAATCTTTCTACTAGAAAAAAAAAAAAAAACAATGGAGACTTGCATTGCAATGCGTCAAATAAAACAAATGAGAACTGAAAACCGGTTCCTCTGGAGGGACCCCAGCGTCGCTCCCACGCCTTGGCGACACGGGCGGCGACTCTAACCCTAGGTCCGCCGCCACCTTTCCTCCTCCTCCCACGCCGCGCCGCCCGGAGCAGCCCGCCGGGCAAGGCCGCGCGAAGTTGCTAGGAGGGCGGCGGCGAGGCTCTCCTTCCCTGGTGGTGGTAGGGTCGCGCGGAGACGGGCTCGCGAGCAGCGGAGGGGTCTTCTGCGCGGATCTGCGAGAGCTGGGCTGCACGCGCGTCGGGCGTCGTCCTCGGCGGCGGCGGCTGCTCGAGCCGGGCGCCCGTCGGTGGGTCCGGGCGGCGGCCCGGCTCCGCTCGACCGGTCCCGGTCCTCCAACGACCGGACCGGTGCCTGCTCGGCTCGGGCGCGGCTAGCGGCGGGCCTCACTACTCTCCCTACGGCTCCGGCGTCGACGGTGGTGGCCGGGCGCTTGGGCGCGGGCGGTCGGTCCTCCCCCCCCCCCATCGTGGCTTCCCTTCCCCTGGGCTGGTCCTGCCGTTCGCTGGCAGGCACGGGAAGTGACGCCACCGAGGCCTCTAGCTCCGGGCATGATGGGCTGCGGCGTCTCTCGACCTCGCCATCTTCTTGCCCTGCGGCCAGATCTGGCGTCCTCTGGTGCCAGGCACCGGCGTCGGGGATGGTGGTTGTCAGCAAGCGACGCCTCTGCGCTCAACGGTGGTGGTACCGGATGGGGTACTTGGAGTGGTTCTGCGGGGCGTGCTGTTCGGCCGCGGGCATGCCGGCGGTGGGGCGCCATGTCCGCTTTCTTCTTCGGCTTCCTTTTGCAGGGTCCCAGCAGTGGCGCAGTGCACACAGTTTGGCCGCGGGCTTGCCGGCGGCGGGGCTGCGTGCTCGTGGGTGCCGGTGCGCGCCTCCGACCATTGCGGGCGAGTCCGTATGGCTCCGCATGGTGTGGCGGCGGCTGGCATTGCTCTCCGGTGCGCGCCTCCCGCTATCGTGGGCGAGTCCCCGAGTGGCTCCACATGGTGTGGCGGCGGCCGGAAAGCCCCCGTCTGGGACAGAGTCGGTGCGCGCCTCCCACTAACACGGGCAAGTCCGGGTGCGGCTCCGTGCGGTGCGGCGGCGGCCGACATTCGCCTACCGGTGCGCGCCTCCCACTGTCGTGGGCGAGTCCGCCTGCGGCTCCACGTGGTGTGGAGGCGGCCGGAAAGCTCCTGCTTCGGAGGTTTGTTGGTGCGCGCCTCCCCTGTTACGGGCGAGTCCGGTAACGGCTCCGTGCAGTGTGGCGGCGACCGGCAACCCCCTCCCGTCAAGGCATCGGCGCTCGGTGTGGCAAGCGTTCCTCCATCTCGGGCGGGTCAACACGAGCACTAGCAAGGCAACGTTCTGGGCGAAAGCTCAGCTCAGATTAGTCTGGGCCAGTGACGGAATTCTCCTTCGTGAAGGCGTCATTGAAGAACCACTTGTTGTCTCCGTGGTCGGCCCGCTCAACACCTCGACAAATGGCTTAGGCGAAAGCCTTGCCAAGCTCCGCTTGGCTGACGATGATTGCGTTGCGACGCCATTCACCTCCCTGGAGGCATCGTTGAAGAGCCTTATGTCTGGTTGTTGTTTCCTCGTCGATGTTTTTGGTCGTGCTATTGTTGTCCTTGTGCTGGGCATGTTTCTGAGTTCTTATCAGTGGATATGCCACGTTGTGTGTTGTAAATCTTTGTTGTAAAACCTTCTATCAGGCCGTTTCGGGGCCAACTTGCCCTTGTGCTGGGGCTGTTGTGTTTTTTGTGGATTAGGCCACAATCTCGCCTCTGTGCCGAGGCCGTTGTATGTTGTACGGTTTTAGTCCGGTTTTCCACAATTAACTGGACAGGGTTTGGCCTCGTTTTCCTCAAAAACGAGGTTATCAGCCATTTTAGGGCACTTGAATATATTCAGGTGGGGAGCGCCTCCCCCCCGGTGAAACTTCAAAAAAAAAATAAAACAAATGAGGAAACTTTTACGCAAAGGCCTTAAGCACTCATAATAGTTTCAGCCTTTCAGGATGGTAAGTAATGCGCGTCTCCTACAGAATTAGCAGACAATTTCGGACCGCCCCAAGAACAACAAATCACGCCGGCCGTATATCCTAAAATTTGAAGAGAAATTGTGGGGGAGGATGTGGTTGTGCGGCAGATTGAGGAGCAAACCAAGGGCGAATGTAGGATTGACCCCAGCGCCGCCGCTGCCAGCGGGAGGCGTCGGGGCTCCGACTGCTTGCACGACGGAGGCGGATGCCGCTGCCTGTGTCCGGGACGGCGGCACTGGAGACGAAGCGAGGCGAGCGTCGCTGTTTGGGGAACGAAGGGAGGTAGGAAACAGGAATGGACGAGGCAAGTGATGCGAGTCTGGGTTTTGGAGGCCAAAGATCACCATGACTGAGGCAAAAAGAAAAACGCTCGTGCCCCCCAAAAAAAAAAAAAAAAAAATGTGTTTCGTGAGTTCTCTTCCTTCTAAATTGTTTTCAGTTAATCCATACTAACCTTCTTACAAATAATTGACAACTTTGACTTTACTATTTAAAGTTTTGATCTTCATTTTTTCTTATAAAATTATTGTTATGCCATTTCAAACATGTATCGTAGTTAAAGTATTCTTGACACAAAATACAATAATACTCTAAGTGTTCTAGTTAACATGATACCTTTTAATTATTAACGTCCAAAGTAGCAATAGTAAAAGTCAAAGTTGCTAAGTATTTGTGAACAGAGGTTAGTAGCTTCCTCATATCCCTCCTAGAGTTTGTATTAAGTAGGATGGCTCATGATTTAGCTGAGCAATCTCCTATTAATGCAAGACAATAGGTCGCTTTGCAAGACAAAAAAAAAAAGAAAAGGTTAGTACAAAAAATAGAAAAAAAATTAAAATCGTCTACTTAGATGGAGTCTAGGGAAATAGTAATACTCAGACTTGCAATATATCTGAGCAAAAGCCCGAAGCACAAAGACCCGGCCTGAAACACGGTTTTTGGACCGACCCAAACACAACCCGACACGGTTCGTTTCGTGCTCGGGCCGGCCCGGTGCCCGTAGCAGACTGCAGGCTTGGGTTGACCGTAAGGCACGCAGCTAGCACGGACCGACACGGTTTTTGAAAGGGAGGCCCGATCTGGCACGGTAGTGCTCCCACAAAAGGCCACATCCTCTAAAAAAGACACAAAAGGCTGGCCCAAAAGCCCACCTCCTCCTCAACCCTAACCTCAACTCGAATCAGCACTCAGCCTCCCTCGCTTCTGCACCACCAGCGGGCGCTGCCACACCTCCTCCCCCTCCGTGCCCCACGCCTAGCCGGGCGCCGGGCGTCAGCGAGGCGGCGCCTCTCGCTGCCCGATTCAGCGGCGGCGACGGCGGGATCTCCTCCCCCTCTCTCTAGGCCTTGGGGCGGCCCGATGTTCTATTGGGCCCCGAGCTCTTCGACCAGGCCTGGTGTCCCGTGCAGCACGGCCCGATGGCCCATGGACCTGTTAGGTGTCGTGCCCTATCGGGCCATGCCTAGCATGGGCCCGTGTCGCCCGTTGCACATGTATAACTTGCAACACCAATAAGAGATATTGATAGTATTTTTGGAAAAGAAAACATTTTTCTAGTGGTACAGTTAGCGCCCAAACGTCTGATACGGGTGTGCTAGTGCCCGAACGCGTGCCCCAACAACGCGGCATGTTGCATGCAACATCGTTTTGGATTTGTAACATTGGAAAGTACAGTTAGCAACATTTCAAGATAACACTCGCAACATTGGAAGCTCCGCCTGACAATGGGTTATAAACCCCTCCCAAACCTGTCCCACCCTGTAAATGAGGAGTCAGTTCACCCACCTGCCCTGCCCCATAAAACAATCTACTCAATCTGCCCGCCCCGCCCCCGCCCGACGGAGGTGGGTTGGCGGCGACCGTCTTCTCCTTCCCCAACCAAGAGAGCCACGGGAGACACCCCAAGTCCCAATCCGCCCCAACCACGTCTCAGCCCCGTCCCACCCCGCAAGATAAACAAACTCGCCCCGCCCTGCACCACAACATAGATAAACACGCACCGCAACATAAAGAAACCCATTTCAACCCGTTGTACACACTCCATATTAAAACCCGTCCCAAAAACCTCATTTTGCCCCGCCCCATTAGCATGCGGATTGGATGCTAACGTTTCCAACATCTAGTTATGGACCGAAAAAATAGCACCCTACCCAGCAGGTCACCACCCACTGCGCGCCCTTAACAGTGGGGTTGCTGCATGCAACATCGGTTTCAGATTCACAACAGTAGAACATATCGTTTACAACACTTAAAAGTCACGTCTACAACATTGAAAATTGTCGTTCGTTTGCAACATCTAATCACAGACCCAACATTGAAAACTATCGTTCTTTCACAACATCTGCACTGTCCCCCAACATTGCAACAACAGCAACATCCCTTAGTTCGAATATGCCTCAAGCAGCTTGCAGGTTGCAAACGAGTACAGGAGAAAAAACAAGGAGTTGGACTTTTCCCTTTGTGGACCTGGCGGAATGCCGTGTGCGGGCGAAATGCCGTGACCTACCTCCCTTCCCTCTAATGCCCCTCAGATTCTTGCTCTGTTCTTCTTCAATCTGCAGTTCCTAGAATCCAATCTGATTCGCCTCCTTCTCCCCATCAAATCGATCCAAGTTTTTGCCGCTCTGCTGCTCTAAGTGAGGAGATCCACGATCTTCCTTCCACTCGACGGCACTGTAGCAGCTCTCGCCGGCGGGTTCGTGCAGGCAGCCGGAGTTCCTCCTGCTCCATCCTCTCGCTATCCAGTTAGCTGTCCCTGCCGCTATGCCGCTATGCTGTACGACGCATCCCAAACCCTGTACACCTCTTCCACCATTCTCGGCTCAATAGTCGGCTTCTTCCTAAAGCTTCCCACCATGAACAACGACGACCATACCCTGCCGAATCCCCGCCCAACAGACCGTGCTCCCCCGGATCCACCCCACCCACCACCTCCACCAGATGGCCGCCGCCGTGATGGCTGCAGAGCAGAGTCGTCGCGATGGTCGCGGACCTCCTACATGGTTTCCCGGCTCGGGCCCTCGCCGTCCATGGTCCCCGTGAAGAAGTGTGTGGTGTACGCGGCACCGCTGCACGCGCTCCTCCACGCCGGGACCGCCTTCCAAAGAATCAGTGTTGGCCTCGCGGATGGATTGAGCTGCTGCAGCGCCGAGGGGCGGAGGTCCCGCGATGGCGTGCCACGACCGACACCTCGCGATTGGGAGGAACACCCAACTCCTCCACGCGACGCCGATCCACAACTCCTCCACGCGCCCAACTCCAATCGCGGCGTGATCCCGCCTTGGCCGCGATCCCCTGCCCGCGTCGCGAGGTCCTGTGACACGCCGATCCCGCGCCCCCGCGCTCATGACCGCGTGGAGAAACAGCCGTGCGGAGTCCTGCAAAGAGAAGGAAGTGGCGCGGCGACAGGAGACAAGCGGATGGGATGTAGTACATGGAGCAGCGGCCGGCGTCGGGGCGATGTTTGGGGTCGCTCTGCACCCCGGTGACCCGCATGCCCGACAATCGCGGGCGGGATTCGCTTCATCACCGCCCGCAACGAGCAGTCCGCGGATACGCCGCCGCAGCCCTGGTCGAGTTCAGGCCGTGGTACTCCCGAGGCTGATCTCCTACCCGGGCGCGGTCGATCTATACTAAGCCGGAAGGTGGAGGTCAACAGGCCGTGGCGCCGGCCAACAGGGCACCCTGTAACAAATGAGTCTACTGGCATGGAACTGTGGGGGGGCTCAAGCGGGAGCCTCCGCAGTTCGACCATGCAACATCTATCCCGCCTTATGTACGAGTATAAAACCTCGGGTATGTTTTATTTTCTCAAACTTCGTAATTCCACCATTACTAGTACAACTTTTTAAAAACCATTTTAGCCTTAACAATGCTCATGTGGTTCCTTCTTGTGGGCAATCGGGTGGCCTTTGGTTATCGTGGACCGATGATGTTGATGTAACGGTTGTTGATCATCATCATCACTTCGTTTTTGCCTTATGTACAAACAAAACTACCCACCTTCACTATTGCCTAGTACGTGTTTCACGGAGACCCTCACCATCGTCTCACTAGCTTTATAGGGAATCGTATTATGAACTTTGTAGAACTAAATGTTGGTTTACCTTTGATGTGCCTCGGTGACATGAGCGATATTATGCATGCGAGAGAAAAACATAGTGCTACGCTAGCTGGCTGATTTAGCTCGCATATCTGAGTTCCGTGGTTATGTTAGGCAATGTGGTTTCTTTGATTTGGGTTACAAAGTGGCCCCGCCTATACTTGGACTAATAATCGTTCTTCGCCTACTTATGAAAGATTAGATCGTTTTCTTGCTAATTCTGAGTGGTGTTTGATGTTTCCCAAATACTGTTTCTTCACTTGCCTATGATTTACAATTACAGTGATCATGCACATATTCTTGCAGTTCTTAATTCCCATAGGCCTCGTGTCAATAAACCTTTTAGATTTGAGAATTGGTGGCTCCTTGATGATGAGTACAATGAAATAGCTAAAAATAGTTGGATTCATTCCTCTAACCGGGTTTTCTCCCAGAAAACCAAGTATCTTGCTGTAGATCTTAAGAAATGGCGACGAAGAAAACCCAAAAAAAAGTGACCTTTTAAACTCCATTGAAAAACCAAATTCTCCAACTACAAAGCCTTCCCCAAACCAGCAAAATCATGATCTCCATCACCGCCTCCAATCCGAGCACCAAGACCTCACCGCCAAAGAAGAAAAATATCACATCCGGCGGCGAAAAATCCTGGGCGTGTGAGGGGGATAGGAATACGACTTTTTTTCTACCGAGCCATCATCAAACGCAACCAAAAAAAATAGAATCACCTATCTTCTGAATCCGGATGGCTCTCAATCCACCACCCCCCGCACAATTAGCTCACACTCTCACTTCCCATTTTAAGGATATCTTTACCACCCGACCGCATGCATCCACCTCAAATCAAACCTCCAACCCAAACTTACTCCGGTGGCCCTACTCCCTCCCATCCCCAAAACGTCGACCCGGGACCACAATACAAGCACCAACCCTACCACTCAACAAGAACGGGGAAGAGGAAGCACTCCAGTGTGAACAACATTTCAGGTATACCTATTCTACACCCACCTTGCAGGAAATTCAGGATATCATAAAGGAAATGAGGAGTAATGCAGCTCCAGTGTCGGATGGATTCAATGTGGGCTTTTACAAAGCAGCTTGGCCATGGGCCAAAGAGGACATTTACAAAGTGGTAATGCACTTTTATTCCCATACTCTTCTCGCCTTCTCGATTTAAATCAAACTTTTATCACTCTTATTCCTAAAATTCCTCAACCTATTACTCCCAAGGATTTCAAACCGATTAGTCTTTGTAATGTCATTTATAAGGTTATTACTAAATCTTTTGGCTAATCGTCTTAAGCAACACCTCCTGTGTTATATTGATCAAGCTCAATCGGCCTTTGTTGCCCACCATCATATTTCCTCTAATGTTATCATTACACAGAAATTATTCATTCTTTCAATCTCGTGAGCCGGAAGGATCAAGCCTTCATCCTTAAAATTGACCTTGCTAAGGCCTTTGACAAAGTTGGAGTGGCCTTTTATTGCAACCTGCACTTAGGTGATCGGGACTTCAGGACAACTTCATTAACCTACTTATTATTGTGTTTCCTCTCCTCGTTTGTTGTTTTGGTCAATGATGAACCAACCGATTTTTTTCGGCTCTCTCAGAGAGGATTAAGGCAAGGCTGCCCCCTCTCACCATATCTGTTTGTCATTGCCATAAATCAACTCTCCATTTGTTTACAGGAAGGCCTACGCTCCAATAATTTAACAGGTATCTCCCTAGGGAAGAGGGGGCCGGTCATACACTCACTCTTATTTGCAGATGACTTAATCCTTTGTGGAAAGGCGACGATCCAAGAAGCACAGCAGATCAAGTCAATCCTATATGATTTCTCGCTCCCAATCGTCGAGACCCTAACCTACAAAAATCTTCTATTTATTTCAAAGAAGCATGTTCCCCATTCGGTTAGATCTGCCATCAAAACCTTTTTCCCTGTTCAAGACCTTCAACCCCACACCATGCACCTTGGTCATCCTACAATCTTCTCTCACAAAGACAAGAATAAAGCCTATGATTTTATTTATGGTAAGTTTCTAGCTAAACTAGGTACCATTAAAGCTAACAAACCGAATCATTTGGTAGGTTGCAATATATTAAATCTGTTCTTTCCTCCATCCCCTGTCTACTATATGTTCACTGTCCTTTTCTCTAAAACCTTTAGAAAAAAATTAACACTATTATCAAGAGATTTTGGTGGGTAGGTGTACAAGAAGAATAGGAAACAACTCCAATCCACTATAGATCATGGGAGGACATTACTGGACCTAAGGAGGAAGGCGGATTGGGTATAAGGGATATGGAAACAATCAACAAAAGTCTTATTCTTCACTCCGCTTGGAATGTTGCTAATGGAAAAAATCCATTCCTAACTTCTATTCTCAAGGCTAAATATTTCCCAAATACTTCTTTTTGGAATGCTCCTACTAACACTCCCAAATCAATATATTGGTCTTCACTATTGCAGGTCAGACAACATCTTAATGACAATGTCACCTACCAACTCCATGTAATTCTTCCATATGGTCCTCCCCTTGGTGCCCCATCCGAGTGCAATACATGACCACTTAACCCTCCCGGCCACACACCAACCTTTACCCTCACAGATTCTTTGATCTCTCGCACCCACATACCCACTCCTGGAACCAACCCCTCATAGAAGCAATTTTCCCCCCTGAAGCGGCGGAATCCATCCAGTCTGTCCATGTTGTTGATTCTGACCGCAATGACATTCTCCGATGGATTCCAGCAACTAATGGGGCTTGCACCACCAAGTCCATTTACACCCACCTTCGGTCCCAGCAGATCCACACTCTACCTGAGCAAGGGTCTAGAAGCATTTCGGCTGATGCTAACAACATCCTTCAAAGAACTTGGAAAAGTAAGACTATCCCTCCCCTCCTCAAAACCTTTGCTTGGAGGGTCATTAGAAGAGCCATTGCAACCGGGGAGCATGCAGGGAGATACTCGACACATATTAGTAAACATTGCAGCCACTGTGGAGCTATTGAAGATGACAATCATTTGTTCTTCCTATGTGATTTACCAAGGCAGGTATGGGCTACCGCTGCTACTCCTCTTCCTACTCATAACATTAATGCTCCTGAAGATGGTATTCAAATTGCTTTACCTACCTTAATCACAACTAATCCGTCAGATCACACTCTTTGCTCTACATTATTTATTATGTGGTATATTTGGAAAGCTCGAAATGACCTCAGGTTCAAAGGAAGAAGATGGAGTCCAATACAGATTCAGAAAGCGGCGCAAGCACACATGGAAAACTACCTCCAGGCGTTACAGGAGCAGGCTGGTGATTCCCCGATCCCCCACTCTCCTCCCCAACGCACACCGTCCCAAGGTACAAGCTCTCTTGCCACAGGTCATCATGATCAACACGGGATTGGAGACCTACAGCCGGCCACTACATCCATGCAGGAGGAAAACCTACTGCCGGACA
Organism: Hyparrhenia diplandra; assembly: GCA_015847255.1. Classification (NCBI taxonomy): domain Eukaryota; kingdom Viridiplantae; phylum Streptophyta; class Magnoliopsida; order Poales; family Poaceae; genus Hyparrhenia; species Hyparrhenia diplandra. The sequence continues at coordinate 268,681 of JADLZK010010274.1, forward strand.
CTTCCCACTCACTTGCTAGTGACAGGTACCTGCTTCAAACTCCTTCTTCGCTAAATGGTTCTAGGTGTTATACGGATGCCTCCATTCCTCCGGATGCGCCTGGCGCCCCATCAAGACGAGCAGGTCTAGGAGTCTTCATCGTCAACACCTCAACCTCGCCCCCAACCAGTGTCTTCATCAAAGCGACCATGCAGGATGCAACCTCTGTTCTCATGGCGGAAGCTGTAGCACTAGCCCTAGGGGCTTCTCTTCTTCGCAGGATGAACATCATGGAGGGGGCAACATTGCTAGCAGACAATCAAGTCCTCATCAACTATATCAACAACGTCGACCAACCTGAGAATTGAGCCCTATACAAAGCTTGTTTTCTCAGCCCTTACAGGAACAACAATAGCGGCGCACAGGATACGAAGGGAATGTAATCAAATGGCAGACTCCCTTGCTAGACAGGCCTTAACTTCTATTCAGGCCAGTAGCAGTGACCTTGATAGCTTATGTGCTAATCCAGGTCATGATCATGAGTGCCCTTTCTTTGTGGCACTCCAAAATGTAACCATTAACAATGTAATGGTTCTAACAGATCGTCTTTGTTAAGTAATAGAAACGTTTGTTCTTGGTAAAAAACAGCAACATCCTCAATGCCCGTGCAACATCGCAAATTCACAACTAGAACATTATAATTTAACTTTGCAACATCTCAAACAAAGTTAGCAACATCTAAAGAGAAACTCCACAACAAGGATAGCGAGCGCGCGACCCAAAGAAATAAGGATTAACGAACACACCGCCCCACAAGAAGCGAGGGGCAGTGGACGACATCCCGATCGGAGGAGTGCAAGGAGGTGCCGATGAGGGCGCACTGGGTCACCGGAATGATGCGACTGGAAGGCAGGGGCGAGCGCCCGCTTAGTCAGAGGAGGAGGAGCACAAGGAGGTCACCACGAGGGCGCACGGGTGGGCTGGCGGGGTCGTTGGGAGTGGGGGAATTTGAAAAATCTCAAATGAATATTGTTCGGATGTTTTGTGCAAGATAGCATCATGTTACGGCCAGCAACAAAGCGAAACATCTGATCTTTTGTTGGATTCGGACCTTGATATTGTGTACAACATATCATCCTATTGCGGTGGGTGGCAAAACAATCAAATGTCTGGTTTTTTATTGGTGCTGAATACCTAATGTTGCATGCAACAATGATCTATGTTGAGGTGGGAGGTGTTGCTCTGGAGGTGGAGGAAACGTCCGATACACCAAGCGCCCTACAAGGAGCATTACTGATTTTCTAGTAGTATGTGGTATGCTCGTCGATAGTGAGATTCTTGGAGTGAGTTTGTCAATCTTGAAATCATGTCGACCCGGTCTCTTAAAGGCATTCACAAGACTAGGATGTATGTGCCTGCATGCATTTCTAAGGGTTGTGTTTATAAAGACCAGTCTTGACGCGTTTGTATGTGTAACACGTGTTTTTACATCCACTAGTTGAAATGCACGTGCGACACGCATGTGCCTATAAAAACTATTTTGTCGTATACACCAATTTATATACAATGTCAGCGTTGCAAACTAATTAATTAAATATAATGAACAAGTGACAATATTCTTTTCATATATATACACTTATAAATGGCAATTACGAGGTGGTAGTAAATTCTGTTTCAATGATCACGTTTGAGGATATTACATTCTTGTTACCATTTATGATACTATGATAAAAAGTATATGATTCTGTCGTGACACATAGCGCAACATGATAGGATCAAGTATCCATTGCTCAAATAAAATAGCAAGTTTCTAGAAAGGGAAAGCTTAGCAGGAAACAATGTGCAAGGACAAACTCACACTTGGTTACATCTTTGTTGCTCCCCCTTAAAAAACATTTTCAACCACTTAAATTTGATCTATCAAACCATATACGTCGCAGAACATTTTTTCAACCTCTGAATTCTCTACAAAATAAAAAAAAGAAAAAGAAAAAAATGTAATGAGATTTTCCTTTTTTTCTTGAACCGAGGAACCGAGGATCTTCCCCATTTCGGTTGCTATAATGGACATGTACTTCAGACAGGTTCAGAGACAGCAAAAAGAGTTTTTTCTGTGAGAAAAGCTACTCATGATAGAGCGATCCAGGTCAAAATTGGCAAGAAAATTTTGTAAAATATTTATCTTATTGATCAGTTACTATTGTCAATGGCAAAATAGACAAATTAAATACAGTTATGGTAAATTGGGCACCATCTTTCATTACCTAGTACAAATTAAATTTTGTAAATTCGGACGACCCTCAATTCTTCTAGGTTAAAAACAAGTAATCGGTCGCAAAGCGCCATTCTTGTGGTGATGATCCTGGCGCGGCTTTGGGATGCAAACATCCCTTGATGGCGCCACCACGCGGTGGCCGCCGTTGTCTTCATAGTGACTGGGAGAGTATCTCCTTCCCGAGATTGGACAGGAGGTAAGAGAGGACCGTCTCGGTCCTTCGCCATCCACGTTTCGCACTTTCGGGGGTTCTCCATGGGTTCTTCGGCTTCTCATCGGCTCTCTCGTCGGGCTTGACGATGGTCGCCTTGGGCAGGAACATCTCCGACGGCTTGGCAATTGGATCTATGAACCCAGCCTTGCCCCTTATGGCCGACATGACTTGAGCTTTCCACAACACCTGATTGCTGCGTGTCAGTTTCTCGCTCGGCGGCAGGAGGAAGATGCCGAGGGATGACACAGGAAATGGCGCGGAGGATGAAGAAGCGGAAGCCATCACGATCCGTGAGGATTCTGGCTCTTGGTACCATGTAAAATCACGGAGAATAGTTTGGGTTAACGAGACACCTTGCTCTCGGTGCTCCGCTATGTGTTATATGGGGTGGGAAGCGCCCCAATCGTGACTTACAAGTTTGTTACAAATTGGCATGCGGTGATGATCATCTTGAGCTACAATCTAGGAGATACAACCAACTCTATCTTGTACAACAAACTATGAACCTAGACACTACACAATAGCCATCACCGCACGCCATACCATCGTGACAAACATTCGTTACAAAGTGTACAACTTATACTTCTAACACCGCATAACCAAAACACCATTTTCAAAAACCCTTGCATCAAAAGTCACCATATTGAAGTTTAGGCCCTTGTTTGAATGAAACCCTAGCAGCTAGACTCCACGGGTACTCTCTCGGACTCAGTCCCGCATCGACATCGTGAAGCCGCCCTCGCGCGCGCGCTGCCATTGGTCGGCGCGCCGCCCGCCGTGACGTCGCCCTCTCCGTCCCTGGCGGTCCCCGACGCATCCCCCGCGCCGACCCCGATGCCCCTAACGTTAGTTTGGTGCCGCCTTGCCGCTGGGCGCTGCCCTATCCGTCCCAAAGCGGCGTCCTTGCTCGACACCGACGCCTTCCAGCGCAGACGCCCATCCGTCCGGCGGCGTCCCTCGTCCAACCCGGACTCCCTCCACACGCGTTGCCCAGCCGTCCCCGGGCCGCTCATCGCCGTCCCTAGTTCCGTTCTTTCGGTATTTACCGAACTGAACCGAAAGAACCGAAACCGAAGGACCTCGGTACCGAGATTTTTGGAACCAATCGGTCTTGACTTTGGGAGGAACCGAATTAGAGTTGTATTGAGGAACTGAACCGATCGGTTCGGTAGTACCAAACGCCTAGGGTGACAGCCCGGCCACTCCCTTTAGCCAGCCGGCCCATGACACATGGTGGTGGGCGTGTCCGTGCCGTGGCCCGCCGGGGATGCATGGCGACCTCTGCAAAGACCTGGTTTTGCACGGTTAGGGTGCGATTTATCCTAGTTCGCACCGGTTTTCCCCGGTTCTCCTTTGAGGTTTTTTTTTATTATTTTTAACCCTTTTCTAAAACTATTTGCAAATTTCAGGTGTCAAATATTTTTTCTCAAAACTAAGGGGTTGGTTTTGAGAAAAAAATGTTTTCAGGTGTCAAATTTCAAAATAATTTTTTAGAAAAGAGTTAAGAAAAATCATCCTTCGATGGCCGGTTTTGGTCAAGTCCTAGTCACCCTTCGGTTCTGGCGATCATGTGGTGGAATCAAAGTTGGACATGTTGGGCGGGGGTTAGGGAGGAGCTGATGTCGGGACGTGAGTCGGTGCTTTCCCAGGCCGACGGGAACCGGCAAACGGACGACAAACAAATGGCCCATCTTGTGCGCACCAAATTCCAAGTCAAGGTCTCCCATATTTATCTCTTTGTGCCCGGTGGCCCTCTATGTATACACATACACAGATCGAAGCACTCTCATCCACAGCACTGAAGGCGGTATAGACCAGCTGTTCCAGCATGCCCATCCCAGTTGTCCCTCTGCTGCTGGTGCTAGCAGTGGCTACCATGGCCGCCGTCGCTGCTCCTTCGCCCAGCGGCAGTGACACCGACGCCGCGGCCCTGCTGGATTTCAAGGCCCAGCTCGCCGACCCTCTCGGCGTCCTCCGCGACAACTGGACTACCGCCACTCCCTTCTGCCACTGGGTCGGCGTGTCGTGCAGCCGCCGCCGGCCGCGTGTCACCGCTCTCGTGCTGCAAGACGTGCCTCTCCGAGGATGCCTCTCCCCTCTCATTGGTAACCTCTCCTTCCCTCTCTCCTCAACCTGACCCGCACAGAGCTTACAGGCTCCATCCCACCGGACCTGGGAAGGCTGCCTCGTCTCAGAGTCCTTGTTTTTCACAACAACACCTTGTCCGGCACAATCCCGTCGGCACTAGGGAACCTCACAAGCCTTGAGCACATTAACCTGCGGCACAACCAACTCACAGGGCAGATCCCCCCCGAGCTGGGAAATCTACACAATCTTCGGTACATCGTTCTTATGACCAATTATCTCACAGGACTAGTACCACATGATTTGTTCAACAACACATCTCTGTTACAAGTTCTGAAATTAGGGAACAACAGTTTGTCAGGCACAATTCCACCTGCCATTGGCCAGTTGCCCATGCTGCAAGAATTGAACCTGCAATACAACCACTTCTCCGGCCCCGTACCTTCGGCGATTTTCAACATGACCAGGCTGCAATACTTTTATCTTGCAAACAACTACAACCTCAATGGGACCATCCCCAGTGGCAACAGCACCTTTAACCTTCCGATGGTACAAATATTTGCCATCGGTAGGAACAGCTTCACAGGTCAAATTCCACTAGGGCTCTCAGTATGTGAATACCTCCAGGTACTGTCACTATCAGACAACCAGTTTGAGGGTCCAGTGCCAGCATGGTTAGCCTTGCTTCCAGACCTCGCTATAATCTATTTAGGCCAAAACAACCTTGTTGGCACCATCCCACCAGCTCTCGGCAATATTACCAATCTTATGGAACTGGATCTTTCAATTTGCAAGTTAGAAGGTATGATCCCACCAGAGCTTGGACTGTTGGTGCGAATCAATGTATTCGATGTCCATGGTAATCAGCTCACCGGACACATTCCTGCCTTTTTGGCAACTTGTCTGAACTATATGCACTCGAATTGAACGATAACTTGTTGCATGGGCTAGTACCAACCGGATTTTGTAGCTCTGGATCATTTGAGACTCTTCTTCTCTATGGAAACAAATTACATGGAGAACTCAGCTTTCTATCTGCACTTTCAAATTCTAAACAACTCCAGGTGCTTGACCTGAGATCTAATTATTTCACAGGTGGCCTCCCTGACAATGTAGGTAACCTATCAACTCATTTGTATTACTTCTCTGTAGGCACAAACTTGTTAACTGGTGAAGTTCCTGCAACACTCTCAAATTTAAGCAGCCTTATTTTGATTTTACTTGACGGAAACCAATTTAGTGGTACAATTCCAGAACAAATAGTGATGATGGACAAGCTCCAAATCCTGGGCCTCTCTCAGAATGTCATGTTTGGTCCCATACCAAAAAATATTGGTATGCTAAGGAACCTAGAAAAACTATTTCTTGACCACAACTACTTTTCTGGTTCCATACCAAATGGTATTGGAAACCTCACAACTTTACAGATTCTTACACTATCCCATAACAACATATCAGGCATACCAGAAAGCTTTTTTCAACTTGATACCCTGATAGCCCTTGATCTGTCTCAAAATTCCCTGGAAGCTGCATTGCCCTATGATATAGGTCAGCTGAAGCAAATTAACTATTTGGATCTCTCTGCCAATCACTTGCTTGGTAGGTTCCCTGTTTCCCTTGGACAGCTCCGAATGCTCACCTATTTGAATCTTTCACACAACTTGCTGAATGATTCACTCCTGGACGTTTTTCTCAACTTAAAAAGCTTGGAATCACTAGACCTGTCTTACAATAATCTCTCTGGTACCATCCCACAGTACTTGGCCAATTTTACCTTCCTAACTAGCTTGAACCTCTCATTCAATAAACTGCATGGTCTTGTACCGGAAGGAGGTATCTTTACAAACATTTCAGGACAATGTTTGGAGGGGAATTCAGCTCTCTGTGGTGGCATTTCACGTTTAGGATTGGCACCATGCCAAATCATTCACCAATCAGGTCGTAGGCATATCTTAAAGTTCCTGATCCCTGCGGTCAGTGTTACTGTTGTTGGAGCTGTGGCTACATGCCTATATATGATAGTGAGGCAGAAAACCAAAAGGCAGGAGGAGACGCTGGTTTCTCCTGGCATAGTTGACATGGTCAACTTCAGGTTACTCTCTTACCATGAGATCGTTCAAGCCACTGGCAACTTCAGTGAGAGTAATCTGATTGGGGCTGGAAGCTTTGGAAAAGTTTATAAGGGACGATTGATCGATGGAGCTATGATCGCAATAAAAGTTCTAAACATGCATCTAGAACAAGCTGTGAGAAGCTTCGATGCCGAATGCCATGTCCTGCGCATGGCCCGACACCGCAACTTGATAAGTATACTTACAACCTGCTCCAATCTTGACTTCAAGGCCTTGGTCCTTAAGTATATGCCCAACGGAAGCTTGGAGGCTCTCCTGCATTCTGATGGCAGAGAGCAACTGGGATTCCTCCAGAGACTGGAGATTATGTTGGATGTGTCCATGGCAATGGAGTATCTTCACTATGATCACTGTGAGGTGGTCCTACACTGTGACTTAAAACCTAGCAATGTTCTATTTGATGAGGACATGGTTGCACATGTGGCGGATTTTGGGATTGCAAAACTGTTGTTGGGTGATGACTTCTCCACAGTTTCTGCGAGCATGCCTGGAACAATCGGGTACATTGCACCAGGTAATTCACCTTTACTATGGTTTGAACTAGTTTTGTTTATACTAGCATTTACTTGTGTCTCCAGTGTTTTCATATTGTTTGGAAATTTCTGGCCAGAGTATGGATCGGTGGGAGGCTGTCAAGAAAAAGTGACGTATTCAGCTACGGCGTCATGCTTCTTGAAGTATTCACTGGAAAAAGGCCCACGGACCCCATGTTCGTGGGGGAGCTAGACATTAGGAGATGGATTCATCAGGCCATTCCAACAAATGTTATGCATGTTGTGGATGAGCAGCTACAGCAAGACCCTTCTGGGAATCTAAATGACGTTCTGATCCCAGTGCTTGAAATCGGATTACTGTGCTCCCATGATTTGCCAGAGAGAGGCGGAGCTTGCCCAAAAATTTAGGTGGGGCAAAACCATCAGCAAGAGGCACCGGCGGACGGCGGCCAGCAGTTGGAAGCAAGGGGCACCGGTGTGCGGCTCCGGCGGTAGCTGGGGCAGCTGCCCCACCCGGCGTGATGGGTAGCTCCGCCAGCCAGACCAAAGAATGACGATGCGAGACGTGGTGCCGAAGCTGAAGAAGATAAGGGAGACGTACATGGATTCTGTAACAAGGAGGCAGGGTGCCTAGTGACAACAGATCTCCAAGAAGGTTCCATCCCCTGCTCCAAACCAGAGCAGAGCTCCCCTCGTCGCCGGCAAGCCCTGTTTTTAAATAGCGCCGACAATGTTTTTCAGTGTCGGCTAGCGGGCATGGATGTAGCCCAGCCGGAGCGGCGCACGTACCATACGGGAAGCGGGAACGACGGGCCCAGTGAGAGGGCCTGGCTTCCAACATGGAGCAAACGAATCTTGTGAACTCATCGGTCTCGCTCATCTATCTGCTACAGTAACGTGCATACAGAAAAAGGTCGAAACATGTTTGAGAGCTTCCCCAATTTTAATTTGTATAAGCTCCTAGGTATAATAGGAACCTGTCTAGTAAAAATGGCACAATAAGCCCTGGCTTCCCATCTCTGAATCATGACATAATGAACAAGACGTACTGGAGCTTTGCATTTTACATTTCACTAGTTTCAAGTTATTCGTTGCTTTAGAAATGGCACAGACAAAGACTAACCAGCCCAAATAAAGGCTACCAACTTCAATCACAATTCCCACCTTTGCTTGTTCACTATCAGAATTCAGTTCTAGTTCTTCGTTGCTTTGTAATTGTCACAAAAGATCTCCTGTCCAAATAAAAGTCTAGCAACTCCAATCTCATAATTCCACCTTTGCAGGTTCACCATCAGAATTCAGGGCATTGGATCTTTCAGTTCAACATTTGAGGCAAAGTTAGCCAAAAACATAAAAGCAGTGTTCCATTACACACCAGAAAAATAAAAACACGCAAATTTCCACAATCTCAGGTTCCTTATACTAGGGGTGTGTTTAGAAGCCAAAATTTTGGCTGAAAAATCCTGTAGCACGCGTCATATCGTTGTTGTAGCGCGCCGTTTGTTAGTGCATCTAAAGCATCTTAATATTATCCCTACCATAGCGTAATTAGGCTCAAAAAGAATCGATCTCGTAATGTATGACATCTAAAGCGTGCAATTAGTTTTTTTATTTACCTAAATTTTGTAGTGGCGACAAGCGTCTTTAGGTGCATTGAATGTTTCGATGTGATAGGATGTGATGAAAATGCAGGAAATTTTGGAGGAAATTTGGGCTTCTAAACACACCCTAGACCAAAACAAGCGAATTTCAGATTTGATTTCTAACCATGTCGTGCGAGCTGAGAAAAATCTGCCCTGTTATAGCTCCGTTGAGGTCATGTAGCAATTTTTCAGTACCAAAATGTTACTCATATACTCCCTTTCACAATTTTGCATAGTCAGAACCAAACAAACATAAATACGCAGCAACCTTGTGACTTCTAGCACTGTTCTGGTACAATGAAGGGCTATTGCAGGAGCCTCCTCTATATATATTAGAAGGGCCATGGCTTGGCATGCACGTTAAATTGGATATTGCGGTCAGGAAGGCACACACTGTGGATCCTTTCAACAACCTCCTTGATCTCCGAAGAAGCAGCGACAAGTGGTATCGTAATGTTCACCCTCTTAAGGGTTACCATATTACATTTAGACAGCAACAATTTCATGAATTCCTCCTGTTCATCTGAACCAGTAAAGAATTTGATTTTAATTTCTTCAAGTGAATCAAATGCGATGCCATCCAGCTTGTAATTCTCTGCCAGAAGACAAGGACAGCCTGACATAGAACAATATGTCTTCTGAAAATAAGTAAAAAAAATGTTAGCAGACAGGACATGTCTTAGACTTAGCATGTGTAAAACTGTAAATATTTCAGGTTTACAAGCCTATGCAAAACTGACACAACAATATGGAGTTCAGATCCCCTAGCAATCTTCTATCTTATATATGTATGGGTACCAACTACTGTTTTGGGTTTGGATTAATTATGTTCTTGATTTCCTAGGTAAAACAGACTTTCTTACATGGAACCTGTATTGACTTAGACTAACTATCGGAATCAGCTGCCCCTTCTTGCTCTCCTTGCTTGTGTCCACTAAACCTACCATATTGCATTTGTTTGGAGGAAAAGGGGCTGATAGTTAATTAGCTGATGTGTTGTGGCATTTCATATGATTGAGCTGCTTGCCAAATATCCTTTTTTATCATGTATATACAGCTGGATAAATTGTAGAGCTGCAATCTAATTTATCACATACTCCCTCTATTCCGTATTACCAGGCGTGAGAGTAGAATTTCCGGTTACCAAGAAACTCGCATAAATACAGGCTTCATATTTACTATCGCTCTTAATTAACACTGGTGCCGCTCTCTCATTAGATGCATGCACCATCCTCCCTCCACTTTCCCGTAAAATATGGCAAAAACCATCCTGCATGCAGGCATGCATCCTAAAGCTCTGTGTTTTGAGTAGGCAGAGCAATTATCACGCCTGCTATTTTGGCCAAACCGAAAAACGCTTGCGCGCCGGGTAAAACGGAACGGAGGGAGTAACTTATAACTAATGACTTCCTAACTTACTAATTCATCCTTGTCTCATGTAAAACAGTAAAAGTCACACAATAAGAAATTTTGCTTTGATTTGGCAATGAGAAAGCATTGCCAGTGTGATAAAATACTAGTTCCTAATATACTGTAGGTGCAGATCTATATCTAAATTCCTTGATAGCAGAGATCACACAATTCAAAATACATATAATCGTTCCAACGAATTAGATATATAGTCACACACAAAGGTAAAAGCTTAGAAGTACCTTCAGTGGATGATGACAATAATGATCAAGAAATGATAATTTCAATTTCTTGATACAGCTGCATCTCCTAAGGATATGAAACATCACTGCCGAAAGGGCATGGAGATTCCTCATGAAACAAATAACAAGGCTTTCACATATTGGAAGTTTATCCATTTCCTTCAGGAAGGTCATATATCCAGCTATTTCCTGCCATATGCACAATCATCACTAAGTTTAATAAGAAGATGAATCAGCAAATTATCAGTAAATTTGTTTGCAAAATTACCAATGTTTCAACTCTAATTCTTGACAACAGACTAATTACTATTGGCCCTATTGATGAATTACATTATAATAGAATGGTACAAAAGTTGCGCTTAACTCGCCTCTTCAGAACAACAATTATAGAAAAGGGAAGCAATGGCTTTAATGCAAGAAAATACAGGGGATTTCACTAAGCTGTGTCCAAAATTATCAAGTTTTGCACTATATTTAGCTTGGCTACCTTTTACAAGATTGTAAAGTGTTTTTCCTATTTTGCAGACATAACGCTAAATCTTGACTTTGCTGTGAAATTCTGTACATACACAAAATACCTCATCAACTATGAGAGAAACTATCAGTTGCTTGGCAGAATCATATCTCTTCATCAGTCGTGTGGACGAACAGAGCATTCCAGAGTGTGTGATGTGTAGTGACTGAAGATGACGCCCTGAAACAGGAATCTGGTGGAGGCCAGGATCATATCTGCTGCACCATTTAACAATCTCCAGCTTCGGGGCGACTATGCAAGCCTCAGCAATGTGCAAGTCATAACACACAGAAATCTCTTGTAGCATTGGGGCGTTCACCGCCAGCTTGCCGGTTTTCCTGGGCATGTAGCCAAGACACTGGAGAGATTCCGAACAGATGGCGACGTCACAGACGGGGGCGAGCATTGTCACAAAGATATAGAGCTTCCGTAGGCGCGGGCACTGAGGAGATGACACGACACGCCCTAGCTCACCACCGTCCATTTGGGTGCATGATATCTTCAGATCAGTCAGCGCCGAGAAGGAGCCGGTCGGCGGCAGGCGGAGGACAAATCCTGTCAGGTGTCCATCTCCTGCCGGTTGTCCAAGGTCGATCTCCGTTGCTCTCTTGCATATGGGCAGCGCGAGGTCCTCCTTGATGTCCCCATACCATGGGGCATCTTCCTTCACAAGGATACGGAGACGTAGCTTGCCGGCGAGGCGCTGGGAAGCGAAGCAGAGCCATAGAGCGATACGGTGAGCGGGGACGTCCCACCGGTCGACTCCACTCACCTCGATCTTGAGGCTGTGGAGGGTAGGTGCCGCATAAGAGTTGAGGGCGGCATCAATGGAGTCAAGAAGAGCCGAGATCGGCGTCGATGGAGTAGGGCTGCCTCCGAGGGCGAGTTCCGGCATGTGGGCCCAGACGCGACGCCAGCGGCGGGAGAGGACGCTGGTGCGCGCGGCGGCCGCGACGGACTGCAGGCGGACGAGGATGATGTGCAGAAGCTCGTCGGGGAGGCCGCTGATGATGTCCTCCGCATAGCAGCGGCGGATTGCTGGGTTGCGCGTCGGAGATTCCTCGCCTCCGGGGAAATGGCGGGCGGCTCCTTGGGAAGGGCAGTGGAGAATATCGTACCCATCGCCTAGGGTTTGGCAGTTGGGACTGCCTGGACAGGACAGCTGTGTTGTGTGTGCCCCGACGGCGAGGCGTGGGGGCGGGCCTGCGCCGCCGGCGGGGTGCTCTTGGCGTGGGAAATAGAGAGCAACGGGAGAGAAAGGCCGATCCGTTTTGGACGGCCAACGGGAGAGAAAGGGCCGCGCTCCGTTTTGAGGAGAAACGGGAGAGGAAGGAGAAAGCGGCAGGTGTAGTTGGAAGTAGGATGTGTCTTTCTTTTTTTACACACAAATTAAAACTATCCATTTTTTTTTATTTATATAGTAAAAACAAAAACAAAAACAAAAACTAAATATGTGTCCTTTACTCTTTTTTTTGCTTAATAACTTCTTTGAAGTATTTCTTTTGCCCCACTGATCGGATTTTTTAAATAAAATTTAACCTTTTGTTAAAAAAAAATTCAAATCGGACCCTAGTTTGAAAATATTTGTACTCCATATCCCTTTTTGGTGGCGCCCAGTCTTTGGTGGCGCGACTTTTTACACTATATCGCGGCACCGCATGTGGCGCTGGGGCGTGGTCCGGCCACGCGGCTCCCGTGGTTGGCCGGGTGTTGGCGTGGGCGAAGGTGGCTCCGCCACGTCGCGCCGGTGCATGCGGCGCGACAGGCCCGTCGCACCCGATGCGACGGGCCCGTTAGGGGTTTCGGTTTGGGCCGCCGTGAAAAGCGCATGGGGCCCCACGTTGCGCCGGAAGCGGCGGCGCGACGGATTTGAGTTAGGTCTCGTACGCCCGATTCCTTTCTCTTTCTCTCCCTCTTTCTTTCTCTTCTTCCTCCTCCTCACTCCCGTGCCTACCGCCGCCGGTCCCACCGCTGGACATCGCCGGAGGTCGGCACGAGCGGCCCCCCTCCTCCTCCACTCTCGCCGCCACCCCGGCCTCCTCCTCCGGGCCAGGATGGGGCCGGAGGCGAGGGGGGTGCGCCTGTGCGGTGGTGGTAGTGACGATTTGCGGCCACCACGAATGGCGGCTCACGTCATCGGCGCGGCCGGAGTAGGCGGTGGCGCCCCAAGTCCTCTCCAAAACTTGATTAGGTACTACTCCTTCCCTCTCCTCCTCCTCCATTTCTTGTTTTGTGGCTTCTCCATGGTAGGTTTTTGGTTACTATGAAATTGTTTGTGATTCAAGCGTTAATTGATACAATGTGGTTCGTAGAATCAGTTTAGGATACGATGTGGCTGTGGATTTGACATAGAGTACGAGTTGCATGAATTTAGTTCATTGATGCATGCATTGAGGTGCTTAGTTTGGTTATAATTTGTATTTTCCAATGTGAAATTATGAGTGATTGGATCGTTTATTGATGCAATGTGGTTCGTGAAAACGGTTTAGGATATGTTTTTCTTTGTGGATTTGACCTAGATTAGATATTACATGAATGTAGTTCTTTGATGCATGGAGGTGTTGAGTTTGTTTCTAATTTATATTTGCAAGATGGTTGTTGTACTTATAGCCTATTTATTGCTAAACATTTTGTAGATGGGCCGTTTAATGCAATTTTATAATGGTGGCAAAGTTAGAGGGGATGGCAAGTTTGAGAACATCAATGAACAAGTTCATTATTTTAGTAGATCTCCTAGCATTAATGATTTGGTCCCGGCATTGTGGATGGCCGCTTAGCTTGAGAGGTCGATTTGACTATGGGAAGGAACGAGCACACTATGCACCGATGTCTTTGTCATGCGACGATGAATGGAAGAACTTTGTAGAGGTTGTGAAGGGTAGTAGCGTTCGTTGCTTGAAAGTTGTTGTGGAGAAGGTGTCTAACCCTCTTGTTGTGGTTGCGGAAGACAATGTGGATTCTCTAGTAGCCATGTTTTTATCCTCAAGAATAGAAGTCGATTCTCTAGTAGTGATAACGGCCACTACCACTAGTAACGAATTCTTTTTTACGTGACAAGCACTTTTGATTTTGCGTGGCGGGCGGACGCCCGTCATGCGGCAAAGGTCACGTAAAATGGGCGATGCTTGTGGCGGGCGCCGATACCGTCACGGTTAATAAAAAAATTAAAAAAATCACACACGAGCCCAATGCCGGCCCATACGGGCCCGACATCGAGCCCAGATCTACGGGAGAGCCGCCACCGCCGAGTGCGGCCGATCTGCAGCGCCGCCACCGCGGCGGCTCTCCAGCGGCCGCCGTCGCAGCGCGGTCGCCGTGGGATCCGCCTGAAGCGGCGGTGTCGTGGCAGCTCCCGTCCGTCGCCGCCGCTGCAGCGTGCGGCCGCCGCCGAGATCCGCGGGAGCACGCGGCCATGGCATGGGAGAAGGAGGCTGCCGGGCCGCAGCAGCACCTCGCGCCGCCGCCGGGATCCTTGAGCGGCGTGGCGCGGCGAGCTCCTCGACGCCGAGATCCATCGCGCCGCCGCTGCCTGCCTAGAGGCGCCATCGCGCCTTCCGAGCTCGGAGGACGACGGATCGAGCTCCTTCCTCCACGCCGGCGCCTCCTCCTTGCGAGATCCGGCCGGTGAGAACTCCGCCCGTCGTGGATCTCCTTGTCCGGGATTGTGGACGTTGGCGAGCCGGGGTGAGAGGGTGGCGCCGGCCGGCAGCGTGGAGAAGGAGGCCAACGCGTGGAGGAGGAGGGGGGGCGGCGCGCGACCGACGCGTGGAAAGGGAGTGGGAGAGAGGCCTGATGGAGTGGAGGCTGAGTGAAAAATGAGAAGTGTGGGGGAGAGAAACCCTAGAAGCTAGTATATATATGGCCCGATAAGGAGTGCGGTTGGGCTCGGTTGTGGGCCTTGGCGTTTTGTGTGGCGGGCCTTTGTAATGTGCCCGCCTCCGAAAATGACTGTATTTTACGTGGTGGGTCTTTTAATCTATTTTACGTGACGGGCAAATTTGCCCGCCCACGGTAAATAAAAGTGCCCGCCATGCAAAATCATGGGGATTAACCGTGACCGGCAAAAAAGACGCCCGCCACGGAAAGAAATTCTAGGTTGACGCAAAAAAATCATTTTCGTTACTAGTGTAACATCACAAGTAAAACTCAAATAGGAAAGAGCATGCGTAGTATTGTTATTCCGGACTAGGTGTTTCCTAGTAACGATATAAGTGTGGTCGCTTCCAAAATTTCTTGCTTGCACACCCTGTTGCTATGAAAGGGAAAGTATCTAGACTTCATACTTGGTACTGTGCAAGGCATACAGCATATCCAGCAGGTCATCACAAAAATCATCCTCAATAAGAGACTAATGTGGCTACACCATTTTTTTTGTAAACCATTAGGGAAGATGTTCCAGCAGTTCAACAAATCTCATCCCTAATACATGGGACACAAGCTAGTAACATATGTTTTGAGTGAAATAATTAAATTAACTTGGTTCCTTCAAAAGTGCAGCAACTCCCAATAAATGAGTAAATTGTCAAGCAGCAAAAGGACTAGAGAAATGCTTCTTCTGGGCCCTTATGCTGTCATTCGAGAGGATCAACAAGATGAACCTAAATTTTAAGAATTCCTTCTCTAATTAAACCCCCCAAAACGTTAGATAAATAAATTCTAACGGGAGACAAAAGATCAATAGGGAACTGCATGAATGAGTCCAAGAACACAACTTTGCTCTAAAAGTCTGAATCAATACAATGCCTAATAAGGTGGATGGTGAGAGGCAAAGAGGCAGGTCGACTATGCTCATACCTTGGAGAAGGGTGATGGATGGTGAGGAACGGCACTAATTTCGGCGGGCGCAAAGAGTGGGCTGGCCGTTGATATTTCTAACACGATCCTTATTAGGAAGGCGAGAGAAATATATATGGGATATCTATCTAATCATGTTAGCTTGGATATGGGATTAACCTCATGATCCAACAAAGCGGAGTTAGGCGGTGTTAGTAGTGGGATATAAACTTAGCATCATTATCCATAGTGGAGTTAATCTCACCAGGATATGTACTTAAGGTATACCACTCATTTCTAAGCATTACCTATACATTAGTCCGTCACCCTATCAATAACGCTCAAAGAAATGCGGGGCATGGTATTCTTGATTGGCCTTGACAAAAGAATGAACATGATATCTCGCAAGCGCCTGCGATAGAAATACCAATTGCAAACACTTCACCGGAGTAATCCGGTATCGTATTTATATTTTACCACGAGGAAGGGAGTCTATGGAAAGGTAGAGAGAAAAGGATATCTAATGATTTATATTGTGATTTATTTATGAGATCCACCTTACGGTAGTGTAATGCAGAGTAGCCATATGCATCTAACATAACTCAACAGGATAAGTCACGGGGATAAAGATAATTATATAAATGATAAATACCCAAGTCTAAGATCATCATAAGCCACTAATATCATACGAGCTATTAACATGTTATAGAAAGAATAGAATGAATATTCCTAAGATACTCCTAATTATATATGTCAATGAATACTATAATTAGTGCAATACATCTAGCTATCATGGCAAGGTTGGATTACTTCTACACATGGCAAGCATTACCAATGACAAGCAAGGGCGAAACTTGTTTATCACCGTAATTATAAGCTCGACTTGTCCTACATTCGGAGGGTGGATTCCAAAGGACTCAACAGAATCATCACTCCCGCCGATCTACCACACGCCCGAGAATGTAGGGGTGCAATTGCGGAATAAACGTTGTATAAACACCACGTTTACACATTGCTTATCACCCACACGGTGATCATCTATATGGATGCTATACAATTCCATGCATAAAATATAAAGCAATCTTACTAAACTAAACATATAATTGTTGACGTTTCTTAACGTATGCAGAAAAATCCGCAAGCGCACGGAATTGTCGTTATAGCATTTCACCCGGAAGTATTCAGGGTATCGTATTTCCACGAGAAACGGTTTATGTGATTACTCTCTGAACAGAGTCACCCTAGGTTAACTATGGGTGGTGAGGTATCTTTATGGGCTCGAACTCTCTAGCAAGGATCACTTGGTCGTTATGTCCTCACTTCGAGCACCGCCCACGCCCAAAGGCGGAAAAGAGCAATTACGCGCCACACCCGAACGTTGGGGGATTACAAGGGACGGACAAGGTCAGGTCATGACCCGGCCGCCTACCCCTCAACCGTAGGATGCGCCACAAAAGATAGAAAACCCTTAGCCTAGACACCACGTCTACACTAGTGGTTATTACTCTAGCGTGTCGACAAGGCTTACCCGTCCCCGGGGTCCTTCTTCTAGAGTACCGCCCCGAAGGAACGACTATCAATCCTGCAATTCTATAACAGCTAGATAATATGCTTAAGAGTAATAAGCCGAAAGACGGACACAAACTTTCTTACCCAAAATGATTAGAAGGTTGTAGAGGTACAAAGCGTGGCGGGTGCCGACAAGTCCGCACTCAGGCCACCCGAGATCCGCAATGCAGGGGGAGGCACACAGGGACCCCATGGAGAAGAAGCCAAGCCTTCTTCTAGCCTTCCCTCTCCCACTCTCCATTAGAACTAAGAATGAGGAAGAAGAAGATAGGAGTAGAGTGTGAAGATCTCTAGTTTGGTTTTGGATAATTAGTGACACCTAAGGACTAATCTCTCGATGCTAAGTGTTTGACTAGATTAGAGATTAGTCGTAGATGCGGAGTTGGTGCATGGTGATCATGGAGGATGGATCGAGGTGATCCAAAAGATGATCAAGCATGCAACTCGGTGAAGTCTCGGAGATCAATTGAGCCCAAGGCAAAGGTATAACCATAGGGCTTTTGATTTCACACCCAAAGACACCATAAAGGGTGTGGGTGGTTATAGGATCGATAAGCCGTACTATAAAGAGGGGAAAACTTTCGTACATATCGATCCTCACGTGCCTTTAGGTTCAAGTCTCATATGCATGCATTCTAACCTAAAGAGCTAACCTAACCTTCGAAATTGTTTGAGAAAATGCTAACACACGAGCACATGGTGATGTACACGTGGTGGTGTTGGCACATTTGCGAAGGCGGTGATGGTTGCAGGATTGAGTTGGGTTTGGGAACCGCCCATCCTCCCGCCGAGCTTGCGAGGCGGATTCGGCTTTTTGTGAAAATGAAACATCTATTTTCTATTGCACCGGATGCATCATGGAGATGAAAACATGCTAGTCCTCATACACAAATTGGTATATTTGTTGGATAGCTTGTCGAAGTCAAGGCGGCGGCGAAACGACGCAGATTTGAAACCTCGCCGCAAAGTGACTGCGCCGACTGAGCCGGGCGCGAGGCGCTGGCGCGCCCGACGCCAGATGTTGGGCCTGGGACGGCGCGCGGCGTGTCCGGCGCCACGCCCGACGCTGGCTCGAGGGAGTCAGCGTCAGCGCGACACGGCGAGGTCTCGGCGGGGTTCGGCGAACGGCGCTTGACGCTGGCGCGTCCGGCGTCGGCGCAGTACGCGGGTCCGTAGAGCATGTCGGCGGGGTCACGCCGGACGCCGGTTCGAGCGTCACGACACGATTGGGCTCGGCGCGTCGGCGGCGCGGCCGAGCGCGCGTAAGCATGGCGATTGGCACGGCGCTCGGGCGCGGCCCGGCGGATAGCGCCTGGCGCGTCCGGACGCTATACTCAAATGCGCGATTTGAAGCCAGCGGCTCTATTTCGAATGGGGGCCTATATATATGACTTTGGCCGGCCTTGGGAGCTTTCTTGGTCATTTGAATCATTTCTAACACCCTAGAGTGAGCAACAAGTCCTCCACTCTCTCATTCTTGCTTGTGAGCTTCATTCTTGAGAGAAGTGGTGATCCAAAGTGCATTGCGTCGAGTTCTTGCATCTAGAGGCACTTGGGGATCGTTGTGAGAGACGGTTGGTTTCCTTTTGCTCTTGTAGACACCGCTCATAACCGGCTTGGTGAATTGGTGGAGTTGTTGGCAAGAAGAGGAGATTGTTTCTTGGCCACCTCAGGGGGCGAATTTGTGAGAGGATTACGCACTCCTCGTCGGGAAGACAAAGTGCAAGGAATACATTGCTCGTGTCTTGGGTACCTCACTTGTGAGTGGTGTGTTGAGGCTAGCAAGGGCACCGCCTAGCTCAAACACCATCCTTGTGTTGGTCGGCACAACCGGAGACTAGCTTGTCGGTGTACAAGTGAACTCCGGGTGAACAAATCGACTTGTTCATTGTCTTGGTGTTTGGATTATCACCATCGAAAGTGATTGATAGTTCATCTCCTTTCGGTGATTGGTTCATTGCCTCTACTAGTCGGTATAACAAGCTTCTCACTCTTGCATTACTTTCCTAGTTTACTTTGAGTAGAGAGCTAGCACTTGCTTTGTGTAGTTGTTCTTGCTAGCATAAGGATCATATTAGGATTGCTCATTAGCTAGAGTAGTGACATAGACCTTGAGTGGACCAGAGATCATAGAAATATTTAGTCTTGTCACTAGAAGGCTTGCTTGACCATTAGAGCTAGCGCAAAACCGCTTTTTCTGCCGTGTTTTATACTAATCGGTTTGGTTAGTTGAGCTTGTAGAAAATTTTTATAGGCTATTCACCCCCCCCCTAGCCATCTAGGACCTTACAAGTGGTATCGGAGCCGTGGTCACCGTTTAATCAAGGCTTGACATCCTTCGGTGCAAAGTATGGCAACCATTGTGTTCAACAATGTTGGAGGAAAGCCTCCTTTCTTTGATGGGGTCAAAAATTTTGACTATTGAAAGAGGTGTATGAGAATGTACTTGGGATCAATCAATGACCAAGTATGGGAAGTGACCGAGAAGGATTTTGTGATCCTTGATCCAACCAACCTCACTCACACCGACAAGGTTAACAAACAATGCAACACTGTGGCATTGAGCACACTTTACAAGGGAATGGATGTCAAAGTGTTTGAAGGCATCAAAGACCTTGAGAAGGCAAGTGAAGTGTGGGAGAAGCTATGTGAGACCTATGAGGGCACTAAGGTGGTGAAGAGTGCTAAATTGTATGTTCTCAAGAGTGAATTTGAGAACTTCAAGATGAAGAAGGATGAAAGCATCCCGGACACATTCCATAGGCTTCAAGTGATTGTGAATGATCTCAAGGCACTAGGAGTGAAGACATTGGATAGAGACTTTGGGCACAAATTCTTGATGTGCTTGCCCAAGAGATTTGTCATGTTGAGAAAGATTCTCTTTAGAGGTGCATTGAACACAATGACACCTAGTGACTTGCTTGGTGAGGTGCTAACCGATGAGCAAGTTGATAAAATGGAAGATGAAGTGGAGATGGAGGATGACAAGAACAAGAAGGTTGTGGCATTCAAGGCCGCCACCGCCACATCTAAGGCAAAGGGCAAAGCTAAAGCTCAAGAAGAAGATGATGAGGAAGTCAACCTTGATGAGATTGATCAAGAGTTTGCTATGTTTGTGAGGAATTTTAACAAGGTCTTGAAGAGCAAGAAGTTTGGGTAAGGCTCTAAAAAAGAAGAAATGATTCATCCAAGGGCAATGAAGAGCCAAGAAAATGCTTTGAGTGTGATAGTCCTTATCACGTTCTTGCCGATTGCCCAATCAAAAAAGAGAAGGAAATGCACAAGGCAAACAAAGGTGGCAAGACCAACAAGAAGAGCAAGTCAATGACCTTCAAGAAGAAAAGTGATGGTGCATTTGTTTGTTCTTGGGATAGTGATGGTTCATCCGATGAAGAGGAAGAAAAGCCCAAGGCCATAAGTGCAATTGGCCAACACAAGACTTCATCCCTTTTTGGCTCATCACCTTCATGCTTCATGGCTAAGACCACTAAGGTATCATTGCATGATCATGATGAACTAAGTGATAATGAAGTAAAATATGATAGTGAAGATGATGATGATGATGAACCCACTAGAGATGATCTTCTTGAGATGCTTAAGCAAACTCATATCATGCTTAAGACTAAGGACAAGGAATGTAGAGCTTTGCAAAAGAGTGTAAAAACTCTTGAGCAAAACTTTAGTGAGCTAGAGGCCACCCATGAGGGTCTAAAGGAAGACCATGGGGAATTGGAGCTAGCTCATACAAGGCTTCAAAAAGCCCATGCCTTGCTCTTAGAGAAGAATGATAAAGCTTGCTTAATCATCAAGAAGGATGTTGGCTCAACATGTGACATTATAGATGAACCATTCTTGGTTAATGTTGAAGAGCCATGCATTCCTTCCACATCCACATCAACCCACTCTATCTCTACTAGTAGTGATGGTTTCACTTGTGATGCATCATTGGTGGTTGAGAATGAGACTCTCAAAAGAGAGGTGGATGAGCTCACCCACGCCTTAGGTAAGGCATATGGTAGGGATGCCCGCTTGCTAAAGTGCTTGGGTAGTCAAATGTTTTCCCTTAACAAGGCAGGCTTAGGCTATGTCCCCAAGAAGGGCAAGAAGGCCTTTGTTACTCCAAAGCCTAGCTTTGTGAAGAGCAATGGTACTTATTGCTATAGATGCAAGCAAGTGGGGCACAAAGAGCAACAATGTGCTAAAATGAACAACAACAAGAAATCAAGCAAAGTGCATTCCATACATTTTGATTCTTGTTATTTGCTTACCAAGGGTGAGAAGGGTGTCAAGGCAAAGTTTGTTGGTACACCCATTGTTGGCCCAAAGAAGAAGGCAATTTGGGTACCAAAGGCTTTGGTTGCTAACCTCCAAGGACCCAAAGGCAAATGGGTACCTAAATATTATTGATTTCCTTGTAGGTGAATTACAAGATTGGGGGCAACCATTGGATTCTTGATAGTGGGTGCACTCAACACATGACCGGTGATGCAAGAAAGTTCAACACTATTGATTCAAATCAAGAGAATGGCAAGCTTATTACATTTGGTGATAGCAAAAGTGGCAAGATACAAGGCATTGGCAAGATAGCAATAACCAATGACTTGACATTATCAAATGTGGCACTAGTGGACATATTGAAGTACAATTTGCTTTCGGTGGTACAAATTTGTGATCTTGGTTACAAGTGCATCTTTGGTGAAGATAGTGTTGAGATAGTGAACACAAAAGACTCAAGCTTGATCTTCAAGGGAATAAGATTTGACAACCTCTATCTTGTGGATTTTGGTGCTAGTGAGACTCAAATTAGTACATGCTTGATATCTCAATCTAGCATGGGTTGGCTATGGCATAGAAGGCTTGGTCATGTTGGCATGAAGCAACTCAACAAGTTAGTCACACATGATCTAGTGAGAGGCTTGAAGGATGTTCACTTTGACAAGGGCAAGCTATGTAGTGCATGTCAAGCCGGCAAGCAAGTTGCCAACACTCATCCAAAGAAGAGCTTCATGAGTACTTGCAAGGCATTTGACTTGATCTATATTGACTTATTTGGCCCAACCGCATACACAAGCATTGGTGGCAACAAGTATGGATTTGTGATTGTGGATGATTATACAAGATTCACTTGGGTGTTTTTTTTCTCAATGGCAAGAGTGATGTGTATTCATTGTTCAAGACATTTCTCAAGAGGGTGCATAATGAGTTTGATATCATAGTGAAGAAAGTGAGAAGTGACAATGGAAGTGAGTTCAAGAACACAAGAGTTGATGAGCTTTGTGATGACTATGGAATCATGCATCAACTTTCGCCAAGTACACACCACAATCAAATGGCCTAGTTGAGAGGAAGAATAGGACTCTCATTGAGATGGCAAGATCAATGCTTAGTGAGTACAATGTGAGTCAATCATTTTAGGCCGAAGCAATCAACACCGCTTATCACTACATCAATAGATTGTATTGCCATCCCATGATGAATAAGACACCTTATGAGCTATTGAATGGAAGAAAGCCAACCATTGGATATTTTAGAGTATTTGGGTGCAAATGCTACATATTGAAGAAGGGTGCAAGACTTGACAAGTTTGACAAGAGGTGTGATGAGGGATTCCTATTTGGATATTCCACCACAAGCAAAGCATACAGAGTGTGGAACAACTCAAGTGGAGTGCTAGAAGAAGTCCATGATGTTGAATTTGATAAAACCAATGGGTCCCAAGATGAAGATGAGAATCTCAATGATGTTAGTGGAACTCAATTGGTAGATGCCATGAAGGGTATGGACTTTGGTGATATTAGGCCAACTCAAGTTGATGATGACAAAGATGAGGTGCAAATTACTCAAGCTAGTGGTGCTCAACCTCAAGATCAACAACAACTAGTGATCAACCAAGCTCAAGCAATCAAGTCCCAATACTCCAAAGCTCAAGCATAGCTAGAGATCACCCAATTGATCAAATTGTTGGTGACATTGCAAGTGGAGTACAAACAAGAAGAAGACTAGCGGCCTTTTGTGAACACTTTGCCTTTGTGTCACAAGAGGAGCCCGAGAAGGTTGATGATGCCTTGAAAGATGAAGAATGGGTCATTGCAATGCAAGAAGAGCTAAATAACTTTGATAGAAACAAGGTTTGGAAATTGGTAGAAAGACCGAAGGACTACAATGTCATTGGCACCAAATGGGTTTTAAGAACAAGCAAGATGAAGATGGCATTGTGGTGAGAAACAAAGCAAGACTTGTTGCACAAGGTTATACTCAAGTTGAGGGTCTTGACTTTGGTGAAACATATGCTCGGTTGCAAGATTAGAGGCAATTAGAATTCTATTGGCCTATGCATGTGCACACAACATCAAGCTCTATCAAATGGATGTCAAGAGTGCTTTTCTCAATGGCTTCATCAATGAACTAGTGTATGTTGAGCAACCACCTGGTTTTGAAGATTACCATCATCCCAACCATGTATACAAGTTGAACAAGGCATTGTATGGGTTGAAGCAAGCACCTAGAGCATGGTATGAGAGGTTGAGAGACTTCTTACTCAAGAAAGGCTTCAAGATGGGCAAAGTTGATACTACTCTCTTCACCAAGAAGATTGGCAATGATTTGTTTGTCATGCAAATATATGTTGATGATATCATCTTTGGATCAACAAATCAAGAATATTATGAAGAGTTTGCCAAGATGATGGCAAAAGAGTTTGAGATGTCAATGCTTGAAGAGCTCACATATTTCCTTAGTCTTCAAATCATGCAAATGAAGAATGGCACCTTCATTAGTCAAGGGAAATATATTAGAGACATGGTCAAGAGGTTTGGATTGCAAGATGCAAAGGGCATCAATACACCAATGGGTACCAATGGATCATTGGACAATGATGAAAGTGGCAATATGGTTGATCAAAGGTACTATAGGTCATTGATTGGAAGCTTACTTTATGTGACCGCTTCTAGGCCCGATGTGATGTTTAGTGTGGGCAAGTGTGCAAGATTTCAATCCTCACCTAGAGAGAGTCACCTCACCGCATCAAAGAGAATATTGAGGTACTTGAAGCACACTCAAAATGTTGGGCTATGGTATCCCAAGGGGTCAAACTTTGAGCTTATTGGATATTCGGACTCCGACTATGGGGGATGCAAGGTTGATAGAAGGAGCACAAGTGGCACTTGTCAATTCCTTGGAAGATCTCTAGTATCTTGGTCCTCAAAGAAGCAAACCGGTGTGACACTTTCAACCGCGGAGGCCGAATACATTAGTGCTTGGTAGTTGTTGTGCACAATTGCTATGGATGAGATCAACATTGAAGGATTATGGTTTTGATTTCCATCATGTGCCTTTGTTTTGTGACAATGAAAGTGCTTGCAAGATGACTCAAAACCCGGTTCAACATACAAGAACCAAGCACATTGACATAAGGCATCACTTCATTAGAGATCATCAACAAAAGGGTGACATTGCTATCCAACCTATTGGCACAGAAGATCAATTGGCCGATATTTTTACAAAGCCACTAGATGAGAAGAGGTTTTGCAAGCTAAGAAATGAGTTGAACATCCTTGACTTTTCAAATATGAGTTGAATACACCTCACTATCATGACATGCCCCTCCATCGAGCAAAGCAAAGGTATCATTGTTTGGCATGGCATTCATGATAACTAAGGACTTGTTAGAACATATAGACATATAACTTATGCCTTAGGAAGCATTCATGAAAATAAAAGGATTTTCAATGTATGTATGCCATCACTATTGCTTTTCATGCTTGATTGATCTAGTGATGACATATGACATGTTTATGGGCTTGCAATCTCAAGTGTTGAATTTGGCTATCTTTTCACACATATATTTCGACATAGGCAAGATAACCCTTGTCATGAGGTGTGACGAAGCTTGTCTTTGGTTCAAACCGAAATATATGTTTGACAAGTGATCCAAATTTGACCAAATTTGAGCACTATTCTCTCTTCCAATGCACAACATGGTCATACCTTTTGTGGAAATTGTCGACAAAGGGGAAAGATTAGTGCATGAAAGGTTTTTGGAAAATTAAAAATTTCACATGTTTTTGAAAACCTCTCATGTGGCTCATGAGTTTAACAAGTGGTTCACACAAGTAGGGGGAGCAAGCTCATAGACAATTTGTTGCATTTGATTGTGCACTAACATATGACTTGCTCATTGCACATGTATTTAAATTCCCTATATACATGCTTGTGTGGTGTATGCTAGTTCAGTGTTTCACAAGTGGTTTACAAGTGGTTGAATGACTAGCATGCATAGGAGCTAGCTAGATTTTCTAAATTCCGCTCTTAATTCAAGTACCTTGCTTATAATGTGATCTCACTTGGTACTTTGAGTTTTGATGAAAATCTAGTTATCTTGATGCTTGTATGGTGAAAATGGCAACTCCGATTGGTATCACGCTTCAAAGGTCCATTCCTTTTACCTTAAGCATCATTTTGGTAACATAGCTCACCCTCAATTTCAATATTCATACATGTATGCAATGCTTCGTTCCAAACTCGTGGCATACATGTAGGGGAGCTTATGCTACCAAAACCGAACTATGATGATTGTCCAATCCTATGATAGTAAGCAAAATGCTTGACAACCGTTGTATGTTCAAAAACATTAATCATAAAACCTTTATGCGGGTTGTCACCAATTACCAAAAAGGGGGAGATTGAAGATCTCTAGTTTGGTTTTGGATAATTAGTGACACCTAAGGACTAATCTCTCGATGCTAAGTGTTTGACTAGATTAGAGATTGGTCGTGCGGGAGTTGGTGCATGGTGATCATGGAGGATGGATCGAGGTGATCCAAAAGATGATCAAGCATGCAACTCGGTGAAGTCTCGGAGATCAATTGAGCCCAAGGCAAAGGTATAACCATAGGGCTTTTGATTTCACACCCAAAGACACCATAGAGGGTGTGGGTGGTTATAGGATCGATAAGCCGTACTATAAAGAGGGAAAACTTTCGTACATATCGATCCTCACGTGCCTTTAGGTTCAAGTCTCATATGCATGCATTCTAACCTAAAGAGCTAACCTAACCTTCGAAATTGTTTGAGAAAATGCTAACACACGAGCACATGGTGATGTACACGTGGTGGTGTTGGCACATTTGGCGAAAGGCGGTGATGGTTGCAGGATTGAGTTGGGTTTGGGAACCGCTCATCCTCCCGCCGAGCTTGCGAGGCGGATTCGACGTTTTTGAGAAAATGAAACATCTATTTTCTATTGCGCCGGATGCATCATGGAGATGAAAACATGCTAGTCCTCGTACACAAATTGGTATATTTGTTGGATAGCTTGTCGAAGTCAAGGCGGCGGTGAAACGACGCAGCTTTGGAAACCTCGCAAAGTGACCTGCGCCCGACCAAAGCCGGGCGCGGAGGCGCTCGGGCGCGTCGGGCGCATGTTAGGGGTCGGACGGGCGCGCGCCGACGCGTCCGGGCGCCCCACGCCTCGGCGCGGGCTCGAGGAGTCCCGGCGCCCGGCGCGACACGGCGCAGGTCTCGCCCGTGGTTGGTCGACGCGGCGCCGACGCTAGCGTTGGCGCGTCCGGGCGCGCGCCGGACGCGTCCGTAGAGCATGTCGGGCGGGGTCGCGGACGCCGCCGCGCGGGCGTGTCTGGGCGATTGCGCCCTAGCGAAGGCCCGGGCGGCATTGGGCCGAAGCGCAAATGCCATGGCCGGTTGGCACGGCTACCGGGCGCTGTCGTCGGGCGGATAGCGCTGGCGCGTCCGACGCTATACGGAAATGCGCGATTTCGAAGCCAACGGCTCTATTTCGAATGGGGGCCTATATATATGACTTTGGCCGGCCTTGGGGAGCTCTCTTGGTCATTTGAATCATTTCTAACACCCTAGAGCTGAGCAACAAGTCCTCCACTCTCTCATTCTTGCTTGTGAGCTTCATTCTTGAGAGAAGTGGTGATCCAAAGTGCATTGCATCGAGTTCTTGCATCTAGAGGCACTTGGGGATCATTGTGAGACGGTTGGTTTCCTTTTGCTCTTGTAGACACCGCTCCTAGACGGCTTGGTGAATTGGTGGAGTTGTTGGCAAGAAGAGGAGATTGTTTCTTGGCCACCTCCGGGCGAATTTGTGAGAGGATTACGCACTCCTCGTTGGGAAGACAAAGTGCAAGGAATACATTGCTCGTGGCTTGGGTACCTCACTTGTGAGTGGTGTGTTGAGGCTAGCAAGGGCACCGCCTAGCTCAAACACCATCCTTGTGTTAGTCGGCACTGTGGGAGACTAGCTTGTCGGTGTACAAGTGAACTCCGGGTGAACAAATCGACTTGTTCATTGTCTTGGTGTTTGGATTATCACCATCGAGTGATTGATAGTTCATCTCCTTTCCGGTGATTGGTTCATTGCCTCTACTAGTCGGTATAACAAGCTTCTCACTCTTGCATTACTTTCCTAGTTTACTTTGAGTAGAGAGCTAGCACTTGCTTTGTGTAGTTGTTCTTACTAGCATAAGGATCATATTAGGATTGCTCATTAGCTAGAGTAGTGACATAGACCTTGAGTGGACTAGAGATCATAGAAATATTTAGTCTTGTCACTAGAAGGCTTGCTTGACCATTAGAGCTAGCGCAAACCGCTTTACGCCATGTTTTATACTAATTGGTTTGGTTAGTTGAGCTTGTAGAAAATTTTTATAGGCTATTCACCCCCCCCCATCTAGCCATCTAGGACCTTACAGAGTGGAGCTTCTTCCTCTCTTCTACATGGTGGCCCTCCTTGTGTTGTATGTCGAATTGGTGTGTTTGAGTGAGGGGAGAGAGGAGAGCTATTTATACACAAGAGGGAGTGGGCTAAATGACCTAATTACCCCTAAACCGACCTAAGCAGGGCGTCCAGAGCTATTTATATATGTCAGTATGACTCTCTCTCTAATCTCTCAATTGTGGTATTTGTGGATCCTTTCTAAGGCAATAAGGTAGTGTTGCATTTCTCTCATAGTATGTAGTATTTTAGGCTAAGGCAGTAGCACACTATTCCTTCTTTTCTCTCACCCTATATCTAAGGCTTATATATCTGGAGCTCATAGGTAGGAGAAAACTAAATCTACTTACTAAGCATATATTGTAAATTCAAGCAATGGATCCAAAGTTACAAGTCACACTGATCAAGTGGTGCATGTGTATGGTGGATAGAATATAGATGGTATGGAATAAAGTATGTAGTGAAGTGAATAGAATAGATGAGGGAAATCTTACTTTTGCTCCTTTATGGATCTTCTCTCTTTTGGATTTGGAAACTTTATAGAGAACTTTGGGTTGTATCTTTTTCTTTCTTATTTTTTTTTAGAGAGGTGGACTCTGCTAGCCCTAGACTTTTGTCTTTTATTTCCTCTCTTTAAAGATGTGGGTTCTACTCACCCCAGGACACTTATCCATTTTTCATCTTTATTTATTTTTTTTTTCTTAGGGAGGTAGGCTCTACTGCCTGAGTAGGACTTTTGTCCATTTTCATCTCCCCTCTCTCTCTTTTTTTTAAATCTACAACCCAGATCTCTTTTTGCAATAACTTTTTGAGAGGTATAAATATAATGGAGCTTTTGTAAGATATTGGCTAGCAATGAATGAGTGGATGGGTATAGGAAATATTTTTGGTTGTTCTCTCCCGAGATAGGAGTAGAACATTTTTGTTGGCTAGAGTGAAATGATAGTTGTATATATGGTGGATGCGTACTTCCAGGATGGAAATAGCATATAAGTAGAGTGGAATGTAGTGGAGTGGAGTGTACATGATCAGCATGACAAGCTTCTAAGGGTCGACAAAGATTGAACAAACTCAATGCAAAACAAGCGGCCCTAAATATATATTTTTTTTTTTTTTTTCTTAATCTAGGGAACATGTATATTTGGCTGTGGTAGGAAGTTCACACTCTTGTCACACAAGAACTTATCATGTGCATTTTCAATTTTCAAAATTTAAATCTTCAGAAATCTAGTGTCACTAGGAGTAAGATCAAATAGCAGCTCGGACTATCATATATCATATCCGTCAATTACCTAGACTTTAGAGCAAGCATTGCAACCCATAGGTTTCAGTGTTTTAGAGTAAATATCATATCAAAGTGATTTTGCAAATGGAGCTCAAGAGAAATTAAGCTTGAAAGCTAGGTACTAGAAAAGTATAACAACGGAGCAACTATTCATCATCTCCATGTTGGCAAATTTTAATGTTCCTTTTAGTTGAGCAAAGTAAACTTTAGTGCGCACTCTCTCTTGATCCTTTTATTCACACTCTAACAAAAGATTCTTAAAACAATTAGACTCTATAAAACTAAACTCTTAACAAACTTGACTCTCAACAATCTTGCTAGCAAACAAAATATTTAACTAATAATAATATATAATATATATAAATAGATAGTAAGATACTTATACGGATAATCGGGGATTGCACTCCCCAAGCTAGATTGGAGTGTAATCTTTTATAATGTAGAAGTTGAGGTAGTTGGCAACAGGGATGGCGCCTAACATATCTCTTCTCCTCTTGAAATCATTGATCTCAAATAGACAACAAAGCTAGTGGAACTTGATTAAGCATTAGGGGTTAGCCACATTGCTTTTTAAGTTGCATGGGAAATATTTTAGAATTTTATTTTTCAAATTTTTATGTTGTTTTCATATGCAAGATAAGATAAAATACTGATATATCTTTGTTTCATTTTTTATGCCACCACAAACAAATAGCCTAGAGGTGTTAATCTCAGGATATTAGCATGGGGCTTAAAGGATTTTCACAAAACAAAAGATCAAAATATTTTTGTTGTTTTCAAATGCATATATAAAACAGTTAAAAGATAAACATGATATGGACAGAATAAAATATGCAATGCAAGGATTTTAAATATGGATAACTTACCGACTTATCTTTCGGTGAGGATTCGGTATTTAAAGTCCTCGAACAAGACTTTAAATTCTGCTCTTTACTCCCATGGTATATCGGTGGTCACAATCGGTGGCAGCGATGATTCTATAGTCTCTTCGATGATGTTCGGGAGATGTCTTCTTCTTCCTCCATCTTTTGGATGATGTATTCTTCTCTCGGAGTAGTTGATTCTTCTTTCTCCGTAGAGGTATTAGGTGTAAGGGCTTTAATCTCTTCACTTACCTTATCTTCTTCTAGATTCTTCATCCATCGTCTATTATGGCGCGACGAGCTGCCCACGCTTTTCTCCCAGGATTTGTATATTCATTATAGATATTAAAGTAAAACACGTAACCTTCTCTTTAGGAAATTGGAAATGTATCTCCCCGTATGGATGTAGATGATTGCACGAGTAGTGTTGAGGAATGGTCTCCCAAGCACTAATGGAGGATCTTCTTCCTTTCCCATGTCCATGACTACAAAGTCGGTGAGCACATAGTGGTCCATAATCTTGACCGGGAATGCGTTTTTGTCAATTCCTTTAGGAACTCTATAAGATTGGTCCGCCATCTACTTTTGCACATATGTTGGTTGCAACGGCAATTTTCCAAATAATAATTCATATGTAACCTTTGCCATTAGATTAATTCGGATCCAAAGCATCCGCAATATGTATTATAAAAAATTCCATCGATTAATAGAGCAATGAATAGTAGGAGTACTTGGATCATCTTGTCGTGAAGCATCGGGCGACCGCAATAAATGGTCATTATAAGATGTTGTTTTATTTATTACCATTACCTTTGTAGATCTTGCCGTCTTGTTCTTATTTCGATTCGATTCGATTCCTCCTTACGTTCTTGTTGTAGACTTCCACCTTTGGTTCTAAAACATAATGATTGGAATCGGGGAGTAAGTAAGAGAGTTGTGTACCTTGTTCTTGAAAGTGAATTTCTCCCTTTTTTCCTTTGATATTGAAAACAATCTTTGCATCGCATCTGCGTAGATGGCGGCTTTTGGTGAAAGCATAAGAATGGTCTACCAGGTATGATTGTTGCTCTTTCATTTCTTCTAGTGTCTACAAGCTCGCGAAGTCTGCTAGCACGTAAGAGCCTCGATTCCCACACACACGTCTTCAAGGATCCCCTCGGGATAATGAGCGATTGATCTCGCAAGCTGCAAGCACATATTCGTTTTCCAAAGTGGTTCACTATAGATCTTTTCATAAATTACCTTTGGTAGTATGTTGACACTTGAGCCAAAATCACATAGAGCATTGTCAAATGTGTGTTGTCCAATCTTGATTGTAATGTGGCCTCCCTAGATCTTCCTTTTTTAGGTGGCATGGAGTCATCCAACCAACGACTTCCCGAGGTCTCTCTATAGTAACGACCGCATTATAAATATCGACAAGGTTCTTTGTTTCTAATTCTTCCGGCTGCCCCGGAATCTTTCCCGGTGTGGTTAGTGGAGCAGATAATTGAGAAATCTGAGATTCTATCATCTTATTAAAACGTCGTGGCCGATTCTTTATAGCTGAAGAAAAGCTTTCTAAACGAGTGTTAATAAGTTCAAGAGCTTTATCATTAGTTGTTATCTTTCTTGACCATTCTCCATGGTTTTACCTTGGTTAACAACAAGATCTCTCAAAGAAGCTTGATAAGAATTAAAATTGTTACCGGATTGTTACCTTGGTAATTGCTTTGATAGTTGGGCCTCTGTTGATTCCAACCTTGATTCTGGCGAGGACGGAAATTATTGTTGTTATTAATGAAGCCGATGTCCTCCACAATCTCCGGGTAATTCCCGCGATTGTGGCCTAAGTTTCCACATTCTTCATATGTCATGCAGAGTCTTGAATTTGCATAAGCGCCTTGGGTTGAGGATCTCTATCCTCTAGCTTCTTCATTATAAGGTCCATTTTAGCAGATAGCATATCTACTTCTTTCAGCTAGTGCATTCCTCTCTTGCGAGATTGATGCTCTTCACTCCAACCTTGGTTGGAAGCCATCTTCTCCACAAGTTGTGTGGCACGAGTTAATGTAAGTGATAAGAAAGCACCACCGTGCGGCATCCATAGTTTCACGAGCATTGGGAACAAGCCCATGATAGAAAGTCCGCATCAACGACCACTTCTCCATCCCATGGTGTGGACATTTTGAAATATATTCTTGGAAACGCTCCCATGCTTCAGAGAGGCGATTCATCATCTTTGTTGTTGAAAATTTGTTATCTTCCCCCTTAAGGCATTTGTCTTGCCTATCGGAAAGAACTTGGCTAGAAAGGTTGTGGAACATATATCCCATGTTGTATTCTTATCTTTTGTAGCATAGAACCATTGCTTAGCTCTTCCCAATAGTGAGAATGGAAAGAGACGAAGCAATATTGCATCCTTAGATACGTCCTTCATAGTAAATGTACTGCAGATCTCCGTAAAGTGTTGGAGATGAGCACTTGCATCTTCATGTGCCTTTCCACAAAATTGACTAGCTTGCACCATATTGATGAGCCCCGGCTTAAGCTCAAAGCCTTTGTCTCCAACCTCTACCTTCGGACCAACAAGAATATTGTCCGTGGTAGGAGCCGAGAATTCCGCGAAGTGTCTTGGTTGCCATAGCTTCAAATTGAGATGTCAAGTCTTTAGTAACTTGATTAACTTCCGATTCAGTAGGTCTTGGATTCTCGGGGCGGCGATGATGATGATGATGTAGGTGCTGGAGTTTGTCCGAGTTTTGCTTTTGCCTCTCACGATTATCTTTTCGGGATCTTCAGCAAAATTCTCCGGAAGATTTCTATTCATACATATATTTTTCCCCCGCATAAGATCAAAACAAAATAGAAAAAGGGTTGAACCTGTTTGAGTATGTGATAATGGGTTCTCAATGCATTAGGTGATGTAAGGGATCTCTTGTTTCCTTATATGATGTGTTTATAGGATTTTAGGCTAGCACCCTTTCTAACTAGTAAAGTCAAAAACAATACCAACTTAATAGGAATAACACTTTGTCTAAGTCTTTGGCTAATACCCTTCCAAACTAGTGAAATTTTGGAAAAAAGCACTAGAAAAACTTTTGAAGTTTTGAAAACACACTTTTAAAAATTAAAAGATTGACTATGCTCTCCCAAACTAGGAAAGTTTTGAAAAACAAAGTCAAGAAAAATTA
The DNA here is from genome assembly GCA_015847255.1 of Hyparrhenia diplandra. NCBI lineage: Eukaryota > Viridiplantae > Streptophyta > Magnoliopsida > Poales > Poaceae > Hyparrhenia > Hyparrhenia diplandra. The sequence goes on from JADLZK010010274.1 coordinate 302,070, forward strand.
TTTTTTTCTAAATAGACTACGCCTTCCAACAACGGCGCCGGAAATGCTTGTTGATATTTCTAACACGATCCTTATTAGAAAGGCGAGAGAAATATATATGGGATATCTATCTAATCATGTTAGCTTGGATATGGGATTAACCTCATGATCCAACAAAGCGGAGTTAGGCGGTGTTAGTAGTGGGATGTAAACTTAGCATCATTATCCATAGTGGAGTTAATCTCACGGGATATGTACTCAAGGTATACCACTCATTTCTAAGCATTACCTATACACTAGTCTATCACCCTAGCCAAAACGCTCAAAAGAAATGCGGGGCATGGTATTCTTGATTGGCCTTGATAAAAGAATGAAAATGATATCGCAGCGCCGAGATAGAAATGCCAATTGTAGCACTTCACGGGAGTAATCGGTATCGTATTTATATTTTACCACACGGGAAGGGAGTCTATGGAAAGGTAGAGAGAAAAGGATATCTAATGATTTATATTGTGATTTATTTATGAGATCCACCTTACAAGTAGTGTAATGCGAGTAGCCATATGCATCTAACATAACTCAACGGGATAAGTCACGGGATAAAGATAATTATATAAATGATAAATACCCAAGTCTAAGATCATCATAAGCCACTAATATCATACGAGCTATTAACATGTTATAGAAAGAATAGAATGAATATTCCTAAGATACTCCTAATTATATATGTCAATGAATACTATAATTAGTGCAATACATCTAGCTATCATGGCAAGGTTGGATTACTTCTAAACATGGCAAGCATTACCAATGACAAGCAAGGACGAAACTTGTTTATCACCGTAATTATAAGCTCGACTTGTCCTACATTCGGAGGGTGGATTCCAAAGGACTCAACAGAATTTTCATCACTCCCGCGATCTACCACACGCCCGAGAATGTAGGGTGCAATTGCAGATAAACGTTGTATAAACACCACGTTTACACATTGCTTATCACCCACCACGGTGATCATCTATATGGATGCTATACAATTCCATGCATAAAATATAAAGCAATCTTACTAAACTAAACATATAATTGTTGGCGTTTCTTAACGTATGCGTAAGAATCCGCAAGCGCCACGGAATTGTCGTTATAGCATTTCACCCGGAAGTATTCGAGGGTATCGTATTTCCACGAGGAGCGGTTTATGTGATTACTCTACGAGCGAGTCACCCTAGGTTAACTATGGGTGGTGAGGTATCTTTATGGGCTCGAACTCTCTAGCAAGGATCACTTTGGCTGTTATGTCCTCACTTCGGGCACCGGCCCACGCCCCAAAGGGCGGTGTCCGGCAATTGCCGCTGCGCCACACCCGAGCGTGGGGGATTACAAGGGGACGGACAAGCCTGTCATGACCTAGCCGCCTACCCCCTCAACCGTAGGATGCGCCACAAAAGATAGAAAACCCTTAGCCTAGACACCACGTCTACACTAGTGGTTATTACTCTAGCGTTGTCGACAAGGCTTACCCGTCGGGGTCCTTCTTCTAGAGTACCGCCCGAAGGAACGACTATCAATCCCGCAATTCTATACTTGACTAGATAATATGCTTAAGAGTAATAAGCGAAAAGACGGACACAAACTTTCTTACCCAAAATGATTAGAAGGTTGTAGAGGTACAAGCGTGGCGAGTGCCGACAAGTCCCGCACTCCGCCACCCGAGATCCATAATGCACCGAGAGGCACACCGGGACTCCATGGAGAAGAAGCCAAGCCTTCTTCTAGCCTTCCCTCTCCCACTCTCCATTAGAACTAAGAAGGAGGAAGAAGAAGATAGGAGTGGAGTGGAGCTTCTTCCTCTCTTCTACATGGTGGCCCTCCTTGTGTTGTATGTGGAATTGGTGTGTTTGAGTGAGGGAGAGAGAAGAGCTATTTATACACAAGAGGGAGAGGGCTAAATGACCTAATTACCCCTAAACCGACCTAAGCAGGGCGTCCAGGTACGTTGCACCGGCCATCAACACCCAAACCGACCGTTTGAACACTAATTGAACCGCCTCGAGCAACCTGGGCTCGATGGTGCGGCCGCACCCCTATGGGCTCGACCCGGCCCAGGTTTTGGCAGGCCGTCGTGTCCTGTCTTGAAAAAGTCGTGGTGTGACGTTTCCTCGGCCTGGTTTGGTCGGTTTGGCCCGAAAACACCCCCGGGCTTGTGATCTCCAATAGTGCGCTTTCGAGTTGCGCATTCAGCCATATTTCCACTTTTTTTTGTATAATATCTGCATAATAATAATTTGGACACTACAAGTAGAAATATATTAGTAGTAAAAGTATATGAGCATGATAAGGTCGAGTTTCACTCCCTTTTTAGTAGAATGTTGACGTTTAAATTATGTAGTTGGTTACCGTCAACAAACTCCCCCAAGCTTACCCTTTGCACGTCCTCGAGCAAAAGATAAGTACTTGGTTGTTGATCGGGGAGTTGCTACTATGCCGATTACGTTTCACAAGTGCCATGCTTATAACAAGATTTTATACTAGAGTTTGAATAAAATGGCATGCCTTTACTCACCCTTTATTACCTTTCATCGTAGCGGTGCTTTTTAGCTTGTCTCAAAGTCTTGGCGGTTGCGGATAGAACGGTTTTAATAGAAATACTTTTCATTCATCCTTTTGATCAACTTTTTATCCAGGATTTATTTACTTAGATTATATTTGTTTTTTGAGAAAGTATGGGCTGTATTGCTATATATATTTTTTCAGAGAGGTGGGCTCTACTCGCCCCAGACTTTTGTCTTTTATTTCCTCTCTTCCTTTTCTTCTTTTTTTTTTTTTTTTTTTTTAGAGATGTGGGCTCTACTCGCCCTCGGACACATGTCCATTTTTTCATCTCTTTTTTTTTATTTATTTATTTTTAGCATAACCCATATCATTTCTCTTTTCTTTCAAATTAGATTCCGGATGTCAAGTTTTTCTTTTGGATGAAATCATAGCAAATCTATTTGTACCATATCATATTTGGCAACAACTTAGACTAAATAGAGCTTATACAACCCACATAAACCGGGGCTTTTTCGGGATGAGGTTTAGACTTAGCCACTAAACCCAAACTTTAGAGAAATTCGAGGTATAAGCTAGGCGCGAGGCAAATCATAAGACAGAGCAACTATTCATCATTTCAACAAGGGACTAAAACTAAACATTTCCATAGTTCATATGTATAGGCATGAAATTTTTGTCTCCCTTTTTTTTTTTCAGTAACTCATCATTTCATAAGATAGAGAATGTAATAAAAATGTGAGATACACGTTACCTTTCTTGGAGTCCTCCCCAAGCTAGCTTTTTACTTACCTTTATTTTCATGGTTGTGCTAGCTTGTGTGCGCAATTGTTGACGGTAACCAACGACATATTTTTCCCCGTCAACTTACTACCATAAAGGGAGTAAAATTAAACCTTTTTATACTCATATACATTTATCACTAATAAATTCCACTTGTAGTGTCTTGTATTTTATTTTCTTGATTTATAATAAAAGCAAGTGGAAAACCGACCAAAAGTACGCCTTAGGGATAGCGCATTATTGCAAAATCAAGCCCAAGAGCAAATCGACCCAAAACATCAAATCTGGGGCGAGCACGGCCCCGCCCACAACTTTTCGGGCTTAAAGACGACACCCCCGGGGACGGGCGGGCCGAGCCCGAGGGGGGTGCGCTGCAAGACCACCCACGGGTGCGGCCGCACCCTCCCCTCGAGGCGGTTTCGGCCCGGCCTCGGGAGGCGGTTCGTGCACTTTCCAAACGGGGTTTTCGCCCTGCGTTGGTCGGTTTGCGCATACAAGAAAGGTTTACTGTGTCGGTTTTGGTGTAAATTAGCACTTAGGCCCCTCCTCCAAGTGTATAAATAGGCCCCCTCTCTCCCTCTCTCAACACACACCATTTGGAGCCTCCTCACTTTCTACTCTTCTTCTCCTTTCCTCTCTACTCCTCTCCTCTCTACTCCTCCACTTCTCTAGTTCTTTTAGTCTTTAGTAGTATTTGGAGCAAGGCTAAGCTTCATTGGAGAGCTTGTACTTGGGAGAAGGAATATTCGGTATGAATACATTTATGGTTTATCCTCAAGTCTTGATCTCATATGCTTGTGCAATAGAGCTAGAGTATTTACATGTTATATTCTTGACATGTTATTCTCGACACAATCATGATAGAAGAACTAGACTATAGTTCCTATGTCGTGGTTATAGAACTTAGGGCCTAACCATTCGTGCCATGTATTTGAGCAGAGTAAGAGTTGTGCCGAGGTGGCGATTCGATTTGTGCCCTTCGGGTTTGCTCGTGTTCTATTCCGTCCATCCGTAGGGTGGGGGCCATAGGGGACATGAGTAGTGTCCTAGTATGCGGACGTGGTGTTCGGATGCCGGGTATCCTTCGAATATGAGTGCATGCCACGGTTGAGGGGGTAGGCGGTTTGGTCGTGACAAGCCTTGTCCGGCCCCTTGAAATCCCCCACGTTCGGTGTGTGCCGTAGGAGTTCGTAAATGCCTTCCTTCGGGGCGGATGCTCCGGGAGGTCTCCCCACATCCATCTCACTCTCAGCCTAAAACTCTAGTCATCTATGTTTGCATGATTATTAAGCGGTTCTTTGCACGGCTACTTTAGAATGCCCTGCTCCACTTAGGAATATTCTTTATTCTTTATTTTCCTTTTTATCCTTGAGGTTGGCCCAAGTGTGTGTCACACTATCTTAAACTATCATGACTTACCCCGTATTGAGTATTGGTCAATCGCATAGACATGTTGTCTTGTTCATGCCCCCGCTAGAGTCCTACACCATGCCTTCCTTTGGGAAAATATAAATAACGATACCCCTGAATATCTCCGGGTGAAATGCTACAACGGTATTTCCGTGCGCTTGCGGACTTGTTACGTAAATGCTGAGAATGCCACCCGACATCCCGTAGTGATGGTAGCTGGAATGTAACAATTCCGGCGAAGTCGTTGTGGGAAGTCAACCCGTGGTTCCCAGTGCTCTTGCCTTTTTGGCACTTGCGCTTAGGAAACGCAACAAGCATTTTCGGCGCCGTTCTCGGGAAGGCATTGGTTATAAAGATTCTAGAAAGACATGTTCATAATGATGTGCATGTGTAAGTAGCCATTACTCATGCAAGGCTAATCTTTCATGTTTTCTCGTTGTGGATGAAGACGGGGATAGTGTTCGATTGGTTTGTCCCCGTTGAACAACTATATCGCAGATCCAGGAGGCACTCTAAAGAAGAACCCAACTCATATCAAATCTTCTCCTACTACTCCGCCGACAAACAAACCAATCACCCTTGCATCATCTAGTATTTCACTCATGGCCAAGTCGATCCGTGACCACTCCATCCCCTCTTTTGACAACGTGCCGTTGGGCCATTTGTCAATATGGGAGGCGAGAACTTTGAGCTCCGGCCTGGCCTAATCAAGATGGTGCAGCAAACCAATTTTATGGTTTGCCAAGTGAGGACGCAAGTGCACATCGCAACACTTCCTTGAGCTCGGTGACACCCTTGTCATCCAAGGTGTCGCACCGAAGCCATTAGAATCCGTTTGTTTCCCTTCTCCATCACGGGAAGGCAAAACAATGGTTCTATAAAGAGACGGAAGTCGTCAACACGTGGGACAAGTGTTCCACGGCGTTCCTCACTAAATTCTTCCCCATGAGTAAAACTCACACCCTAAGGGGAAGAATTGCCAACTTCCAGCAGAATTCCATGGAACCCATACCGCGGCATGGGAAAGGCTACAAGAGTACATCCAAGCATGCCCGCACCATGGGATGGAAAAGTGGCTCGTGATACAAAACTTCTACAATGGGTTAACACCCATGTCAAAAGAGCACATTGATGCCCTTCTGCTGGAGGTGCCTTCCTCTCCCTCACCATCAATAGAGCAACAGCTCTTATGGAGAAAATAGTGTCCAATCAAGCTTGGGGAGGAAAGTCTTGGCAAACAAGAAGATAGCATGCGGGCACCGTGGAGGAGACGGACGTGTACGCTACAATGGATCTCCTATTGAAAGAACTTGACAAGTGTGCCACCGAAGAAGAAGAAGAAACTTACGGCATTGTCAAGGCCATAGACTCACACGTAACATGTGAAGTCTCGCGGGCAATGTTGGCCATTCGGGGAGTTTATCGCTCAAAACCCGTAAAGACGTTACTCACATCAACAACGGGTTCCGTCAACAAGGAGACCATAATGGGTGGAACAACCGGTCGCGCCCACAAAACCAAGGAGGTAATTCAAACTCAAGGTACAATTCGAATCCTCTCTCCTTGGAAGACTTGGTCTTAGACCAAGCAAAAATAATTGAAGAACTTTCAAAAAAGTTGATGCTTATTGATAAAATAATTGAAAACATGATTTTCAAAATTAAAAAGTTTAACTTCTTCTTATGAAAGACAACTGAGCTTTAATAAAATGTTAGAAACCCAATTAGCTCGGTTTTTCGCCGCTTTTACTGTTGTCGGTTCGGGAAAAGTTTTGGGGCAACCCAAAATTTCTCTTGAATCTGTTAAAATGGTCTCAACGAGGCAGTAAGCCTCTATGTCGGGGAAGACAAACAAGTCTCCTACCGAGCCACCACTCATTATCAAGAAGGAGGACCCCGGCGCCGACAATCACATGCTCGGTTGGCCCGCATGTCTTCGAGGATGCCTTCGCGACCTTGGATCAAGCATAAACATCATGTCCAAGGTAACATATGATGAAATATTAGGTGGACCTTTGTCCCCCGTACATTTTGAACTGCGGATGGCGGACCTATCACTAAGGAAACCGGAGGGAGTAGCTCGGGACGTTATAGTAAAAATCCGAGAAGCATACATCCCTACGGACTTTGTTATCCTAGACATGGGTCACAACGAGAGAGCTGCCCCAATCCTTGGGAGACCATTTCTTAACACTACAAATGCAGTTTTGCACGTGGGATCGAGGGCATGCTAGCTTCCATATGCGAGGGCCAAACAATGAGATGCCCATTCAATGGGTTCAACAAGCATAAGAATGCTAAAAACAAGCAGCCCAAGAAGGTAAAGCCACAAAGTGTTAAGCGGGCATGGCGGGCATTGAAAGGATGACATCCGTATCCACTTCTCCGGATCACGGGTAACACCGTCAAGCACTAAAAGAATGGAGAAGAGTCCACGCTCGTCGGAATTTAAAAGGTGAGCCCTTCTAGAAGGTAAATCGGTAGTTATCTTTTTATTTTACAATAATAATCTTCCAAAGTAATAACTCCATGATGCTTACAATAAAAATAATAAATAAAAATAAAATTTTTACCTCTGTTGGTGAATCTTGTTTATCAATGCATGCTTCCTCTTTCTATTTTGGCATGTCTTGGTTTGGAAGTTTTGGTTATACGTATGATCATACTTCCATAGGCGTTTTTGAATTAAGCATGGTGCTTAGGTCAAAAAGTCTACCTTGATCGAGATTAGACATGGAGTCGAGTCAAGTTATTGAACCTAAAATTGCTAGTGTAGATTTTGGTCGATCATATGGACTAACCCCTGCAGGAATCTATCAAAATCCATAAGGGTAAGTCTTGAAGATGACAACGGGGTTAATAAAGAAAAAATATATATATATATAATAATAATAATAAATAATAATAAAAAAAGAGAGGGTAGAGAAGAGAAGAAGAAGAGAGGAGATAAACCTTTCAACCCCAAGATTTTGTCCTGTTATTTTGATGACATCAAAAGACAAGCTTGGGGGAGCCTCTAACCACGCCACCGTGTACAACTCGGATCATTGCATGCTCAAGCTAAAGCGAGAACCATAAAAGGTAAGCAAAAGGCTAGCTTGGGGAGGACTCCAAGAAAGGTAACTTGTATCTCACATTTTGATCATATTCTCTATCTTATGAAATGTTGAGTTACGCTAAAAAGACAAACTTCATTCCTATATATGAGTTATAAAAATGTTTAGTCTTAGTCCCTTGTTGAAATGATGAATAGTTGCTCTGTCTTATGCTTTGCACATTGCCTAGTTTATAATTCGAATTTCTCTAAAGTTTGGGTTTAATGGCTAATTCTAAAAACTCATCCCGAAAAACCTGATTCATGTGGGTTGCATAGGCTCTATCCAAATCTAAATTGTTGCCAAGTATGATATGGTACAAATGGATTTGCTATGACTTCGTCCAAAAGAGAAACTTGACATCAGGGAATCTACTTTGAAAAGAAAAGAGAAATGATATGGGCTATGCTAAAAAAAAATGAGATGAAAAATGGACAAGTGTCCGAGGGCTTAGTAGAGCCCACATCTCTAAAAAGAAAAAAAAAAAAAAAAAAAAAAAAAAAAAAAAGAAAAGAGAGGAAATAAAAGGCAAAAGCCTAGGGCGAAAGCGAGCCCACCTCTCCAAAAAAAATTATATAGCAATAAAGCCCATGCTTTCTCGAAAAGAAATAAATATTATCTAAATAAAATCCCGGATAAAAAGTTGATCAAAAGGATGAATGATAAGCACCCTCTGTTATAACCGTTCTATCGGCAACCGCCCAAGGCTTTGAGAAAATTTGGAAAGCCCCGCTACAATGAAAGGTAATAAAGGGTGGGAAAAAGATGTGCCATTTTATTCAAACTTTGGTAGAAAATCTTATTATAACCCGGCACTTGTAAAACGTAATCGGCATAGCGGCAACTCGATCAACAACCAAGTACTTATCTCTTTTGCTCGAGGACGCGCAAAGGGTAAGCTTGGGGAGTTTGTTGACGGTAACCAACGACATATTTTTCCGTCAACTTACTACCATAAAGGGAGTAAAATTAAACCTTTTTATACTCATATACATTTATCACTAATAAATTCCACTTGTAGTGTCTTGTATTTTATTTTGCAGATTTATAATAAAAGCAAGTGGAAAACCGACCAAAGTACGCCTTAGGGATAGCGCATTATTGCAAAATCAAGCCCAAGAGCAAATCGACCCAAAACATCAAATCTGGGCCGAGCACAGCCCGCCCACAACTTTTTCAGGCGAAAAGCGACACCCCACCGAGACCGGGCGAGGGCCGAGCCCGGGGTGCGCTACGCACCACCACGGTGCGGCCGCACCCTCCCCGAGGCGGTTCGGCCCGACCTCGGGGAGGCGGTTCGTGCACTTTCCAAACGGGGTTTCCCGCCTGCGTTGGTCGGTTGGCGCATACAAGGAAGGTTTACAGGTCGGTTTTGGTGTAAATTAGCACTTAGGCCCCTCCTCCAAGTGTATAAATAGGCCCCTCTCTCCCTCTCTCAACACACACCATTTGGAGCCTCCTCACTTTCTACTCTTCTTCTCCTTTCCTCTCTACTCCTCTCCTCTCTACTCCTCCACTTCTCTAGTTCTTTTAGTCTTTAGTAGTATTTGGAGCAAGGCTAAGCTTCATTGGAGAGCTTGTACTTGGGAGAAGGAATATTCGGTATGAATACATTTATGGTTTATCCTCAAGTCTTGATCTCATATGCTTGTGCAATAGAGCTAGAGTATTTACATGTTATATTCTTGACATGTTATTCTCGACACAATCATGATAGAAGAACTAGACTATAGTTCCTATGTCGTGGTTATAGAACTTAGGGCCTAACCATTCGTGCCATGTATTTGAGCGAGTAAGAGTTGTCTTTGAGGTGGCGATTCGTTGTGCCCGCGGGGGTTTGCTCGTGTTCTATTCCGTCCATCCGTAGGGTGGGGGCCATAGGGGACATGAGTAGTGTCCTAGTATGCGGACGTGGTGTTCGGATGCCGGTATCCTTCGAATATGAGTGCATGCCACGGTTGAGGGGTAGGCGGTTTGGTCGTGACAAGCCTTGTCCGTCCCTTGAAATCCCCCACGTTCGTGTGTCTTTGTAGGAGTTCGTAAATGCCTTCCTTCGGGGCGGATGCTCCGGGAGGTCTCCCCGTCCATCTCACTCTCGGCCTAAAACTCTAGTCATCTATGTTTGCATGATTATTAAGCGGTTCTTTGCACGACTACTTTAGAATGCCTGCTCCACTTAGGAATATTCTTTATTCTTTATTTTCCTTTTTATGCTTGAGGTTGGCCCAAGTGTGTGTCACACTATCTTAAACTATCATGACTTACCCCTATATTGAGTATTGGTCAACTGCATAGACATGTTGTCTTGTTCATGCCCCCCGCTAGAGTCCTACACCATGCCTTCCTTTGGGAAAATATAAATAACGATACCCTGAATATCTCCGGGTGAAATGCTACAACGGTATTTCGGGCGCTTGCGGACTTGTTCGTAAATGCTCTGAGAATGCCACCCGACATCCCGTGGCGATGGTAGCTGGAATGTAACAATTCGGCGAAGTCGTTGTGGGAAGTCAACCTGTGGTTCCCAGTGCTCTTGCCTTTTTGGCACTTGCGCTTAGGAAACGCAACAAAGCAATGATCCGAGTTGTGATTGGTCGCGTGGTTGGAGGCTCCCCAAGCTTGTCTTTTGATGTCATCACAAAAGCGGGACAAGGAACTTGGGGTTGAAAGGTTTATCTCCTCTTCTTTCATTTCTTCGTCTCCTCTTCTCTCCCCTTTTTTTATTATTATTGTGAGATGTGAGGGTGAGAGTTGCACAAATCATCGTTTGAAGAGGAAGGAGTTCATGGTAGTCGTTCGTCTCGTCCTTCTCCACCGTGAATTGCTCGATGATTGTGCATTGTGTTGGGGAGATCTCGAGTTTTTTTTTTTTTTATTGTGTTTGAGAGATCTCCCCACACTTGGTCTTGTACTGGGTTTATTTGAAAACAAGAAAACAAAACAAAAAGAAGAAAAAACACGTGGCTCTACGACATGAACACCGTGGAGCCTTTATTATGACAACTCTACTTTATTTTATTTTTATTTTATTTTTTTATCACTCTTTACCATTTTTTTATCTCTCTCCTTTTTTTCACTTTCTCTCTTTTTTCTTTTTTTTTTCTCTCTCTCTCTCTCTCTCTCTCTTTTTACTCTTTTTCTCTCCATCCTTTTTTTATTCTCAATTCTTTTTTTAGCAAGGCAAGGTGACATCACCTTTTATTCACCATCAAATTTTTTTATGATCCTTGGTGGATGGAACTTGGGATTATCACCATCTTCCCCAAACTTAGACTTTTTGTGTAAAAGTCAAGTGTGCAAGGTCCGGGTCTCCTCTTGAGTATGTTCCATCACCCATGAACATCATAACCCTCTTTTTTTTTTTGATGTAGCCCTCATGTTCTCGAGTGTCGCATGCCTCTTTGTTCTTCTTAATCGATCTCCACCTGAAATGGTTAGCGACAAGAATACCCGAAGGTGCATACTAACTTGATAACATGTTCTTGCTTTTATTAATAAGAACAGAGAAAGACTTTTTATGCTTTTTTTTTTATGATAGTCCAGGTATCTCACGCCGATTGCTTTCTTTATGGTCGTAAGCTTGACTGTGGGAAAACATCCCGCGGTGATGGTGGTGAAGTTCTGTTGGCGTTTGTTAACGCAAACATAGGTATAACCGCAAGCGCACGGATACCGGTGTAGCTTTCACCCAAGAGTATTCCTAGGTATGGTATTTATCCTCGGGGAAGCAATGGTTAAAGAAGTTGATATTTAACCATCATGTATCCGCTAAGTAATATCTAGGCTAACTAAAGTGGGGGTAAAAGGTTGGTAAGAGTTTTGATGAATGACACACAAAAGGAGAACATAATAAAGGATAGCAGAGTAGAATAAGCTAAGCTGGGAGGTCAACGGGAAAGTTCAAGACTCCTATTTACTTCTCCATTACTGTGGTTCTTTCCTAAAGCAAACCAAAGGGATTAACTAAGTAGAGGGTAAAGCATAACAATCACACCAAGGCACTTGAGCAAACGACCTTTTCCGATTCTTGAAAAGGCGGGAAAGGGTAATCGGGAAAGCCGCCTGCAGCCTCTGAAAACACCAACCCTAAGCGTGGTGGAATACAAAGGCCTTGTGAGAGCTGTCACCCCCGGGGCTACCACAAACTATCCGTTGGGTTGGGCGCAAACTCAGTGTAACAGGAAGTCTAGACACCGCGCCTACACATCGCCAATTACTACTCTAGCCACATATGATAACTAGAGCATTCGGTCGAACGGAGATCCCGTGCCAAGGTATAACTACTACACTTAACCATACTCTAATTAATCACTAAGGTAAACTTAGATAACCATAAAGAATAATTTAGTAATAGAAGAAGATAAATATATTGAAATGCTTGAGTCTTACAAGAGGCCTAGACAAGATTTGCCGGACCTTCGAGGACTCCTCCGGAACTTGAGCATCTCTCCCTAACTCCCAACTAAACTAATATTACAATGTTACATCTTGGAATAGTGGTGTTGCTCCTTGGTGATGTGTGAATGAGAGGGAGAGAGCCTCCTTTTATAGGTAGAGAGGAGGGGGCTCTTTGGAAGATGTCCATCCCCACATGGAAGGTGCAAAACCGACCTCCTAGGGCGGTTTCAATATAATATTTGAACAAAGCACCCCTAGAACCGTCATGTGCATGGTGGCATGCAACCGCCGTAAGAAGGGCGATTCGATTTGGTGGGATCGCCGGTCCGGCCGGAGTGGCTGTCCGGCCGGACCGGGGCTGGCCCCGCTCGCCACCGCCTTCTTCCGGTGGGCTTGTGGGTTGGCCTAGATCCGTAGTTTAGGGGTGCTTTTGGTCCATCTCGTTCGACTTGGGCCTCTTGTGTTGCACTTATTAGTTGGCGTGTTTTTTCGAAGTGCGCTTTTGTTGTACTTTGGCGTATTCTCACTTGATTCCATGTATTTGTCATGCAAAACATATTTCTCGGAATACAAGTGAAACTTTGTCAATAGTTAAGATATATGTGCTAGTTTTACCGGAAAAGAGATACAAGTTGGCGGTATAAAATGGTCGATAACGACCGCCAACAAGCTCCCCACACTTGCTCTTTGCTCGCCCTCGAGCAAAGTTATATGTAACTACGAAGGATGACTTCAAAAGATATGATGCTAGGATAAAAATTATTCCATGTCATTCCTCATACCTGTGGATAGTTGAAGTGTCTACCATGTCGCCTTGAGTGGTTGAAGAGTGGAACAACATAGACACCCAGGCATCACTACCCAACTATGAAGCATACTTGGAGTTTTTATAATTTTTGCAACGGAAAACATAGCTGAAACTTCTCCTCAAATGGTACTCTCAATTCGCTCAATGGTGTTTGTATCCTTACCAAGGCATGGATGCTTTGCCTTTCTTTCCTTACTTCTAATAGGCTTATGTGGAGCTTTGGGTAGGGAAAGAGTGAGGCATACTTGCAATGCATATATTGCTAGGTCAAACAATGGATCCACGGAGAAAATTGTCATACTCTTAGATCAAGATGTGCAAGTGTGAATCTAAATGAAATATTTGGTGGCTAACCTAATTCTACAATGCTTTTTTAAAGCACATCTCTTTTTCTTGAGACTTGAAAAAAAAAATTGTGAGAACATGGGCTATCGTTATTCTCCTTTTTTTTTTTCTTTCTTCTTTTTTTGGAGATGTGGGCACTACTCGCCCTTGGACACATGTCCATTTTTATCTCTTTCTTTTTTTTTTTTTTTTTGATAGCCTCATGCCTCTTTTTTTTTGTATAATATCTGCATAATAATAATTTGGACACTTGTTTTTTTGTGCGCTTTCCAGGAGTTGCGCATTCCAGCCATATTTCCACTTGTTTTTGTATAATATCTCGCATAATAATAATTTGGACACTACAAGTGGAAATATATTAGTAGTAAAAGTATATGAGCATAATAAGGTCGAGTTTCACTCCCTTTTTAGTAGAATGTTGACGTTTAAATTATGTAGTTGGTTACCGTCAACAATAATCATAGCAAGCATAAACACATATCAATAAGAATATAATAATTATAAAGATCAAAGCCATAACAATTGTATTCTAGATATAAGAGTACTTACAGATCGAATACAAGAGAGAAATCTCAAGAACGATGATCCTTGCTACTTCTTGACTATCGTGAACTCAAGATGAACTTGATCTTCAACTAGAACTAGCTATGTAGCTAACTACTTCTAGTATGAACTAGGGCTTAGGTCTAGACTTGGCTAGACTAGATGGGTATGAGTTGATGAATGAGTATGATAATGAACTTCTTCTTAGCCCTGGGTCAGCTGGTCTTCTTATATAGTACTTGGCGATGAATGTCAACCCTTGGATCAAACCGACCTTCAACAACGGTATAGAAACAACCTCAATGTCAGTGGTAAACCGACCTAGAAAGGAGAGACCGACAGGGGGACCCCACCTGGCAGCCGGCCTACATGGCACTGGCGGCCGCCAGGGTGGAGTGCCACCTTGGCATCCCGTCTTTTCTGGTGTCCTCTGGTATCTTCTAGAATGTTTTAGTGCACTTTTCGGGTTGAGTTGCTTCACGGTTAAGTCTGGTCTTCATATGCCTTGTATATTAGGAACTTTCTCCATTATTCTCTCGCAATTATCTAACAAGTCCCCTGGAAAGTCACGTAATACCAAAACTCGTGGAATTATGTTAGTTTAGACCCCTAGACTTATGTTTGTCTTTGACTTGAGCCCTTAATTCATGTTATTTAACTTGTAATTTTATGCTATAACAGGTGTCAACAATCTGCGCGCTCCTTCCCTCGTGGGAGGAGGTCCGGTCATTGGCTCTGCATCGTTGAAAATGCACTAGATCGGAGGCGGAGAGCAGCGGAAATGGAGCACCGGCACTACAAAGAATTGACCCTGGGACGTAGGGAGCCGACGGGGATGGGTGGCGCACCAGATGGGGAGTGACAGTGCTAAAACCCTAGCCGATATGGGCCTTTTTGTTTCGTTGGTGCATTAGGCCTGGCTTGGATGGGCTGGGCCGATGTCTTAGCCGTGCTCTAGAGGGGCCTCCGTTGGGCCCCTCGTAAAAACGCAATGGACGATTATTTTTCTATCGGGAGTGATAGCGCCGGATGTCCGTGACGCCCAGCGTCTGCTGGTGGGTTCTTGGCCCAAGCCCATTTGGCTGCTTGCTTGGCGCCCTTCGGCAGCCAGCGGTGAGCCACGTTGCCCGAAAAAATCCCCCTCCACTCATTCACTTGTTCCGGGTCAAAAAAATCTCCTCCCCTTCCCTCTCTCTCTCTCTCCCGTCTCAACTCCCCCGTCTCTCTCTCACGCTCCTCGTCCGGGTCGCGCGGCTGCACCCACCGCGCATGGCGTGCTAGCCACGGGGCTGTCCCCGCTCCCTCGACCCGATCCGCACACCCCCAACTCACCCCGCAACCCCAAATCAGCAGGGGTCGAAGTCGGGCGGCGTCGGCAGCTCCGTGGTAGGGGCGACGACGGCAGCTTCGGACGGGCGGCAGCGTCGAGCAGCTCGGCGGTGGGGACGACGACGAGCAGCTCGGTAGGGGCCTAGCCGTCGAGCGTCTTTGGTTGTGGTGGCATGAATGACCCTCTCGGGCGGGTGGCCCGGTGAGGGGCTTTAGTCGTGGAAGCGCCGGCGAGAGGCTCGAACGGGGCGTGCGGGCAAGTGGAGGATAGACCTGCATATGGATGACGACGAGCCTTGACTCGTGCGAAGTTACAAGACGGTTGATGGGCTGGGCCGTGTTACTTGCGTCCGGACTTTTTCGGACGTCAGAAACAATGTTCCCGGGCCCGACTTGGCCAAGCTACGGGTCACGCTCTTGTCACTTCTTGCGCAAGGGAGTTCATCACCACCCGCAACTTGACGCCGCCACTCGACCTCATGGTGCTGCCCTTCGCTGCGCTTTGGGGACGGCTCGTTGCTCCGCTCGCCACGCTCGCCCGGGACCTGGAGTTGGGATGGCACCGCCGCTCGCCAATAACGAGCAGCCAACCTGTCGATCTTTTGCAAGTTCCCGCACCGGGGTCCCCGACAACGTGCATCGGCGTTGCTCGCGCCCAAGACGTCGGGTCCGCTGCGGTTGCCGCTACACCCGTAGCCGATGAATGAGCAGGCACCGTGAGGAAGACAATGCACGCGTGGGCGCCCACCATGCGGTCGGCGCCCCGAGGTCCTAGCTCGCCGGAGCTCGCAAACCCTAGAACCCGCTGGGCGGGGCGGTGACCGGCGGCGGGGGATTCGCTAGTGGTAGGGAAGAAATAATCAAAGGAAGACGGTGCGGGCGTATATACAGGATCTATAGGAGTATGAAACAATAAAGAAAAAGAGATGTCGAAGTTAGATACACATATCTCGAGGGTGTTTAGATGGCCAGGATAACACATGCCCAACATGTACGCAACACATTTCCGTGTTCTCACCCCGCCAAGCTCCCAGCTCCAGCGAGGCGACACCACCCTCAGCTCCGGTGACAACTCCTTTCCCCCTTCCAGAAAACTTAGGCCATGGCGCCCCCGCACCAACCCGGCCAGGCCGCCACTACTCCCCTACAAGAGCCGTTGGCCGTCCCCATCGCTTGCCAGCCTTCCTCCCACCAGTCGACCACTTCAAATGCCATCGGATTTGAGGAAGAAGGGGTGGTTAGACAACTTAGACTTGCTGGAACCCCGGTCATCGTCGTTATCTTCTTTGCGGCACAGCCACGATCGGGTGTGGCTGGTTCCTTCTCCGATGAGATGGCGGGGTGGACGTGAATCTGACAGCCTCCTTCTTCCCCACGCAAATGGGATGGGCGTTGGGGTGAGCACGCTGAAGCATCATGTGCACGCTGAAAAACTAAGTGTTTGTGATAAATTAATGTGCATATGAATGTAGCCAAACAACATGTAAAAAATGGTATAAATCCAACATCAAACTTGGCTATATAACATCTTCCGCTTTAAGGCATGACTTAGATACAACAAACACGTACAATCAGATACACAGATATACGGCCAGACAATACAAATTAAAGAAGGCACAAAAAAAAGACAATACAAATTAAGGTAAAATCGCGCTGGAGGATAGGTTTTGATGTGCGTTCAGCTCCCATTATTCAACAAACGTACATATATGGCGCAGCGCAACTTGGACAGTAGGATATCGTAAAGGAAGCAGCAGCTCAGTGGTGGCCAGGAAGCTTCTCCTTGATCTTGTCCACGAGACCCTTCTTTTCGCCATGGCCGCCGGTGCCATCGGTTGATCCATGAGCCCCTGCTCCGCCGGTCCCGCCAGCGTGCCCCTGCTGCTGCCCGTAGGCTCCACCCGTCGCTGCCGCCTGGTTCTGCTGCTGGCTATTCTTTTGGCCGCCGGGGAGCTTCTCCTTGATCTTCTCCTTAAGCCCCTTCTTCCTCCGACCGCCCATGCCGTCGTCCTCAGATGACGACTGCACGATGTATATGATCGGCAAAGATCAAGTTACAGAAGAGTCAGTGCACATGTACGCGATGGATTATACTACTATATCCAAGACTGAACATGTAATGTGTTCTACGGAGTACATGGGAAACAAGTAAAATAATATACCGAGCTAGAGCTGGAGCTTCCGGAGCGATGAAGGATACCACGGCTCCTGTGTGCTCCTCAGCAGCGGCGGGCTGGAACTGTCCGCCGGCGCCGGCCTCACCATGGCCTGCCGCCATGACAGTGGCGTGGTCGCGCTGCCCCTGGTGCTGCTCCATCCTATCACTCGTTGATTTCTCTCTGGACAGCGCTAGAACCCTTGTTTTTCAAGTCTAGTGCGAGGAGCTGTGTTGTTCTGATCTTGGAGTGTGATCGAATTGTGGTGCGGCTAGGTGGCAGCCCAGGCAGCATTTTATACTGCAGCGAGAGAATTAGAGGATGGTTTTGGGACATCAACCAAGGGTGAGTACGTGTATAGCCACGAGTCGATCTGTAGCCACAGCTAGTAAACTAAATTAATTAGCTGGGGCCTGGGGACACAAATTAAGATAAGAGTGGGACGTGTCGGTGGTGCCACGTACGCTCCAGGTTCTTCTCGAATGAAGAGGATTGTATGCCATGACAGGTACGAATAGATGTCGGCAGTCACCTGCTACTCGTACGTGGAAATAGGGAGCTTACGATAGCAGCTCGTGCCTGCTCAAAAATATGGGCAGAACCAGGCCACATGGACAACCAGCAGAACCACTAAAAACAACAGAAGTAGCCTCGAATGCTGTTGTAAGAAATAACGATGTTAGGGGGAGAAAGGATTTTCAGGGTCTGTTTAATTTTCTCTTCTTGCCTAAAGTTTTGGCATTTTATTCCATACTTTGGCAAATGCATGTAAACACTATGTCAAAAAGAAGCAAAAATTTGTGTCAAATCTTTTTTTGACAATTGTGACTCTTGAGGCCGCCATTTTGCAAATTAGATCTTCATTTATGTATCCTTCATTCAATTTCAGTTTTTCTACACACATAGGACCTCGCTTATCGTAAAGCACGTGTGCTGTACGCGTACTTCTAGTAGTAAAAATTAAAAAAATCTAAATGTGATTGGAAATGATGGGCAATTGTTAATATTAATTTAACCAATACTATGCGAACCAAACAAATCATTGGCGGGGACGTGGTTGAGAGCTCGCCCCCAATGCGGACTCATTGGGGTCGAGAACTTGGCTGGAGCGGATGGGGATGGGGTCGAGCTCACCCGGCACCCACTCGGAGGAGGATCCACGGATAGAAAAAGCGAAGCGGATCGAGTTGTGTCGGGGAGAGAGGTGCAGCGGGGAAGGAAGGACGAGACAGATGAATCGGTAGGAGAAAAGGAAGGAAAAAAGAGAAAATAAATAAATTATGACATGACATATGTGCGGTTATTGAGAAAGATTATAGGTGATCTAGTGTAGATCTCCCAATATTCCTAAAAAACTATTAGGGTGTCTCCAGTTGTTCTCAAATAACTAATCTAGGAGGAATACTATTGGCTATCGATGACAATTTACAAATAGCTAGTTAGATGAGACATAAATAAGAAAAATAATAAACACTATAATAGAGGGTTATGTGAGAGATAATTCTTAGAGATCATGCTAGATTAGCTATTTCGAGTCGCTAGCTATTCGATTGATCTCTCCCATTGATAGCCAATAAAAGTGTTGCTTTTTATTATTTATATACCTCGTCTAGTTAGCTATTTGCAAATTGTTATTAAAAACATCCCCATAGCCAATAGAATTTCTCGTAGACCGGCTATTTGACAAAGAAAAAGTAGGAGAGAGTAGTCACTAAAGACAAACAAATTGTCTATCTATTTCACATATTTTAAGAATAATATGAGAGAGGAGTACGTGGGTTTACTATAGAAAAAGAAGGTATAAAATAGTCATTTCTTTGTTTCCCACCTCCAACCCTTGCGGACACCCTTATAGTTTAGGTATGCTACTGTCTAGTTACTTTACACGAGATAACAAGTACTCCGTATATGTGAACAGTTGAATTTTATAAGAGATATTATATTGAATGACGGTAAGGGCACTCACGGTGCAGACTCTATCATAGAGTCTAAGACTATTTATTATCTCGAATAACGCTGCCACATCAGCGCTACATCAATAAATTATAATAAATAGGAAGGTAATAAATGTACTTAGACTCTATGTAGAGTCTACATTGTGAGTGCCCTAAAAAAAAAAAGAAACAATCAATTTTTTTTTTTTTTGATCCTTCAAACCTCCTTACTGTTTTATATTAACAGAGGGATGTTCAGCTCGATCACGAGCACACAAATTCAATACAAAATCAGGGAGGGGGCCATTCCAAACATGAAATTGGCCCGGGTAAAGAAACAATCAATTACCCCCAAAATATGAGGCTATAGCTTAAGAAAAAGAACTAAAGATAGAAGTTTGCATGGGAACATGGTCCTCACACGAGTTTCTGTTTTTTGACGTTAGAAAAAGGGATGTGAGATAAACTTGCTTGCGTTCCTATTTTTTTGTAACTTTGAAAACAAACTTTTTTATTTCGTTGAAAAATACATGCTTATATTAGTACGTACAAGAAGAAACTAACACAACGCCGTAACTGAAAATCACTGCTAGTTCAAAGCCTGCTTTCACTGCTAGGTTTTTTCATCTGCGGTGGGAATCAGCAGTGATGCAGGCTATTTGTTTCTGCTTCAATGCCGCCGATGCCGACCGGCTGCTGCACGATCAAACGCATGCCCAACGTTCACTAAGTCGCCTCAAGCATCGGTGAAAAATGTTCCCATGTCTAAATCGGCCACAAAACCTAGTAAAGTTTGACGGCGCCTATTGCCGAGTGAAACATATGACTACACATTTCACAATCAAATTGTGGTGCAAAGACATATCAAAGACTAGATATCATATCTCACACATAAACATAATACAGTGATCATTTTACAGATCACAAAGCACTATATTAGAAGAAACAAAGATCAACGGCGTCAATAGTTTTCAGGTATCACACCACTAGAAACAAATAACACTGGAGAAACATAATACGCGTTGTTCAATGACCATTGATGCATATGATCCATCTCATCAACAACCACATTGGCAGGGCAACATACAGAGGTCGAATCTTCCTCAATGCCCACGGTCGGCTAGGGTGTGCGGTTGTCCTGCAGCTCCCGCAGCACCCCATTGTTATAGATGCGTTGTTGCGAGGGCCGAATGCCATCCCTCTCATAGATCTTCATCTTGACATCATGGATTGTATCCGAGGGATCAACCATAAGAGTGTGAGTCACACCTCCCGAGTACGCAAAGATCCTCATAGAACCTCACGGGAGGAAGCTGGAGGACAAGAAGAAGGGTGGACTCCTTCCCAATGTTATAGTCCACCAAGGTACGACGATTGTCCTCTAGCTGTTTATTGGCAAAGATGAGGCATTGTTGATCCCTACGAAAGCCCTCACTATATGCTATCTCGGTCTTCGGGTTGCCAATAGTAGTATCTAAGTTGTCAACATCAAGATAGATGGTCCTTCCTCTTAGTGTCTCTATTACGCAGATTTGCATCTTTTCCTCAAGTTCAAGCGTGGACTTATGTTGAATGTCATAATCAGCCAATGTAAGATTGTCCTCAAGCTGCACTCCATCGAAGACAAGGTGGTGTCGTTCCAGATTTTTTTCCTTAATTATGCTTACAGTATCCATTGTGTAAGCCTTGAGGCAGATTGTCCTGCCGGTGGCGCTCTTCACAAAGATCTGTGGCGGCATGCTGAATAGCAAAAGCACAAACATCACCAATCTTTTAGACAAAGAAAATGTTTACGTCCATTTTTTATTTGGCTATGCAATAATTACAAAAAGAGAGGCGAAAACTAAACCAACCAGGACTACAATATTACAGAAGTGAGCTCACACTTAAGAGCAACTCCAAGAGACTAGCTGATTAAATTTAACTATTGAAAAGTAAGAAAAATGACTCCAAATCAGTTTAGCTACTCAAATCTTTACTTCCTGCAGCAGCCACTTTAAGACCGGTGGTATTGTACTTTTTTAAAACATGCCACATGATTTGCTGTTTCACTAAATTATGCATAGGCAAGCATGTTAGATGTCAGGCTATTCGTTTCGATGAGCACGCGGCAGGCACTACGGCAGCAAGAACATGAGATGTTGTGCTATATGTTGTGCTCTACAATGAATGGATATGCTATGTTGGGGCCGATCACATTTGCCCGGATGTGTGCGCGACGGATTCCAGGTGTTAATATGTGGGGAAGTGAAGGAGCACGCGGGAAAGGCTGTGGGCCGCGGAGGGCGAGTAGTACTCTGCTGCCAAGTCTGCCGAGCGAGAAACGCAGACTCGGCATTTTAGAAAACAAAATGGCGACGATCGTCAAACCGGTATACTCGAAAGCTGTTGGAGAGGCTGTTGGAGTTGCTATTGTATTTTGAAAACTGAAACGCAGCCCTGAATTTCCACCAGCACAAAAAATGAACAGAAGACATTTTTCTTGCTTTTATTTAGGCTATACTATATAGATAACAGTAGCCGAAAGGTTCAACAACTCAAATATAAAGAAAAAAAAAGGGGTAAATCTACAGTCACAAAGGTTGACCAGGAGATATAAAAATTTGGACGTTTATCATGTAAGTTTATTTCTTTTATTTATGTATGTCTAAACTATAACCCTAAAAATGAAGCATTTAGATTCCGTGCCAAGAACATGTAACATGAATTCCTATTCTAATCTAATTAATCTAATACGAGCTATGCCCCCATGGTTGTCAATGGGGCATAGCACCCAAGAACACATTCTTCCACAAGAGAATAAAATGACCATAGTATTCGTGATGTAACCATTCCTACGATCCAACATATCATGGGAATGAGAGGCGAGCCACAAATTCCAACCAATATTCCTGTAATCCAATTGGCAGCGACGGTGCGCATAAAGATCAACGACAGTCAAACCAATAAGACCTAGAATGGACTTGCGTACCTTGAAGTTTTGAACTTGAAGTGGACGAAGATGTTCGCCGCCCGGAGAGAGCCAAAGTAGATCGGAGGTTAGAGTTCGAAGAGATGTTAGGGCATCTTATAGTTTTTGCGGACTACCGAGAGCAGGCGGGCCTTCCACTTTCCGCTTCCAACCTGCAGCAAGGCCCATCATGGAGCCAAGCGATTCAGGTCCGTTCGGCCCGCCGCGTTAGTTAGTGTTAAAGTCTCTTCTTTACCGGCCGGCTGCTCCCACCGGGATTTTTTTAAAAAATTTTTTAACCATTTTTAAAAAGAAATTTTAAATTTAACCCAGATCAAAAGATTTTTCAGATCTAAGCATTTTGGCCGCGCCATGGACTTTTGTGCGGTCTAACTGTCTTTGCCGCGCCATACATGGGGCGCCACAGAAGTCGCACACGTGGCAAGTCTGCGCGTGCGGTACAGACTGCCGTGGTAGGTGCTGCCGCACCGCAGATCATGGCGCGGCAATGTCGCACACTGGATCTTGGCGCGGCAAGGCAAACCACCGTTACTTGCATGACTATGACAGGAGAGCGGTGAGAAGGTGCATGTGACTTGCTTTCTACTCCTGCATGTCAGGTTGCTTGGTGCTATTACTAGAGAGTGTGTGTGTGAGACGGTGAGAGAGGTGTGTGGACTGTCATCGCTCATCGGCGAGAGAGGGGTGGATGTCAGACTAGTGGGTGCAAGGGGCTTTAGAGGCTACGCTTCGTTTCAAAATATTTATCGTTTGTGTTTCTTAATAAATAATTTTGATGAAATATATATCTAAAAACATGAATAACTAGTATAAATTGAAAAGATTTTTAAATATAGTTTTGCTCCCTCCGTTTCAAATTATAGTTCACATTGGTTTTTTTTAGATACATTACATTTGCTATGCACTTAGTTATGCACTATGTCTAGATGCATAGCAAAAGAAATGCATCTAGAAAAGCCAAAACGACCTATAATTTAGAACAGAGGAAGTAATAAATTATTTAAAGATTTCTATAAATCGAGTCATTGCCTTAGTTATCTATGGGCGCTCTAAGAAAAATACGGGAGAAAATGCACAACATCAAATCAACCTAAATTGCCAAATCTAATGAGCCTAGTTAGGTCATGATTAGACATTAAATGCTACAGTAGCACATGCTCTAATAACATATTAATTAGACTTAATAAATTTGTCACGTTGTTTACAGACGCTGTAAAGCGTGTGCTTTACAATGTTGTTACAATGGAAATGAAACTATGAAAAGTGTAGCCTATCTAATCTAGTACACCTATATATAGAACCCCCACTAAAGAGTTCTCTTGATATGCAAACATGCCACCTAAGCGGCCCCACTAATGCCCCACTAACATGTTATAGTTGTCGTTGTCGTTGCTGGCGATCCTCTTGGAAGAAGTGTTGGTGATGGTGATGCGGGCGCAGAGCGGCGTGGTTGCAGCCCATGGTGTGCATGGCGCCGGCAATGTCAAATACGTCGAGGTTGAGGTCAGCGATGTTGATGGCGATGCCGTGGTCATCGGTGACGCCGTTGGCGCCCTTGAGGGCGTCGCTGTTCCCTCCTATGGTAGCGCCTATAGGGGTGGCGTTGTTGTCGTCGATGGTGCCGGTGTCGAGGGCGACATGGTTGGCGATGACGACGTCAGGCGGCGTCATTTTTGCATGGGTGGTAGAGGTAGAAGCTCCATGTTGGTTGGGATGGACTTGCCTGGTGACTTTGAGCGTGTGATGTCCCGTCGGCGTGAACGACGTCCGCCGTTGTTGTTCATGGCGCCGGTGTTGTCTAGGATGTCAAGATCGGTGGCGACGATGTCGACATCGGTTGACGTCGTTGTGTCCCCTATAGTGACGTCGGTGTTCCCGATCTTTCTTATGTCGAGATGGCGTTGTTGGTGTTGTAGGAAGTTATCTAGACCGTTGTAGGGGTCTCGCGACGTTGGCCCAGTGTAACACTCGTGTTTTTGCATCATTTTAAAACTCACTAAAAATTTGAACTTTTTATAAATAACAACTAAAACTTGATTTACTTTCCGCAAAACCCTAGAATAGGTTTTCCAAAAGCTCTTGCATCCCAAAATTCACCATATAGAAAATAGGCTTTCCCTTGTTTGTTGCTTGAAGAACATTGGGTGACAATGCATACTTTGAGCCACATGAAATGATGGAGCAAAAGCATGAGTTTAGATTTATGAATATCTCTAGGAAATTAATTACAAAAATTATGAGCCAAAAATATATACGAAAATACCAAAATATATTTTTCCTCCAAAAATAAAATTTTGGAAAAATATAAATACTGCACTCAAGGTGAAGTAGCAATTGGTATAAATATATTAGGCAAATAAGAGAAGGAAAAGAAGGAAAAGAAAAAGAGAAAAAGAAGAAAATAGGAAAAGGCCGTGTGGGCTCATTCCCTTCGCCCAACCCGCCTCCCTCCTCTCTCCTCTTTCCTCTCCCCTCGCGCCCGAGCTGGGTCGGCCCAAAGAGCCCGCCCCGCAGCCCACCTTCCCTTCCCCTTTTTCTTCCCGGCACCCCGGCATGGCCACGCTGATGCTGCGCCGGTGGCGTGCCGTCGGCGGCGGCGCGCCAGCAAAGCCACGAGGCCGAGCCGGCCAAGCCACATGACCATGCCGGCTAGCTCGCCTTGCCCACCCGAGGCGGCGGGCCGCCATCAAGCACCCACGGTGCGCGGATGACCCGAGGCACGATGGGCGGCGACCTCGCCCGGCCACCCGGCGGCCATGGCCCAACTAGCGAGAGTGCAAGCACGCCCGGCGACACGCGAACGACGGCGATGATGACGGCCGAGCGCAGAAAACCCACGCAGCACCGCCGGACCTTGTCGAGAAAATATCGGGCTCGGCGGAAAATATCCAGCCGGCCGAGCCGCACGGCGGCGGCTATAAATAGCCCAACCGGTGCCTCTTCCGATCTCGCCCCGAGTTCCGAGCTCCTCACGGGCGTGGAACACATGGTGCTCTCCTTCCTTCTCCCCCTCTCTTCCTTGCGAGAATCCCCCGCCGCCCGTCAAGGGTTACGCTTCCACCGTCAATAGAAGCCGCCGCTTGAGTCAAGCGGCAAAACAATTAAGTTCCCACGCTCTCCTCCTTCTTTGCAAGTACTTAGCCTTCATAATCCTCACGGTGTAGCACCACCAGCGGCAGCGGCGACGCCGACGAGAGCCGCCGCACATGTACGCCGGCGTGGGAGCCGTTGGATTGCCGCCGCCCCTACCCCCACTAGCGGATCAAGGGTGACCCGGTGGAATCGAACAAGCCCCTCGCGGCTAACTTTGGTCGACGAGCGGACAACTCCGGTGACCCTTCCGGCGCCGCGGGGGACGCGACAGCGGGAGCCCGACGTCATCGCCGCCCCACCCTAACGCCGTTGGGCATGGGAGCCAATCGGCGGGCACGCCGGCGTGGCCCCTCTGTTGACGCCGTCTCCCCGCCCGTCAGCGCCACGTGGGCTGGACCCGAGCCCCCGGGTCAGCCATGTGAGTGGGTTGACAAGATGTGTGTGAGCACGGTGTAACATGCTAGGTGTACACACCTAAAAAATTGTACCCAAATAGCTATAAGTACACTTTTCGAATTCAGAAAAATTCCTAGAAAATTTGTAAATTCATCTTTTGAATTATAGAAATTTTATCATGAAATTAGTTTCTAACTTTATACATGATAAAATTACTATAAAATATTGCTCGTATTTAAATAATTTAAATAGGGTAAATACTATAAAATTGATATCTCATGCATCCGGATTCCGTTTCGAACTAAAACCACTTCCATAATTCATCTAATTTCAAGGCCTATGCATTTAAGTGATCATCACCACAATGTTCTTTGATGGTTTTACATGTTATAATTCCCAGCTAGGACATCGTACATGTGTGCCGAACTCCTTCCGGGATAAACCAGACCTGTTCTCTTCGTGCTGATAATTCGACGACAAGCCAGGCAAGTCCTAACCTTTAACCTGACCTAATAACTATGCAACTAAAGTTAATAACCTGACCAATAAGTTCAACTTAAATTCAAGTATGCATGAAATCACTACTACTGATTTGAACTTGCGTGGCGGTTTTTTGATTTTTGCGTGGCCGGCAATCAAACCGCCACGAGCGATTAACCCGTGGCGGTTTCCTGCCCGCCACGCAAAATCGATTAACCATGGCGGGCATTTAACAAAAAACCGCCATGGTTAATGCATTAAACCATGGCGGTCATCTTTATGTGCCCACCATGGTTAATGTATTAACCATGGCGGTTTTTGTAATATAACCGCCCGCGGTTAATTAATTCAGGATTAATAAAAAATAATTTAAAAATATTATAAAATTATAATTTATGATTTAAACCACATATTAAATAATAAAATAAGATAATATTGACATAAATCTTGAACATGCATCACAATTCGACATTCAACTAACATGGACATTCAATTAAGCACTTACTCCCTCTATCTCAGTATAGTTGACGTTTTAGGATTCAAAAAAGTGTCAAAATGAATGTCGTTTTAGCTCTTCCTCCATAGGTGCAGGTGCAGCAGGCTAGGCCGTCAGTTGTAGCAGTGTGGCTAGTGTCAGGTGCAGCAGCCTTTCATCCTCTACACAAGCATATCTGATCAGCACCCAGACCCAGGACACAGTACCATTTGCAACAACTTTTGGTGGAGTAATTGATTACAGTAGGGGCAGGGTCATTTACACTTTTTCTTGGTAATCCCCGAAGTGCTAGAACATCTAGCATATTGAAACGGAGGGAGTAGTTTAAAAGTGACCATCAGGTTTTACAAACTCGATCGAACGATCGATTGATCAATCAAGTTTTGGTTACAAAGTATTTACCGTCAACATCTAATCAAAAGAAGGGCCATCCCATATATAGTCGCTCATGTCTAACTTATTTCTCCTGTCCCGTAGTTCCCATAAGCTCTCGTTTGTGGCAAGGTCGCTGTTAGGGTCGAAGAAGTTGCCGGTAGGTAGCACAACGTCGTCAGTGACGGCCCTACAGATGGCGCCAACCAGTTTCTTGAATGTAAGGTCGTTCAAGCCTTTCGTCCAATATTCTGGCGTGGTTCTCTTCTTCAGCTCGCGCCAGGTAGTATGGTACACGTCACTGCGCTGAATGAACGTACAGGCATAGAAACCACACAGGTTGGTGCGTACAGACTGCTTACCGCACTGCATGCATGATATATGTACCAGAAAATGGTTAGAATATTATGAGACCATTCAATATGGACGCAAACGAGAGTAATGCTACATATACCTCATAATCTCGCCTGATCTTCATTTTGTCCTTATGGTTTGTTTTGCGTATGTTGGGCCTCCGATCGATTGACTCGGGGTCGGCCAAGTAAGCCTTGTAAGCCCTGTAAGAAATCCAACTGTGTCATGACTTACAAAAGTTAGTGGTATGAAATAGTATACAAGTGTCGTGACTTACAGTTGTAGGTCCTCTTCAAAATGTTTATAGAGGCCTTTTGGCACATCATTCAACGAGTCCAGCCTAAGGGCACATCCATCCTGAGGGAAGATTATCCAAGTAATCCAGTGGCCCATGTGTGCTGTTGTACATATACCGGCCAGGCTACACCATTTTATTTGATTAGAAATAGATTCTAAGTGTTCAAAAAATAAAAAGTATTGAATAATTAACCTAGTATGCTTTTGACTTACTTGATATGTTGGGCCGCAATGAGACACCCCTCTCATTTGACCTTCTTCATGCACTAACAGATGTACTCTGCCATCTCTCTAACTTTTTGATCGGCCAATCGTTTATAGTGTGCATATTGTGCGGCCTTGCCCTTCTCCTTGAGCTCTTCGTTCCTCTCGCTCTCATTCCAGTATCCAGAAATTTTCGCCACGTCTATATACGCTTGACATAGATACACAGTTGGCTCATTCTTCGTTTGGGCTATCAATGCTTGCATCCTGCAAGCACATGTGGTCACGTCGTTATAGGATCAGAGTGCTAGAATTAGTGGTGTACGAGCGGGTAATGCATAAACAAACTCACGCAGCAAAGAGTGTGACAACGGATTGGTCGAGGTCCTCGCGCCGTAGCAACCGCCACATTTCGTCGAAGCCTAATGGCAGTGAAATATCGAAGTCCAAGTGAAAGAGCTCTTTACGAACCCTAAAATGAAACTCCGACACCCCTTGCTCGGTTGCATGCTCATATAATCGGTGGAACCCGCGAGTTTCCCACTCCTCCTCGATTAGCCGGCCCTTGGGCACCATGAACTTGCCAAGCTCAAAGAAGTCTGGGCAGTCCGGGCTGAACCATTGTCCCCGCTGATGGGGTGCATATCTCCTATACAAAAGGAGATGTACGTTAGCATCATCTAGCTACGTACGCATACATAATATGTCTGGCTAAGTTTGGTTGAGATTATCATACATATACGTACCTTACTTTTGCCCGGTCTTCACGACCCCGGGTTCTTCTTAGCCAATCGGAGGTCCTTTTCTATCTCCTCTAGCTCCGCCCTGTCCGTATCATCTTCTTTTGATAACTTCTTCTTCTTCCGGTCTTCCGGCACCTCGCCACCATCGTCATTGTTATCATCATTGTCATCGTCATCGTTGCCACCACTTGGGGGAGACGGAGGGGGGCCTGCGGCCGCTGCCGGTCGAGGTGTCGGCGGCTCCACAAGGATGATGTCATTCTTGTTCCATAGGTAGTGTGTACAGGGCCAAAGATGCTTCATCAATGATTTTCCATGTTCACCTGGAATATCGATCTCCTCATCACCACAAGTTGGGTCAGTGGAAGTCACCTCCACCACGACTTAGTCGGGTGGGACCGGCTCATTTTTGTACATGACTCCTTCCATCTGGGTGCCAGCGCCTGGATACACTATGCCCTCCTCCACCTGCTTCTTCTTTCCCTTCCTCGCCAATGGGCATATGGAGAAAGCACCCTTGCGGGTTCGTCGAGATCCGCGGCGGGTTCTTGCTAGCTCCAAAGACTCGTAGTCTCACTATGCCGGGCGAAACATAGTCATACCATGCTTGCTCGTCAATACCTCTTCTATTTTCTTCTCGACTATGTCCTTTATGGCTTCCTCATAGCATTGCATCCTTAGGTTTTCCTTGTACCTCGCCTCGTGTGGTAGGTGGCGCGTCGGATGCCCGGGAATCCATGGTCTTCCGGCTATGCCTCGAGCCCTTGCCCCGAACTCGGCTATGGTGCTCGGGTCTTCCGATTGCCTCGGTCGCCTCGTCGTGCTCCCTCCTAGGTTTGAACTCCCCGCGCTCCTTGGTCTCTCTGACAAGCATGACCTTCTTCTCCACCTCGTCGACCTTTGGGTCATTGTACTTGGACACGTGCTGCCCGCCTTTGGTTTTTTGGGCTAACGGGCATACAAGAAGTCACGTGCTCTCTCGGGAAGGGCTTTCAATGGATTCTCTATCCCTTTCTTAGCTTTCTCCCTTTCTTTCTGCCGCCAAACATCCCTATGACCGGCATATCCTATGTTACCGAGGTTGTGCCTGAGTTCGTTCTTCTTTGTGAGTTCTTTACCCATTTTAGACTTGGCTTCGTACTCTTCGCTAGTCGTAAGGTTGAAGAACTCATCCCAAACTTCACGCTTTATGAAGGTGTAGTCTTGAAAGGGTGACTTGCCCTTCTGCACATAGTTTGTGTAGAGAGTGTTCCGTAGGGTGCGAAGCGCTTTGCTTGCAATGGCCACATGCTTCTTGCATTTTTCTTTGTCATAGCCTTCCTCTTTCCCTGGATAACGGAATAGGACGTTCACGCCTTTCCACACCTTCTTCTTGACCTCCTTCGGGACATTCCTCCAGTCTATAGGTAAGTGATGGGCACAATGTCCTTGGCTACAACAGAGATCTGGTTGCTAAAGGCAGCCCAGATAGTTGGCGGCTCCAAGGGCTCTCTATGCGGCCCTATCCTCAATATATGACACACCATACGCTTTCTTGTGCCTCCCGTCTTTGGCCTCTTTTCAAGCCCGACTTCTTGCTAGTGGTGGTCGAAGTCTTTGGGGTGGGATCGATTCCTGCGCCTCGGTGAGCTCTCTCTTCACCAAACTCTAGACGCAGAGGCACCAATGGTAAGCGGTCACAACAACAAGAACTAGAATTAGTCGTGTACTTAAATGAGGCACACGACGTTGTGTTAGTCGTATACTTATGTTGGGCATTTGAGTTTCGTCGTGTGTAATTGCGAGAACCCTCGTGTGTTGGGCTCCTCCGGTTCCCGGTTGGGATCAATTTCCTCCTCCCTAGGGCGTTTCTTCTATGGCCTCGGTGGTGTTACCTCTTTGCTCACATATCCACTTTCGGAAGAAGAATCGGACGTGGAGGCAACACTATCCTCATGTTCGCCTCGGCCACCCATTGCACGATCTTTATCGGTTAGTTCGGATGCCATTGATTTCTACGGGAACACAAAGCATTTTATTATAATAATTTATCTTGAAGAGTAAAGTATAGTGGTAGTATGTAGTAGAGCCATCACAGAGTCATCTCGGAACATATGCTTATTGTATTCCTCTCATAATTACATATATAGTTTTGTATATATTTTACATAGAGTAGTTACAATTAACAAAAAATAGATAAAGTAGGTACATATTTTCCCTTTTACATAGTAGATACAAAAAATACAAAAATAAACAAAAGGTGTAAAAATACAAAAAAATTATGTAAAAATGTGTATTTGGCTCGAAGTACCCAACTATATGATCACATCGCGTTTAAAGCGGTTGCTTGTATATGTTATACAAGCCGCCCTTGTTTAGCCGCTCACAAGTATGGGGACATTTCATCATCGCCGCCGCTGCCTCAAGCAATAATAGATTCACATCATCGCATATGCCTTTGCCTCGGCACTAAGATTCAAATCATTGCAAATGCCACAAGTAGATAGTTAAAGATAGTAGTAAATGGCACGGGAAACACAAAAAAACCTTCACGGAAGTTCAACTGAGTAGTAGTGAAAATAGAGTGTAAGGTTGGGAGTCAAAAAGAGGTAGATAGAGAGCCACCATATATATGTGACCCCGGTCATGGAATCGGCTAAGTCCTCCGGCCGTTCATTTCTCACCCTGAAGGGCTGCCAAAATTTTCCGTCGACCGATGCCATAGAATAGAAGCACGTCTTGAAGCAAAATTCATCTCAATGCGGACAAAATTCATCTCAATTTGGACAAAATTCATCTCAATTTGAACAAAATTCATGGATAATAATATGGTAGAAGCATCATAGGCGGTGGCATAATATAGTGCTCGGCTAAAAAAATTCATCTCAACATCACAGGCAGCTCCAATTTCACATGAATTTCCATCACAAAGCATCACGCAGGCGGCTCCAACCGCATGAATTCCATCACGAGGCAATTTAGCAAATGGGACAACAGGCAAATGTGACGAGGGATTTCTCACCGGTAGGGCACACGGGATGGAGATTTTTTTCTCACCCGACAGCGAGGGGACGGGGAGTAGGGGATGTTGGAGCCGGGGTGGAAGCGGCCCGAGGAGAGGAGGAACTCGACGAGGAGGCGCGGGGACGGGAGGCGGACCGGAGGTCGAGGGGAGGCGAGGGGCGGCGGTGGAGGTCGACGGGGAGGCGTCCGCGGCGGTGGGCGTGGAGGGCGGCCGACGGACAAGAAGGCGCGGATATTTTTCAAAATCATTTTTGCGTGGCGGGCATTGTAAAATAACCGCCATGCAAAATAAATGCAAAACTTGAATTTGAAAAATTCATAACAATTCAAATGTTGCTTAAAAAATTCTAAATTTTTTGTGTGGCCTTCCTATGAGTATGTGTACCCATGAAAATGTGTAACTTGAATTTTGAATAGCTCTTGCATGATTAAAAAATACAATCTTTAATTGACAAGTTTGAAGCCATTTTTAGATGTACTAGATCGAGTCGGTTTTGAGAAAGTGTGGCGATCCATTACATATTTGGTTCCATTACATAAATGTCGATCCATTACATATTTGGTTCCATTACTTATTTGGTTCTATTACAAAGGATCGACTTATTTTTTCCCGGGGCTGCCATTGTCTTCTTCGACCGTCCGTGCGGCACTAGGGCTTTGTCTTGGTCCCGATGACATTCCCCCACACGCGGGTCTCGACTTCCATCGGCTCCCATTTTTTGCATGATCGGTAAAGAGCGTAAACTCTGCATAGTTGTTGTACTCTTCGAGTCTCTGCACTCCATCGGCTCCCATGATCCTTTGCTTCCCTCCCATGACCACATGTAGATGCTTTTTGCCCAGCGATTTGGGCATCGGGTAGTAGGCTACCTGGGCCACGAGACTTACGAGTACCCACTCATCATCTGCAGTACTTTCAAATTTGAACGGTGGTTAACCCAAAGTCTTCCACGTCAACCGCCATTGACTTGACCCACTAGCACCGGAAAAGGGGTATCTGTAGCTCTCTGCCATAATCAAGTTCCCAAATGTCTTGGATTTGCCCATAGTATGTCTTGAGCTTCCTGGTGGACATGTCAATGCCCTCATACCGATCGCCGCTGTTCTGTGACGCGCTCTTGCTGTCCTTTTCTTTCGTGTGGAACCTGTAACCGTTGATGTCATAACCTTGCCATGTGATGATTTGGCTAGATGGGCCGTATGCAAGCATTGATTCTTCAGTATCCGCATTTAGGGGTATCCCCTGTTCTCAGATCCACATTGTGAAATTCATCTGGTGTTGTCTCAGTACCCACCCCTCCGTGCGCCGGTCATCCTTGCTGCGAATTAGGGCCAGATGCTTCTCAACCCACATTTCCATTGATACTAACTGGTTCAGAGCGCTATCATGGGCTTCTTCAATTGTTTCTTGGTCTATATCGGTTCGTACTTTCCTCCCTGCGCAGCCCATCCCCGCGGTTCTGCCTTCGTGCGGGTGGTCGGGTAGCCCAATTGCATTTCCATCCCAGATGTATCTAGTGCAGCAGTTAACAACCTTCTGTGTTGTGTAAGCCTCAATCATAGAGCCCTCTGGGTATGCACGGTTAAGGACGGATCTGTTAAGAGAGGACATGAACCGCTCGTTCGTCCACATCTCTTGTAGGTAGAGAGGCCCCAGTTCTTCTATCTGATCGACCATGTGTATCATGAGGTGTGGCATAATATTGAAGAAAGACGGTGGTAAGCACATCTTGAGCTGGCACATAGTCTCCGCGATGAACTCTTTCAGTGCGGGGAGGTCCTTTTCAGCGATGACCTTCTACGTGATGCGATTAAAAAGTAGCACGGCGTGTAACGACCATCTTCAAAAACTCGGGCTGATGGACCTAATCACAATTGGAAGGAACACCGTCGGCATGACATGGCGTCATGGGCCTTGAAGTTTG
Organism: Hyparrhenia diplandra; assembly: GCA_015847255.1. Classification (NCBI taxonomy): domain Eukaryota; kingdom Viridiplantae; phylum Streptophyta; class Magnoliopsida; order Poales; family Poaceae; genus Hyparrhenia; species Hyparrhenia diplandra. The sequence continues at coordinate 335,727 of JADLZK010010274.1, forward strand.
ACAAGTGTGAGGTCTTTCATCGATACAATGCTCTTGATGTTGGAACAAAAACACATCGGCACTTTGACATTCCCGAGCCATTTGCAAAAATCCCTATTTTCATCCCGTGTCGGATTGTAGCTCGCGGGCCGGAAGGTCGACTTTTCTCTATTCCCCGAGGGTGTCGAGTGAAGTTCGGGCCTGATGCCCATGTCGGCAAGATCCTGACGTGACTTGACACCGTCATTCGTCTTAGACTTGATGTCTAGGAAAATCCCGACCAAGCTCTCGAAGACATTCTTCTGTAGATGCATGTTATCGATGGCATGGGGTGTATGGAGCATCTTCCAAGTATGGCGGGTACTTGATGAAAATCTTCTTCTTCTTCTTCTTCTTCTTCTTCTTCTTCTTCTTCTTTCTTCTTCTTCTCCTCCTCCTCCCTCCTCCTCCTCCTCCTCCTCCTCTGCCGTTTTGTTCCGCTTCCGCTTCTTCTTTGGCTTTGGCCCACCGGCTTTCTTCTTCTTTCCGAACTCGTGGTTTATGTTCTTCACCATTTCAAACACCTTTGGCCCGTACTTTACCCTTTCCGGCTCCTCTGTTTCAGCCTCTGGCTTGTCATCAAAGTACTCATCCATCGAAGTTTCCCGGTACCTGTGTTCTTTGCAGAGGAATTTACGATGCTTCATATACACCATCTTTTGGGATCCACTAAGGTAAATGGAGCAGGTATTCTCAATGCAAATTGTGCAAGCTGTCTTCCCCTTAATCTGCCCCGACAATGAAAAGAGAGTAGGGTAATCACTGATGGTAGCCATTATCATGGCCTTTAGAGTGAACTTCTTCTTCTCGGATGCATCCATAATCTTGACCCCTTTCCACAGTTCTGCCATTTCCTCCATTACTAGCTCAATGAGCACATCTATATCATTGGCTGGCTGCTTTGGTCCAGAAATTAGCATGGCCAGTAGTAGATATTTGCGCTTCAGACACTCGTAGGGAGGCATGTTGTATATGGTGAGGGTGACCGCCAAGCGTCTGTGCGTGCTCGAGGGTCTCGAACGGATTCATCCCTGTTAGTACTCAATGCGAACCTGACGTTCCTGGCCTAGGCTCGCCCCTAAACTCCGAACATGTCTTTGATGCGTGTTGACGGTCATTAACTACATATTTTATACCGTCAACATTAGTATAAAACTACCAAAACACAATAGTGACAGGACTTTGAGCTAACCATTTCCACAAGTTTTGGTACTTCACTTGTTTTGCGAGGACAATGTTGGAAACATACATATTTTGGGCCAAAAGCAAAGGGAAACATATAAAGAATAACAAGGCCCTAAATGGACATGAGCAAAGCAAGGAGAAGAGAGGAGAAATGCCCATAAATATGAATATCAACATCTATACAATTCCGTGCGCTTGCGGATTTATACGTGTGCGTTAAGAAACGTCAACAAGCTTTTCGGGCGCCGATTCTTCAGGGAACGGTAGTCGTAATTCTCTCTCGAGCCTAGAGCACCCGTGTGTTGTATCTAAAAAACAAAAATAGTTATTTATTTTCTTTTTCAAAATGAAGCCTACTCAATTTCAAAAACCTTACGCTTCAATGGGGAGTTCACAAGAGCCACAATCTTTTTTTAAAAAAAAAACCAAAATTTTTTATCCGGCTATGAACTCACCCTAATTAAAAAAAAACTTTTGGTTCGGGCACTCCATCTCGGGTGACCATTTTGAAAATCTATGTTGCCACCTACGAGATTTCGAGGAATTGTGATCATGCCCGGCATTCCTAGCATGATCCAACAAATTCACACATGTGGAATTTGTTTCGCTCTCCCTCTTCGGAAAGCAAAACAATAGTACACTAGCTATTGTCGTAGGAAATTTGAATGGGGACTGAGAAGAACTCAAAGACAATTTTTGTCTAGCATTCTTCCCCATCAATGCCTACCAAGGACAATCCTCGATTTCAAATAGGATGAGAAGGAGTCCATAGGTGCAGCCTAGGCCAGGTTTATAATGTTTATACATGTTGGCCTAGACTTGTCATTACCCAATAAGTGTGCCCTTTGCATATGTTTTTTTGGGTCTTGACATAGATGCTGCCCTATGCCTTGACATGACCGTTGGAGGGTTGTTTGCACGTAAACCTACAACGAAAAACATAGGAAAACCCTTGAACACATCCTAGAGAAGCTTGCTTCTCCCGTTGTAGAACATTTTCCCCTCCACATTAATGGCATGTCAAGTATTGAGGAGCCCTCATCGGTCGAGCCATTCCCGCACCGCCATTGAACCGACTATTGAGCCCTCTCTCTCGAACCACGAACACCGAAGGAAGGAATGCTTCGTCCTTCGAGTTCGCGATTGAATTCAAGGATGATGGCGTAACCTCGTAAAACCGAGGTGCACTTAGACTTCCTATCTATCCCATCCTTGGTTTCGATCTTCTCATAGGCTACCCTCTCGAAAAAAAAGTTTTTTTTACGAAAGACCTATAGAGGGGAGCCATGATGAGAAGTTGGGAAAGAGTGTTTCCGCCTCACACTTAGACATCCTAAAGGCGAAGCATCTTCCCAACCAAAATCTGTTCGAGGAGGCGAAGTTTATAACTCTACTCGTTTCACCCAAGTTGTTTTCACATCTTAGTGAAACGAAACGCCTGTCGCCCTCACACGAACACAAGTCATGTCCCTCTAGCCGCTAAGACGTTGTTCTTGACAATGGTCAAGATTCAACGTTCGTCCTTCACGACAAATCTTTTGAGGGTAAAACCTCATGTGCCATGGACATGCACGAAGCAACAACTCTTGAGACCAAGCGAAATTTGTTTGAGCATAACAAGTTGTCACTTGAGACTTCCTACATGCTAACCCTTGGGTCTTCTTGAGTTTGTTTTGCTTCTAGCCGAAGTTCTTCCACGAAGATCACAACCATCTCTTGGTTCTCTTTGTAAACCTTTTTAAGAGAATGGTTGCAAATCTCGTAGTAGCATAATGACGCTAACCTTGCGGCTTGAGCGTAATGCTAAAATTCTTAGTGGTGAAACCGGGAACTTCACCACCCATCACCGCAGGATGTTTTCCCACGGTCAAGCTTACGACCATAAAGAAAGCACTGCCGGGAGATACCCCTGGACTATCTTAAAAAAAAAGAGAGATCACAAAAAGTCTTTCTCTCTTCTTATTAATAAAAGCAAGAACATGTTATCAAGTTAGTATGCACCTTCGGGTATTCTTGTCGCTAACCATTTCAGTGGAGATCGATTAAGAAGAACAAAGAGGCATGCGACGCCGAGAACATGAGGGCTACATCACCAAAAAAAAAAATTATTATGATGTTCATGGGTGATGGAACATGCTCAAGAGGAGACCGGACCTTGCACACTTGACTTTTACACAAAAGTCTAAGTGTGGGGAAGATGGTGACAATCCCAAGTTCCACCCACCAAGGGATCATACAAAAAAAAAATGAGGGTGAATAAAAGATGATGTCACCCCTTGCTAAAAAAAAAAAAAAAAAAAAAAAGAGAAATAGAGATGGAGAGAAAAAAAAAAAAAGAGAGAGAGATAAAAAAAGTAGAAGAGAGAAAGTAAAAAAAAAAGTGAGAGAAAAAAAAAAAAAAATGATGTCGAAAAAAAAGAGAAGAAGAAAAGAATAATAAGAGAGAGAAAGGAGTAGGTTGGCCCCACGTGGAACGATAAATACCAATGTGCTACCTGCTCCACCCTTCATGGCTTTAACAAGCAAGAAGGCCCTCCTCTCATCCTTTGCTGCTACCATCAAGGCCCATGGCCCGCATACATATCATGTGTGTGTGGCCTAGCCTTGAGAAGCGCCTGGGCTGAGCTATCAAGCAAACCGCCGCAACAACCTCGATGCTTCAACCATAAATGCTGACGGTATTTACACTCAGGTATGCAAAGGTAATGTTCACCATCTCCTCACTCATTTCTTGTCTCCATGAAAATAAAACTTCATGCTTCCTTAGTTACGACATATGCTTGAGTTTGGGTGTGTCTACATGTGCACGTGTAATGCATCCACAAATCTTTTAAATTGAGCATGGTGCTTAGGTTAAAAAAGATCTCCTTTAATCAAAAATTCGACGTGGTGTTGGATCTTGGTTAATGAACTTAGAGCGTTGTTGTCATGATCAGTGGAAGTATCTTATGTTGGAGATGAACCAAGGCTTTGCTTACACCGCTTGATTATGTTAGCCTTGCTTGAGTATTGCTGAGGTGAACGAATAAAATAAAATAAAATAAAATAAAGTTCTCATAATAAAGGCTCCACGATATTCTTGCCGATAGAGCCATATTGTTGTTTTTGTTTTGTTTTCTTTGTTTAAATAAAAACAGTACAAGAATAAGTGTATGGGAGGTCTCTCAAGCATTCAATTACACCCATTCGAGATCTCCCAAAGACAAATGCACTAACACCGAGCAATTCACGATGGAGAAGGACAAGACGAACAACTACCATTAACTCCTTCCTCTTCAAACGGTGGTTTGTGCTACTCCCTCTCTCACATCCACCATAAAGTTTTGAGGTCCGGAATTGAACAAATCAAAAAGACAAAACTTCTTGAAAAAAAAACTCCATCTCTAGTCTACCAATTGAGAAATGGCATGCATACTCTTTATTCCTCGCCAAAACCATTTTTTTTTTATGAGCAACTACCTATTAGGGACCCCATGTTCATCTAAACAATTGAGCTTTGAGATATGGTAGAATGACTTGACACTTGCTCTCTTATGCAATGAGACTTGGTTTTATCTTGAAAATTTAAAATAAAGCATGCTCATGGTTTGACTTAGCCAAATCCTACCAAAGCCCTGAATAATGACAAGAATATCCACTATAGCTACTTCCCTCTCTGTATTGAGTTTTGTCAGGGCTCGCTGATCCGCGTTGAGAGAGGCTCATACTCCCAAGATCGAAAAAAACACGTACACCCACATATACATGCCGGTTCTCACAATGAGAATTGCGCACAACATGCATCTTTACCATCCACCAAATAAGTACTCCATTCATTATATCATGATCATCTCCCTGTTATCAAGAAAAATGCAGAGAGAAAGATATAGGCTGCAGAAAAAAATAATAATAATAAGAGATGAAAAATGGACACGTGTCCGAGGGCGAGTAGAGCCCACATCTCCAAAAAAAAAAAAAAAAAAAAAAAAAAAAAAAAGAAAGAAAGAAAGAAAGAAAGAAGAAATACGAGAAAAAGAAAAGTAGCATGTATCTCTCTAGAAGCATACAAAAAAGAAGGGAAGAGGATCATGAGTCAAGGAGTAACCACAAAGAAAATATATCATCAATACTCTCCACACACTTTTGCACATTTCGATCTAAGGGTATGGCACTTCTTTCCAACGATCCGAGCTTGACCCGACAAAATATACAGAGGTATCGTATGCAACACTCCACTCCAAAGATCCACAAAACCCTACAAAAAGATAGGATGAGTGAGAGTGAAGAGTGCTTTGGCAAGGAAACACAAATGAGTGACTATGTGAGAATCAACCATGGAGCATTGCTATTTTATCTTCAAAAAAAAAAAAAAAAAAAAAAACTTACCAAGTCTTTGCGCATGAGTAGAAGAAAGAAGATAGAAGTTCATGCTATTCCATTGCTCAATTGTTCTAAGATAGCTTGGTAGCCACCATGAATGCTCACAAGGCAGGCAAGGTTTGGAATAACCTGTATGCAAGCTTACATCTTGAGATTGAACCACTTTAGTCCCTATGCCTTCACTTGAGGACGAGCAAAGGACTAAGTGTGGGGAGTTTGTTGACGGTCATTAACTACATATTTTATACCGTCAACATTAGTATAAAACTACCAAAACACAATAGTGACAGGGCTTTGAGCTAACCATTTCCACAAGTTTTGGTACTTCACTTGTTTTGTAGGACAATGTTGGAAACATACATATTTTGGGCCAAAAGCAAAGGGAAACATATAAAGAATAACAAGGCCCTAAATGGACATGAGCAAAGCAAGGAGAAGAGAGGAGAAATGCCCATAAATATGAATATCAACATCTATACATAAGCCCAAGAAGTCAAGGCCCAAATCCAACATGAAATCATACCGGGCCGCAGGACATGGGTTTAGTATTTTGGGCATAACTTTCTCATACGAAATCGGATTTCGGTGATCCAACAAATAACGAAGCTTACCCGAGGCCCACGCACTCCTACAAAATTTCAGCCAAAATGGGCTTTACCTTGGTGCGGCCGCACCTTTTGCGCGCGCGCACCCGTATGGAGGCTGCTCGGGCCCGTCCTTCTCGAGGCGGTTCATCACTTTCCAAAAAGTGTGTTGCCGACGTTGGTTGGTCGGTTTGAGCTGATTAGGAAGGTGTTCCAAGGTCGGTTTGGTTCCTTCCATGTGAGGATGGCCATCTTCCAAAGAGCCCCTCCTCTCTACCTATAAAAGGAGGCTCTCTCCCCTCATTCAACACACACCAATTCCATACAACACAAGGAGGAGCCACAATGTAATAGAGAGGAGAGAGTTCCATTCTTCTTCCCCTCTTAGTTCTAATGGAGAGTGAGAGAGGAAAGGCTAGAAGGAAGTTTGGTTCCTTCTACACTGAGTTGTCGGTCCGCGGGTGGTGTGCCGCGGTTCCTAGGAAGTCGGAGTGCGGAGTTGTCGGTACCTGGGCCGCTTGTACCTCTACAAGCTACTTACACTTTGGTGAGAAAGCTTGTGATTATCTTTTGGCTTATTGTTCTTCAAGCATATTATCTTAGCTGTTATCGACTTGCGGGATTGGTAGTCGTACCTTCGGTCGTAACTCTTGGAGAAGGAACTCTTTGACCGGGGAACCTTGTACGACCCAAGAGTTGTGGATGGTAGTGCAAACGTGGTGTTTGGGCTAGCGTTCACCTACCTTTTTGTGGTGCATCCCACGGTTGAGGGGGTAGGCGGCTTGGTCGTGACAAGCCTTGTCCGTCCCTTGAAATCCCCCACGTTCGGGTCGTGGTCGTAGAGCTAATTGCCGGACACCGCCCTTTGGGCGTGGGCGGTGCCCGAAGTGAGTAGACAACAAACTTTAGAAATCCCTCTGCCCGAAACCTAAGCCCATAAAGATACCTCGCTATCCATAGTTATCCTAGGGTGACCCTGCTCAAAGATTAGAGCACAACCGTTCCTCGTGGAAAATACGATACCCTCGAATATTTCGGGTGAAAGCTACAACGACAATTCCGTGCGCTTGCGGATTTATCTGTGTGCGTTAAGAAACGTCAACAATGCGTTTCCACATTTTGGCATCCGAGGGGTGTCGCAGCTTGCCATCGCCCTTCGTGCGTTCCGCCGATGCATGCCGGGACATCATCTTGGCATCCTCTCGGGTTCCCAAAAATTGCATGCGGCGATCGAGCACGGGTAGGTACCACACCGATAGGGCAGGGATCTTCCTTTGGGTGTAACCCTCTTCTTCCTCGTCCTCAGGAGGTGGCACCGCTTCTTCTTGCCCGTCTTCTACTTCTTGGGCCCTCTCGACGGTCCCTCCTCATCAGTGGCATGACAGCCAGGATTCCTCTTGTAATGACTCACGCCACATCGCGGACAGTTGTGCAAGTCCGCATAGTTACCCCGGTATAGAATACAATGGTTAGGGCATGCATGAAACTTCCTAAGCTTCATCGCCACAGGACGAATCAGCTTCTTCGCCAAATATGTTTTGGCGGGCACCTTATTCCCCTCGGGTAAAACAGTGTCACCGAGGACCCGTAACAGGTCATTGAAGCTCGTGTTTGACCACCCGTGGCGAGCCTTCAGCATCAACATCGTTAGGTTAAAACGTAGCACCGTGCAATGCTTCGGACATTTACCGTCATCGTTAGGTCAATTGCCGCCTGCTTCATCTGTCTAAAATTCTCGAGCCATCTTGGATAGCCAAACAACACGTCATCTTCATCTTTGAGGTTAGCAATATCCTCAAAAAGATCAGCATCCTCGGGCGACATGTCATCAACTACTGACTGCTCACCATCATCTCCACCCACATTGTCTTCCGGCAAGTCTTCAAGCAATTCATTTACGGTGATGTAATCACGATTATCAACTACTTCTCCATCCGATGGTGGGGTTGGTCTCGTCCTTCATCCACCACCGTTGTTTCCGCCGTTGCCGTCGACGAGGGTCCTCTAGATGAACCGGCTGCGACACTTAGTTCTTTTTCGCCATGATACTTCCACACGGTGTACCTCGGCTCCCTGATGAAACCAAACCGTATCAAGTGCTCCATCGCGACATCATCCTTGTGTAAGAACATATGCTTGCATTGATAGCACGGGCACACCATTTCTTCCGAACCCTGACTGATTTGATGCTTCTGCGTGATGGGCATAAACTTCTTTCGCACATCATCAACGAAATACACACTTATCCTCGGCCTGTACATCCAATCCCTATTCGGCGCCATGACAGCCTGCTCAAATTAATTAAAATAGAGCAAAAAGAGAGAGAGAGAGAGAGAGAGAGAGAGAGCAATCGATGATTAGAGCTATTGAGGGATCGAATTGAGGGATATATATATAGAGAGAGTTAATTAAGTGCAAAAGAGACAAATTGGAGAGAGAGGGTGGGGGAGAGAGATCGAGATAGATGGAAGAGCACACTCAAATGAGAGGGAGAGAGAGGGGGAGAGAGAGGGAGAGAGAGGGGAGGAGAGAGGGGGAGAGAGGGAGAGAGGGGAGGAGAGAGGGAGAGAGAGGGAGAGTGAGAAGGGGAGAGAGGGAGAGAGAGAGGACCAACTATATCTCAAAAGAGTGAGGGAGAGGGGGGGAGAGAGGGAGAGAGAGCTATCTAGATCTCAAAATAGAGGGAGAGAGAGATAGAGAGAGAGGGGGGGGGAGAGAGAGGGAGAGGGAGAGAGAGGGAGAGAGAGAGAGAGGGAGAGGGAGAGGGAGCTATCTAGATCTCAAAAGAGAGGGGAGAGAGAGAGAGAGAGAGCACACCACATTCAATTAGATCTCAAAGAGAGGTAGAGGTACCATGCATATGCAAAGAGAGGGAGAGGAGAGAGGGGGAGAGAAAAGAGGAGAGAAAAACCCCTTTGCGGTGCCAAACTTCAAGAAATCCAAGGGCAAAAACCTCCCCCCCGAAAAATGGTGATTTTTAGGGTTTTGAAGCTCAAAACCCTAAAAATGGAGAAACGGTGGGGAAGAAGAAGGTTGGGGCTGTTTTTATAGCCCAGAGACTTTTACGCGTGGCGGGCATTGTTATAAAACCGCCCCACGGTTAATGGCGTTTTTTACAAAGCCCGCCACGCAAAATCCATTAACCGTGGCGTTTTTCCCCTGGCGCGGGGGGGCTACCAGGCCAACTATTTTACATGGCGGTTTTTGAAATGCCCGCCATGGAAAATTAAAACTGAACACCTCGCAAAATCAATCCTGTAGTAGTGAATGATAACCTGGTTTTAAGTTAAATGCTATAGTTTTCATGGGCTATGTGCTTGAAACCTAGACTTATGTTTTTAAGATAATAGCAACCTAATTAATAGTAGTACTAGTATAAAATGAACTTTAACAACCAAAGTGGTGAGTGGTACTAGTCTACTAGAGGTAGGCTAGTATATCGAACCGAGTAGGTTTTTCATGAGAGATACTCCGCCTCCTAAGGACCGGTTCATAGACATCTACCTAGTGAGTAATTCGTACTGCCACACGTCGGGATGGGACGACTAGATTCTCACACCCTGTTAGGTTATTGTATATTTAGTATCTAGGAGGCCAGTAGTAGGCAAAAGGTCTATTAGGAGCTGACACAGATGCTAGGTGATCTTTGGTGGTCAGGTTGGCGTGGATGCTAGGTGATCTTCCACGTTAAGAAATTGAGAATGAGAATGAATTATTGTGAAACTATTGGGATGGTAAGTGATCTTCCCATTGGGATTGTGTGATCTTCCCGTGGGGTGCTAAGTGATCTCCCCATCCAACCCCCGAGAAACCTTCGGTAGTGAATATACATAATCTAGGAGGCATCCGAGCGGGCATGAGGTCTCGTTGGATCATTTCGGACCATAGATCATGGAAAGAGAGGTATCCATCATGTGGAAATTGTACAACCTCTGTAGAGTTATATTACATCTATTCGAATAGCCACGTCCTTGGAATTGGGCCGTGCTAGGACCAGATCATCTATGATTAGATTTCACCTAAAGTTTATCCTTATGTTTTATCTGTTATCTTGTTTATGACCTGTTCAATGACCACGGTAAGAGTTAACCGGGAACTAGTAGGAGTAGTTTTAGAGACGCTGCTAGGGCCCAAACACCTTTTAATCTTAATCGCAACACAAACACTGGTTTGGACTTGTTGAGTACTTTTGTACTCACCCCTCCTTTCTTTTTTAGACATCGACACCCAAAAAGGTAAACCACTAGGGTAGATAACCTACGTCATAGGGGAACGTAAAGCGTAACCATAGAGAAGGAGTTGTAGACCTAGTGTTTATCCATGTCGAGTTTTGCCTGTGGAACGGAGGATAGTGCCTAGACAACCTAACTAGTAGCATGCTGATTCATCACCCATTGCTTCTCGATTGGCTACTCTGACATCGATAATCCAATTACATGCTTCACTCATCACTGTAAGAAGTTCTATCCTATATTTATTAAGCTCAGAATTTATATTTATGTTGTTTACCAATTCCTATTAAAGTAGTACGTATTTGTGGTGCGATCCCCGCACAGATACGTGAGATTAAGGACCTATTTAAAGTGGGGGCTTGGAATTAAGGACCCATTTAAAGTAGGGGCCTAACACCTAGTTGGGTAGGCTTTTTGTCGATCAGCTGGTGGACATCGGTGGTAGCCTCCTAATCTGATCTAATCCGGACCACAACAACAGGGGTGTCCTCGGGGTAGACGTGTACGACGTCGGCGGTGCCCATGGTAGGGGCGGCGTCGAGGAGGTCGTTGAGCTCGCCGGTCACCTTCATGCAGGACAGGTGGCCAGCGAGGATGGTGTGGTGCAGGGATAGAAGGATGGAGCTGTACTTGACCGTGATGTTGTCGAAGATCACAGCTTTGTCGGGCGGGCGTTCTCGAATCCAAGCACGTAAATGTCCTCTATGATCATCTCCGGGTAGGACGGTAGCGGGATGACCATCGAATCTTGACGGTGGCAGCGTGGGTGGATCGCACCGATCTCCGGATACCAGCTGTCACAAACCGAAAGGATTCCGCCGGCGGTGGCACGATCGGTGGCGGCCTTGAGGCGGTGGCGGCCGAGGTTGGAGCGGTGGTGATGACGATCGTCGGCAGCAGGGTGGCGGTGACGATCGTTAGCACGCAAGCGTGCTGCAGCGCTATGGCGGCGTCGACAACGGTGGTGGCGTTGGGGTGGCTGCGCATGCGCCGCTAGAGAGAGAGAGAGCGCTAGGGTTGGAGAGCTAAAAGCTGTTAGAAGTTATCCCTTTATTTTCTAATTAAGATCTAACTGATTACACGCCCCTTGTATTTATAGTCCGAGGGAGACTTACACGCTAAGAAATAAAATACCTTTTGACAAAGAAACCTATTTCTTTCATAAATATTTATTTCAGCTAATATTAGGATATTATTTTTAGTAAGTATTGGATGATACCGATGGCTGGCAGCGGCGGCGGCGGCCGGCCCTAGGGCAGCTCCCCTACATGTGCGGTCGGCTGGCCCATGGGCTCCAGATTTGGCATGTGACAAGTGACATACTCTGACTTGCATTGGTGGCACGGAGGACTAGGCGACGCCGTGAGCTGGGGGCTGCTTAATAAGAAAAGAAAAGAAGAGCAGCAATGACTTTTGGCATGGACTCCTGGACACGTGCGATTAATTGATGGAGATGAACGAGATTGATGCTAAAATCGATTGTTTAGGGACTAACTTGGACCTTTTGATAGTTGAGGGACCAAACTGAGCCTCGTCCGATATTTTGAGGACCAAGATGACTATTTCGCCTTATAAAACTGCCGTCTATCCTCAACCCTAAACTCTTGCACTTGCGGTTGCTATATCGATCTCCCTGTGCGAGCTCTCCGGCGGAAAGCAAAAACACCGTAACAACCGATCCCGACTTCAAGGTACGCTCGACGTGTTGGTTTTGTCGATCTCGATCTACTACTAGTAGTCTGTCATATTTGTGGGTGTCCATGATCTCTAAGCCTACACTACCCACAATCAATATCAGTTAGGATTACGGGAGTATTAGCAGGAAATCTGTTCCCATCTAGAATCGTATACTGGATCTTAGGATTGGTTGTTGGCTGTTTGATCTACCTTCTTTAATTTCTTCTACTGCCTGTAGGATTGAATCTGCTGGATCTCTAAGCCTACAGGCAGCAAATTTGAAATTTGTTAATGTAGATCCATCTTTCTTTTGCTATCTGTGTTTGAGTTGTTGAAGGTTTGCATATTAGATGTTTTAGTTGGTGGTTGAAATTGTGTGAGTTTTCAATTTCATCGATGCATTGAGAAACTTAAACGTCTGGGCAAGCTTCTTTAGCGTTAATTAGTCTTGTTGGCTATTACGGACTATGTGGCAATACTAGAATGTCTTGTTATATTATAGGTCAATCTTTGTCACTGTAGATCTATCTATCTTCTTTCTGATACTACCAGTTTGATTGTTGAAGTTTTGCTTAATTATAGCTCTATACTATATATACAGGCTAAATAAAAAACAAGACTATAATAAAGAAGTATATATGTGCTGTTACTATTTGTTGCTGGTGGAAATTGTAGGATGCATCTGTTTCTGATAGATGCATTCTAGAAACTTTGTGTAACGTTAAGAGTCTTCTTGACTGACTAATTATGTCGCACGTACTCAGCGGTTATCAAATTCTATTCCAATACTAGAAAATGAACAGTTAAAGGAGAACGCGCCCATGCATGCATATTAACTCTATCTTCGATGTAGAGAACTGAGTGGACCAAGTTCTCTATTTTTTTCAATGATTGCTGAATACTTAACTCTGTATGCAATATAGACTTATCGTGCACTTTGTTCTGTACTGGAAAATAATGCTCTTATGCAGTAGATTTCAGTCTTACTTCTAAACTTTTTTTATATTAGAATTAGATAACTAGCTAGTGTTCCTGCTATATGTTGCAATCATTGCAGTTTTCTGTGTATATTGTTATATATTGCCTAATCTGAACAAAAACTCTATTTGTCTAAAAAAATTTTGATGTTTGTTTGCTCATCCAGAATGTATATCTTTGTGAAGAGCTCCACTGGCAGAACAATCCGTCTCACGGTCCAGCCAACCGATACCTTGTCTACTGTCAAGGCAAAGATCCAGGAACAATACCACCTTGTCTTTGATGGAGTGCAGCTAGAGGATAACCTTACGTTGTTTCATTATGGCATCCAGGATAGATCCACACTTGACCTCCAAAGAAAATACGCAAATTTATGTTGTTGAGACGTTGTTAGGCACGAACATCACTGTTGAGGTTGATATCTTAGATACCATTGGTAACGTGAAGGAGAAGATTGAATCTATAGAGGGGTTTCCCAAGCATCAGCAGTGTCTCCTCTTTGATAACAAACAGTTAGAGGACAACCGCACCTTGGCAGACTACAATATTGGCAAGGAGGCCAACGTTCTCCTTGTCCTCCACTCGTCTCCAAGAGGTACCATGCAGATCTTTGCAAAGATGATGGATGGAAAGATCCTAACTCTAAATGTGAACAGCACAGACTCCATTGTCAATGTCAAGATGATGATCTATAAGAACACGGGCATTCGGCCTAAACAACAACGCCTCATCTTTGCTGACAAGCGGCTGGAGGATGACCGCACTGTTGGAGATTATAACATTCCGAAAGAGTGTTGCATCCATATGGTGCTCTGCCTGTGTGGTTGTTGAGGAAGGGATATGTGGTGCATATATGTTCAACAATGAGTAGTATTTTGCTGTACTCTTCATCTTCATAGTAGTGGTTGGTGTGTTAACTTTGATTGTGGGTCGTTAGTATTGCTCTAGTCATGTTTCTTTCTATTGATCTACTAGTAGTGGTGTATTATCAGTGAAAGTTTCACCATAGCAATGTTAAGATACTATATCAATAAATAATTAATCAGATAATACTTGAATGCAATCTTTTAAGAAAACATTAGTTGAATGCTTCATTATATTTCTTTAGTAAGATTCTAGTTATTTGCCAGCCTCTCGTGCTGCTGCGGACGGCGTAAAAGCTCACGTATGGTACCTACCATTGATTGACAACAATTTGTGTGTCCGTATGCACGTATTTATATGCAAACTAGTAGTTCTTGTATATGGGCATCCATCTTGAATCTACACTACGTGGCCTTGGTGTTTTTTTTTTCTATCGGTAGTGATCAGCATACGGCCTTAATAACGAGTTGAATATATGCAAGGATCATCTGCACTCTGCACGGCTTGGATGACGACACAACGATCAGTATTTTAATGACTACATGGTTCTGTTTACTGCTTGCTTCCTTTGAAGCAAAAAATTGTTCCTCCACCATTGCTCCGTACTGTACCATTCTTTGATTTGATTTGTACTGCTGCCACGAAAAACACTTCAGAGTGCCCTGCTCTCGCATGTTGATGCTATTGCTGAGCCGGCAAATACTTACGTCTTGTTGATTTAGTTTGATGCTGAAGAGAGGAGCAGAGGCGTTAACTCCGGAGCTTGAGTGGATCGACCTGCACCTATGAATCAATACTTATTCAAGAAAGAATATCTATTAGCTACTGATCTGAATCTGCTTAGTCACTTCCGCTCCGATCACTGGCGGAGCTAGAAATAAAACATAGCGGGGGCCAATTTATCAATTGAATCCATAGGTTCATGACGAGCAGTGAAAAACAATCTCAGTAATAATAATTAAGTCATAATGTACCAAATACAATTGACAACAAAATCGCCAACCATAAAAAGTTGACTAAAAAGCATAATAAGAACTTGATTGACAACAAAAAATATTACTCATTAACTATTTTTAGCACACATACTATGTATAGATAGAATAATAAACCGGGGAACATGTAAGGACATGCATAGCACCTAGACATATGGCCTTTAGAAACCATGGAGGCAAGGGGGGGCCATGACCCCGTTTGGCCTCCACTGCTCCGCCAGTGGCTCCGATGTACTAAACGAAAAGCGGAAGGGCTGTACTAAACGAAGCGGAAGGGCTGTACTGAACGAGGATGACATCGGTCTTCAGCGAGCCGCGCGGCGGCGCTACCACGCCATGGCGTCGGCAGCCATGACGATGGCGGAGGGATCCCGTGCGCCGAGGCGCACATCTCCTTGATCCTTGTTGGTGAGATTCTTGTACGCCTTCCACGACATCCTCGACGCCGGGCGCTGTGGGGGTGCCTCGACATCGAGGCGCGGCGCGACGCCGTCGACGGCAAGTTACGCGCCGGGGTGCCCCTCGACGTCGATGGCGCAGCGCGACGCCGTCGACGGCAAGCCAGCGTCGTGGGGCGCCGGCGCGGCGAGGCATGCGCCACGGGAGTTCAACACCGTCGGCGTCCCGCGGCCGCCATCTCGACCCAGCGCTTTTGGTGTGCGAGTGAGGGGCCTCGTTTGGGTCGACCCAATGCTCAATGAGCTCGCTGCCTCCCTCGTCGCGCGCTTCTCTACTCTGGCCACTACCCCTAAAACCCGCCGGGCGCTGTCGGAGCTTGCCACCGCCCGGGTGACCCGGCTTTGCTTCCCGATTGGTGAGGCGTCCGAGGAGGGGGCGACAGCCTCGCGCCCGGCTGCGGAGCTTCTCCCGTGGGTCGTGGGCCGAGGCCACGCCTCGACTTCAGCCCGCCCGGCTGGATCTTTGTAGCAGCGGTTGCGGGTGGGACGGGACGCCGCTAGATTCCAGCGTGGTCCAGGATCCACCCACGCCCAAGGCCGCCCGGATCACTGCGCGCGACAGGCTGTGCCGCCATGATCGCGACCATCAACGCCTTCATCGCCTCTCGGAACCGCCCCTCGAGTAGCCATCGATCGCGCCCCCGCCACATCCTCGGCGGCGCGCCACGGTCGCTGATGACTGGTTCTCGAGGCGTAGTGACCCTCTAGCAGCGAAGTCGGCATTTCGCGACCCCCACCGGAGAGATAGGCACGCCAAGTCCCCTTGACAAGTGGGTGGCTCGCCACCCAGCGCAGCGTGTTGACAAATACCAACGACATATTTTTAACGTCAACATTCTACCAATAAAGGGGTGAAACTATACCTTACTACACACATATACATTTATTATTGACATAATTCCACTTGTAGTGCCAAAATAATGTTTTGCAGGATTTATATAAAACCAAGTGGAAAATGTACCAAAAGGCGCCTCCCTGAAAAGCGCATTCCTGAAGAACATCAAACCCAAGGGAGAAATGGACAAAACACGCGAGAATCGGGCGAGCCAACGCCCTTCATGGAAGGGCAATATTGGAAAACATATAAAAGATAACAAGGCCCTAAATGGACATAAGCAAAGCAAGGAGAAGAGAGGAGAAAAGCCCATAAAATATCAATATCCAAACACAAGCCCAAGAGGTCGAGGCCCGAATCCAACATGAAATGATAAACGGACCGAGGACATGGGTTCAATGTTTTGGGCATAACTTTCTCATACGAAATCGGATTTCAGCGAGCGAATATTTCGAAACGGCTAACTCCGAGGCCCACGTGCTCATGCAAAATTTCAGACCAAACGGAGATTATATTGGTGCGGGGGCACCTTAGGGTGCTTGTAGCGCGCACCCGGAGGCCAAATCGGCCCATCTTCGTCCGCGCGGCCCATCTCGACCTGAAAAGTCCGGGAGACGGTGTTTGCTTGCCCGGAAGACGGTGCGGGATTAGTACCAAATGGCTTAGCCAAGATAGGATCCCATGGTGAAGGTCCTATAAATAGATGGGCACTCCCTCACTTGTAACACACACCTCACAATGTAGCCTCTCTCCTCCTCCTCCTCCTCCTCCTTCTTCTTCTTCTTCTCCCTTTCTTCTTCTTCTTCTTCTACTTCTTCTTCTTCCTCTTCTTAGTAGGATTAGTAGTTTAGGATGTGGAGCTAGGCAAAGCTACCAAGGAGGGCTTGGCTCCTTGGAAGATGGATTCCAGGGAATAAATCTTTCTATGGTATTCTTCCAAAGCCTTGCTCTTATCTTATCTTGGTTGTGCATTAGGATTAGAGTCTTCACGTTATTTCTATGCCTCATGATTTATCTTATGATCTAACATGTTGTTCTTGACATGATCATGACACATGAACTAGTCTATAGTTTCTATGTTGTGATATCGTCATATAGAACTTTATGCTTAAACCATTCATGCAATATAATTGGGTAGTGTCGGGATTGTGCTTTGAATGGCGAGTTCGTTTGTGTCCTTCGGGCTTGCTCGTGTTCTATTCCGTCCATCCGTAGGGTGGGGGCCATGGGGACATGAGTAGTGTCCTAGTATCTGCGGACGTGGTGTCCGGATGCCGGTATCCTTCGAATATGAGTGCATGCCACGGTTGAGGGGGTAGGGCGGCTTGGTCGTGACAAGCCTTGACCGTCCTTTGAAATCCCCCACGTTCGTGTGTCTTTGTAGGAGTTCGTAAATGCCTTCCATTAGGGCGGATGCTCAGGGAGGTCTCCCTGTCCATTTCATTCTCAGCTCCGACCTCCCGCTCATGCGTGTTGCCCGACTATCAACTAGTTCTATGCACGACCATGACTAGAATCAGATGCTCCACTTAGGACTTTCTTTATTCCTTATTTATCTTTATCCTTGAGTCCGGCTTGAGTGAGTGTGTCAAGTTATCCCTTCTTTGCTCCCTTATATCCCTGTTATGAGCATTGGTCCATTACAGTCATGTTATCTTGTTCATGTCTCTATTAGATCCTTTTCCACCATGCCTTCCTTTGGGAAAATATAAATAACGATACCCTGAATACTTCCGGGTGAAATGCTACAATGATAGATCCGTAAACTGCTTGCGGATGAATATCTTAATTGGCAAGATCTATCACCGTTGATGTACCTAGTGTTATCACCGACACGGTGGTTTCACTTAGGAATGTCTTGGCGCATTTCTAGCGCCGTTATTAGAGATGGGTTCTAAACCTGTTTCTAGTGATTGCGCTTAAGAAATGCAACAGCGGCGCCGTCAACCACGGTGGATACGACGATCGTAGTTAGGTTCCGCAGCCACTTTGCGGACTCGTCGCATCTTCCAAGAAGGCGGTCGTCCAGAAGATCTTCCCCATGTGCTGCCACCGTTGGGCATGGACGGTCGAGCACCTCTAGTGTGCTCCCCATGCCCCGATCTCTATAGCTCATTGTAGTTTACAACCTCCAGCGCCACCGTTTTAGCCGGTGCCTTGTGTTAGTGTGTTACCCGCGCTCTTTCCCTGTCACCTTGCCATGGGAAGGGCAAGGGTGGTGTAACTTGGAACATTCCGTTTTCTTTTAATGAAGTACGAACCAAGCTCGCTGTCATGAAAAAAAAACTTTTGTATCTTGCTGTAATGTCTATTTAAGCATTTCCAGAATGCTTTTGACAAACTTCATCACCTGTTTATCAATGATCAGTTCTGAAAGTAAGTTTCCCTGAATTTTGTATCTAATTTTTTGCATGAGAGATGGTTGCCCCCCATGACAAACTTTTGACAACTCCTTTCTTGACTGCGCAGGAAGAGCACTTTAATTTGCTAGGTAAATGTTTTTGCATAACTAGAGTCACTAGGCTAGCTTTTGGGTCCACCGATTTGGATAATTTTAATTTTATTTATAGTTAAGACTAGATACATAAATAAATATTTCAACAACTTCATTTTGATATATCTTTTCTTTCATGTGCGACTTTCTTCACATATCTCTGTTTATTTCAACCACTTTCTCTCTTTTTTTTTTTCCTTACAGTACAACCGTTCTTGAGCCAAGAATCTAGCTTGGTTTATATACTTTGCAGTGATATTGTTTTGGATGGTGTTGCTGGCTGCAATTCTAACTTTTGACAATAATAATTTCATAGTAGTAGATCCATCAATGATTTTCTAAATATGTGTTTGCTTGGTGGGATGACATGAGATGGATAGGGTACTGTATATTTGAGGTTGTCTACTTCTGGTACAAGGAAGAAGGCACCATCCGAGGGAATATTCTATACAAAAGTGGATTCACTCCCTTCCTTTGCCTCTGTGATGCGTAGGTCGAGTGAGGTCAAGGCAGTGCAGGCAAGGCAGGTAGCCAGCGAGCGGTAGTGCCGTTTAACACTGGCGGCATGTGTCAAGGCTTGAAGTCGCGCTGTAGGCGTGGGTCTATGTGGTGGGGCATGGCGTAGGCAGCACGCCTATCAAGTCCTCGGCGCCAGCAAAAGGGGAAAAAAAGGGATGAAGGGAAATGGATAACAAGTGAGCTATATGTACCTAACTGTATCCAAAGCCTCCCCCCTCCTCTTCTTACTAGGTTTAATTATCCTAACCAAATAGAAGACAAGAAAGGTCACAAAAAGAATACTCCCTCTGTCGATGATTTCAGGTCGTCTGATTAATCACGATTAGTCGCCCTGGTCGGTTCCAAGTGCTCGATTAGAATGTCCCTAGTTGCCCGATTAATCGCGATAAGTCGCCATGGTCGGTCCTGTGTCGACTAGGTTCGACCACCCGACCTGAAAACATTGCCCTCTGTTCCAAATGATGAGTGTTGATGTTTGTTAAGTGCTAAAAGAATAAAGAGATTCTCGCAAGCGCATAGAACATCAATGTAGCTTTTCCCTAGGGAGTATTCTAGAGTATCGTATCCACAGGGAAGCTTTGGGTAAAGAATCTAATAACTCACAATCATGTATCTACTAACTTAGTAAACCAACTAGACTAAAGTAGGGGTAAGTGATAAATGATATAAATAAATAAACTATAAATAATAAGAAAGACTAAATCTAATCACACATAATAAAGAACTATAAATAGATCAGCTAATTAAGAGGAGAGATCAAGTTTCCTAAATACTTCTCTATTACTTTGGTTATAAGGTAATTGAAGTATGGATAAATATAGCAATCACACAATAACACTTCGGGACATGAGAACACTAGCCGCGAGAAAAAGAGGTGAGAAGGGGGCTAGGAAGCTCGACTAAAGTCCTACAAAAATCAATCCGAACCTGGTGGAATACGTCGGCCATCAGGGCTGTCACCACCTGGGGCTACCACAAACTATCCATGGGATTGGGTGCAACCTTATGAACCAATAGACTAAACACCATGTCTAATCTACCAATTACTACTCTAGTCACATACGATTAACTAAAATACTCGATGCGGGCGGAGATCCTATGTTAAAGCATAAATACTACACTAACCATAAATATATGAACGACATAAGAGTAAATAGAGAAGATAAATATATTAAAGCATAAATCTTGTAGAGAAGATACAAAGACATACCATAATCTGAAGACTATTCCAGAACTGGAGCGCAGCTCCACTCTCTCTACCTCTTAATTAGATCTAGATCTAATCTACTTCTAGTTACATAGCTAATCTAATTCTAATTCACTAATCCCTAAGAGAGAGATATACTCACATTGGGACACCTCTACAACTGAGAGATAATGAATTAGGGTGTCAGGGGGTACCTGAAATCTCATGTTTGGTTTTGGAAATTGATGACACACTTGTCGTACTAATCCTTTGCTCTAAGTGTGACTTATGAGATAGGATTACGTGGATGACGTGGAGCATGATGATCATGAACATGGACGATGATGTACATGGTGGATCGTCAAGCTTGATGATCGGCTTGAGAGGAACCCGGGAGATCAAGGCAAAGGTATCTTGATAGGGTTTTTCTTTCGGTGATCAAGATACGATAGAGCGTGTGATCACATTATAGGATAGATGACCCGACTATCAAGGGGATGCCGTGACAATCCTTTGGTGAAGTGCTTCTAGGTCAATTGACTTGCATATTGCATTTAGGACATGAGAGCACTAACTTTGTTCTTGCCTAATCGATCATGCATGCTAACATAAGTGATAACGTGATCATCTTCGACGTGTCGACAACTTGAGGCAAGAGGCGAAGCAAGGTTGAAGCAAAGAGCAACAACAACATGACGAACCATATTTGGAAAAGGTGACCGGACACATTGGCCGGAAGCGCGGACCGGGACGCTTTTCGGACGGACACTCCGGTGGGTGCGTATGGCGTAGAGCATGTTTTGGTGATCGATGTCGAAGACCAACCGGACGCGGTGACCGGAAGCATCCGGCTGACGGACGCATGGACGGAACCACGTTACGGGGGCTGTCGGTGTGGGGCGGGATGCTCGTCGGTTGTGACGGGGACGCTTGATCTGAGGCGACGACTCTCGACCGGACTCGCGAGGTGAGTCCGGTCGGCAAGGCCCGGCCGATGCGATCTAAAGCCCATTTCAAAGCACAAAGGGCTGGTGCGTCCGGTCGATCTTGTGAAAGCCCATTTCAAAGCACAAGGGCTCTATTTTCGTGGGGGACTCTATATATACTTGGATGGCCGGGTCTTTTGAGTCTCTTTTGCACATTTGAACACTCCTACACACTTGTGAGCTTGTGAGACACCCCTCCACTCATCTCTTCACTCTAACTCCGATTCTTGAGTGAGATTGAGAGTGATAGAAGTGCTTTGCTTGATAGTCTTGCATCTAGAGGCACTTCATCCTTAGAGAAGCCGTGGGATTTCGTTTCTCTTGGGAATTTGCTTGGTTCCCTAGTGGCTTGGAGCAAGAGGCAGTGTTGAGCTCGATTGGATCTTGTTGGAGGCCACACCGGTGGTTTGTGAGGGGTCATTCCTTACCCCGCGGGAGATTCGCGAAAGGAGCACTAGTGGATTGCTTGTGGCTTGTTTGATCCTCTCTTGTGATCGGTGTGCTTGAGCTCCCACCGGGGATTTGGCACCGTGCCATTAAGCTTAGCAACCGTCAAGTGAGTGTATCACCACAACGGGGACTAGCGTGCCGGCAAGCATGTGAACCTTGGTCAAAAATCATCGTGTCTCTTGTGCTAGCTCGTTGGAGATTTCTTGTACACGGTGACTAGCTTCAACCTCGACACTACACCAGTGGTATTGTATCCTAAGCACCTCTTTGCATTACTTTGTTAGTATATCTTGTTAGGGTGCTTAGCTTGTTAACTTTGAGTAGCTTGTTTAGTTTGTTTAGCCTTGTTAGCTCGAGAGGTAGAAATAGTTAGCATATATTGTTCACCTAGGAGTAACTTAGCAACCTAGCTCTTGATTGCGATTAGAGACAATAGAATTGACTTGTGGCTTGCATAGCTAGCTTGTAGCATCGCTTATTTAGCTTTCGCCATCTTATTGACTAATCCGGTTGTTTAGTGTTGTTGCAAGAATTTTTAATAGGCTATTCACCACCCCTCTAGCCATTAGGACCTTTCGGTACCCACTGCCCTTGCTTATATAGGCGGTGGGGCCGAATCTCAGCCCTTGGATCAAATCGACTTGATTGGACGGCTTAGATTGGATCTCAAGGTCGTTGGTGGGAAGCTTCCGGAAGCTGGCTCGTGGGCCCACGGCCGGTGCCGCTTGGCCCCACCCGGTGGCGGGTGGGCCCGGCTTTTGACTAGCTATCTTCTCTTGTCATTTATACCCTGAAATTTACTCCAATCGCCTTGATTTGGTCCTTTTCTTTTGTTTCTCTATTTCTCCACTTTTCTGATGATACGGAATATCCCAGGACTTCTCCCCGCAAAAAGCGAGTGTACACCAAGACTCGTGGAAATCATTAGACATAATAATACTTTAGTAGCATTCATCCCATGATTGATAGCATTCCATATATATAAAATTGATCAATAACTACCGTCAACAATGAGCAATTGTTAATATTAATTTAACCAATACTACGCGAGCCAAACAAATCATTGGCGGGGGGGGATGTGGTGAGAGCTCGCCCCCAATGCCCACTCATTGGGGTCGAGAACTTGGCTAGAGCGGCGGGATGGGATCGAGCTCACCCGGCACCCTTTCGGAGGAGGATCCACGGATAGAGAAAGCGAAGCGGAGGAGTTGGCGTCGAAGGGGGACAGAGGTGCGGCGGAGAAGAAGGAAGAGACGGGACGAGACAGATGAATCGGTAGGAGAAAAGGAAGGAAAAAAAAAGGAAAATAAATAAATTATGACATGACAGATGTGCGGTTATTAAGAAAGATTATAGGTGATCTAGTGTAGATCTCCCAATATTCCTAGAAAACTATTAGGGCATGTTTGGATCCGTGGAATTTAATTCATTGTGATATATGCTTAATTTAATGGAATGGAGTTGGAGAGTACAAAGTGCAAGTGCAAACATAACATGGTGATAGTGCAAAGTGCAAGTGCAAACATAACATGCTAATGGAATTCAATTCCTATCTCCCACCCTATGAATTTGAGATAGGCTTATTTGTGAACTTTGGAAAGTTTGGGAATCTCAAATTCCAAACTAAATAGCTTAATTTATTAAGTAGATTCCAATTCCTCCAAATTCAAGGGATCCAAACGGGCCCTTAGGGTGTCTCAATTGTTCTCAAATAACTAATCTAGGAGGAATTCTATTGGCTATCAATGACAATTTACAAACAACTAGTTAGATGGGACATAAATAAGAAAAAAATAAACACTATAATAGAGGGTTACGTGGAGAGACAATTCTTGGAGATCATGCTAGATTAGCTATCTATTTGATTGATCTCCCATTGATAGCCAATAAAAGTGTTGCTTTTTTTATTATTTATATACCTCGTCTAGTTAGCTATTTGCAAATTGTTATTAAAAACATCCTGAAGATCTCTTGTTTGGTTTTGGCTAACTAGTGACACCTAAGGACTAATCTCTCAATGCTAAGTGTGTGACATGATTGGAGATTGGTCGTGCGGGGAGTTGGTGCATTGTGATCATGGAGGATGGATCGAGGTGATCCAAAAAGATGATCAAGCATACAACTCGGTGGAGTTTCGGAGATCAAATGACCCCAAGGCAAAGGTATAACCATAGGGCTTTTGATTTCACACCCAAGACACCATAGAGGGTGTGGGTGGTTATAGGATCGATAAGCCGTACTATAAAGAGGGAAACTTGTCGTACATATCGATCCTCCAGTGCCTCTAGGTTCAAAATTCATTTGCATGCATTCTAACCTTGAGGGCTAACTTCGCACTTGGGAAAAATGTTTTGAAAATGCTAACACAGTGGTCGGGGTGCTCTTCGACGTGTTGGTAACATAAGACAAGTGACGGAAGTTGGAACAAAATCGAACGGCGCAATTCGACACCTTCGGCGCAAAGTGACTGCGCTGACGGCCGGCGTGAAGCGCTGGCGCATCGGTCTGCGGGTGGGGGGCTGGAGCGGCGGCGCTGATGCGTCGGCGCCCCCACGCTGACGCGGGCTCAACGAGCCCTGGCGTCCGGCACACACGGCAAGGTCTCGGCCGGTTTCGTTTGAGCCGGCGCTGGCGCGCGCTGGCGGCGTCCGGCGGCCGGACGCGATCCGATGCAAGCATGCCCGGAGGAGGTCGCCGGCCAGCGGCACCTGGCGGCGTGCGGCGGCGCGCCCTGGCGCGTCCAGCGGCGTTGTGCCGGCGTGACCGGTGCCGGTTGACACGGCGCTGGCGCGCGTCGGCGCTGTACAAAATTCGTCGGGTTCGACCATAACGGCTCTATTTCGAATGGGGCTTATAAATATGTGTTTGGCCGGCCATGGGGATGTCTCTTGGTCATTCTTACACATTCTAACACCCTTTGAGCTAAGAAAACAACCACCTCCTCACTCCCTTTGCTTGTGAGCTTCATTCAAGTGAGTTGAGGTGATCCAAGTGCTCTTTGCTTTGATCTTTGCATCTAGAGGCGCTTGGGGATCGTTGTGAGCCGGTTGGTTTCTTGTTTCTCTTGGAGACACTGCTCCTAGCCGGCTTGGTGTTTTGGTGGAGTTGTTGGCAAGAAGAGGAGATTGTTTCTTGGCCACCTCGGGTGATTTGTGAGAGGATTACGCACTCCTCGTCGGGGAAGACAAAGTGTAAGGAATACATTGCTCGTGCTTTGGGTACCACACTTGTTGAGTGGTGTGTTGAGGCTAGCAAGGGCACCGCCTAGCTCAAACACCATCCTAGTGTTGGTCGGCACAACCGGAGACTAGCTTGTCGGTGTACAAGTGAACTACGGGTGAACAAATCGACTTGTTCATTGTCTCCGTGTGTGGATCATCACCTTCGAGTGATTGATAGCTTCTCTTGTTCCCGGTGATTGGTTGACATCCTCTACACGTCTGTATAACGAGCTTCTCACTCTTGCATTACTTTCCTTGTTTACTTTGAGTAGAGAGCTAGCACTTGCCTTGTGTAGTTGTTCTTGCTAGCATAAGGACCGTATTAGGATTGCTCATTAGCTAGAGTAGTGACATAGACCTTGAGTGGACTAGAGATCATAGAAATATTTAGTCTTGTCACTAGAAGGCTTGCTTGACCTTTAGAGCTAGTGCAAACCGCTTTACGCCGTGTTTTATTCTAACCGGTTTGTTAAGTTGAGCTTGTAGAAATTTTTATAGGCTATTCACCCCCCCCTCTAGCCATCTAGGACCTTACAAGTGGTATCAGAGCCGTGGTCACCATATTTGAAGGCTTAACAACCTTGGTGTGAAGCTATGGCTAATGTTGTGTTCAACCATGTTGGGGGGAAGCCTCCTTTCTTTGATGGGGTCAAGAATTTTGATTATTGGAAGAGATGCATGAGAATGTACTTGGGATCAATCAATGACCAAGTATGGGAGGTCACCGAAAAGGATTATGTCATCCTTGATCCAACCAACCTCACTCCCACCGACAAGTCCAACAAGCAATGCAACACCATGGCATTGAACACATTGTACAATGGCATGGATGTCAAAGTATTTGAGGGCATCAAAGACCTTGAGAAGGCAAGTGAGGTGTGGGAGAAGTTATGTGAGACCTATGAGGGCACAAAGGTGGTGAAGAGTGCCAAATTGTATGTTCTCAAGAGTGAATTTGAGAACTTCAAGATGAAGAAGGATGAGACCATTCCGGAGACATTTCATAGGCTCCAAGTAATTGTGAATGATCTCAAGGCATTGGGTGTGAAGACCCTAGATAGAGACTTTGGGCACAAATTCTTAATGTGCTTGCCTAAGAGATTTGCCATGTTGAGGAAGATACTCTTTAGAGGTGCATTAGACACAATGACACCTAGTGACTTGCTTGGAGAAGTGCTAACCGATGAGCAAGTTGATGGCATGGAAGATGATGTGGAGAAAGAGGATGACAAGAACAAGAAGGTTGTGGCATTCAAGGCCGCCACCACCTCATCCAAGGCCAAGGGCAAGTCCAAGGCTCAAGAAGAAAATGATGAGAAAGTCAATCTTGATGAGATAGATCAAGAGTTTGCCATGTTTGTGAGGAACTTCAACAAGGTCTTGAAGGGCAAGAAGTTTGGCCAAGGCTCAAGAAGAAGAAATGACTCATCCAAGAGCAATGAAGCGCCAAGAAAGTGTTTTGAGTGTGATAGCCCTTATCACATCCTTGTCGATTGCCCAATAAAGAAAGAGAAAGAAATGCACAAGGCAAACAAGGGTGGCAAGACCAACAAGAAGAGCAAGTCAATGACATTCAAGAAGACGAATGATGGTGCATTTGTTTGCTCTTGGGATAGTGATGGTTCATCCGATGAAGAGGAAGAAGAAGCCCAAGGCCATGAGTGCAATTGGCCAACACAAGACGTCATCCCTCTTGGCTCATCACCTTCATGTTTCATGGCTAAGGCCACTAAGGTATCATTGCATGAGCATGATGAACTAAGTGATAATGAAGTAAAATATGATAGTGATAGTGAAGATGATGATGATGATGAACCCACTAGAGATGATCTTTTAGAGATGCTTAAGCAAACTCACATCATGCTAAAGACTAAGGACAAGGCATGTAAAGCTTTGCAAAAGAGTGTAAAAACTCTTGAGCAAAACTTTAGGGAGCTAGAGGCCACCCATGAGGGTCTAAAGGAAGACCATGGGGAATTGGAGCTAGCTCACACAAGGCTTCAAAAAGCCCATGCCTTGCTCTTAGAGAAGAATGATAGAGATTGCTCAATCATCAAGAAGGATGTTGGTTCAACATGTGACATCATAGATGAACCCTTTGTGGTTGATGTTGAAGAACCATCCATTCCTTCCACATCCACATCAACTCACTCAAGCTCTACTAATAGTGATGGAGTAATTTTAGATTCATCACTAAAGGTTGAGAATGAGACTCTCAAAAGAGAGGTGGATGAGCTCACCCACTCCTTGAGAAAGGCATATGGTGGGGATGCCCGCTTGCTAAAGTGCTTGGGTAGCCAACGGTTTTCCCTTAACAAGGAAGGCTTAGGCTATGTCCCCAAGAAAGGCAAGAAAGCCTTTGCTACTCCAAAGCCTAGCTTTGTGAAGAGCAATGGACTCTATTGCAATAGATGCAAGCAAGTGGGGCATCAAGAGATAAAATGTGCTAAAATGAACATGAACAAGAAATCAATCAAAGTGCATTCCATATCTTTTGATTCTTGTTATTTGCTTACAAAGGGTGAGAAGGGTGTCAAGGCAAAGTTTATTGGTACACCCATTGTTGGCCCAAAGAAGAAGGCAATTTGGGTACCAAAGGCTTTGGTTGCTAACCTCCAAGGACCCAAAGGCAAATGGGTACCTAAATATTATTGATTTCCTTATAGGTGAATTACAAGATTGGGGGCAACCATTGGATTCTTGATAGTGGGTGCACTCAACATATGACCGGTGATGCAAGGAAGTTCAACACCATTGATTCAACTCAAGAGAATGGCAAGCCTATTACATTTGGTGATAGCAAGAGTGGCAAGATACAAGGCATTGGCAAGATAGCAATAACCAATGACTTGACAATATCAAATGTGGCACTAGTTGACATCTTGAAGTATAATTTGCTTTTCGGTGGCACAAATTTGTGATCTTGGTTACAAGTGCATCTTTGGTGAAGATAGTGTTGAGATTGTGAGCACAAAAGATTCAAGCTTGATCTTCAAGGGAATAAGATTTGACAACCTCTACCTTGTTGATTTTGGTGCTAGTGAGACTCAAATTAGTACATGCTTGATATCCCAATCTAGCATGGGTTGGCTATGGCATAGAAGACTTGGTCATGTTGGCATGAAGCAACTCAACAAGTTAGTGACACATGATCTAGTGAGGGGCTTGAAGGATGTTCACTTTGAAAAAGACAAGCTATGTAGTGCATGTCAAGCCGGCAAGCAAGTTGCCAACACTCATCCAAAGAAGAGCTTCATGAGTACTTGCAAGGCATTTGATTTGATACACATTGACTTGTTTGGCCCAACCGTATACACAAGCATTGGTGGCAACAAGTATGGATTTGTGATTGTGGATGACTATACAAGATTCACTTGGGTGTTCTTTCTAAATGACAAGAGTGATGTGTATTCATTGTTCAAGACATTTCTCAAGAGGGTGCACAATGAGTTTGATATCATAGTAAAGAAAGTGAGAAGTGACAATGGAAGTGAGTTCAAGAACACACGAGTTGATGAGCTATGTGATGATTATGGAATCATGCATCAACTTTCGGCCAAATACACACCACAATCAAATGGCCTAGTTGAGAGAAAGAATAGGACTCTCATTGAGATGGCAAGATCAATGCTTAGTGAATACAATGTGAGTCAATCATTTTGGGCCGAAGCAATCAACACCGCATGCCACTACATCAATAGGTTGTATTGCCATCCCATGATGCATAAGACACCTTATGAGCTATTGAATGGAAGAAAGCCAACCATTGCATACTTTAGAGTATTTGGGTGCAAATGCTACATATTGAAGAAGGGTGCAAGACTTGGCAAGTTTGACAAGAGGTGTGATGAGGGGTTTCTACTTGGCTATTCCACCACAAGCAAAGCATATAGAGTGTGGAACAACTCAAGTAGAGTGCTAGAAGAAGTCCATGATGTTGAATTTGATAAAACCAATGGGTCCCAAGATGTAGATGAGAACCTCAATGATGTTAGTGGAACTCAATTGGTAAATGCAATGAGAGGCATGGACATTGGTGATATTAGACCAACTCAAGTTGATGATGACAAAGATGAAGTGCAAATCACTCAAGCTAGTGATGCTCAAGTTCAAGATCAACAACAAGCTAGTACATCATCTCAAGCAACAACAAGTGATCAACCTACCTCAAGCAATCAAGTTCCAATACTCCAAAGCTCGAGATCACCCAATTGATCAAATTGTTGGTGACATTGTAAGTGGAGTGCAAACTAGAGGAAGGCTAGCATCCTTTTGTGAACACTTTGCTTTTGTGTCACAAGAGGAGCCCGAGAAGATTGATGATGCCTTGAAGGATGAAGAATGGGTCATTGCAATGCAAGAAGAACTCAATAGCTTTGATAGAAACAAGGTTTGGAAATTGGTAGAGAGACCAAAGGACTACAATGTCATTGGAACCAAATGGGTTTTCAAGAACAAGCAAGATGAAGATGGCATTGTTGTGAGAAACAAAGCAAGACTAGTTGCACAAGGTTACACTCAAGTTGAGGGTCTTGACTTTGGTGAAACATATGCCCCGGTCGCAAGATTAGAAGCAATTAGAATTCTATTGGCCTATGCATGTGCACACAACATCAAGCTCTATCAAATGGATGTCAAGAGTGCTTTTCTCAATGGCTTCATCAATGAGCTAGTGTATGTTGAGCAACCGCCCGGCTTTGAAGATTACCATCATCCCAACCATGTGTACAAGTTGAACAAGGCATTGTATGGGTTGAAGCAAGCACCTAGAGCATGGTATGAGAGGTTGAGAGACTTCTTACTCAAAAAAGGGCTTCAAGATGGGCAAAGTTAACACTACTCTATTCACCAAGAAGATTGGAAAGGATTTGTTTGTCATGCAAATATATGTTGATGATATCATCTTTAGATCAACAAATCAAGAGTATTGTGAAGAGTTTGCCAAGATGATGGCAAAAGAGTTTGAAATGTCTATGCTTGGAGAGCTCACATATTTCCTTGGTCTTCAAATCAAGCAAATGAAGAATGGCACCTTCATTAGTCAAGGGAAATACATTAGAGACATGGTCAAGAGATTTGGATTGCAAGATGCCAAGGGCATCAACACACCAATGGGTACCAATGGATCATTGGACATTGATGAAAGTGGCAATATGGTTGATCAAAGGTACTATTGGTCATTGATTGGAAGCTTACTCTATGTGACCGCTTCTAGGCCCGATGTGATGTTTAGTGTGGGCAAGTGTGCAAGATTTCAATCCTCACCTAGAGAGAGTCACCTCACCGCATCAAAGAGGATATTAAGGTACTTGAAGCACACACAAAATGTTGGGCTATGGTATCCCAAGGGGTCAAACTTTGAGCTTATTGGATATTCGGACTCCGACTATGGGGGATGCAAGGTTGATAGAAGAAGCACAAGTGGCACTTGTCAATTTCTTGGAAGATCTCTAGTGTCTTGGTCCTCAAAGAAGCAAACCGGTGTGACACTTTCAACCGCCGAGGCCGAATACATTAGTGCCGGTAGTTGTTGTGCACAATTGCTATGGATGAGATCAACATTGAAGGATTATGGATTTGATTTTCATCATGTGCCTTTGTATTGTGACAATGAAAGTGCTTGCAAGATGACTCAAAACCCGGTTCAACATACAAGAACCAAGCATATTGACATAAGGCATCACTTCATTAGAGATCATCAACAAAAGGGTGACATTGCTATCCAACCTATTGGCAACGAAGATCAATTGGCCGATATCTTTATAAAGCCACTAGATGAGAAGAGGTTTTGCAAGCTAAGAAATCAGTTGAATATCCTTGACTTCTCCAACATGAGTTGAATGCACCCCACTATCATGACATGCCCCTACATCAAGCAAAAGCAAAGGTATCATTGTTTGACATGGCATTCATGATAACTAAGGACTTGTTAGAACATATAGACATATAACTTGTACCTTAGGAAGCATTCATGGAAAATAAAAGGATTTCAATGTATGTATGCCATCACTATTGCCTTTTATGCTTGATTGATCTAGTGATGACATACGACATGTTTATGGGCTTGCAATCTCAAGTGTTGCATTTGGCCACCTTTTCACACATATACTTCAACATAGGCAAGATAACCCTTGTCATGAGGTGTGAAGAAGCTTGTCTTTGGTTCAAACCGAAATATATGTTTGACAAGTGATCCAAATTTGACCAAATTTGAGTACTATTCTCTCTTCAATACACAACATGGTCATACCTTTTGTGGAAATTGTCGACAAAGGGGAGAGATTAGTGCATGAAAGGTTTTGGAAAATTAAAAATTTCACATGTTTTTGAAAAACCTCTCATGTGGTTCATGAGTTAACAAGTGGTTCACACAAGTAGGGGAGCAAGCTCATAGACAATTTGTTGCATTTGATTGTGCACTAAACGTATGAATTGCTCATTGCACATGTATGTAATTTCTATATACTTGCTTGTGTGGTGTTTGCTAGTTCAATAAGATGCTTTACAAGTGGTTGACAACTAGCATGCATAGGAGCTAGCTAGATTTTCTAAATTCCGCTCTTAATTCAAGTACCTTGCTTATAATGTGATCTCACGTGGTACTTTGAGTTTTGATGAAAATCTAGTCACCTTGATGCTTGTATGGTGAAAATGGCGCAACTCCGATTGGTATCACGCTTCAAAGGTCCATTTCTTTCACCTAAGCTTCATTTTGGTAACATAGCTCACCCTAAACTTCAATATTCATACATGTATGCAATGCTTCGTTCCAAACTCATGGCATACATGTAGGGGAGCTTATGCTACCAAAACCGAACTATGATGATTGTCCAATCCTATGATTGTAAGCAAAATGCTTGGACAACTGTTGTATGTTCAAAAACATTAATCATAAAACCTTTATGCGGGTTGTCACCAATTACCAAAAAGGGGAGATTGAAGATCTCTTGTTTGGTTTTGGCTAATTAGTGACACCTAAGGACTAATCTCTCAATGCTAAGTGTGTGACATGATTGGAGATTGGTCGTGCCGGGAGTTGGTGCATTGTGATCATGGAGGATGGATCGAGGTGATCCAAAAGATGATCAAGCATACAACTTCGGTGGAGTTTCGGAGATCAAATGACCCCAAGGCAAAGGTATAACCATAGGGCTTTTGATTTCACACCCAAGACACCATAGAGGGTGTGAGTGGTTATAGGATCGATAAGCCGTACTATAAAGGGGAAACTTATCATACATATCGATCCTCCGGTGCCTCTAGGTTCAAAATTCATTTGCATGCATTCTAACCTTGAGGGCTAACCGCACTTGGGAAAAATGTTTTGAAAATGCTAACACGGTGGTCGGGGGGTGCTCTTCGACGAGTTGGTAACATAAGACAAGTGACGGAAGTTGGAACAAAATCGAACGACATAATTCGACACCTTCGGCGCAAAGTGACCTGCGCTGGCGCGGCGTGGCGCCCTAGCGCGTCCGGGCGCAGTGTTAGGGGCTGGGCGCGCTGACGGCGTCCGCGCTCCGCCGGCGGGCTCAACGAGCCCGGCGTCCGGCGCACACACAGCAAAGGTCTCGGCCCGGTTTCGTTTGAGCGCGCTCGACGCGGCGCCTGGCGCGTCCGACGCGTGCGGGGCCGCGATCCGGTAAGCATGTCGCGGGGAGGTCGCCCCGACGCGGCGCCGACGCGTCGGGCGCAGAAACGTCGGCGTCCGGCGGCGTTGTGCCGAAGCGTGACCGGTGCCGGTTGACACGGCGCTGGCGGCGCGTCCGGCGCAGTACAAAATTTGTCGGGTTCGACCATAACGACTCTATTTCGAATGGGGGCTTATAAATATGTGTTTGGCCGGCCATGGGGATGTCTCTTGTTCATTCTTACACATTCTAACACCCTTTGAGCTAAGAAAACAACCACCTCCTCACTCCCTTTGCTTGTGAGCTTCATTCAAGTGAGTTGAGGTGATCCAAGTGCTCTTTGCTTTGATCTTTGCATCTAGAGGCTTTGGGGATCGTTGTGAGCGGTTGGTTTCTTGTTTCTCTTGGAGACACCGCTCCTAGCCGGCTTGGTGTTTTGGTGGAGTTGTTGGCAAGAAGAGGAGATTGTTTCTTGGCCACCTCCGGGTGATTTGTGAGAGGATTACGCACTCCTCGTCGGGAAGACAAAGTGCAAGGAATACATTGCTCGTGCTTTGGGTACCACACTTGTTGAGTGGTGTGTTGAGGCTAGCAAGGGCACCGCCTAGCTCAAACACCATCCTAGTGTTGGTCGGCACTTAGGAGACTAGCTTGTCGGTGTACAAGTGAACTCCGGGTGAACAAATCGACTTGTTCATTGTCTCCGTGTGTGGATCATCACCTTCGAGTGATTGATAGCTTCTCTTGTTCCCGGTGATTGGTTGACATCCTCTACACGTCGGTATAACGAGCTTCTCACTCTTGCATTACTTTCCTTGTTTACTTTGAGTAGAGAGCTAGCACTTGCCTTGTGTAGTTGTTCTTGCTAGCATAAGGACCGTATTAGGATTGCTCATTAGCTAGAGTAGTGACATAGACCTTGAGTGGACTAGAGATCATAGAAATATTTAGTCTTGTCACTAGAAGGCTTGCTTGACCTTTAGAGCTAGTGCAAACCGCTTTACGCCGTGTTTTATTCTAACCGGTTTGTTAAGTTGAGCTTGTAGAAATTTTTATAGGCTATTCACCTCCCCTCTAACCATCTAGGACCTTACACATCCCCATAGCCAATAGAATTTCTCGTAGACCAGCTATTTGACATCCATTGTGGATGCCCTTGTGATCACCAATATCTTTTCATCGAGAATAGGCTATAGGAGAGGTGTCGGAGATACTCTTAGCCCAATAGCTAGCTATTTTGCTAGCTTTTATGGCGTGGACAAAGAAAAGTAGGAGAGAGTAGTCATTTGTCATGAACCAAAAAGAGATCGCTGGAATAGGGCCCAACAAGGAGGAACACAAGCGCAGCCCGGGGGCAAGGCCCGAAGATGGCCGCTTGAGGGGCTGGGCGCCGCCGTCCGCCCGTGAACAGCGCCCACGTCACTTTGCTTCAAGAATTAAGTAAGGAATATTTAAGGAATAAAGATAGGAATAAAATAGGGAATAAATAGATTGCTTGTGAAAGAGGAATTCCAATCTATAAGGAAACCTTCTAGAGATTGCTTAGCATGCAAGTCTCCCTCGGACTATAAATACAAAGGGGCATGTAGCCGGTTGGATCTTAAGAAGAAATAAATTAAAGGGGTAACTCCCAACAGCTCTTGTCTCTCAGGCTCTCTCTCTCCCTCTCTCCTCAAGGCGCGCCCCCTCCCAGCCGCCGCAGAGGTCGCCGCCCCGGGCCGGTAGCCCTGCCCGCCCACGCCGCCTCCTCCTCCAAGCGGCGCCGCCCCTCCCTTCCTCTCTACTACCTCGCTATCGCGTCATCAATCTACGCCACCTCGCCAATCGCCGTCATCACCACCCCCTTCGCCATCACCGCCGCTGTAAAGATCGTCGACGTTCAGTAATCAGGTGTCAATTCCGGCCCAATCTAGCCGGAATCTGACATCATTAAAGACAAACAAATGGTCTATCTATTTCACATATTTTAACAATAATATGAGAGAGGAGCACGTGGGTTTACTATAGAACAAGAAGTTATTAAATAGTCATTGCTTTGTTTCCCACCTCCAACCCTTGCGGACACCCTTATAGGCGCCGGGTGTATGCAGGTATTCCTTGGAATACCCAAGATTTTTGGTAAAACAATAAATACATGTATATTCTATTTTCTAATGAACCAAAAGCCCACAAACGAAGTAGTAGCAGCGAGCAGGCAAAGGCAGAACTCCTCCCATCGACATCCTATTCAGAAAGTTGCAACTACCGTTCTTCGCAACAATTCTCATCCCAAGCGGCGGTGGCGCATCTTGATCTGCTGACTGCTGTGGCAGCGGGCGACCGGCAACACATCCACACATCTAGATCTGCTTCCTTTGCCCGGCGGCGGCCGGCCGATGATGTGGAAAAAGGTGACCAGCAGCAGCAGGCTGCAGTGCACCGTTAGTTCGTCACCGCAGTTGCAGCGGGTGGCCGGGGATTTGGTGAGGAGGTGATCAGCAGCACGTCGTCACCGCAATGCAACAGGTAGCTAGGAAAAGATTTCATTTTTTTCCATCTAATTTATTTGTTCTTGCTACTGCTATGCTGAGCGCTAGATTGTTTAGTGATTTTTTAACACTCAGTTCTTTGTAAATTCTAGTCAAGATGAAGAAGGGTAGTAGCAGCATAGGAGAAAGTTGCAAAGGCAAAAAAAAAAAAAAAAAGTACCACATCTACACCAAATCCTCCTCTTGTTCAGACCGAGACCAATCTGCAGCACTTGTACAAGCACAGGGCGATGATGAATGTCGTGATTATCATCCATTGTATTGCAAATTTTCTTGAAATTTTTGTACATTTGGCATACCCAAATGTAAATTCCTGGCTCCGCCAAGTTTAGGTATGCTACTGTCTAGCTAGTTACTTTACACGAGATAACAAGTATCTGTGAGCGGTTGAATTTTATAAGGGATATTATATTGAATGACGGTAACAAAAAAAGAAACAATCTATTACCCCCAAAATATCAGGCTATAGCGTAAGAAAAAGAACTAAAGATAGAAGTTTGCATGGGAACATGGTCCTCACACGAGTTTCTATTTTTGACGTTGGAACTACACATTTCACAATCAAATTGTGGTGCAAAGACATATCAAAGACTAGATATCATATCTCACACATAAACATAATACAGTGATCATTTTACAGATCACAAAGCACTATATTAGAAGAAACAAAGATCAACGGCGTCAATAGTTTCAGGTATCACACCACTAGAAACAAATAACACTGGAGAAACATAATACGCATTGTTCAATGACCATTGATGCATATGATCCATCTCATCAACAACCACATTGGCAGGGCAACATACAGAGGTCAGAATCTTCCTCAATGCCACAGTAGGCTAGGGTGCGGTTGTCCTGCAGCTCCCGCAGCACCCCACTGATATAGATGCGTTGTTGTTGCGGGGCGAATGCCATCCCTCTCATAGATCTTCATCTTGACATCATGGATTGTATCTGAGGGATCAACCATAAGAGTGTGGGTCACACCTCCTGAGTACGCAAAGATCCTCATAGAACCTCTGGGAGGAAGCTGGAGGACAAGAAGAAGGGTGGACTCCTTCCCAATGTTATAGTCCGCCAAGGTGCGACGATTGTCCTCTAGCTGTTTATTGGCAAAGATGAGGCATTGTTGATCCCTACGAAAAGCCCTCACTATATGCTATCTCGGTCTTCAGGTTGCCAATAGTAGTATCTAAGTTGTCAACATCAAGATAGATGGTCCTTCCTCTTAGCGTCTCTATTACGCAGATTTGCATCTTTTCCTCAAGTTCAAGCGTGGACTTATGTTGAATGTTATAATCAGCCAAAGTAAGATTGTCCTCAAGCTGCACTCCATCGAAGACAAGGTGGTGTCGTTCCAGAATTTTTTCCTTAATTATGCTTACAGTATCCATTGTGTAAGCCTTGAGGCAGATTGTCCTGCCGGTGGCGCTCTTCACAAAGATCTGTGGCGGCATGCTGAATAACAAAAGCACAAACATCACCAATCTTTTTAGACAAAGAAAATGTTTTCGTCCATTTTTATTTGGCTATGCAATAATTACAAATAGAGGCGAAAACTAAACCAACCAGGACTACAATATTACAGAAGTGAGCTCACACTTAAGAGCAACTCCAAGAGACTAGCTGATTAAATTTAACTATTGAAAAGTAAGAAAAATGACTCTCCAAATCAATTTAGCTACTTAAAATCTTTACTTCCTGCAGCAGCCACTTTAAGACCGGTGGTATTGTACTTTTTAAAACACGCCACATGATTTGCTGTTTCACTAAATTATGCACAGGCAAGCATGTTAGATGTCAGGCTATTCGTTTTCGATGAGCATGCGGCAGGCACTACGGCAGCAAGAACATGAGATGTTGTGCTATGTTGTGCTCTACAATGAATGGATATGCTATGTTGGGGCCGATCACATTTGCCGGATGTGTGTGCGGCGGATTCAGGTGTTAATATGTGGGGAAGTGAAGGAGCACGGGGAAAGGCTGTTGGCCGCGGAGGGCGTAGTAGTACTCTGCTGCCAAGTCTGCCAAGCGAGAACGCAGACTTCGGCATTTTAGAAAACAAAATGGCGACGATCGTCAAACCGGTATACTTTCGAAAGCTGTTGGAGAGGCTGTTGGAGTTGCTATTGTATTTTGAAAACTGAAGCGCAGCCCTGAATTTCCACCAGCACAAAAATGAACAAAAGACATTTTTCTTGCTTTTTATTTAGGCTATACTATATAGATAACAGTAGCCGAAAGGTTCAACAACTCGAATATAAAGAAAAAAAAAAGGGTAAATCTACAGTCACAAAGGTTGACCAGGAGATATAAAAATTTGGACGTTTATCATGTAATTTTATTTCTTTTATTTATGTATGTCTAAACTATAACCCTAAAAATAAAGCATTTAGATTCCGTGCCAAGAACATGTAACATGAATTCCTATTCTAATCTAATTAATCTAATACGAGCTATGCTCCCATCGTTGTCAATGGGGCATAGCACCCCTAGAACACATTCTTCCGCAAGAGAATAAAATGACCATAGTATTCATGATGTAACCATTCCTACGATCCAACATATCATGGGAATGAGAGACGAGCCACAAATTCCAACCAATATTCCTGTAATCCAACTGGCACTGACAGTGCGCATAAAGATCAATGATAGTCAAACCAATAAGACCAAGAGTGGACTTGCGTACCTTGAACTTGAAGTGGACGAAGATGTTCCGCCGCCAGAGAGCCAAAGGAGATAGGAGGTTGAGTCCGCAGAGATGTTAGGGCATCTTATATAGTTTTGCGTACTACCGCGAGCAGGCCGGGCCTTCTGCTTTCCGCTTCCAACCTGCAAGGCCCATCATGGAGCCGACCGATTCGGGTCCGTTCAGCATGACTCCGCCGGCGTCAGTCAGCGTTCGAGTATCTCTTCTTTACCAGCCAGCTGCTCCCACGGGAATCAGCTCCAGCTTTATTGGTGATGATTTCAACATTATCAGATATATATGCAGGCTTGTACATATGCTGAACCTGATAAGGAGAATGTTGTTAGGACTTAGGAACCATGTTTGTATAAGCGTGTGTACATCATGAATGTAGCTACAGCAGTTCGTCGAATGCAGGTGCCCTCACCCCCCACCCCACCCCGGGCGACTCAGTGAACCTAGCGCCGCCACGTAGAGCCGCTGACCCCATCCCACATCCACCTCGCCGTCGCTGAGGAGGCCGAGGGTGAGGAATCCTTGCGGGCCTTGAGGAAAGCGGCGGCAGGTTCTCCACCCCCCCCTAGAGGCTCGGATCCTTGGCGGGCGGTGAGGTCTTCAGGCGAGGTGGCCCGCGGGCCGTGCGGACACAGGCGTGGTGTGATGGCCTGGTGGCACGGGGTAGCGGCACCCGGCCAAGATGGGCTTAGTGGCGGCATCTTCGTGCGGCGGCGGGATGGTAGGTTTTCGGCGACTCGGCAGGCTCCCCGGGCTGGCGGGTGGTGGCCCTTTTAGGCTAGCCCGGCGGCATGTGCTACTGGTGCCCGCCTGGGGAATGCGATCTCTCGGTGGCGGCCGTAGGACGCTGAGGGCGACGCCGAAGGTGCCGGGATGGCGGCGAGGCGCCGAGGAACTCCGCGGGGTCCATCCTTGGTGGTCGTGGAAGGTGTGGGCGGAGAAGCCGCAGGTGGAGGAGTCCCGGTTGAACCGACATTTGAGGATGGATCGAGGCGTGGAGGCATGGGTGGCTGCTTGCTGGCGGCGGTCCGGCGCCCGCTCGGCGATGGTCGTATCTGGGCTTCATGCAACAGATACGGTTCCCTTGCCAGTTCTAGGGCCCAGGTGCGCTGCGGCGTGTGGATGATGGTGGTGCACTTCCCAAGATCTCCATTGTTATGGATCAGGCGGCGAATTTTCCTCGATGGTTTTAGGCTTAACAACATGGATTTTGGTGGGATAGTTGCTGTGTTCGGGGCGGACGGTGGCGCCACGGGTGCCACTTCTTCGTTGGAGGCATCGTCACTTCTCTCGGCTCGAGGCGCCATGGAGATCTTTTCGGGAAAAATCCAATACCCGGGGCGGCGATGGCATCTTCGCATGTCATGTTCTTGTTGGAGACGTCGCTTTAGGAAGATACTTCCTTGGTTTAGAGTTGGTGCCAGCTTAGTTATTCCCCTAGATTCTTGTGTTGTTGTCATTCATTTAGCGGTGTATTCTCGTCTAGTTAACGGAATGCCGTAGATGATTATTTTCTTTGTTTTGTGGCCAATGGCCTCTTCTTTGTAATAATTGGCCTGATTCTACCTATTGGTAGATGAAGCCGGGTATGAAACACTATCCATTATCTAAAAAAATAGCGTGTACATCATCACCAAGTGTCACCACACCACGCCGACGCCCTGGTCGTGCGGATCATAGCAGCTCGGCGCCATGAGCGGTAAGCGGTACTGCGCTTCTGTAATGTTTTCAAATACCGATCAGAGCAACATGGATCATCGTTGGCTCCTATTGCACTTCTCTACATGGTATGAACGACCAAGTTCTAATCCCCTGCGGAATCCTTTCACCGCTGTCCCACCCAGCTTCGCCGCTGCAGCTCTTCCTTCACAGTTCCACTTTTCATCGTCCCATGGACCTCTCGGATGCCAATCCTCTCCTCAATGCCGATCTTTTCGGACGGATACTCCCCCTCTTCCTCCTCCTCGATGCCGCAGCCTCCATCGACATCGTGATCCATCCTCCCACCCACCCCACCCCCCCCCCACACACACACACACACACACACACCTCCCACACACACATTGTGAATGGAGGAGCTACTTTGATGCCTTCATCGGCAAGTTTGGGCTTGCCTCTCATCTCGCCACCGCCCCTACCTCGCCAATTGTCACGATCCGGGAATGGATTCGATTGATTAGTGCATCATCTCCGGCTGCACAACTCTATCTCCAAAGACTTGCGAGGCCATTGTGCGCATACCCAATCCCCTCTGCGCATACAAAATCCAGCGATCCATCACGCCCTAATTCTACGACAATGAACTCCACTACGGCGTCTACCTTGAGGCCGATTTCCGCAACTTGGTCCAAGGCGACATGGACATCACCGCCTACACCGCCTGCCTCAAGCACCTCGCCAATGTGCTGCGCGATGTCGGCCGGCCAGTGCACGAGAGCGTCGCAGGTTTTGAACATGTTGCACGGGCTCTCCTCCAGGAAATACCGCCCGCGGTGACCGCCATATATTACCTCCAAGGATCTGGCACACACCTTCCTGTCGGCACCCTCCTACCTACTGCTTAGGAGCGGTATGACAAGGAGCATGCCAAGTCTAACGTTCATTCGGCACACCTCACCACCGGCGGGCCTCAGCAAGACGGCTCCACCTTTGGCGGCTCCCGGCCACCTACTCCTACCACTGGTGATGATGGCTCCAACACCAACACCACTAGTGGTCACCGACCTCACTTGTCCGGCTACGGCGCGCCATGCTCCGACAACAATCGCAACTACAAGAAGCAGTAAAGTCGTGGCCACGGTGGATAGTCCAACAGGCCTTGTCCCATGATCGGCGACTGGACTCCTGGCGTGATCCCCTGGACTGGCATGGTCCAAGTCTGGTTCATGCCCTTCTGTCCACATGCCTGTGGCGTCCTCGGCCCACGTCTCGGCGCCCCGACAAACCAGGCATACAACACTGTGGCTCCTCCTCCACAACCGATGCCCTCTACCGACATTTGGAAGCACCAAGCCATGCTGGCCACTCTGGCCACATCCGGTGTTCCACCCTTCGGTCCCCAAACTTCAGAATGGTACTTCGACACTAGGGTTTCCTCACATATGTCATCCAATGCCGGTAATTTCTCCTCCTCACAACCTCTTCTTCATTCTCCTTCTATCATTGTTGGCAATGGCGCCTCTCTTCCTGTCACATACCGAGCCTCCACCACCATTCCCACTACATGATCACCACTTCATCTTAACAAGGTTCTTATTTCCCCATCCCTAGTAAAGAACCTTATTTCTGTTTGATCTCATACTCGTGATAATAATTCAACTGTTGAATTTGACCCCTTTGGTTTCTCCATGAAGGACCTCCCTACCAGAAGAAAGATTCTCCGCTATAATAGCTCGGGTGAGCTCTACCCTTTGGCACCTTCATCTCCCTCAGCCATGATCACCACTACACCTACAGTGCGCCTCTAGCACCAACACCTCGGCCATCCTAGACGACGCTTTCTCTAGAAGACACTGCCCAACCTCGACTTCATCACCACCAAAGAAACTTCCCACATTTGTGAAGCCTACCAATTGGGGTAACACACCCAATTACCTTTCTCTTCTTTAGTTTCTGTGTCATATGTTCCCTTTCAAATAATTCATGCCGATGTATGGACATCACCTGTAACTAGTTTTTCCAGTTTCAAATACTACCTTGTATCCATCAATGATTACACCCACTACGTCTAGATTTTCCCTCTACATGCAAAATCCAACGTTTTCCAATGTATTCTTCAATTTCATGCCTACGTCAGTACACAGTTCCAACTACCTCTCATTTCCCTTCTAACTAACAATGGACGTGAATTTGATAATCATGCTCTTCTCTCCTACCTTTCCACTCACGGGCCAGATCGCCCTATGTCTCTCGTGTCCATATACCTCCCCCCAAAATGGGAAGGCCGAACACATACTCAGGACACTCAACGAATGCCTTCGCACACTTCTCCTTCATGTCGGTATTCCCAGCTCTTATTGGGTCGAAGCCCTCATCACAGCCACTCATCTTGTGAATCGAGGACCTTGTCACACCACAGGCAATGCCACACCTTTGCAATTTCTTTTTGGCACAACCCCATCCTACAGTCCCTTTGCACCTTTGGATGCTTGTGCTTCCCTAATCAAGTAGCCACCGCCCCACACAAGCTGGTTGCATGTTCTACACCATGCGCACTCCTTGGCTACCCATTGGATCACTGTGTCTATAGGTGTCTTGATCTCCAAAGTCGTCGGGTCATCACCTCACGTCATGTCATCTTCGATGAGTCATAGTTTCCATTTTTATCTGAAAATTATACGACAACAGTGACAACACTTGGACCAGCTATAGTGACTGAATTACCTGATTCACCAATCATCATTCCATAACCCACAGCTCCACAGCCTGTTCAAGTACCCTGCTTGAACACCTCCACACCACCTGCGTCAACATCTACCACAACAATAGCTTCCTCGTCCAACACCGCTACGCTGCCATCATCCCCTAGTGACAGTACGCCTGACCTCTAGCCATCAGTCACACCTGCCGCGGTTCCCCTAACTGCTACACATCCCATGGTGACACGCTCACGCACTGGTGTGTTCAAGCCCAACCCCAAATATGCCCTCGCTACAACCAATAGCTCCAACACATCCATCATTTCACGCATCCCAAAAATTCGGTGTTTGGCCCTGAAGGACAACAACTGGCATCACGCTATGGCACTCAAGTTCGATGCTTTACAGAAAAACAAGACCTGGCACCTAGTCCCTCGCCCACCCGGTGCACACATCGCCACGGGAAATGGGTGTTCAAACATAAACTCAATCCCGATGGCTCCTTGGAGTGCAACAAATCTAGGTGGGTAGTTTGCGGCTTCAATCAGCATTGTCGTGGTCGAATTTGATGAAACATTCACCACGGTTGGGAAACCTGCAACCATTCGCATTGTGCTTACTATCGCCGATTCACGAACTGGGCGACCAAACAACACGATGTCTCAAATTTTGTTCTCCATGGCCGTCTCAAGGAACCTGTATTATGTCAACAGCCCATCGGCTTTGTCGATGCTTTCAGTAGCCTAATGTCGTCGTCTTCTTGACAAATCGCTCTACAACCTTCATCAAGATCCACACACCTAGTTTGAGCGCTTTGCCTCCTTCGTCATCTAGCTTGGCTTCATTGAAACTAGCTCGGACTATCTCTATTCATGCTACGCCACGGCATTGACGTCGTGTACCTACTATTGTGCGTGGGCGACATCATCCTCATTGGCTCTTCTTGACACCACTGCGACCGTCATCGACCGTCTCCATGCTAAATTCACTGTGAAGGACATGGGGGACCTACATTTCTTCCTCAACATCAACGTCAAGCGTACACCGGAGGGCATCTTCCTATCCCAGGAATGGTACAACGATGACATACTCGACCGCACCGACATGACATCGTGCCCCCCGATGGCCACACCCGTCGATGCTAAGGGCAAGTTATCTGTTGCTGGTGATGCCATCACCAACGTAGTCTCGTCGGCGCCCTTCAGTACTTGACGGTGACCAGACTCGATATAGCCTTCGCAGTTCAACAAACTTGCCTATTCATGCATGATCCCAGGGCTCCACACCTGGCTTTGCTGAAATGTATCCTTTGATACATCCGCGACACGATGTCGTATGACCTCCAACTTCTGGCGCCTTTGAACACTTGAACATTCTGGCCTACTCCAGCGGTGATTGGCGGGCTGCCCAAACACAAGGCATTCCACGTCGAATTTCGTGTGTTCCTCGGCGACTCCCTGGTCTCCTAGTCTTCAAAGCTATAGCCGATGGTGTCTCATTTCGAGTGCGTAAGCTGAGTATAAGGCTCTCGTGAACGTCGTTGCTGAGTGCATTTGATTGCGCCAACTACTGGGAGAGCTGCACTGTCCTGTCTCCATGGCTATAGTGGCCTACTACGACAACATCTCGGCGGTCTACATGTCATCCAATCCGATGCACCACAAGAGGACCAAGCACATCAAACTTCGACATTCACCGTCCGGGAGCGAGTGTAGGTCGGCAAACTTTGCGTTCTACATGTTCCGCGAACCTACGGTGTGCCGACATCCTGACCAAAGGACTGTTGGCCTCTACATTTGAAGACTTTCCGCTCCAATCTACGCATTCTTCCAGCTACACGCCAGACTCCGAAACAAGGGGGTAGCCCTCCTTTTATAGCTAGCCTCGGAGGGTAGTTAGGGTACGAATGACCATGGCCTGCCCTTGAACCACTATTTATTCTGGCATATTCAAGGGCAGGCAGGCTTTTCAATTACATGGGAGCAGTTAGCTCACGGGATTTACATGACCACTGGTGGTCCCTTCCTGACACCTTCGCCTGGCGAAGGTGAGACACACAAGTCCTTGACCTTCACCTTTGCCTTGTATGCAAAGGAGACTTGATTCTC
The DNA here is from genome assembly GCA_015847255.1 of Hyparrhenia diplandra. Lineage (NCBI taxonomy): Eukaryota > Viridiplantae > Streptophyta > Magnoliopsida > Poales > Poaceae > Hyparrhenia > Hyparrhenia diplandra. The sequence continues at coordinate 380,094 of JADLZK010010274.1, forward strand.
AACGTGAAGGCCGCCTCATACTTTCTTCCTTGAAGCCCCCGAAGGTGCCCTCCGGACTTGGCATGGCCTGCATGGCAGTGAGACAGAGCTAGTGGACAAGTCATGGCATAGAAGATGAAGCGAGAGGGAGGGGAACACGGCGGCGAGCGGGCGTAGAAGAATAGGGGCCACAATGGGGCCCGATTGTCGGGGGCTGCCGGGCGTGGGAGGGCCAAGTCATGGCATCGGCATGGGGTGGCAAAGACGGCTGCAGGCAGCCCGTAGCTCGGCGAGGTAGGGAAAGGTTGGTGCCGCTTTGTGGCCTACGTCGCCGCCTCGCAGCTGGCTGCGGGGCTGATCCATGGGGCCCATGCGCCCGAGCGCGGTGGGGTGGTCGCGGGCGCGGCTGGGCTGGTTTGAGCTTGCCTGCCTCGGTTCAGCTAACCGAATGGCCCATGGGTTTGAGAAGGGGTTGACTTAGGTTTAGCTTTTGTTTGGGGTTTTAGTCATTCTAGGGTTCAACCATGCACTCGACCTAAAATCCAAGAGCAGGGGAAAATCCAACAAATTCCAATGAATCCAAAAGGCAACTTAAAGTGCAAAGCTAGTGTGGTTTGCAAATATTGTTTAATGTGATAAGAAGATTCGTATTTGAATGTAGGGGAGGTAATGATGCATCAACGAAAAGTTTTTAAAAGTTCTCAAAAGTCATGATTTTTCATAACCCAAAAATGCGGGATGTTACACATGGCCCGCATTATTCTTGCTTTGAGAGCAAGCTGTAGTATTCTCTATTTGATCCACGTTTGTGAGGATATGAGACTTTTGCCTCTTAATAAATATGAGCTGTAACAAAAATCCAAATTCATTGTTGCACAAGCCCAAGTGCCCAACAATCTTACACAATGATTCCCTCTAGAGCATTATGAGGGCCCACAATCGTTATAACTAAAAATTGTGCTTGTACCGGTGTACGGGTGTACCACCGAGCATAACAATATCAATACCATACACATACAGGGGCCAGGGCATGGTCGCATTGGTTATTATTATTGTCTGTTTTTCTTGTGTCACGGAGCGGATTGGAGGCGAATTGAAGCAGCAGCAGCAATCTCAGGGCTAGCAGTTTGTAATACAGTCGCACGTATCGCCGTAGTCATCGCTACACTCGCCGTCAATGTTGTTGCTGCTTTCCTGCTTGCATGCTGCTGGGCAGCTCCCGTCATTAATGCAAACACCTTTATATGTGGCGCTCAGGTGGCTGCAAGTCTTCGCTGTACCAATGGAGGCCATATCTGCACGCATGAACACGCAAGAAGAACGACCGTAGATAATTAATTATTAGCCAAAGGATTTATTTATCCAGCGACATCGAGCATTATATTTGCTCGACTTGTAATTTATTTGTAGATATATATATATATATAGCTCATGCATTATATTTGCACGGACACGTACCGGCGGCCACGACAACGAGGAGGAGGAAGACGGCGGTTTTTGCAGATAGACTCTTCCCCCAGGGTGCCATTAGTTATTGATTGATGAAAACACCTGTATCGTCTATGGGTTATGGAGATGGTACACGCCTTCTACATGTGTATTTATACGCTTGTGAACACCTATCTGTATAGCCTGCCTCGATTAGAACAATGCCTAAAACAAAACCCATGCATTGTTCTATGCTCGCGCGCACTCATATCTATGTAGCCTGCTGCCTAAAACAAAACCCATGCATTGCTCCAATCGATTACAACAATGTCATCCTCTAATGGTTGATTCTGGTCCTAGTTCCTGGACAAATATATATAGCACAAGCCGTGTATGCTTCCAAGTATATGCACGTATGCAGAGCCTTCTATTGCCCAAGTGCGCAAGCACATACGCATGCATAATTTTACCATGCTCGGAATGAATGTGAGCCTTTCATTCAATGGTTTAAAAAATAGGAGGAACCGGATAAGATGAACTTAAGTTGTGGTCCGGAACCATAAATTTCAAGAGCTGCTTCTCAATTCCTCTCGGGGCTCATGACGGGCGGGGGAACACTATGTGTTTCTATTTTTAGATCACAGGCCATAGGCCAGCTTATATTAAAAGTTGTAAAGATAATGCATTTTACGCTGGGGTTACCAGCTTACAACCAAGCACCTTACAAGTTCCAAACTCTCGAAAACATCAGATTAATATATTTCCCACCATTACCTCCCCTACTTGAGACCTAGACAGAAAAGCTCCATCTCCAAGCAAACATCCCCGACATGCCTCGACACACAAAAAGACAGAAAAACAAGCTACTAGAGCAATACAATAGATCAATCTCGTTCTCGAGAACAAGCTGTCTCGGGACTAGGACTATCCGCATATTACCATCTTGTCGGGGCCCCTCTTTAGCATCTCCACCTATGTTACACGGATACTTCAAGAGGGGTGGCGTATCCGTATCGATACTCGCCGGATACTCGGATGCGGATACTTGGATACACCATTTTAGTGGGTTTTATTTTAAGAAAGTGCGTATCTCGCATTATCCGATACGTATCGTATCGGATACCCGTACCCGTACTCGTGTAACATAGATCTCCACCCCGCTTCCTTCATGGTGCTGTCCTTCTTGTCCATCAACAACCATTGCTTCATTAGTCCCAAGCTTTTGAAAGCCACCTGTTTAAGATTTTTTAGCACAATGTTAGAAAAGACTAGATCATTTCTCTATCACCATAAAACCCCCCAGATCAGCTTTGTTATTAAAAAGCTAGTTTATCATTAAAGAGCACAATTGAGGTTGGGTTGGCGTTCCAGCCAAGGCTATCCCTGACCCAGCACCAGATAACAGTTGCAACAATAAATGATCAACTAATTCTTCTTTTCTCAAAATTTGCAAGAGGAAGCATCATCCCAATTTCTCTTCTCAGCTGTTGAACAGTTTGGATTCTGTCATGCCAGGCCATCCATAGAAAGATTTGAATTTTCAAAGGAATTTTGGATTACCATATGTCCATCATTTGAGTATCGATGACTCTTGAGTAATGTATCTATACATGCTTCTAGTTGAGAATTCGCCTGACTGCTGTAACTTCCAGGTGACTGAGTCTTGACCCCCTACTAGATTAATTTTAGATAGCTGCTCCATCAGTACAGTCCACTCTTGTGTTTCCCTCTCCCCAAAGACCCTTCTATAACTCAAACTCCATTGCAATTCTAAGGCAGCTTGGACTGAGATGTCTTGGTTATGGATGAGCCTGAAGAGTTTTGGGAACATCACATTCAGAGGGCATTCCCAATCCATATGTCTAGCCAAAGTCTAGTCCCCCCACTTTCACAATGTCGGCATTCCCTTTTTCATACCAGTCTTTTTACAACATGGAGCCCTTGCCGAAATTGAGAGCACATGTACTCTTTCTTTGACAGAAGCCCTTGCCCTTCAGGTATTTTTTTTTTTCATTAGAATGCTAACCCCCAAACAGGATCCTAGTCTGTAGATCCACTTGCAAATCAAAGTTGTATTCATGGCTCTGGTATCAATGAAACCTAGCCCCCAAAATCCTTTGGTTTATCTAAGGCATCCCTTTTTATCATATGAAACTTCTTCTTATTGCCAACCCCTCCCAGAAGAATCTACTTCTTTTTTTGAGAATCTACTTCTACTAGAGTCAAACTTCTGATGAATACCATACACACGATACGCACCCATTCAGACGACTCAACATGATAGAGATTGAAATGGTCCATGCAATCACTCAACCACAACTTAGGCTGATCACCATCAAACTTAGGAAAATCTATCGGACGGACTTTGGAATTGGATGAACGGAGTAATCACGATGGTTTGGGTGCGGCTCAAGAATAGGCATGTGAATTGAATCAGCACCATAATGCTGAAACTGAACTTGGGGACTGGCGTGCTCACCCTTGACCGGGGAATGGATTAGGGTGGTGACATCCCCAAATCCACCCTCCCGGTTACGAAGCGCTAACGGTTGCCCAACGACGGGCGGCGTGGTGGTGAGATCCGTAGATGGGCGCAGCACCGCAGATGGAGCTGGAGCGAAGATGCCCAACTTGTCGGTTGGGTGCGTGACGCTGGCTCGCTCCCAGCCCAAGGAGAGCTTCTTCACTTGAAGCCACATGTCCTCGACGGTGCCCTCTAGAGTAGAGCGCCACTCGTTGGTAACGCGGGCGTCCTTCTCCAAGGCAGCGATGTGTTGCCCTTGCGACTACTCCAAGTCCTGGATCTGGCGCATCAGGTGGTTCTTCTGGTCGAAGAAGCGTTGATCCCACATGGAATCGTGCTCGGCGAAATTCTTCTGCATCTCGTCGAGGATGATCTTCTTTTCGGGATTCATGACTCCCAATCAATGTTGACGGCTGGTGAAATGGTGATGGGGAAATTGGCTAGGGTTGGGATGATCCAGGCTTATCTGCACAACAAATCAATCGAACGTGGATTGGAATTACAATGATTCGAGTTGAAATTAGCGGAGCTGTTCAAACCAAATCGAGCCAACCAGATCCGTTTGTTCAATCAACTGATGGAATCGCGAGATTTGGCTGGAGGATCGGTGTCTCCAATACCACTGTTAGCAGTTTCAGGGTAGGAAGAATTAGGGATACGAAGGAGAAATTGGGAGGAGTTGGACAAAAGCAACGGGAGGTAGGAGGTGGCGTGACGAGGAATGATTAGCGAGTTTGGAGTTTTCTGCTACAGATAAGCTACCCTCTTCCGTTCCTCTCTTCTCTCTTTAATAGTACATGGCCGAAGCCTTTCTCGTGCACGCAGACACACTGGCGGTTAGGCCCATTCCTCTTGAAGCAGCTTCTTGTTGGGCCTCCTTACTCTGGTGCCGTGACGAAGCCCACCAGGTATCCCTTCTGTAGTGGCCTGGCCGCTAACATATTCATGGATATGATCTATCTCGTCGACAAGCCAAGGCAGAATATATACCAAATGGACGGTACCCTTACATCATAATATTAGCGGACTCCTTGCATCATAATTTCAGCGGACAATGTTCTGACGTAAGGAGTACGCTTAAAGTAGCAACAATGTTCTGACGTAAGGAGTACGCTTAAAGTAGCACAGTAGTCCAGGGAGGCCGCGAAACCTGCAAAGGCTAGACAGACTCTAATGTAGGGGCAACATATGGCTAAAATTTTTCATAATCAACTGGGCACACCATAATGGTAATATCTCACATAGTAACGTACTTCACAATGATAATTTTACTGATCACACAAAACAATTGGAAGAAAGAAGACTGCATCAATAGTTTTACTGATAACACACCACTCCTGGAAAGAAATAAGACTGCAAAAACATAATACACATTGTTGAATGACCAGGAATACGATCCATCTCAAGAACCACAAAGGCCGAGAACCACATGGACGGTATACTCTTTCTGAATGTTATAGTCTGAAAGGGTGCGGTTGTCCTCTAGTTGCTTACCAGCAAAGATGATGCGTTGTTGTTTAGGCAGAGTGCCATCCTTCTCATAGATCTTCATTTTGACATTACAGATTGTATCTGATCTATATCAACATAAAGACTAAGGGTCTTTCCTTGTAGTGTCTTCACGAAGATTTCCATCGTACCTCTTGGAAGCTGGTGCAGGACAAGAAGAAGGGTGGACTCCTTCCAAATGTTATGGTCCGCCAAGGTATGGTTGTCCTCTAGCTGTTTGTTGGCAAAGATGAGGCATTGATGACCCTTAGGAAAGCCTTGAGTATCTTCAATCTTGGCCTTCACGTCGCCAATAGTATCTAAGCTGTCAACCTCAAGAGTTATGGTCGTGCCTACTAGTGTCTCTATTACATAGATTTGCATCTTTTCTTCAAGGTCAAGTGTGGACATATGCTCTATGTCATAATCAGCCAATGTAAGGTTGTCCTGTAGCTGCAGTCCATCAAAAGCAAGGTGGTGTTGTTCCAGAATCTTTGCCTTAATTGTGTTTATGGTATCTGATGGGCTAACACTGAGGCAGATTGTCCTGCCGGTGGAGCTCTTCACAAAGATATGCATTCTGAATAATAATAACACAAATGTCATCAATTTTTGGACCAGAAAAATGGCACCATCCGGCTTTTTATTAAGGCTAACACTACATAAACAATCACCAACAGTTCCATTGTTTACTCAGAAGTCAGCACTGTATATTGAGAGATAGAGTGAATATGAAGTTCTCATTCAGACTTCTACTGTAATAGAACCCAACAAAAGGCAAATGCCAAATCAGCCAAGAAGACTAACGTTACAAAAGCTATTGCACACTTCAGAGTTACTACAATGCATCTACCTAATCGAGAAACACAACATGCAGCCCATAATTTCCAGTAGCATATGTAAATTAACAGAAGATGTTTTTGTCTTGGTTTTATTTAGGATATAGATTGATATAGAACAGCATGGAGCCTTAAACGGCAACAACTCAAACAGCTAGTATAAGAAAAACCGTAAATTTACAGTCACAAAGGTTAACCAATAATATGGAGATATGACTATTATCATTATTTGTTCCTTTATGTATAATGTGTATGCACATATATATTCCAGGTTGCACACGCTTTTGCTATGAATGAAAAGAAGCTGGATTCGGTATCAGAGTACCAGACAACAAGGGGGAAAAAATATATATTTGAAACAATTAATCAGGTCCTGCAAAAGTGCAACAATGCCTAATAAATGAGTAAATTGTCAAACTACAAAACGAACTAGACACAAAGCTTCTTCGCCCCCCCTAGTGCGCTCATTCAGCTGATCAACATGATGAACCCGAATTCACAGAATTCCTTGCTCTAATGAAACGAATGAAACCCCGAGAAACGTCAGATAAGTAAGTATTAACGGGAGACGGAACTCGGAAGATAATAACAAGGGAACTGCATGGGTAATAAGAACACAAATCTGCTCTAAATTACTGCTAAGAATAAGTAGCTAGTACGGTGGATGGTGAGTAGAAGATCGGATTGTGCTCTTACCTTAGAGACGGGCGATGGATGGTGAGGGACGGAGGCGCTGCTTCCCTGCGTCGGAGTCCTGGTAAACGCTCCTTCCTGCGTTGTACAAGATGCGGTGCAGCAAATGGGAGCTGGAGAGCAGCCGCAAGAGCAAACAGGAAGGAGAAGGAGGCGGCGGTTGGTTCCAGAGGGGAAGAAAAGAGCCTTTTACACAGTGGGACGACGTGCCATTAAAAATGATGGTAGCCCATGACTTTTCCTCTAAGTCAATGACAGCTTGGTCTCACCATCCCCTTCTTTGTCAGTCAATTACATGTGGACCCCACCCATCAGGCTAACCTCCAGCCCTAAACACCTCTGTCTTCCTCGGTCAGCGCCCAGCTCTGCTCCGCCCGTCCCAGCGATGCACCACTGATCTCTAGGTGAAATCCGGCTCCCGCCAAAGCCCCTGCTCCGGCCCTTAGTCATCGTAGTTCCGGAACGGCGGAAACCGAGAACGACGGAACCGGCACGACGGATCGAGGGACGAGGAACAACGTTTTTGGATGCATTTTTACACTGTGGGAAAGAAAACGCGCGGCTCAGCGTTCCGTCCCCGGAACACGCGTTCGGAACATGGAACGCTAGGTCGTTCCCGTTCCCAGGTGACTAAGCTCCGGCCGCGCCTTGCTTCGCCCCCGCTCTGGAAGGTTCGCAACTCCCACACCCCAAGCATGCACACTCCCTACAACATTATTAGGCGAGCGCTCGGCGCCTGGATTGCGGGGCCGCGTATCTAAGGATCCACATGCGCCGCTATCGGGTGGGAACGCCGTGGATCTCGCACCGCACCTCACGTGTGATTTAGTGGGTTTGGGTGAGAATGGGCTGAATGCATGCCACTCGTGATCTGAATTTTGTCGGGAAGTGATCCCATAGTGTGAGCCTGGTGGTGTGAGGAGTCGTGGGAGTTTGTTGGATACTGTGATTCAGACTTCCGAGTGCTTGGAGGTGCGTGGGCTCTTCCCGACGGCCACGATGATGGTCGAGGCGGGGGCAGATGAGGAGGAAGATGTGGCGGTGGCGTTGCGAAGGATGATAACGCACGGGAAGGGAAACGATGTTGGGCACGGGTGACAGTGCGAGGACGGCAGACAAGGAGAGGAGGAGGAGCGCAGACACCTCGACGCCCGCTGCGAACCCAGCCCCTTACACATCTGCCCCGCAGGGGGCGGTAGCTGTCATGCGGCCTCAGCGCCCCCGTCGCTGCTGCCCTTCATGCAGAAGGGCGCAGATTCTGAGCCCGCGGCGCTGCCCGACCTGGACGGGTAGGGTCCACATGTCCTTGACCAAGAAAGAAGGGGATGGCGGGACTTGGGTGTCATTGACTCAGGAAAATGTCACGGGCTGGCTTCCTACTTGAGGGCATTTAGGACCTCTTTCAACACAGTTTGACACCGTTCAGCAGAGGAGTGGACGGAATGGCTTGGAAGAAAAAGTTCTCGGACCAAAGATAACTACGATCTTTAGACCAGTATACCATCTTTATGACACACACCTAAATAAAATGCTCAAAAGTAAAAGGAGAAGAGCGCGGAAGGGAGGGAGGGAGGACGCTTTAGACCGAGCAGCCCGATTAGTCACGATTGCCTAATCGAAGAGGTTTCTCTGCGGAACGACGGGATTCCTCTGCCGGTTCCGGAAAGGGAATTCCCTTTTTTTCTCTAGAGTTTTCAAATCCATTTTGAAAAGCATTTTAAAACCGATTTGAGTTTAAGCCAAAACCACACATTGCAGTAAATCAAATGCACCAGAATGTATGCAAAAACATTTTGCTAAACCTTATGATGAATTTTAATTTAATAAACAATTATTTCCCTATGTTTTCATGAAAAACAAAAATACATAATAAATCATTTTAACTTTATTTCGGAAGGAGCAAATTTTTAGGGTGTTTACACGCCCTTTCCAGTCTTTTTTATTTTGTTTTTCTTTCATGATGATGAAAGTAACTCCGCTTGCTTTTCTTATTTGTTTATAAATATAAATATAAAAATAAATAAAATACTTAATTATTACATACCTAACAAACAAATATTCTATCACTAAATTATGATATAGTTTTGATTAAGAATAAACCTTATTATTACTATTGTACCTGAATCAGCCAATGACTTAACTAATCAAACCATAAATAGAATTTTGAGAATTTTGTCATCCAAATCTAATTCAAAATAATCGTCATACGTGCTCCAAATAAATAAATAAACGTCATACTCACTTGGGAAGCTCAGAATTTCTAAACATGCAATTTGATTAGGACATGCTTCTCCAAATCTCAAATAAAATGCATTGTCCTGAGGTATCTTTCACAAATGAAGAAATAGAGACTTTGTCATTTAGCACCTGTCCAAAGATATGTCGCTAGCTAATGGTCCATTTCACTTTTGAACTCTTCTATCAAGATGTTTACAAAGTTGCTAGCTAATGGTTCAAAGAGTAATTCAACACTCATCAACAAAAACCAGTGACCTTCAATCACTGTTTGGCATAGCTCCACTTTACTGGTAAAGCCATATTTATGCTTTGGCTCCATAAATAGTATCACGGTGGAGCTAGAGCTCTTTAAAACCCCTTGCGCGCAGGTACGCCAGGGCTAGGTGAAGCCAGAGTGTCGTTTTGGGAGAGCATGATTTTTGGGTCCCAAAAAGCAATGGAGAAGCTGTGCCAAACGGGATCCTAATCCTCACTATGTAGACCTGATACTAATTTACAGGATTGGATTCCTTTGGTTTTGATATATGCTAAAAGTATTGGGCAATGCCTTGTCAGAATACCCAACCAATTCAGCCACCACCGCAAATGGTGGAGGTAGTGGAGCCTTACAATTTATAGTTAGGGCGTCCTCAACGGGCTCGACGAAATCGCTAGCGAGGTGGGCATAAAAAAATAATTAAACAAGTTTGGCGTAGTGGGACTGGAAATGTCAGTGACCGAGCAAATCTGGGGCAGTGTGCGAGATAGGCGATTCGGACCTCGCTAGCGCGCTGACACCCCTCCTCCTGATTGGTTGCATGCTCTTCCTCGCTAGTGATTCTCAGACTGTTGGGGACGCCCTTATAGTACTGGACAAAGTGATGACGCTGATCTGCAAAGCAGATTATTAAGAAATTTTCGGTTCTCGGTTCCCCCAGAAAGCGAGCTAGCGATGGGTGCTGATTCCCCGACGATGTTGGTGGCCGCTGCACTCGCCATCGCCGCCGCGTTCCTAGCCTCGCTGCCGGTGCTGTACCGCCTCCTCATCACCGCCGGCGACGGTGGCAAGACGAGCAGCAAGCCCCTGCTGCCTCCTGGCTCCTTCGGGCTCCCCGTCGTCGGGCAGACGCTGAGCCTGCTGCGCGCCCTCCGCGCCAACACCGCCGAGAACTGGCTCCGCCGTCGTGCCGCGGCCTACGGCCCGGTGTCGCGGCTGTCCCTCTTCCGCCGCCCGACGGCGTTCCTCGTGGGCCCCTCCGCTAACAAGTTCCTCTTCACCAGCCCCGCGCTGACCACCACCAACAGCGAGTCCTTCAGCCGCATGGTCGGCCGGCGCACGGTCCGCGACGTGGCCGGCGACGAGCACGCCCGCGTCAGAGCCGTGATGGCGCGGTTCCTCAGGCCGGACGCCGTCAGGAGGCACGTCGCCGGCAAGGACGCCGAGGTCCGGCGCCACCTCGACGCGTGCTGGCGCGGCCGGACCACCGTGGCGGTGATGCCGTCCATGAAGTCCCTGACGTTCGACGTCGTGTGCACCGTCCTCTTCGGGCTGGGGAAGGCATCACGGACGCCGCGGCAGCGGATGTCCGGCGGGAGCTGTCGACGGAGTTCCAGCAGCTGGCGAGAGGCATCTGGGCGGTGCCCGTGAACCTGCCCTTCACCACGTTCAGCCGGTGCCTCGCCGCCGCGAGCCGGCGAGGGCGCCGCGTTGTCGCCGCGCTCATCCAGGAGAGGAGGGCCGAGCTGCAGCGGGGGCGGCAGTGCTCGGCGGCCGGCGACGACGTGGTCACCCACATGCTCGCCGAGGGCCTATCCGAGGAGGAGATCACGGACAACGTCATATTCCTCCTGGTCGCCGCCCACGACACCACCGCCGCGCTCATCACCTTCCTCCTGCGGCAACTCGACGCCAACAAGGACGCCTACGCCAAAGTTGTACAGGGTAATTCACACTACTTCCATTCCGCTCCCGCCATGATCGAGTTCAGCTCCGGCGGTCCGCCGGCCGGCAGCGTGCTAAATGATTATTCATGGAATCCACCAGAGCAAGAAGAGATCGCGCGGAGCAAGGCGCCGGGAGAAGCTCTGTCATGGGACGACCTCTGCAAGATGAGGTACACCTGGGCGGCGGCGATGGAGACGCTGCGGCTGATCCCGACGACGTTCAGCATCATGAGGGAAGGCGGTCGACGACGTCGAGTACGGCGGGTACCTCATCCCCAAAGGGTGGAGCCTGATGAACGCGATGACCATGACGCACTGGGACGCGGCCATCTTCCCGGACCCCGGCTGGTTCGACCCGGCGCGGTTCGAGGACCCGTCGGCGATACCGCCCTTCAGCTTCGTGCCGTTCGGCGGCGGGGCGCGCGTCTGCCCTGGGAACGAGTTCGACGAGTCATGGTTCCATAAATTAATACCGCCCTTCAGCGTCGTGCTATCCAATAAATCTGCCGCGGGTCGTCGAACTGCCCTGGGAACGAGTTCGACGAGTCATGGTTCTCTTCTTCATGAGAAAAAAATTAATAAACATTGACCGTTTCTAGCTCATGGTCATGGTCCAATGTTAGCAGCCCACGGAAACCGAAACCCAAAATTGAAGTTGCACGTGCTCGCCTCTTGCCCGATTGTGCTAGACCGCTCGAGTTCCTTTGCCCCCGCGCCGCTTAGATGCTCCGCACGCAGCACGGGCCAATGGCAGCACGACGCTGCCACCTCCCCCGACGGCCGTCCCCTACCCTATTCACCGGCGCGGCATTGTCGGCGGGTAGCTGCCACTTCCGTTCAGCTGTTTCCCTTCCACTACCCTGCGGCCCCACCCATTTTCTCCCGGACTCAGTCCTAGTGCCAAGGAGTCGACGACCCGCGGCAGCCGGTGGTGGCGGCGCCGTTTTTGCAGCAACAACATTTGGCATACCCCCCCGAAATTCGTGGCTCCGTCAATGGGAGGAACAAAACTCCAAATACATACAACAATATAACAATGAAACAATTAATTAATTGCACGGTCAAAGTTGACTTAAATTAATATTACCTAGATTTGGTCGAGATATACTCCTTTCATTTGAAATTATGTCACTCCAAGAATTTTAGATTCTTGTAGAGTTAAAAGTATCTCAAATTTGATCAACATTGCCTAAATCTAGCCCTGAGATAAATATACTCTCCTCATTCTCCAAATCTGTATTTTCTGCCACTCGCTTACGCGTGTCCGTGTTTGGCTGTTTGTCGTGGCATCTATTTGACGATTCTAAGCAAATTAGAAGTAGGGAAGACAAAATAATAATAAAAAAATAGGGTTCTAGACGTAACGATGGCAGAGGGACAGAAAAGGTTGGACGGTTTTATTAGGGGATAAAACATCACAATAATCTCAGTAGGGCCGTTACGACAAACAATGACCGACAAAATAGGTTATCTCCCATGAAAGGATAAATTAACCTCGGGCGATCCCAGGTGGGATTCATGTCCCGCTCCAGCCCTGAGCCGCGGGCCTCGGGCAGCTTTGTTTTGCCTAAGGGATGACCCAGCCGACGGACCCTTGGGGCGAGATAGGACAGCTATGGGCGCACCACGTGCCTTGGCCCGCTCGGCATGCAAAGGAGGAAGTACACTACAGAAGAAATGCGACCGGTGTCAAATCCAACTTCACCGGACAATAGCAAGCCCGCCCATGCTGCATGGCGCGGCATGGGCTGACATCACGCTATCACACCCTTGGGCCATCCTGTAAGGGCAAGGCCAATGAAGGCTACAAGTGGTAGTGGTTCTAGTACAAATAAAGTGATCCACATAGATGAGGAAATATTGAGACTACTATTTACACAATGCAACAAATTATTGCTTGTGGCTTGCACATAAACTTTTTGCTTTCATCATACCACACCTTTATTTCCTCTCCCTCTTCTTTTTCAACATGGACCACCTTCTCTCTCCTTAAGCACATGTAGCTTCTGCAAGCCACTATGACAAGAATAAAGCACCTACTTTTTTTATCCGATCCTACATAGCACTTGAGGCTACAAGCAAAAAGCATGCAATGAGGAAGCCCTAAAAGGGAAAGGGGTGTTGCCCTGATTGGACTGTCAGTACCCAAACCGACACCTCATGATTCACCTATGCCATCGCCATGCGACATGACTTGGAGTACGACGACAGAGGAGAAGATGACGTTGAAGGCCATTCCACCTCTCCGTACCACTTTTCTTCACGCCCTCGACTTCTTATGTAATCTTGCCCTCCCCTTGACTATAAAATGGGAGGTAGGCTCTCCATATTAGATAGGTTAGAAACCTCCCAAGGCCCTTCTAGACTCAATAGATAGGTTCACAAGGTTTTTCTTTCTGAGACTCACGGCAATTGAGTTTTTATTCGTAGACACATCCACATACCTCACTCATTCATGATTTCCACAACGCCTACTGTAGCTCCAATTGATCCCAAGCTCAAGTTGTTCGGCACAGTTAGCTTGGCGCACACACATTTATAGACTCACTTCTTAGAGACTTGGGTGCTCCTCCCTCTCTCGAATGGCTTGTACTCCTGCTACAAAGCAAAAACCCATGAGCACCGAGCTCACTGGTGAACTATGGATAGTCTGTCTGAACCATGATAAACTCCACTCTGTTGATCCCTTTTTATCATCCGAACTAGACGTCTAAGCTTACGGTTACTCGTTGGTGCAAATTTCAAAACACCTGCCGGTTACAGGTTCCTGCCTGATTCGAGTGGGCCTCTCCTAGTGTGATTTTTTTTTCATCAAAATAATAATAAAAAAACAGGTTGAATGTGATTTTTTTCATCAAAAAAAAAAAAAAAAACAGGTTGAATCATTGCAGTTAGATCGGCTTCGTTGTTTTTTTTTTTCTATAAATGTATAAATAACAATTATAATCTTTTTTTTTTTGCGGAACAAATATAATATTATTTTGACCACATGAACTCTTGACTGTTATCTATTATAGAAGTTAATGTCATCATTCTCTAAATTGTTTATGTAGTTGTGACTAGGAAATAAAACTTCATCACTATTACAACATTTATCGCCCATAGTCTAAGGGCCTGTTTGGTTCATGGGACTAGGGACTGGGGAAATGAGATTAAAGATTAATCCCTAGTCTCTAAAATAGGGACTAATTGGGACTAAAAATTAGTCTCTAGTCCTCAAGTTTGGTAATTTAAGGACAAAATGAGACTAAAAATTAGTCCTTAGTCCCATGAGAATCAAACAGGCCCTAACTAATCAAATAGGGGACTTAAATCTTAAGCATCAATTATCCAGTCGATCTGTCCATATCGAAAGAGGTAACCGAGGAACGTGTTGATACAAGTAGCCTCGTCTTTGGGTTCCTCATCGCGCCACTAGGAGTCACCGAGGAACGTGTTGTCGCGCTGGACCGGTTGGACCCGCCATCATCGCGCTTCTGTGCAGTCCTCCATGCGCAAGTTGCATATATTTGTACAGTGCGGTGCAGGGATCCGTTCTAAAAAAAAAAGGTTACCATATCAATTTGTTCGATGTGTAAGTTAAATTTGCTCTCAGGAGCATGTGCTCCCACACTGTGGACCACTGGATACGCATTGTGATCCGTGCTAGCACACTTCTCAATGCACACTGCTCTGAGAAGTGTGCTAGCACGGATCACAATGCGTATCATGTGGTTCACAGTGTGGGAGCACATGCTCCTAAGAGCAGAAAAACCGCTTCCGTTGTTCGATCGCAAGTTTCATTCACATCAGTACCATTCTATTTTACAGTCATTCTGGAGTATTTGTACGTCTATATCGACTAGACGCGTACTAACATTTATATTGATAACAGTTGCATACATCGAACCATTTATTTATACTTTCACTGTTGTAGCGACGACAGAACCACCGGCTAATGTGGGGTAATGCAAATGTTTCAAGCCATTGCACATATGGAAGTTGAAGTTTGTGCTCTTGTAGCTCATATATGAGAAGCTTCTGCTCTTTAGTAGACTCAGATGCTGAACATGGCATAATCTCTGATTTTCTTCCCATCAAGTTTGCTGGAGAAAACAACCTTAGCAATCTCGTCCACTCTCAGGGTCTTGTATTTCTTGAGCTCTCCTCCAACTATTTCAGATACTGGACCCACACTCATATCAAACTTTGGGAGGTGAAATGCAGAAATGGACATCCTCTCTTTGTGAGGATTAACGGTGACCCTGTGCTCAATGCTCTGGTACTTGCCATTTGTCAGTATCTATAAATAATTAGTGCTTGTTAATATATAGCTGAAGGTCTCATATAATTAGAGTGCGGGGCTGATAAGTCCTTTTGGTTTTCATGATCTTGCAAATATAATCTAATGTTATACAAGTAAGAAAGAAAAGAATATTGAGACACACTCGATGTTGCTAGCTCATCTATAATCGTTGCGTACCTCAAGGAAGTCACCAACATTGACGATCAGTGCTTTGGGGTGGGGTTTTATTGGCACCCATGCACCTTGTCTCTTGATCTGGAGCCCTTGTACCTGATTCAGCTCCCATACCAGTGTTAGAAGAGAAATGTCGGAATGTGGTGGAAACCCTAAAACCTTATCATGAGCAACGGGGCATGCAGGGTAGTACGCCATCCTTAATGCCTGACTGGTGTATGTATCTCTGAATTTGTCCATATTGACACCTAGGTTTTTGGCGATCGTCTGCACGAGGGAGCGAGTTACCCTCATCACCTCAGAGGAGTAGGATTCAATTGATTCCCTGTTGCATTAATTGAAACAATCAAAATAATAAGTGGTGATGCTTATATATATATGTTGAATATAATGGACGTTCGTGCAGACATATTGAATTAAGGTACTTACCTGAAGTTAACAGGAGTTGTAGGCCATGGTTTCATGTCACGATCGTGAGGTGGCTGGGTCACCAGGTAAAGCCTGTCACTCCAGTCCAGCGTTTGATGTTCTGACTGAACGAACGCATGGCCGTAGCCTTGGAGGTCTCCAGGCAACTGTTCAAATTTGTTCTTCTCCTCCAGTGGAAGTCTGAAGAAGCAATCCAGGTTGTTCCTCATGTTTTCAAGAACTGTTTCCGGAATTCCATGGTTTTGCACCTGTATATATTGTAACTATGTATTATATTTTTTGTACTGACTCCTTGGATAGGAACTGTTATAATATCTTTTTTTTCTGAAAGCAAACCTAATTAGGGTAGGATTTGGGGATACGTCTTATTAGTTTGGCGAATATAGTGTAAGTGTATCAACTCATTTCGTAGATCATTGTACCAAATTAATTATTGTAAGTTGGGGTAAAGTGGGCCTGGTTGATATTAAAATAAAATAGGCAACTAGATGAAAATAAAAAGAAACACACTTTATTAGGGAGTTGTTATGATATAATTTATTGGGGAGTTGTTATGAGTATGATATCATCGGATATATTTTTCAAGGAGCTAATGGGGATGAGGAAGGTACGGGGTGTCTATATCTATGGACCAACTCAGCAACTTACTCCACTGGTCAAGTGAAAAATAATATCAGTGATAGTATTATTATTGACAAAATGCCATGACAAAATAACAAGAATCCAAGAGAACAAAAAGGATATATATGCAAATGTAAAGTTTTGGTTTCTTTAGAGAGTGTTCAAGGGTTTGCAAAACCCATTCCTAATCTGGATTATACTGGCATTTTTGGGACTAAAAGTGACTAAACTTTCGCGGATGGTAGTAGGTCTGCTAGGTATTTCTAAACAAAGAAGTTTTTAAAATTAACAACAAATTAAGAAATAAAATCTTATCTCTGCTCCTTGTATGCACACTCGTGCGTAGTCGAAAAAAAAAAAATCTTATTACCTGGAAGAAGCCCCACTCCTCACACGCAGACTTGAGCACGGCAGCCTCCTGTTGCGAGGTCTGGGAATCAAGAAGCCTGCCAAGGTCGACCACAGGAATGCTCTCACCATGGTGAGCAACCATATCGCCGGGGCTCTCCTGCCTGATGTACCTCTGGATGGCCTCCGGCGTCAGCTCCGCCGCGTTCTCCGCCAGTGCTTGAACGTTCTTCACCGGAATGGTTTTGCCGTGCGACCATTTCCCATCCGTGCTCTGCTGCTTACTCTCCATCTCATCACTTTTTCTACAGCAATTGTATAGTTGCCTAGTATAGTAGTACTCTTATTTGACTACCTGTTGAGACCTATTTATAGCTGTGGAGTCTTTGGATGAACAGGCCCGTCATCTGCACACCCCAAAACTAATGCACGAAGAGCAGCATTTTTCAGAGACGGACATTACTTACGGAGAAGTTGGACGGACTTGGAAGACCACCTCTCCAAGTCAATAACAAAATTAAGTCAACTAGATGCCTTAAGAGGCCAGACTTCGTAAATGATTTGTTTTTAAATGACTGCTCACCTATACAAATCGATTAGGACATCTTAGGAGCACCCCATCTATAAATAATTTTGAGTATAGGATGATGTTATGATATAACATTCACTGATATTATATTGAATTGTCTGGCTGATAAATGATTTTTTTTTAAAAAAAAGAAACATCTACAAAGTGAATAGTCGAGCGTATCTACCCTACTAATGCACCAACTTGTCCATGTTTAAATCTATTCAAAATAAATCAAAATGAACCACCCAGATTACTTCTCCATCTTCTCTCTCATTACTCAGACACGATTTAACGGTCAGGATCAAAAGTATTGGACACAGCCCCCCACCTGCCGTCATCGCGCTCGTCGTCTTTGCCGCGCACGCCCCCGTAGTCTTTGCCGAGGAATCATCGGCACTTTCCTAATAATAGACACTTTCCACCGCGTGGTCAAGACTTGAGGCATCCATCTGCATGCCGCCAGTCATTCCACCGCGTACGAGACCTCATCGTGAAGCCGCAACCGAAGTCTGCCGAAGTCCAACCCCTCGTGATCCAATCCGGCCTTTCTTCCTCTTCATCGGCGTGCGACGGTTGCGTCTCCATCGTGTTCTTCAATGCTATATCGGATACATTTGAGATATTTGAGATTTTTATGGCTGTTCCAAAATACAACGATCGTTGTTCCTCGCCTGGAATCGTCATCTCCGCAGAGGCCACCGGCGGCCAGGCGACGCCCATCCCAATAGTTCCCCGTCCAAATCTGTCTGTCGCTGCCTGCCGCTTGCCTCTCGCCGACGGCAGCCTGGTACGCAGAATCCTTCCCGGTGATTACTTTCCTGTGCTTGCTTTCTCAATTACGCCGCTAGCTGATAAATCCGTCCGTCGCTGCCTGCCGCTTGCCTCTCACCGGCCGACTGCAGACTGGCAGACTGGTCCGGTGGTTGCTTTCATGTGCTTGCTTTCTCAATCATAATAAAATGTCATTTCAATTTCATTTAAACAATATTTTGTTACAATTCTATATGACCCTTTTATTTATTTCAAAATCATCATGACCAACAACATATAAATGGCTCTTATAAACTTGTACAAAACTTTCAGAAGTTTATATGTCTGCATCCTCACGGTGCAGCATTTCTGAAAGTTCTGTATTTTCATTCAGGTAGACCATATACACGTGAAGGGGAATCCAATTTGGAAGCCTCAACAGTTACTGACCCTGAGTATGCACGAGATGAGAAAACCATGTTTTCTGATGGCTTCCCTGTTCTGATAGTGAAAGTGTTGTTTTCCATATATTTCAGGTCTTTGAATAACAACACATTCAATTGAGAGATCCTCCGCTTGTCAATGGGGACGCCAACAGATGGATGCACTCCCTTTGCCGGCCATATTCTTCGCTCTGATGTAGGTAAATCTTTTCTTCTGCTTGGATCTTTGCTGATTCGATTTGCTTGTTTCGGTGCTCTTTCATTCGATTTGATTGTTTCGGTGCACATTCTGACAGATCGTTGATGGGATCCCGTCGGGGGTAACCAAAGATTGCTATTCTTCATTTCTTTAATGGTAAGATCTATTTGTGTATCCAACTTGTCACTATTCAGTGTACAATTTCTATTAATAGTGAGCTTTTTACTCGTAAATGGATTAGCAAATACTACAGGACTCTAATGCACATTATACTTGTTTCCCTCTGGCAGGTGGACGTTTCAACTACATTCGCCTGTACAGAAAGTTTTTTCTTGCAATTTATAAAATGTTTGAAAGCCTGAACTCGAGGAGTCTGATGGGCAATGTGGGAATAACATTCATCTATATGCCAAATGCATTGGTGGAAAGGAAATATATATCAGTGATCTTGTTATTAAGGTAATTGCCGATTCAAAACTTTTGAGTTCAATGTAAGAGAACAGTAGATAATAACAGTCAGCAAATTGGGGAACTTGGTAAGAAGCTGCTTAAATATTTCCCTGTAGGCACTCTGCAGCAAATCATGTGCTATAATTATGTAGCAGGTTAATCATGTTCTATAAACCTGGCCTGAGGGCACTGATCTCATATATTTTGGTTTTTCATATGCATCTCTGAAATGAAGCCGTAGCGTTAGCACGGGCACTATACTAGTAGTATTGAATTCATCCAAGATTGTTCAAAATTTTGAATACAAGATCTGGCCTCTCCCCTGGCGCAGAGGTGGGCGCTCCACTTCCACCACATCCACTTCCAGATCTTGTGGCAGCACCCTTATCTACCTCAAGATCCAGCGGCATCTCTGTCCTCCACAACCAGATCTGGCACACAAGGTGGCGACGCATTCAGAGCCCATGCGGGAGGTCTAGTGGCGGTAGCGCAGCCAGAAGGTCCTAGATCGATGATGCAAAGCCCAAATCAAGGCCCGAGCTCGGTGGGCTTTTTTCTCTCTTTTTTGTTTTCAAATCCATTTTAAAAGGTTGACATAATAACTATTAGCACTGGCTTTCAATTTGAGCTTGACAACCTCCCCACATGCGAAAAACAAAAAAATTGCTATGTTGGACTTGGAACCCTATTTGTAGTAGTGTTATGCATACAAGAAAAGTAAACTCATGAGTTGCAAGACAACACCTCATACATGGTACCTAGTGTTATGTATGCAAGAAAAGTAAACTCATGAGTTGCAAGGCACTTCATACATGGCACAACAGTTATCTAGAAGTATTTTAGCTAATGAGGAGGTTATTTCGTGAAATAAATGCATCTCTCTTTCACCCCTCTTTTCCTCCACATAAGTATAAGCAAAAATCATACATGTCGTTGTTTGAGAAGACTGCTGATGTAAGCAGGAGTTGCACATAGCTACGATAGATGGAACATTATCGTAGTTAACACGGGGGGAGCGACAACATTGGATCCAATTCAACTTTCGACGATATAACTGAAAGTTGGATGACTATAACCCTCTACATTTTGTGACTAGAGACACTGAGAAGACGTTTCGACTCCATGTCTGGATTTTTCAATTTCAGTTCAGTCTAGGTGCATGTGACACATAAGCTTCGGGTTCTTCACGACATTCAATAATGAATCCTTTCTGAATCTAAAATGAATTCAAGAAAGGTGTTAGGATATGATTGATTCCCGTTAATTATCTTTTGTCTGAAATAAAATCTGAGGAAAGTTTGTCTGAAAAAAAGTTATTTGAAAAGGAAATTAAAAGCGGTGTGTAAATGGAACATCAGACCCAATAGACTCTTGATATAACAGACATCTCAAGATAGTTTTACTCATTGCACAGTACTGGTTTTTTTTTTTAGAAAAGACAGTACTGGAAATGACTGCGGCAATACAGCGACGCTTATACTGATAACAAACCTATGGTTGAATGAAGGCCGATGACCATGTATGGCATCCACCTCAGCAGCCACATTGGCAGATACTCAAAAAGAGGGTATCCCCATCCTCAATGTCATAGTCTGCCACGGTCTTGCTGCCCTCCAGCCTCATACCTTCAAATAAGATTAAAATCTGTACTGGCCGAACAAAGGCCTTCTCATACATCTTTAATTTGATATTGTCGATCGTATCTGACCTCTGAACTTCAAGTGGGAACTTCCTTCCATCGCTAATAATCTCCACGCAGATAAGCATGGTTCCTCTTGGAAACGGGTGGAGGACAAGGAGAAGGGTCGACTCCTTGGAAATGTTGTGGTCGGCCAAGGTGCTGTTGTCCTCCAACTGTTTATCTCCAAATATGAGGCACTGCTGACCCTTAGGAAAGCCCTCACTATACTGAATCTTTGACTTGATGTTCCCAATAGTTTCTGAGCTGTCAACCTCAAGAGTGATGGTTGTGCGTGCTAGTGTTTCCACTACATAGATTTGCATCTTTTCTTCAAGTACAAGCGTAGATCGATGCTGGATGTTGTAGTCAGCCAATGTAAGATTATCCTCAAGCTGCACTCCATCATAGACAAGGTATTCCCGTTCCTGAATCTTTGCCTTCACGCTTTGCAAGGTATCTGATGGTTGTACCCTGAGGCAG
Source organism: Hyparrhenia diplandra (assembly GCA_015847255.1). Taxonomy (NCBI): domain Eukaryota; kingdom Viridiplantae; phylum Streptophyta; class Magnoliopsida; order Poales; family Poaceae; genus Hyparrhenia; species Hyparrhenia diplandra. The sequence goes on from JADLZK010010274.1 coordinate 401,637, forward strand.
ATTGTCCGACCGGTGGGGCTCTTCACAAAGATCTGCATCCTGAATGAGCACACCAAACATCACAAAATAACTTTTATACAGATCAATCTATCGTGGTTTCAGTACAACAATTAATAATATACTAAACGTCACAAAAAAAAATTAGACAAAAGATGCATTTGTCTAGATTTCATTTAGGCTATACAACAATACACTAAAAGCACATATAAAATTTCCACATGGAGTACATCAAGTAAGAACCCATTATCTAAAAAACCATAAATACATTGTTTGTCATTTAAAAATTCATGGTTGCAGCTAATACTTGCTTGTTAAGGAATCGGTCTGAATGACATGGTTGACTCAGTTATGTACACTGAAGATACATATAGTGAAGTGAATATGCAGTTCTCATCTAACCGAGCACTTTCTACTGCAATAGAGCAGACAATAGGCTAGGCGAAGGCCAAAGTAGCTAAGAAGACTCAAATATTATTTGTGCAGAAGGCAGTGCACACATGAGGATTGCATGCTATGATGCATCATCGATATAATGAAATTAAAATAGTCCTTGACTACACCAGCAATTACCTTAAATTAACAGCATATCCTTTCGCCAAATATAGAACAGTAGCCAAAAACGCCTACAAATGAAATATGTAGTAGAAGAAGGATCGTATATAAATCTACAAGTCACCAATTAACTATTTGTGTTCCATCATACTCTAGATCGATCAACAAGTTCTCCGGAAAGGCAAATGACGAACAATTAGAATATCTCTATCTAATCAATCCTAAGATCGATCCAACAAAACAAATGAAATAAAGCCTAATAAACCCTAAGATCCAACAAAACCAAATGAGATGAAGCTAGCCCCTGATACTGACAGTACGCTTCACCCGCGCCAGGAATTAGTATGATGAGAGCATTAGTAGTACTCGGTTACTAATGACAGTACCTCCTACTGACAGTACCTTGCTTGAAGTCGACCAAGATGTGCTTGTCGCTAGGATCTGATCAAGTTGAAGAGGTGGGGTTGGAAAAAGGAAAACGATGCCATTTTAAAACCACCCACGCGTGCGACGTTAAAATTTCTCGTCTCCCGTATCTGAATCCATTAATTAAAGCGGCCGACGCTTTGTTTCCATAATTTTTTTGACAGAATTTCTTTTTTGACAGAGTTTGCTTCCATAATTAAACACGTCAATTACTAATCACTTCTACATTCTACCAGGCCTGCCGTGCTAATGAGTTAGAAGCCGGCATGGAGATGTGTTATGTAACCTGAATAAATCGATTTTTGAAATGTTTATGTCAATTTTTTATATATTTGACTAAATATGTATAAAAGAACATAAATATTTATGACACCAAACAAGTACATTATGGAAATATATTTGACGGTGTATCTTATCACCTAATTTGGTGTCATAATTGGCATTTTGTCTACAAGTTTGATCAATGTCATCTAACAACCTTGTCTTAGCACCTTGTAACACATGATTTTTGCCTTATGAGTAGTGTCTATCTTTCTCCTCTATTCTCTTCCTCCTTGTCAAAGATCACAAATCACAAGTAACAATTTTTTTATGAAAGGATAAAGATAAATTTCGATGGGCGGCGTCGTAGTTGGGAACAAGCTCATCGGAGATGGGGAAGATCTTTGGCGTAGGGGCGGGCACGACCACCGCAGCACAAGTGGAGGGTGGCGCGGGGATGGGCGCAGGCGTGGTAGGGGCGGATAGGTTCCACGACCAAAAATAATTGTGTGGCGACAAACCAAAAACACATGAGTGTCATATAGCATTTCTTTTTTAAATGTGACTTAACATAACTTAATTCTTGGAATTGATTTACTTATAGATGGAGAGAGTATTTGGATTGGGCGGCTGTGACACGTCGACGATGAACTCGGCGGGCGGGCGTAAGGGGAGGGCGGTGGGGGCGGTGGCGCCCGGCCTGGTGTCCGGTTGGGGCGCGGGCGAGGGTAGGCGCAGGACAGCGGCACGGGGCGGCACCGGCTAGCGGCGGGCGGGCGTGGGGCGCAGCGTGGCGAGGGCGGCGACGGCGGTTGAGGAGAGAGAGAGAGAGGCACGAGAATATTTCTTTATTGCTTGTCTCCCAAAAGATTACAGACCCCTTACTTATATAGCCCGGCTAGTGGGACTTGTAACCTAAGCAATCTCTCTAAAGGTTTCCTTATACGATTGGAATACCTTTTACAAGCGATCTTATTTATTTTCTACTAAGGGTTTTACTTATATGATTGGAATATCCCTTGCACACCAAAAGTCCTAAGATAATCCTAACTTGATGACGGGCGGACAGAGACGGGGAAGGTGGCGGCGTCGGCGGCGGCTAGAGCCCCCCCCCCTCCACCCCCAGCGCCGCGTCTCCCTCCTTGGCCGGCCGTGGCCGGTGGGCTGTTAGCCCACCCATGGCTGGCCCAATTCTCGGCACATGACATCTCCCCACAATTCGACAAGGCGGCGGCGTCCATGTGCGCCCAACCCCCAAGTTGGCACGAAGGTGATGCCGATCGGTGATGTCGCGATGTCAGGTCCGTAGCTGAGGATGAGGGGACCCGACTTGTCATTGTCGTCATTGCGGATGTCGGCTTCCTCATCAGCGAAAGAAAAGTCGAAGTGCAGGTTTCGAACTAGATGCTGAACTTATAGCTCAGCGGGGGCTGCCGCGAAGGGGCGGTCCATCCATGCTTGCCGCATGATGGAGGGCGAGGATGCCGGAGAGCTCGAGTGTCTGGCGAGTAGCTAGATGATCCTGGAAGGTGTACGTGGTTGGCACATGTACCTGAGCATGTATGTGCCTGCAGAACACGTGGCGAATCGACGTGACCGGCGTCGAGGAGAGACGTAGTAGGCGGTCGTAGAGTAGGTCACTGGCCGTCTTGACGGGCGGCCCGACCTAGGGCGCCGGGGCTGTCGGCGCGTTGACGATGGCGTTGTCGATGCGGAGGAACTTCGTTGTCGCGTGGTTGTCGAAGAGGAGGACCATGACGCCCTCGAGCCCAGCGTACATTCGGGCGTGCCATGAGGGAGTAGCTGCGCTCGCCGGGGAACGCCTGGTCTTCGTGCGGGCGGTTCGAGGAGGTGGAAGCCCACTACGACACCATGCGGGGGCACCACCTTCAAGGATGTAGTAGCGGTGGAATTACCTCACAATGTCATAGAAGAGGCTCCACTCAGGGAGCGATCACTTGAAGCTTCGATGGAGCTAGTGATGGTGTTGAGCTCCTAGTTCGTTGAAGTACCTAGGTGCAGCTCGATAATGAGGTCGCCCGGCGTGACGGGCGTTGATCTCCTCCATAGCGGCTGCCGGGTGCTGTCGTCCCGGCGCCCGGTCGGCTAGGGCGGCGTCGATGTATTTGTCGATGCGGCAATGTCGTTGATGTGGCGGGCGCAGGTGGTCGCTGTGTCTTGAGTTGCTGGCGGCGGCAGCTCGTCGTCATAGCGGCGGGCAAGGTCGATGGCCTCCTCCATCCAGCGAGGCTCGAACCACTCGAGCACCGTCTGGCGTGTCGCGTAAACCACCGACGAAGTGGTTGACGCGGTGGAGCTGGCTCTCAAGGTCCATGTGAGTTGCATAGCCCTCAAAAGTGGTGATGTAGTCGTCCGGCCTGCCCTCCCTGGCGAGGGAGGTGCGAACTCCCAGTGGTGTTGGTGACGATGGGGGCTCAGTCGCATCGCGGTAGTGGGTGAATCTGTCCCACTTTCGATCCAACGGCCTCCTGCGGGACGGCCTTGTGAAACCGGCTACTTGGGCGGGGACCTGTTAGATGGAAGGCAACATACGGGCGTAGAAGTTGGGATCGATGTCATCCTTCGGCTCGAACAATAGCTCCAACTTGCATATCCGAGGTCGGGGGTTGTCGGCGCCGCCGTACTGGGGCGTCAAGGCGGGCGGCGTAGGGGGAGGGTGGGTAGGTTCGGTGACCTGGGGACGGGGCACCGCGGGGTGGCACCATCTTCGCTGCCGAAGAGTACGCGTGGTTGCGGGTGTCGGTGGAGGAAGACGGTGCCACCCCGCCGGCGCCATCAACGGCGACTCTAACCACTGCTCTCCTCTAGCGGGACGAGGGTAGCGGCGTCATTCGGGGGTGACGCGACCGGCCGTCACCGATGCACGCCTACCTCCCCTCCTCCCTACCTTGCCGGCACGGCTCGTCACCATGAGGCTCATCGGTGCATGACGGCGGTCACGGGTGCCAAATCGGTGCCACCACCTCCCGGCCGGTGAATCTCGCCTCCTTGGCGGCGGATTCGAGTGCCACCACCTCCCTCGGCGATGCGGTTGGTGAGGCGGTGGCAGTGGCCCGTGGATGGGCTTGTTGGGCTTGTCGGTGGATTTTCTTTTTTTTCTATTTTATTAACCAAGGCAGTCGGGGGCAACAAAACCCACCACGTGACCTTGGGTTGGGGCGATTGGAATGGAAAAGACCGACCACGATTAATGTTTTGTGTAGTAGTGTGCGGTGTTGGTGGCTCTTGTCGGACTACGGCGGTGAGTCTTTGGGCCGAAGGGCCCGGTGGGTAAGTGTAGGTGTAGGTGTGGGCCGGTGGAGGCGCCGCGGGGATGGCGAGGGTGGAGGTGCCCGCGAGGGATGGTGTGGGGCCGGAGGTGCTGTGGGGAGTGGGACGGCGGATGGTCACATGTATGGATGAAAACGGCTGAACTCGGTCGAAAAAGTCCTCAACCGTTTTCTTTTTTCTTTTACATTTGAATCAAAACGAAAGTGAAAACTGTGAACTCAGACACGAAAATGAAAGCGAACTTATGGGATTTTGAAAATGAACCAATTCGAGCGAACATATCGGTATACGAAAATTCAATACGAAATAGCGGCCCACAATGCATAACAGTTAACAAGTGTCATTGTGGCAAATTCAGTGAAGAGAGCAAATTTACCATTTTCGTTTCTTTCACAAGAGAAAAAAAAAGAAAGAAGAAAAATTTAAGATGCCATCGGTAGACTAGAAAGGATAGCAAATGGCCAGGCCATCTAGCTCTCTGTCTTTTGGTTAGCCTAGTTACATGCAACACAAAAAAAAACGCGTCGCGTAAAGCGGATGCAACCATGCGGCGACATCCGAGGTCATAAAGCCGGATGCAACCATGCAGCGGCGTGCGAGGTGATTAGTCCCACCTCGGCGACTCGGGGATGGGGGTGATGGGGTGAACTGCCTATATATCAGCCATGGGTAACAAATCTCCACACTTGCCTCTACCTGGTCGTCAGGACCATAATGATCAACAACCAAATTCTGTCTAAATATTATTTTAAATTCAGTATATTCAAAATTAAAAGTAAAAAAAGTAGAAAACGTTCAAACTCGGTCGAAAACTCCTCAACCGTTTTTGTACTTATATATTTAAAATCTAAAACAAAAACGAAAGTCAGACAAGAAAAATACGAATTCGATCGGATTAAATACAGAAAACAGTGCGATTCGGTTCGAGATATTTGTGTTCGTTTTTATCCTTAGTCACATGTGGGGTTTTTTTTTTTATTTTTTGGATAGAGAGCTCCCGAATAGGGGTGTGTCTGTGGCCAAGCATTACCGGTACAAAATACATAGCAACGTATTTAAACAAAGTCGATCTCCATAGTTTTTCTTGTATATTTAAGGAAATATACGTTGTGTTATAAGCCTGGGCCGATTTTCTAAGGCATTTTGATTTTGGTCCAGGCGTCCCAACTCTGCTATGGCGTTTAGGTGCAGCTATGACTAATCCTACTCTTTAGGCACATCTATATCCATTGCTCATTTAGTACTTCATCACTTATTAAACTCTGGACCTGCATATGCAATCTCACAACCCCTAAACAGGGGACAAAGCATGACAAATTTCTTGGATAAAGTCATACTCATGACGAGGAGACCATTAATTGGTTAAAATCATAGGGATGGAACATGTATGCCTATGCCCTATAGTACAATGGTTTGCAACTGATGCCCGTAGTCACATTCAAACCATCAACCTTCCCATAAAGGGGAGTAGTCAACTATATATATAAAAGAAAATAAATATCCATCCAAGGATTCAGCCTGTCCTAACAAATAATCTAGCCTCTGGATTTCATCAATTTGCTGTGACAATGTTCAGATGAAATAATTTCTAGAAAAGGATTGCAATTAATTTCTAACAATGTTTAGATGCTTAGTGCTGATTCAACATGGACTCGTGAACTTTTGTAATTAAAATCAAGTTGTCAAATATACGAAGTACATATCTCCCAATATATGAAGGCATTCACATTGAATTTGATAATTTCACAACTAAAAAGATGGGTCTTGTGACGACAAAAGCATTTACATGCTGTAAAATAAAGAAATGATGAAACACAGTGAGGTATATGTGTCACACAATGCATCCAGTCAATGACTGTACTAACAAAAGAAACCCTATTTCTTGCAGGCAAGGCAAGAAGCTAAGAAATTCCTATATAAAGCACTGTAGCGCCATGAGACATTGATTCTTTGAATTTGACTAGAACATCAGGCACCCTACAATGATTCAAGGGGAAAAAAAATGTATAACCAACATATACGACTAAGATACTAAGCATAAATTTTACCGCTATTATTATATAGCATAAGATAAAAAATATCATATCATCATTTACTTTCAAGCATTTTCAAGCACAAAGCATTCTTGACCATATAATTTCAAGCATGTTTAAATATACATATATATTATTGTTTCAAAAAAAAAAAATATACATATATATTATTAATTTTGCACTAATACAATTTCAAACATGTTCAATATCCATATCCATAGCAGGTCACATTACTTATCAACCACGGAATTTGGCAAACACATCTCAAAATTTTCATTAAAGCCAACATTCATACTTAGTTACACTCACATATCTTAATATTTTGATTACAGTATTTACACAAGCAGAACGACAACCTAGCTAGACCAAAATGTGGCTACATGTTATATGCATGATTGCACAATGTAATCAAATAAACGACATCTCAAAGAAGATAATCGAGTAGCTCCATTGGGCCAAATGTTTTAGCCAGCTCATCAACCATAGAACAAATGCAAGCTTCCTGAAAGGCATGTGTCTTTGCCATTTTCTTGTTCACCTGCCAATAAAATTGAACTATTATAAGCTTCTTAAAGCATGTTCCATAGAAAAATGTTATATTGCAAGAAAATAAACATATTTAACACTGAAGAAATCCATGGATGTGCCACCAGCTCCATCTGGACGCCCCCTCCGAGCTCTTTCATAAGGTACCAGTGGCTTCAGCAATGCAATTAAGCATCTTGACACACTTAAGATGCACAGGGTAAGCACTTCATTGGTTATCAATTAAGAGGATGTTTTTTAATTAGATGGGAGGACTGACGACACACCTAAACAATTAATAAGATTCCCTTGCAATGGTGAAGTTGGGTTCTCTCCTTGGTTAGTCCGTAAAACATCTTATGAACTACTACCAAGAAATATGATTGCCATGAGCGCATAAAAGAGGCAAGGATGGAACTCACCTCTGCAGGCCTACTGGCTGTCCAGATTATCTTCTAACAGCATTCCTTTGCTCCTTGAGTCTTGACTGCAAGACCTAGAGGACCATGACTATTATGATCAAACAGGAATATTGCAGTAACGGTTAAGACATTTGAAACTGCACCTTGTGAACAAACCAATAAGGGTAATCTTATATATATACTACTAAAAAAAATCAAATGCCATCGTTTTCACCCTGCCTCCACGTCCACCTCCCGCGGTATCCCCCTCGCGTGCGATGGTTGTGGCTCGCTCCCTTCCTTCGCCCGGCATGCGAAAAGCCTCGCACGCTCGCTCCTCCTTCGCTCGCCCGGCGCTCCCACGCTCGCCCGGCTCCACGCTAATCCTCGCGCGCCCACGCTCGACAACCGCCGCACAGCCCGCGCCCCTGCCCCGCCCCCGTGCTCGCCCAGCGCCGCAGCAAGCGGCGTCGCCGCACCCTGCCCACGCCCCCGGCTATTTGCAACCGCATCCCACCCCTACCCCCGGCTTTCTACCGTGATTTTCTCCCTTCCCAAAAACCGCTCTCACCTCTTGATCCCTGCCTCTCACCAAAGCTCGCCAATCCTTCAGCACGGCTCGCCGGTGAGGATGACAACCTCCAGAGTGCAAGGCGAAGGGCCGGCCACCCAGTTGACGGTCGTACCGCTCGCCTCTCAACGCCCAGGTCTCCGCCGCTGCCATCGCCGCGTGGTACTTGACAACCACGTCGCGTCGGCTGCGAGCCTGAACCCGGCACCCGGCCACCACGAAGGTGTCCCTGACCGGCGGCGCAAGCGATCCACGCGCCTCAGGAAGGACCCCATCGCACACTCCCCGCCGACAATCTCCAGGTACAACCACATTGCTATTGGGAGATTTCTGACATGACATCGAAGCAGCAGGCTGAAAGCCGCAGACTGAATTCCACACTTATCTGCATCTAGGCAACGCTAAGCCCCCATCAACTGAAAGCCACATCAGTAGTGGTGAAATTACATAACATCTGAACCATTCATCCTCTGAGTGCCCGTTCGTTGTTTGGAAAGCGAGTTTTTCAGGGCCTTTAAGTGCGTTATTTCCAAATATCTGAACACCAGATGAAATAGTACTTGTACAGTAATGTGAAAAATTAATAGTCACGTGTTATACTAATGACTGAATTATTTAGTTTGGCAACCTTGAAAACTGATTATCAACTTGTATATGGTCTCGATTTACTATAAAAAGATGCATTCCCGTTTGGCATATTAAGGGGAACTAGACTGAATATTATTTATGGGTGGATCAGTTCTTGTTTGATAATTTTGTAGTACAGATGTTACAACTCAATATCTATTTGTTCTAGCGAGATTTTAATCACAAATATGCATCGCTACTTGCACATACAGTATATACTTTAATAATTACCTGTTCATTAAATTTTGATACAGCTAGAATTGTACAGTAATGTGAAAAAATTAATAGTCAAGGAGTAACAGCTTCATGCTGTGACAGTAGAAGTTGCAAATTACTAGAGCTAGGATGCGGCATGGTACAAGAGATGTGTATAGCACTTGAATTCAATGAGCATCTTCTTGTTTCTCAAGTGATATGCGCATGCGTGATGTTTCGAAATTAGAACTGTATTGGTTCTCTAGACTTCTGTCAGCACCATCTTTAGAGTCAGGGTTCTATAAGGGTTCTTGTAGTGTAGAAAAAAAGGGCAGCATGGCTAAGGTTTTATTGTCCTTATCATTTATCTAATGAAATGAACATGGCACTTCTGCATTTTATTGTCCTAGGAACAATCAAATTTTTTTTTTATATGAAGTGGTTCCTTTATTGTTACCCAAGTTGTAATGTCTGATGACACTATGATGATCATAGATGATGATGAGGGCGACATATTTGAAGATGATGCAGGAGAGGATGAGGGGTACCTATTTGCTGGGCAAGGTACTCGTATTAAATACGAATACCTTTCTAAACAACCCGATATTAGTTGTGGGTAGTGTTTCAAATCTCCTATATTTGGCCACATACAGATTAGAACGGATAGCTGACCCGATAAGAATTGGAGCTAATAAAGCTAGAAACTACTGCGAGAGGCAGTAAACTTGCAGTTTGATATGGTAGGTTGTTCAGTCAAGAGAAAAATGCAGGTACCCATAGTTACAGAGTATTCTTTTATCTGAAACATGTTCAGTTATTCATGTCCCTGTGGCAAGAACAACTACAATATCTAGCAAGTTTGAATATTTTATCTAAATGCTATTTTATTTCTGAATGCGGTTTTATATATGGTCACAGGATAGTTATAGAGCATTCAAGTCTAAAAAATAGATTATGTAATGCAATAGAGAACCTGAATATTTCAGATTCTGTTACCTGTACTGATCAGGCATATTTTAGATTCAGTTTCAGTTGCGGTGAACTGAAACTGCGCTGCAGAACACTGAACACTGCACAACTAGCAGGATCTAAGAATTCGAATATCAATAGTTAGTTCCAAATTCAGTTGTTTGTACCTAAATATGCCTGACTGCCATATTTTGTATCTTATTTCATGGAAGTTTATGTCGTATCAATAGTTGGTCCTTTCCCAACAGCAGTAACTAACTTGTTGGATCTAAGAAGATTGTAAGAAGCTTTTTCTTTTCAGTCCTGTTTTATTAATATGCTCGATCTTAGCATCTAGGAGCAAGAAAAAGTGCATCCAGGAGTAACATAAATTGTACCCTGTAGCATTGAGTTTTATTGAAATCAGTAACATCTTGATTTCTTTTTCTACTACAAATTCTAATTGGCTAAAAGAAATCAATATTGATTAGTTTTTTCTTATTTAGTTTTCACCTGAATTTAGTTTTTGTTCGAAGCTGGGCTCCGCGCTCACCTGCCGCTGCTCGCCCCGCATGGACGCCGTTGCTCGCCAAGCCCTGATCCGAAACATCATCGACAGGCCATTCAGTGAACACAAAGAACCATGAATCTGGTACAGGTACGTGCAGTTTGGTGATTGCACATTGGTTCCTGCAGTTTTCGTCTACCGATTTTGTTTAAGTTTTCAGTTTCCTATGCTAATTTTGATATCTAATCAGATATATTACACAATGGAATCAGATATATTACACATTTGATATATACATAGCGTCCTGTCTTTCTAATGCTCTTTTCTAATAAGTGGTGATCGAGTTCTCTACACTTTTGGTTAGTTACCTTTCTAATGCTCTTTTCTATTAAGTGGTGATCGAGGTCTCTGCACTTTTTGGTTAGTTACCTCTGTACCTTTCATCAGACCTTAGGATGAAAATAAATTTGTTCTCTAATGCAGTGCTGATCGAGATCTTCTCTACTAATGCAAAACTTTCAGACCTTGGTCAATCATGTGCACTTTGACTACTACACACTACAATTTTATTGGTTGTTCTGAAAAGAGCATATGCAGACTTGTTTATATATATCAAAATTGTTTGTAATATGCCAGACATGACCTTATATATCACAATTGTTTGTAATATGCCAGGCATGACCTTATTATGCCCTGTTATGCATGAGTGTTTCCTGGATACTGTACATGGTTATATACATTGTGTGTGGCTTGAACTATCAGGAAATAAAGTTGTTTGGTTATTTTCATGTGAATCCCAGAACTAAAGCCGTTGAGTTAGCACGAGCACTATACATTGGTCTTTCTTTGTCCTCTGTGATTCAATGTTATACTGTCCATATTTTTCAATGTTAGAAAAGATCAAGTCATTTATGACTTGTAGGTAAAGAATTTGGCTGGTTGGGCCTCACTTGTACACTCGTTTTTTTATGCAAAGCAGGAAGGGGATGGAGGGGTCACTATAGTCGTCAAGAAATATGTAACGTCACTTTCTTAGAGGCCTAATGCAATTTTACAGTTTGCCAATGTCATTGGCTGGTTGGGCCTCATTTGTACACTCGTCGAGCTTTTTTTTCTGAATAGCAAGGCTCTACTCTAACTTCTTCTCTGTAATGTTTACAAACTGATAGGAAACAATTCAGCAAATATTCTTGTGCCTATACTTTTTGGACTTCCATGTACCATGACTGAAACTGCCAATTGACACTGTTAAAATTAAACTGAGCACCAATCTTTCCATATTATCTTGTCATTCATCATTTATGATAGTTTTTACAACAAGCTAAATTATGGCCATAATTGTACATCTCAGTTTTTTCTCATGCTGCAATCCAGAGAGGAATAGGCAAACACCATGTTACTGAATGAGAGAATGACTGTGGTTGCCGCTAAAAGAAGACAACAAAATATGTTATCGTGGTATTATGTGTTCCTGTTGCAACGCCACGGGCATTTACCTAGTCAAGATGCAAAGAAGGAACACAAGATGCAAATTGATATAATTTCATCTAGCAAGGAACACAAGATGCATTGTGATCGAGCAGAGACAAGCCACCTATCACTATTGATGTTTCATGCAGATATAAAAAAGCAAGGCATGACAGCGAAGCACAGAGTTTTACCAGGACAAATCGTAAATTGGCTTTATATAGCATATACAATTTGAAAATTGAGATGCCTCTGCACAAGTGGTGATCTGCGAGGACTCATCAGTATTATGTAAATTCAAGGAATTGCTTTGGGAAATACATTAGGAGTTAACTTGAATGAGCATCATAGTGCGGATACTTCCTTAGGCTAAGTTATCGATTTTCAGGTAAAAAAAGAAGTTATTCCTAAATAAAAGATCATCCAAAGCCTCAAATCAATTACTATATTTCTAAGCAGTGTGCTTTCATTAACTGTCCCCTGCAAAACAATAAATCCAGCTAATGTACAGTCTCAGTTCTTTTGAGGAACCAAACCCACCATGGCAAAATGTCAGGGTTCATGTCCTCAGGCTCATGTTGGGTTGCTTGTTCTCTCTAAAATCATTGTTACCATCTGAGCAGTATAAATTGTAATGATTCCCACACCTAGTCAGTTACTATTTTCAGTTCAAAATGAAAAAGCAGAACTTAGCAACAGGTAGATATCTATGTTGGATTGTTGCACTTGATTTCTTCAATTTCTTCTTTCCTTTGTGTTACCACTTGCGCTCCTCCTCATATTTCTGTTGTTTCATTATCATCTCATCTAAATCAGTAAACATTTGGGCAAAAAGAAGTGTATAATAATGTTGCTAGTAGTTTCTTATGCTCTGATTTCCTTAAAATATTGTGTGGAAAAATCACTTTGAACGGTACAATGGGACAACGAAACTGACACCATATATGAGAAAAAATTATTTTCTCACCTTGTTCAGTAAAGATGTCTCGACCCATTCCTCTTCATAATAAGCATCCCCAGCCCCTTTATGTACCTGTGCAAAAAATAGTGCAAAGTATAACTGTATGTTCGCTAATATACTCAGTATATATGAAAATGCATAAATGCACTAAAAATCCAAGCAACAAATTCGTATTTGGTTTGAAACATCTATGTGGATATTCTTTGTTCTCGTCATCTCCATAGGTAAAGCCACTTAATTCTTAAAACACAATAAATTTACGTAGCTTATTTTTTTATATGATATGATTCAAGATTTATACAGAAAATTGCTTTGCATCAACAAATGATTAAGTGAAGAAGATGACGAGCAATGCTTCAAATTTTGTGGTGCGAGCAGGAGGCAGGGACTTTTTTGACGGTCAACCGGGGGATTCAGTCCCCACCTGATTATATTATGATGGCCCCAAACGGCCCGCTTGTGGTTAGGGTGTTACAGTTTACAGAGGGAACACAGTACATTTTACAGCATCACAAAGAAAGTGATTGCCACAAGTACAAAAGAAAACAGGTTTGTCTAGGTGACGTCAATAGCCATTTGGAGGGCTTGGCACCATTGATCAACGAAGACTTTCTTTTTTGTTGGGAAACGAGCTCTGCAAAGCTCAGCTGCGTCCTTGCAGTTCCGGTAGATCTGGGAGTCCGAGAATCGCTCGTTCCTGAACACCATGGCGTTACTGGCCTTCAAGAGGTGCCAACACGCCAGGGCTAGGAAAGCACTGAACTCACACGGCGGCATGCCTGGAGGGGGCTGGATCAGATGCAGTTCTGTGACTTCACATTGCAGGGCATATTGCATTTGTAGGCCTTCCCAGAACCTCTTGCTGATTGGGCACCCGAAAATGATGTGGTCAGGTGATTCATCGGCCGCATGACAAACTTCGCAAGTGGGATCATGGAAGACATGTTTTCTGACCAGAACTGTTCGGCTTTGGATACGTCTCTTGACCAGCAGCCACATAAACATTTGCACTCTCGGTGGAGCTTTGTTGTTCCAGATGAAGGCCGAGCGCACATCGGTTGGCTGGCCACGGGCCTTCAGCATCGGGTAGATGGATCCGCTGTCCAGTCCGTTGTTTCCCTTGCTGAAGATGGAGATGCGATTGTTTGGCTCGTTGGTTAGGGAGATGGTGGCAAGGTGTGCGTCGACCGTGACCAGTTATTGAGTTGCTGTCACCGACAATCTCGGCACCATTGTCTATCAGATCCCAGACTGAAGCATCTCCCATACCGACGCCTCTTTCAAAGTGCAGTGGCTGTAGAGAGCTGGGTATAAATCTGCCAAGGACTCATCCCCCGTCCAGACATCCAACAAGAAGGAGCAACGAGAGGATAATCTACACCAGGAAGATCTTTAACAAGCAAGTCAATCATCCACCAGAGAACTGTGGATTCATTGTTCTATAAAAGATAGATTGAACACTTGAAAAATATACCATTTAATAGGCAAACCAGAAACACCTTAAGCATCTTCCAGTTTCCAGTGGTGCCTAAACAAATTGAATACAGAAGTCTTGCACAGGCAAAGAAATCTGTGCCAAACCATATGGGCCACAGAACACTCTATATGGAATTTAACATCCAGATATGTTCTGTTTCAAAACTTAAAAATATTTCAGATTTCAGATACTTGCAACTGCACAATTAAGCACTTACAACATTAAAATGTTGAATCAAAGATAGGGTCTTAAAGGGAAGGGCATGTACCTTGAGCAATGAGAGCAACAACACTAAACAGGGACTTGAAGAATGGGCTTGAAAATGCACCTGGGGCCACCAAGTAAACACATACTCACATAGCACACGCAGACCAAAATAAACACCTCCATCTCCTGAGGAGGTGGGAGCGGCTGCAGTACTGCACCTAAGTACCACAACGGTTCAGAATATGACTTTTCCATACTCGATTTGTATCATATGATTCTACTGCAAAAATTGAAACACACATTGGCCTCCTCAATTCGAGTATCCTACATCCACACTCTGCTTACCACAATACACACATCCCCTTAAATTTTCATCGAGCTCTTCTTTCAAATCAATGGCAATCGAATTTTCATAACAAAATAGTGTTGTGAAAAAATAATTGTTTTAGCAGCCTGCAATCAAAATTATGTCATCTTAATTAACTAGGAGTACCCTACACCATCGTTCCCCAAGGCAACCAAACAAAAAGTTTCTTGGCAACCACCATTCACAAAGTAAGGAAATGCTTCCATAACCAAAGTCATCAACACCTGTCACATCTGTATCACGTTGCAGGAGGTCACAAAATGTGAATCCCCACCATATAAGATCAGATATCATCCAACAAAACCAGGCCATGTTGTGAACTATGATCAATATCATACTCTGTTCAGCCAATACAGCATGCCCTAGTCACAAAGAGCAAGAAGAAACACTCAGTAAATTAGTCAACAAATTTCATAACTGGTTAGAATCCACCATTAACCAGGTGCCTTGCAATACCTCAGCAAAAGCAGTGCAGGTATGGACTGAGTAAACAGAATGGATCCTTAGCAAACCAAATCATGATTGCCAATGCCATTTGCGTGTTATTACTTGGGCAAAATATGATACATGTCTGAAGCTTCTATCTTCTCATAGAAAAGAAGGAAAGCCTCAAACTTGAGAACTATCTCTAGAACTGAAGGTTTGCAAAGAAACATGTTAGACTAGCTATCATAATGTAGACTAGCTATCAACATCACTAGGAAGAAATTACTATCAGATTAACAGTTTTGACATATATCAAGTGACTAGCTGATTCCTCCAAAACATAAAACAGAATTAGTATGAAACAGAACAATTGTATTAATAGCCAGTTCATTTCATTTTTTTATGCGCACAAAAAGGAAAATAAAATGCTGTTGTTCCATTTTGCGGAAAGGGATCACATAGCCATTGGCACAGGTCGCCTCTGTGCGGGACCTGACACCAGTCAGGTAGTCACCACAATTCAATTAGATTTCCCAATCAGCATGCAATGGAAGTATCAAATGCTAATTGCCTTTGTCCCATTTTCACAGTATATCAGATACTAAAAAAGCATTTAACTTTACAACCTTTGTTCTGTACTATTTTTTTAAAAAAAAAAACAGAGACAGCGGAGAATGAGAAAAACCCTGCAGAGACAACACAGAGAACAAAAGAAACCCAACACAGAGAACAAAAGAAACCCAAGTAATATGAGACAAAGTGATAAATTATTTGGAACACAAACAAATTTATTTCTAGTACTACTCAAGCACAGACAAAGGCAACTGGAAATAAAATGTAGCTACTGCATATGAGAGACCTTGAACTGCAGAAAAGTAATAGCTATTACAGTAAAAAACTTTGAACTTGGGTTCTGTTTCCTGATTTAGTGTGCTGGGATTTTTTGCTGTCATGGCAATCAACAGGTTCCTCTTTTCCTCCACCTTTCTGTGATGGTCACTGTGACAGTCCAACCCAGGGATAGGGCTGGCAGCTCGGGCAGGGGATGGGTGACGGCACAGGGAGAGGGGGTGGGGGAAGCAGCAGGGAGAAGGGAGGCGCAGGGGAAGGGATAATCTGGGGAAGCCAAGACTATTTCTTTATTAGATTAGAATGGTTACAATGCCCCTATATTTATAGTCCCAAATGGACATGTATTTCATCAATCAAGTAAACTAAAAGAGAAAGTCCTTATAGATTTGGACTCCTCTATCAAATCACATCTAATCTGATTTCCTATTTCTATTCTTCCTATTTCTTTCTGTTGTTCTAAATTCTATGAGATTAGGTAGTTGGCGGCATGGTTGGAGTCCTCCTCTAGTCGCGGCCCCCTGATGGCGCCGTTCGGCAGGGTATGGTCAGCCTGGCCCCTTCATAGGTCCATACTTGGGCCCGTAATTAGCCGTGTGATAGTCACGTTCATCTCATGGCGTCAAGTTATGCGCTTTCACTGATGGTTGGCACCTTCTGTCCTCTATCCTTGCTTTGGCAGGTGAGGCAAAGAGAAAGCAAAATCTTTCTGCATGCTGGTCCTTCCATTCATCCTTTCATCACAAAGCCTGTTTATCACAAATAACACAAAAAATGCAGAAAGTAATAAACGAGGAAAAGCATACTAGGACAATAGCTAACAAATTTCTATCCACTGAAGTGCTCCACAATGCAACTGAAGTATGAACACATTGTACATTTATTGTTGTTTTATAAAATAAAGATCTAGCATGGACTTGAAACACATACCATTCAATATCTAAACCAGAAAGCACCTAAAGCATCTTCCAATTTCTATAGATTATCTAGCACAGGCAAAGAAATCTGCAACAAACCATATTGGCTACAGACTAACACTATATTATATATATTTTTGTGTGAAAAGCTTAGTATTTCAGATACTTAAAGATGCATACTTAAGCAACACAACATTAAAGATGTTGAATATATATAATCAAAGATAGAGCCAGGAAGGGAGGGCATGTACCTTGAACAGGTAGAGAGCAGCAACACCTGCAAGGAGATAAGCAGCTAAAACAGATACTTGAAGAATATGAGTTAGAGGACGTACCTGGAGCCAGCTGCAAGAAAACACACACGGGCCGAACCTCTAACACATGTCCATCTCCGGAGGGGGAGGTGGGAGCAGCACCGACGCTGCCTGTGCCAGCTGCTGCGGCTGCGGATTGTAGCAGATGACCACGCACCTGATGACCACGAAAGTGATGACCCCCATGGCGGCGGCGAAACAGAGGTACAGCCAGATCCAGAAGCGGGCCTCCTCAAGGACAGAGTCGAAGAGCCAGATGGAGAGGGGCATGACGATGTAGGTCACGATGTAAAACCCGATCAAAACCATGCCGCAGGTGCGGCTCACGGCGTAGGGAAGAGGCAGCAGCCTCATCTTCTTCACCGCCGCCAAGGGTGGGGCCGGAGGAGGAGGCATCCAAGCAGGACCCAAAGGCGGCGACAGCACGAGGGGAGAGGGGAGCGGGCGAGGAGGGCGGAACAGCTGCGGCGGCGTGCGCGGAGCTGTGGTCGGGAGATCGAGATCGAGGGAATCGAAAGCTCTTGGGATCGATTGCACAGGGAGGCGGGGGGAGGCGGCGGTGCCGACGCGCGGGTTTTATCGCCCGGGAAAATTTGGGTCGGTTTCGCGGAATTGCCAGCTGGAACAAGAACAAGAATAGGAATTGGCCTCCCGCCACCGCTCCGCCCGCTCCGCCTCCGTCACAAAGGTTTTAGTCGAGGATTTTTTTACTGTACCGTCATTATCCTTTGATCCATTTTATTATTGATTGACAAAATTAAAAAAAGTTTTCTTTATTACCGTATTTACCCTTGAATGAACCTCGACCCAAAAAATGTTTGCATTGGCCATGTTGAGAATATAGCTCTCGATATTATATATCATTATTTATCCCAAGCTTCTCTTAATATTACTATATAATCATTATTGATCCCAAGCTTCTAAGAGTTGTTCTGCCAACGTCACACAATGGTCTAGTATATTTTTCTGATTTTTTTAACAAGGCATAAAGTAAAATGACCTTTAAAATTAAAGATTATACTAGGTAAATAATTTCGTGCATTGCCTCAAAAACTAAATAGTCGATCTCTCATAGGTAATTAATTATGTGTAGCCATTTGTTCGATGTAGTTTTGGCTACGAGCGCACTATGTAGACAACCTATGAGGCCCGCACTATACACTAGTAACGAAAATCTAATGCGTGGCAGTGTTTTCGATTTTACGTGGCGGGCACGGGCGCCCGTCACGCCCACAAGGTTATGTGTCGCGGATTAACCGTGGCGGTTCCGTGCCCGCCACGCTTAATCGACCCTGGCGTGGCGGGCCGATGAATGATGGCCGTCGCGGTAAATAGTGCGAAAAACAAAAAAAAAAAAAAAGCCCGAATGGCCACGGATTTGGGCCGGATGGATACGGATCCGCCGCCACCGTCGATCCACGCGCCTCCATGCCGGATGCGTGGTCGCCGCCGGATGCCTGCCGTGGCGAGGCCGCCGGGCCGGATCCGCCGCCGCCTAGAACCACCCGTGCCGCCCCCCTCCTCCACCCTCGGATCCATCGCCACCGAGGGAGGAGGGGGCCGGATCCACCACCGAGGGAGGGGAGGCCGGATCCGCCGCCACCGGGGAGGAGGAGGAGGAGGCCGGATCCATGGCCACCGAGGAGAGAGGCGGGATCTGCCGCCACCGCACCGATCCGCGGCCAACGACGGCGGGGGTCCCCCCATGGCACCGCCCGCGGCGGAGTAGGGGGAGGAAGCGCGTCGGCCGGGGTTGAGGTATGCGCCACCGCTGGCGGTGGCCAGCGGCGCCCGCCTGTCCCGCCGTGCCGCCGTCGCCCGGAAGGGAAGGAGAGGGCCGGTGGGGCGGGGTCGCCCGTTGAGAGGGATGGAGAGAGGTGAGGGGAGAGAATGAGTTGGCTGCCGGATGGGGGAGAGAGAGAGA
The DNA here is from genome assembly GCA_015847255.1 of Hyparrhenia diplandra. Lineage (NCBI taxonomy): Eukaryota > Viridiplantae > Streptophyta > Magnoliopsida > Poales > Poaceae > Hyparrhenia > Hyparrhenia diplandra. The sequence goes on from JADLZK010010274.1 coordinate 420,884, forward strand.
GAGAGAGTGAGTGGCCGATTGGGGAGATGGAGCACCCAAACCCTAACTTTCTATTATATAGTTGGCTACCCGATTGGATGTCGCCTGGGCTTGTTTTTTGCGTGGCGGGCCTTATATGGCGCGCGCCACGGAAAATCAATTTTCCGTGGCGGGCACAATATAATGCCCACCACAAAAAAATATATATTAACCGCGGCGGGCATTTTTAACGTGCCCGTCATGGAAAATCGATTTTTCGTGGTAGGCATTTTTGCCCGCCACGCAAAATAAAAGTGGATGTGGCGGGGCGCGATTAACCGTGACGAGCAAAAGAAGTGCCCGCCACGGTTAATATTTGGGGGTGTCTCGCAAAATCAAATCGCTAGTGATAGACCTAGTGTGGCCGGAAGCAAGAACCTAGCTTGTGCGAGCAGGTGGGTGGGAACTTGGTACACATAGCATTTTGAGACTATGGAGGGTATCCCTATAGAGCTTCAAACGGATGCTAAAAAGACACCGAGGGTATCCATACAAAGCTTCAAAGGGTGAATGCCCAATCACTGAGTGAGGAGATGGATTGTACCAAAATACCACAAGAGGCAACCAAGCATTGGTGAAACAACAAAGGAAAGTTTCTAGAACTGGCTTGTGAGTATGCATCACGATCCAAGACAACAACAATGGGCAACCCATAGAGGCAATAAAACATTGTTGAGGAATACCTTGAAAACAACATCCATCGCTGGAAACGGGTGAGACAAAGAAAGGAAGTGGTCCTATTTAGTGAAGGAATCGACGACCGCTAGTATAGAGTTGGCGTGATTAGAGTGGGCCAAACCCTCCATGAAGTCCATAGAGATCACTTGCCATGGCGAGGCGGCACAGGCAATGGTTCAAGAAGACCCAGAAGACAAGCTCTATCTGGTTTAGCGTACTGGCCAATGATACACGATTTGACAAAATAGCAAAGTGTCAACTTCATCCCTGGCTAGGGAAAGATTTGCTTCAATTGCATATAGCTGACAGAAACCCCAAATGGCTACCGAGTGTGCCAGAATGGGTGGCCTCCATGATTTTCTTCTAGAGAATTGGCACTAATCCAAATGTGAGATTGATAATGGAGGGGCCCATCACGAAGGAAAACCTGGGTACTGCAGATCAATACTCAGCTTGGAAAGCATTGCCACAGTTGTTGAGTCCTCAGAGTAACCATCCATCACTAGTTGAATCCATTGGGGAGTAACCACAAAAATAGAGTCACAAGATGTGTCTAGAGCACCCTTGCGGGACAAAGCATCAACCACTCAATTATAATATCTGGGCTTATATAAATAATATGGTAATGTGAGTTTCCACATATGCCATTATAAAAAAAAGATGACACTTCCACACAAGCCACTAAAAAGATGGGTTGGACGTATGTGCCATCACATTTTTCTTTTTTACCACATAGACCATTCCGTCCATAATCACTGCTAACGATGTTAAATAGAACTGTAAAAAGACATAAATGTCCTTAGGTCCGCCCTGCCGAACAGCGGAACCCCAATAGCTCCGCCCGCCTGTGAGGCTCCTCGACTCCTGGAGGACGGAGGCAGGGGGGCCTCAAGCATCAAGATGAGCCAAAACTGCTTCTCTGTTGTTGTATACCGATCAGATCGACTAATCAATTCTGATAGACGACTAATCACGAATCGTGATTAGTCATCAGATCGGTGATCATTCGATTAGCCTCAATAATAATACGATATGAAAACATGGGGCGAGGAGCCTACCGTTCGTGAATCCCGAGATCTGCCGATTTAGTCCTTGGTGAGTTGTGTACGTGTGCTCTTAGAGGTGAGTGTGCATGTGTGTTGTAGATGTCTACATCTGTATTGTGTAATTCTCAAAACGTTAACTCATTCTTGATATGTTCACTAGCATCTATCTAAGTAATTACCGGATCACGTTACATTTGTTTATTACCTTGCTTTTGTAGGACTTGTTTTAGGACTTGAACTGAAGCATTGAGTGTGAAATATATGCAAGTTCTGAGGACACTAAATCCTGCTTGATTATAGAGATGTCTTCTCTCCGAGTTGTGTAGTGGATGAGTCTGGCTATTGGATCAACGCCCTATTTCTTGCAGGTCAGGCAAGAAGCTAAGAAATTCCTATATAAAGCACTGTAGCGCCATGAGACGTTTTTTTTTTTTTTTTTGACAAACGCGCCATGAGACGTTGATTCTTTGGATTTGACATCAGGCGCTTTACAATTCAAGGAAAAGATGTATAACCAGCACATACGACTAAGATACTAAGCATAATTTTTAACGCTATTATTATACTCCCTCTGTCCCATGGAGTTAAATCGTTTTTAACTTTTGAACTTCATGTTTGACCATCCGTCTTATTCAAAATATTTATGCAAATTATAAAATAAATTAATCGATATTCAACTATCTTCATCGATAAAATAAGTCGTAACAAAATAAATTATATTTGTGTAAAAAATTTGAATAAGGCGAAGCATCGAATAAGATGGCACGGAATCCACGGTGACAAACTCAGTGGGGGACGGAGGGAGCATAGCATAAGATAAAAAATATCATATCATCATCCGCTTTCAAGCATTTTCAAGCGCAAAGCATTCTTGGCCATACAATTTCAAGCATGTTTAAATATACTTATATATTATTAATTTTGCACTAACCATACAATTTCAAGCTTGTTCAATATGCATATCCATAGAAGGTCACATTACTTATCAACCACGGAATTTGGTAAACAGATCTCAAAATTTTCATTAAAGCCAACATTCATACTTATTTGTACACTCACATATCTCAACATTTTGATTACAGTATTTATACAAGCAGAACGACAACCTAGCTAGACCAAAATGTAGCTACAAGTGATATGCATGCTTACACAATGTAATCAAATAAACGACATCTCAAAAGAAGATAATCGAGTAGCTCCATTGGGCCAAATGTTTTAGCCAGCTCAGCAACCAAAGAACAAATGCAAGCTTCCTGAAAGGCATGTGTCTTTACCATTTTCTTGTTCACCTGCCAATAAAACAGAACTATTACAAGCTTCTTCAAAAAGCATGTTCCATAGCAAAACGTTATATTGCACGAAAACAAACCTGTTTAACACTGAAGAAATTCATGGATTTGCCACCAGCTCCATCTGGACGCCCCCTCTGAGTTCTTTCATTTCAAGCATATCAAGCAGCAGAGAGGACACAGGAATGAAGGTGCTAGTGGCTTCAGCAATGCAATTAAGCATCTTGATACACTTAAAATGCACAGGGTAAGCACATCATTGGTTATCAATTAAGAGGATGTTTTTTAATTAGTTTGAAGGACTGACGACGCACCTAAACAATTAATAAGATTCCCTTGCAATGGTGCAGTTGAGTTCTCTCCTTGGTTAATCCGTAAAAAACTTCTTACGAATTACTACCAAGAAATATGATTGCCATGAGGCCACAAAAGAGGCAAGGATGGAACTCACCTCTGCAGGCCTACTGGGTGTCCAGATTATCTTCTAACAGCATTCCTTTGCTCCTTGACTGCAAGACCTAGAGGACCATGACTATTATCATCAAACAGGAATATTGCAGTAACGGTTAAGACATTTGAAACTGCACCTTGTGAACAAACCAATAAGGGTAATCAAGATGCAAAAAAGGAACACAAGATGCAAATTGATATAATTTCATCTAGCAAGGAACACAAGATGCATTGTGATCGAGCAGAGACAAGCCACCTATCACAATTTGTAGTAAATATAGCGCTGGGAACAAAGGGCAGTAAATATGGCGTGCATACAGAGAAATTCCATTGCGTAGGAAGTTATAGAAGTAGCACGTGCAGTTACATTAGAATACTTTTTCGCATAGGGGATCCAATCTAGTAGTTGATCTGTTGGTGCCTCTATGTATACAGACAAAAGGCATATCGTAAGCATTGGATCATTACACTTTATAGGCTTCGAATAGTGACACAATCTGGTACAAGTATTATATATACATGGAAATTTTGTTGTGTCATCGCTTTGTCATGGTCATCTTGCTCCAGAGGTGTCTTGGTGGCCAACGTCAATCTGAGTGCATGTTTTTTTTGAATTAGTTACATAGTGTTAAGTCTGTACTGTAACTGTAATGAGTACCGAGGACCTATGACTTAAGTGACTGGATGTTTCTTACCTTCCTCCCCAATTGTTGTAAATAAGCCTCTACAAAACAGAAAGCGAGTTTTGTACATAGTGTCAATTCATCATTAGCAGAGCATCCAGTGCATGAACATAGTTATTTGCATGGTAGGAACTTCGACAGAGCAAATACTGAGGTATGTAATCAAAAAAAAAAAAAAAAACACAGATCATAGTAATTTGCGATGCAGTAACCTCGGTAAAAGCAAATAATGTAGTTATGTAATCAAATCCATAGAGAATACTAATTGGAATGGGAGAAAGCAATAGTCTATTTCAATAACCCGTGAAAGCAGCAGCTATATGATATTTGCCTTATCAAACATTGAAGAGCAATCTAAAAACACACACATTCTACTTTATTATGTAATTAAAAGCGGAGTTAACTTGGAGCCACATATAACTGTAGGCTACTCCAATCATATTTCTAGTGCATAGAAGGCACCAAAATTCGTTAAATTTGGATCTGCAGTTAGCAGTGATGAATTAAAAGAGATATTGCACTGCTAGGCTGACCAATCCATGAGGAGGGCACTAACCCATGGTTACATAATCATTTGAAAATTGGGGATGAACATAGTTACATAATCATTTGAAAAACAGACATGCATCAAAGCTATGCATATGCATCTTAGCACTTAAGAGAATGCATGTGGTAAGGTAGTGCACCTCCTCACTTCTTTGTGGATTAAAAATATTTGCTATTTTCTGAATGGCAATTAAAACATTGCAGGACGACAAAGTCCAGAAAGAAGGGTAGCCTGCAGTTGCTCTCTCACATCAATCAACCAAACTTACCTAGACACAGAGTGAAGTAGCACTAAGCATCCCAAGATATTCAAGGCACCTGGGTCTCAGTCAACATGCTGAATCATATCTGAAATGCAAGGAATAAGAATAATCTTACTCAGCTGGTATAGAAAATAACAATATGGTATGCAATCCAAAAGTGTGGCGTGCAACAGAAGACAACTCTATACAGAGAAGTATTAGCAACTGAAATATTCTGAGATGATTTTATCGATGTAAGATGCAGTTACATGCACACTCTGTACAAATATGTTTGTTAGTTTATTCAGCAAATCATTAAAGAAAACAAGCCACAAAATTTTTGGGAAATAGAGCTGCAATCTGTGCAAATATTGTTCTCTTCACCATTACTTTGACCTTTTGAGTGTTGGATATATTTCAGCTTGCATGGTTCCCAAACACAGAGATCACAAGATTTTCCTTAGCAGGAAAAATTGTAGAGCAGCAAAGGTCTATGCCTTACAGGATACAGTCATGATGCTTCATTTGCAAGGGATCTGGCACCTAACCTTAATTACTTCTGCACAAAAAGTGTTTGCTTAGTCCATTATCATTTCATTCAGTTGCAAGCTTAGAAACTGCTACACAGATGAAATAACATGCCAAAAAAAACATGCTACACTATTTTCTTTGGCCTTTCTTCATCCAGTTTATAATCCAAATTAATTTGCTTTATAGTAGCATAGGGAAGGTATGAATGAAACAAAGAAATGACTCAATTGTAGATACAGGTGAGGGCTAGCCTTAGGTTTTTAGTTCAACATTATGAATTAAGGAGTATGTCAGAAGAAAAGGATTGAAAGGAAAAGTAGTAAAGACTCATGATCCCACTAAGTTAACATATGATCATCGTGGTACAGTTCAAACAGGGATACTCATATATGTAGGTAGTTTTTACTTTAAGCTGACTTGCAGAAAGTTGTTCAACAGGGTGAAATTGGAAAAAAAGAGGTGTAAATCAATGACTGCATACTGAAGGGGAAAAAATCAACGTGTCCACAGTATCCGGGGAAAGCAATGACCGGAAATAGAGTAAAAAGTTCAAACAGGGATACTCATATATGTAGGTAGTTTTTTTAAAAAAAAAAAAAACTTTAACCTGATACATGCATAAAATTGTTCAACAGTAGTGAAAATAAAAAAAAAAGAGAGGTGGAAATCAATGACTGCATAGTGAAGGGAAGAAATCAACGCGTCCACAGTATCCGGGGAAACCAATAACTGTAAATAGAAGTAAAACGACTATGCATTTCACCTTCTCAACATTGTACTTCTGTTCCTGCTCCTGTATCTTTGTGTCATGTGCATACAGAAAACCACCGGTTGGATAAACAGATTATGGCTGTTATATAGAGGAAAAAAAATGTTTGATTCATGGTCGGAGATCAAATAAAAGTACTATCCAAATACATAGATATTTAAAGATTTAGTTTAGAATATCAGAGACAGTGTTTTAGGGGTCAAGATGTAATTAAAGACAGTTTGAACTGTCACCTTCCCCTGATCCTTGGTGGGGCATAAGAACTCCACCAGGCCTGAATTATGAATAAAAATAGCTACAAAAGAAACACAATTGATTCAGATAAACATGTTCAATTGTCTATGAGGCAATAATTCAAAGGGGAATTTGTGTGGGGACATGCAAAGTGCTGCCACTTTATGCCTGGACATCGTCACTCTTCGTATTTGCTAGGGGGACACTGCAGTTTCGTGTTATTTGGCCCATGGACACCGCACCCTGTTTGGAGACGGTAACAGAGAGATTTTTTTGCAAAAATGACACCGGTGCCCCTGAGCGTAGAAGTCGTCGCCGTGTTGAAGTCGTCGTCGTGCTTCTAGCGCTGCTGAGCGTAGAGGGCGGCTGCGGCGACCAGGGCCTCGGTGTCGGTGGTGTCAGCGGCGTGGTCCAACCGCGGCGCGGGCAGCGGGTCCAGCTCCTACTCCCCTCCCGCGTCGTGGCGGGCCCGCTCCTACTCCTCGTCCTCCACCCCATCGCGGGCGTGGAGCAGGGGCCCGCTGCCGGAGTTCCCGGCGTGCGACGTCATCGGCCGGATGGTGGCCACTGTCGCGCGCCTCGTGGAGCTGGTCATCTACTGCTCGCCGCCTAGCTCGCCGCGCGGAGCGCCACACTCCGGGTGCTCGAGTTGTGGATGGACGCCGCCGCCGACAAGGTCGCGGAGGGAGGCCACCTCGACTGCATCTGCCTAGCTGCCAACCTGGAGGAGCTCACGGCCGCGCCGGCGTGGGGCCGGATGGAGCGGCTCCGCGTGCTGGAGGTCGTCGGTGCGCCGCTGCAGGACACCGCCGTGTGGGATGCCCTCGCCGCGTGCCCCACCGTGGGATGCCCTCTCGGCGGCCTCGCGCTCGAGCCGCTCGACACGCGCGCGCAGCGCAGCGCGGCAGCGTCGGGCTCGGGGAGGCGCGTGGAGGGGAGGCGGCCTCGGGGAGGCGCTCGGCCTCCATCCAGGGCCTCTATCCAGGCGGCGCGGTGGCCAGCGAAGATCTCGGCGGCGCAGGCGTTGGCTCGGGCGTCCTCACGGCGGCGGCGCGCGCGGAGCTTGCTCCGCGACCCGCGGAGGTGCAGGCGGCCGCGCTCTCCCACACCAACCGCACCGCCGTCACGGCCCAGCCGGAAGAGACGGGGGATTTGGTCCGGTCATAGTTGAGGGTGAGGGACACCGGTGTCATTTTTGCACAGAGTCTCTCCGTTACCGTCTCCAAACAGGGTGCGGTGTCCATGGGCCAAATAACACGAAACTGCAGTGTCTCCCAAAAGAAATACGAAGACGACGATGTCCAGCAGCAAAGTGACAAAGCACTTTGCATGTCCATTAGGCAATTCCCCTAATTCAAATGTCTATTTTCCTAATATTTCATATATCTGGAGCCTGATCGTACCACAAATGAAAAGCCTAAATAAAAGATAATAAGACAAACAAATTGCACATGAAACTGGATTTAGAGGTGTGGCCGTAAAAAGCATTGAACATCTCCGGCTCCTAGCTGTGATAAGAGACGCAAAATCAAAAAATTCAGGTATAGGTCTTGGTGCGCATTTTTTTCTTGTGGCGCATTCTGGTGTTTAGAAAACAGCAAGCAAACATATTGTGGTCTCCCATGCTACCTTTACTCACCAATAGACCACCACTCTCCATCTTGTATCCTCACGGCGTTCGGCCATCTCTTCGGGCGGCGAGACGCCGGCCGTCCCTCGAGGGTGGTCTTTGCGACGCCGTCCCCGGTGGTGGCGCCGTTTGGAAGGGCCGGGGCTGCGGAGCCGCTAGCAACGCCGGGCGGGCCGCTGCGATGAGGGGGAAGGCGCCGCGGTTGCCCCCGGCCGGACCGGCGGTGTCTTGTCAAGTTCCATCGGCTCCACTTGACGCGCCAAACTCATGGCGGCGGACAGGCGTCTCCGGTGGTGGATTCAAACGCGTGGTAGTGTGGCGGGAGCCCCCGGTGTCTGTTGGACGTTGTGCCTCGCCCAGTAGGCCCGCAAGAAGGAAGAAGCTCTGGGAACCGTTGGAGTACTCCTCCACGGTGCGGTGCGGCGGCGCACTCGGCAAGCTCGAAAGTGGCGCCAAACGGAGGGGGTGGGCCGAACCGTAGTTGAAGCGGCTCCTGAAGCGATCCCATGGTGGCGTCCCCTCGTCCTCCCCGCATTTGGATGAACCGAGTTGGGCGACACCCTCGAGGTTGTAACGACGCCATCCACACCCGCTCCTCCGGCATGGTGCGTTGTTGTCGAAGTACGATTCGCACTTGTTGACGAAGAGAAAGGGGATCGGTTTTGCCATCAAACCGCGGAAGTCCCACTTCCGAACTTTGGTGGGCGATCGAGGTTGCGTGGCGCGTCGGTCGCGGCCGCCGGATGTCGACGATGCCTCGGACTTCTCCTTCGGGGCCAGCGATGTCGGTTCGCATCTCCTTCATCATCTTGATGACATCGGTGAGGGTTGGCTCGACATGGTGGGGGAGGTCGCCGTGGATGTGGTCGGGCGATGGGGGTGGTGGTGGGGTGTTGAGGCCGGCCGTGGCGGGGAAGCAATGCTAGAGGATTGCGATCGACTCGAGATACCCGGGTTGTCAAGGGCCCGGAGGTCTAGGGTAGGTGGCCCTCGGCCACGGAGGTCGTAGCCTCGGTCCGTCGTCTTCTCCGGCGTGGTTATACCGCACGCCCGTAGGCTTAGTTGAGAGGAAGAGGGAGATTAGATAATGATCTTGCTTAATTGATCTCAGGTCGGTTACAAGGATATAAGGCCTCACGGCCGCACACACCTGGAGCCAATCGCTCCTTAATTCTAGCCATGCAAACAAACCTTCCAACAAACTATCTAGTTTCTAATCTTAGCCACTAGAGCCGGCTGCTGCGGCTTCCTGGGCGCCTTCGGCGTGCTCACGCGCGCACCGCACATCCCGTCTTGCGCCGCTGCCTGACATAGGGGCGCCCGTACATGACACTCTCCTTCCTAAAACTTTACAAATCATAAACTCATCAAAAACACTCCCAAAAGTAGCCAATCATTTGGGCTTTTGTTTATCAAAAGAACTGCTATTGACAGCTTTAAATGAGAAGGCCAAAAAGAAAGCTATCTCTTGGCCGCTATTGCTACTGTATGAAAAAATTGAATGTCTTGATTAAAGAGAAGGGCAGAGATATGTCAATGGGCATACAACCAATTTTCAGATGTTGTGAAGTTGTGAAATCATGAGGACCTAGCCAAGCCACTTTTTTTGAAAAAAAGATCATTTAAAGAATCTGGTGTACCGAAAATTCCAATAGTTCAGGCAAAAATAGAGAAGGCAAATCTCATTCTTGCAGTTTCCTTGAAATCCCATTGTAATAAGAAGTACTAAACTGTGACTATTTTATTAGGCCTTATTAGCAACCAAACTTAAAACTTGTTAAATTTATGGATGGCTTAGCAGTGTGCATCGGACAGTAATCCTTAGAGGCAACCAAACTCAAACTGTTTAAATTTGTGGACTGGCTTGGCAATGTGCAATGGACAGTAAAACCAATTTATCATAACCATGCTTTAATTTTGGTAGGTACTATGACCAAATACATGGCATAATTTTTATGCCTGCATTGTTGTTTCAGATACAGAAAACACATGATTTAGCATTGAAGAACAGGAATATGAAGCATCCATATATCACAGCTTTCATGACAAGACACTTTTTAACTCATCTATGCCAAGCAAACTGTATCAAAATTTACTGTTAACAATTTCTGATTGTAAATAAAGAAAGGAATGTAATCAGCTTTGTACAGAGATAGTAGTATCTAGTACTAAAATGAGAAAACGTGGAGAATTAAATGGAATGAAAAATTATATCCCACGGACCCTCCAGATTGCAGAGTTAAAAATGAGAAAAGGTGGAGATCAATAGATCTAGGGCCAAATCGCAAAATTAATCGCAAAAGCCATGGCACCACACATGGAAGAATCACTGCATAGAGTAAGAAAGAGAGAGAAAGATAGCTAACCAGAGAGGGGACAGATTGAGGGAGAGGCAAGCCACGCCAATGACCGCATGTACCTAGGGTTTCACCAACCAGAGGATTGCACGCGCACCTGGCTCGTGTGATTAGACATTGAGGAGGTCGTGACGGAGGATGGAGGAGAGGGAGGGGTCGCCGGGCCTCGCCTGCCCTGTGGCGCCCGCCAGCGATCGGTGCCGCCGCCTCCCGAGGGAATGGTGAGAGGGAGAGGAGGAGGATTGGAGGAGGAAGAGAAGGAGGAGGAGAAGGAGGGCCGCCGTCGAGGAGCCGCCGAGGGAGGGAGGGAGGGAGGGAGGGACGAGACGGAGGGCGGGGGCGAAGGCGGGAGCAGCGGGCGCATCCGAGGAGAGGGGGAGAGGAAGAGGAGCTTCCGTTTTTTTTTTTTTTTTTTTTTTTTTTGCGGAGAGGAGGGGACACAGTAGCAGGAAGTTGATCCGAGCGTTGAAGCGAAGATCAAACAGTCCAAAATGTTTTTGCTAACGTGGATAGCCCCAGGGGCGCCCAACCCTAGCCCCATTATAGAGTAGAAATGCAGAGATAAAGAAAGCAAGGCATGACAGCGAAGCACAGAGTTTTACCAGGACAAATCGTAACTTGGCTTTATATAGCATATACAATTTGAAAATTGAGATGCCTATGCACAAGTGGTGATCTGCGAAGGACTCATCAGTATCATGTAAATTCAAGGAATTGCTTTGGGAAATACATTAGGAGTTAACTGGAATGAGCATCATAGCAGATACTTAGGAGTAGGCTAAGTTATAGCTTTTCAGGTAAAAAAGAAGTTACTCAAAAATAAAAAAGATCATCCAAAGCCTCGAATCAATTCCTACATTTCTAAGCAGTGTGCTTTAATTAATTGTCCCCTGAAAAACATTAAATCCAGCTAATGTACAGTCTCAGTTCTTTTGAGGAACCAAATCCACCAATACCACACATGGCAAAATGTCAGGGTTCATGTCCCCAGGCTCATGTTGGGTTGCTTGTTCTCTCTAAAATCATTGTTACCAACTGAGGAGTATAATTGTAATGATTCTCACACCCTAGTCAGTTACTACTTTCAGTTCAAAAGGAAAAGCAGAATTTAGCAACAGGTAGAAATCTATGTTGGATTGTTGCACTTGATTTCTTCAATTTCTTCCTTTCTTTGTGTTACCACTTGCGCTCCTCCTCATTTTTCTGTTGTTTCATTATCATCTGCTCTAAATCAGTAAACATTTGGGCAAAAAAAAGTGTATAATAATGTTGCTAGTAGTTTCCTATGCTCCGATTTCCTTATAATATTGTGTGGAAAAAATCATTATGAACGGTACAATGGGACAACGAAACTGACACCATATATGAGAAAAAAAAATTCTCACCTTGTTCAGTAAAGATGTCTGGACCCATTCCTCTTCATAATAAGCAGCCCCAACCCCTTTATGTACCTGTGCAAAAAAAAGTGCAAAGTATAACTGTATGTTCGCTAATATGTTCGGTATACATGAAAATACATAAATGCACTAAAAATCCAAGCAACAAATTTGTATTTGGTTGAAACATCTATGTGGTATATTCTTTGTTCTCGTCATCTCCATAGGTAAGCCACTTAATTCTTAAAAACACAATAAAATTACGTAGCTTATTTTTTATATGATATGATTTAAGATTTATAAAGAAAAATGCTTTGCATCAACAAATGATTAAGTGAAGGAGATGACAAGCAATGCTTTAAATTCTGTGGTGCGAGCAGGAGGCAGGGACTTTAAATCAACCCCTATGCCTCGCATGTTACATGCACTCCAAATCTTTGTAACAATGACTATTTGTCTGAACACGTGATATCTCTGTGTGATTTATACTACTGTAGAAGCCCTGAAAGAACAAGTGACCAAGGTCACTAGATTTTTTTTCAGTCCGGTTGAAAAAGACCCACAGACAAGCTACAAGAACACAATGTCACACGAATTAATGTTTAAATATAATATAATCAAGTACCTGCAAACAAACAACTAACTGCAGGAACTTTAAACCCAATAGTTACCGTTCAAACTCTTAAAACAAATTATGACCTAACTCAAACTGATTCATCTGCTGGTGCATGTTAGCCCACAGGATCACAACCTAGGTGAGCACCTCTAAACTGAGCTAAAAGAGGATCAGCACACACACACACAAGGAAAGTGATTGCAGCTGCACATTGGTGCTGCTGTTGTGCTCTTGAGAACAGCACACACACAAACTCAGACTTTAGCCTTGACCAAGAGACACTGAACTCTAAATGTGGTGCAGCTGAACTGGTTTTGGCTGATGCCTTTACCTTCTTGTTTATAGCTGAAAGTGACTACAACCTATAGCCCTAGTGGCTTTCCTAGCAATTTCCTAGTCCGCTGAACCAGCCCTAGTGGCTTTCCTAGCAATTTCCTAAAAGCTGCAGCAAACAATTGATTGACTTCCTATTGCTAACACCTTGCTGTAGCAAAACATACAAGGGCAGCAGCAGATTATCTTACAATCTTCCGCTAATCCTGCTGCTAACCCATAGCCTTGACCTCATCCATGCCGATCATCTTCCTCAGCTCTATGAACCTGAGGCGCTCAAGTAACTTGGTGAGAATGTCGGCAAGTTGTCGGCCGGTCTCGACGAACTCGATGATGATTTGCCCTCCATCGACCACAGTCCCCGAGGAAGTGGAACTTGATGTCAATGTGCTTGCTCCGGTCGTGGAGGACAGGTTTTTTTAAGGGCGATGGCGGGCTGATTGTCCACCATCAGGGCTGGCGGGTGAGCTTCCTTGCCAGTCAGCTCGCCCAGCAGCTGGCGCAACCAAACAGCCTGGCACACTGCCGTGGCTGCTGCAACATACTCTGCCTCACATGTTCATGTTGACAGCGCCACAATCTTTTGCTTCAACGACTGCCAAGCAATGGGGGCTGCTCCAAGGAAGACAAGCACACCGGAAGTGCTCCATCGACCATCAATGTCGTCTGGCATGTCTACATCGTTGAAGATGAAGACAGTGAGCTCCTGCTCACCTTCATTGGTCTTGGGAGGTGCATCGCCTTTGCCACCATGCTTGGGGAAGATGATCGCTTGATCAAGTGACCCCTTGACGTGGCGTAGCAGCCTCTTCCCACTGTTGTCAGTGATATTCCGCGTGGGTCCTCCATGAAACCGCTGACATATCCAACCGCGAACACAATGTCCGGACGGGTATGTGTGAGGTTGCGCGGCTTCGCCGGCGATGCTCGGTGTCACGTCCACCTTCGCGGCGGTGATGTGCTTGCTTAGCTTCAGCCGCTTCTCCATCGGAGTTGCACACGGCTTGCACTCTCGCCATGCCGCTGCATTCCAACAACTTTCTCCGCATAGGCACGCTGTCCGGGAGATGGGCTCCTTCCCGCCTCACCTCAATGCCGAGGTAGTAAGAGAGTGCACCAAGATCACTCATCTTGAAACGAGCAGCCATCTCGCGCTTGAAGCTGTCAATGTCCTCCGCACGTGCTCCTGTGACGATCAAGTCGTCCACATACACGCCGATGACGAGCTCCTCTTTCCCCGTCTGCTGCGTGTAAAGCGCGTGCTCTTTGGCACATCGAAAGTGAACCCAAGCTCGCCCAAGGTGGTGTCGAGCTTGGCGTTCCAAGCCCGAGGCCCTGCCGCAGCCCATAAAGCACCTTGCGTAGCTTGAGCACCTTGTGCTCAGCGCCCTTGATGGTGAAGCCCGGAGCTTGCTTGACGAAGACCGTCTCCACGAGCTCACCATTGAGGAACGCAGACTTGACGTCGAGGTGGTGGATGCGCCAATCCTTTTCTGCTGCCATGGCCAACAGCAAGTGAACCGACTCCATTCGCGCCACCGGAGCAAAGACTTCCTCGAATTTGATGCCCTCACACTGCACAAAGCCGCGGGCAACAAGCCGGGCCTTGTACTTGACAATGGCGTCGTACTCATCTCGCTTCACCTTGGAGACCCACTTGAGACCAATTGGACGGCAACCTTGAGGTGGATCAATGAGCTCCCAAGTCCCGTTCTCTTCGACGCCTTCATCTCCTCCAAAGACGCCCGCCTCGTTTTTTGCGTCCCACTTAGCCTGGCTCCTCTGCACTCACAAGGAGTAGCTCCATATCGCCAAGCAATCTGCTTGCTAGGCCTGGTATAGCTGAGTCCACGACAAGGCTACTCTTGCGGGATCCCTGAGTTGAGCTCCCTTCCATGGCTCGGCAGGTTTGCTCCCCTGGTGCCCTCCTCGAACTTGAGCAAGATCCTGCTCTTGCGAATTAGTCGGATGACTGGGATTTCTCTCCGGGCAAGAGATTCCAAGATGAAGTCCTTCACAAGTTACGTTCTTCGGTATATCATCCATCATCGTCTCCGGATGGCTCCTTCATGCTTGTGGTTTTCCGAAGATATCTCTTTCGTTTATTTGAAAAGTCGGTTGGTATGGCTCTTCACTGTTGTGCGGGTGGCTCACTGGCTTTGGATTTCATGTTTCCCTACGTGCAAGATCGGCATTTCTGCTTCGGTGTTGCCTCGTAGCATGTGGGTTTGTTGGTTCGTGCTCTTAAGAGGTTTACTACTGATCACTTTGACATCTATTTCCACATGTGGCCTGATGGAGGGGAAAACTGGGAACTCGAGCAGAAACAATGGGAAAAAGAAGAGAAGGACACTTGGTCGACTGTGATCAACCGTAAAAACAAAGGCAAGAATTCTACCAAGAGGGTTTCTTTTCATAGACAGCTTGTCCAAGACTCTCCGGTTCATAAATCTCGCCCCACGAAGCTACCTTCAGTGATCAAGATTGGTGCTATTTTTGTGAGACATAATCTGCCATTTGCACATTTGATTGCTGCAATTAGACATGCTTAGGATTAGCTTGTGCTGTACTGTACATCACATTGTAGCAGCAGCAGTCATGGCGTCAGCCATGAAATGGCCTCACCAGCCATGTAGAAGTATGGCAATAGGCCACTAGTACATATAGTTGGTAGAAGTACACCACCATGCCAAGTAGTGGAGGTGATCTCATCTTGTACTAGGAGTAGATAGGGCTGTACCCAGCCATGCCTTAGTGTACCATACATGGTACAAGTAGATTGTATATATAGGAGTACTCAATGCAATGGAAATCAGTTCAATCCCCACATTCAGAGTTTTAGTTCCTCAGCCAATGCTGGGAAGAGCAGTGCGTGTGTGTGAGTGGAAGTGAGCTCGGCTCATCTTCTTCCTTGGAGCAGGAGAGGGTGGTGAGCAGGTTGCTCACCTTGGTGCTGATTGTATGTGCCAACAATTTTCTGCCCTCTTTCAAGGGATCCCTCCAAAATTTTTAGGAAATTTTCAGCCTGTTCAGATTATGAAAGAGGTTTCAGTTCTATTGCTAATCAAGTGCAGGATGCTGCCAGTGTTAATCATGGGGTTCATAGTGATGCTCCTGTTGAGTATGCCTACTCTTCAACAGCTAGGGTATATGATGCCCCAACCCAGGATGAACACTTCAATTTTTTCCCAAATCATACAACCCGCCTTTGTTTCAGATGCCTAAGTTCAGCTCACCTTGTTAAACATTGTCGAGAGGAGACTCGCTGTATCTACTGCTTCAATTATGGTCATTGGGCACGTTCCTGTGCCAAGAGAAAATTAGACCTCAAGCGCAAATGGACCATTAAGCCTAACAAACACCCCTCGAGTGAAGAGAATGGTGGAGAAGGGAGAACAAATTATATTCAATGGTCCCTTGGGCCCAATGCACCCAATGATGTTGTGCCTTCTATGCTCGGCTCCCATAATTTGACTACATGTATTCTCTCTAGTAGCCAAGGGGTTATGGAAGAAGATGAAGGTTTCACTGCGATAGTTGATGCTACTTCAACCCCTGCTGCCCCTGTCCTTCTCCAGTTTGGGCAAGATAATGAAATAGAAATCTCTATTGACGAGGAGCCTGATCAGCAAGAATTCTTAGTGGTTGAACAGACTAGAATCCAGGAAGCTGATCAGCGGCAGGTCACTGATCCTACAGCCCTGACTATCACAACGGGAAGCAACATTAACTGGCTGCCAAAGGATCAAAAGGACATTTATCAATGGGAAAACATTTCAAAATTCCTAGCTGATGGACTAAGGCAACTAGTGGTCAACCAAACAAATGATCGCTTTTCCAAGATAATGGGAAACCTCAACACTCCAAACTCCCTCATCCACATTGACCTCGCTACACTTGGGATCACATCCCTCAGTATCGCTGTCAACATCTCTGATCAGAGTGATGCTTCACTGTTTACCCCTACTATGAGCACTCAATTGATGCTGCAAAACTCTGATGATGCTCAGATCCACCTAAATCTGCAAGCTCCAACAACATACTGTATGGAGAAAGGTGCTCAAATCACCTGTCACCTTACATCTGTATTACGTCACAGGAGCTCATAAAATGTGAATCCCGCCATGTAAGATTGAGTATCATCCAACAAAACCTGGCCATGGTGATCAATTTCATAGTCTGTTTTAATACAGCATACCCTAATTCCTCCTACTCAGTAGTTTATTCAACAAATTCCCCAACTGGTACAATCTGACATTAAGCAGGTGCCCTAATTCCTTCACACTTGAGAACTATCTCTCTAGAGCTGAATGTTTGCAAAAAAGTAATTCAGAAGGTAACGCAAACAAATGTTAGACTATCAACATCACTAACAAGAAAATACTATTAGTTAACAGTTTTGACTGAATCCTCCAAAACATAAATCAGAATTAGTGTGAAACAGTACAATTGTATTGAGAGTCAGTTTTTTTTTTTATGCGAACAAAAAGGAAAATAAAATCCTTAGTTGTAGCATTTTGCGGAAAGGGATCACATAGCCATTGGCACATGTCGCGCCTCTGTGCGAGACCCAACACCAGTCAGGAAGTCACCACAATTCAATTAGATTTCCCAACAAGTGTGCAATGAAAGTACCAGATGCTAATTGCCTATTGTTCCATTTTCACAGATACTAAAAAGCATGTAACTTTAGCAACCTTTGTTCTGTACTTAAAAAAAAAAATCAGACCTTTTTTAACAATAGTGCTATCTTGGTGCATATACTACAAAAGGTCAAACTTGGGTCACCAGGAATGACAAAAACCCAGCAGAGACAACACAGAAAAACAAAAGAAACCCAAGTAATATGAGAGAGTGATAAATTATTAAGAACACAAACAAATTTATTCTTATTTCTAGGACTACTCAAGCATGGACAATGGCAACTGGAAATAAAAAGTAGCTACTGCATATGAGATACTTCGATCTGCAGAAATTTAATAGCTATTGCAGTTAAATACTTTCTTGGGCTTTCTCGCACTTGGTTTGCTATACTTGTGTTCTGTGTCCTGATTTAGTGCGCTAGGATTTTTGTTATCATAGCACTCAACAGGTTCCTCTTTTCATCAACTCTTCTGTAATGGTCACTGTGACAGTCCAACGCATGGAAGGGGCTGGCAGCTCAAGCTGACAGCACATGGATAGTGGGTGGGGGAGACGGCAGGGAGAGGGAAACAGAGGAAGCCAAGACTATTTCTTTCTCAGATTAATTTGAATGGTTACAATGCCCCTATATTTATAGTCTCAAATGGACATGTACCTCATAAAGTAAACTAAAGAGAGAAAGTCCTTATAATTTGGACTTCTCAAATCCCATCTAATCTTATTTCCTATTTCTATTCTTCCTTTTTTTCGTTATTCTAGATTCTCTGCGATTTTCACCTCTTATCTGGTCGCGCCCCCCTGATGGCGCCATTGGCCAGGGCATGGCCATCCTTCCCCCCTCATAGTCCCACACTTGCACCCATAATTAGGCGTGTGATAGTCACGTTCAGCTCGGGGCGTCAAGTGATGCTCTTTCATTATTGTTTGGAACCTTCTGTCCTCTATCCTTGCTTCGGCAGGTGAGGTAGAGAGAGCCAAATCTTCTCAGCGTGCTGATCTTCCATTCACCCTTTCATCCCAAAGCCTGTTTATCACAAATAACACAATACAAAAAGAAACAAGAAAAAACTAGGAGAACAACTAATGAATTTCTATCCGCTGAAGTGCTAACAATGCAACTACTGAAGGATGAACACATTGTGGATTCATTGTTGAATTATAAAATAAAGATCCAGCGCAGACTTGAAAAACATACCATTTAATATCTAATAACCCAGAAGCATCTTCCAATTTCTAGTGTGCCTAAACAAACTGAAAGCAGATTATATAGCACAAGCAAAAAAAAAAAAAAAAAAAAAATCTGCACTAAGCCTTATTGGCCACAGGCAACACTAAAAAATCTGCACTAAACCATATGGAACCTAAAATCCAGATATTTTCGGTGTGAAAAACTTAGTATTTCAGATACTCGGGGCACTCACAGTGCAGACTCTACGATAGAGTCCATAGACATTAATTACACGCCCGTAGGCAAACTGCTGATGTGGCGGGTCATTATTGAGGAAAGAGGGAAGAAAGCGTAGAAACGGCGTCTAAATAAGGCGTCGAGTCTTAGATTACCTTCGAGGCAGCGAAACTTCGCGATGTAGAGGATAGATTCGACTCCACGGATCCCCTGCGCCCGCGCCATCAGATCCGCCGTCGCCCGCGATTCTTCCAGCGCGGTCCCTCTCCCGCCATCTCCCCGCCGCTCGGTGATGGGCTCTGGTGGTCAGCCCGGCGATGGGGGCGGTGCTGGTGGAGAGGTCCTCCCGACACATGCGGTACCCGCTCAAGGTCTATCCAAGGTGGCCCCGTCCTCCTGCGACATGGTCGGCTATGCGCCCCCCACCTACGGCGGCGGCATCGGCATCGTCTCCGTGAGTCGAGTCCAAGGACTTCTACGCTTCCTGCTTTTGTGTGGTGTTGTGATTCTTACATTGCATGCCGTATGGTGCTGTATAGAACCGTCAGATTTTGTTAATTCTTGTTAATTCAACCTCTGTATATTTTTGTTGTTTTACTACGATGATGGACATGGAGTTTGTGTGGATAATGACGATGGATGGCTTCTAGCTTATTCACCGTATATAGGGTGTATGTAGGGTGGATCACAGAGTGATATTCCACAGCTGATAACCCTTTATTGTGTTGAGTAATAAATGACTTTATCTATAGAAACTACTACTCTAAACTGTGCATTGGGGACTATGGTTTCTTGTGATAGAGTCTTCGATGTTAAGACTCTATGGGTAGGTCGACTTTGTGAGTGCTCTCATAGTTGCATACTTAAGCAATACGACATTAAAGATGTTGAATATAATCAAAGATAGGCCTAGAAAGGGGAGAGGGCATGTACCTTGAACAAGTAGAGAGCAGCAAACACCTGCAAGGATATAAGCAACTAAAACAGATACTTGAAGAATATGAGTTAGAGAATGTACCTCTGGGGCCAGCAACCAAACACACATGGGTGGAATCTAACACATGTCCATCTCTGGTGGGGGAGGTGGGAGCTGCAGCAGCTCTGCTGCCGCTGCAGGTGCAGGCTTCAGGTGCCGCAGCGACGGTTCAAACGTGTGGTACTCCCCATCCACGCGCATGTAGTAGCTGATCAACGCGCACATGATGCACGTCGTGAAGACGTAGCAGAGGAACTGTGTGACGCGGCTGACGAGTGTCCACAAGCCGCCCTGATCACCGTCTATGTAGAAAGAGAGGAGATTGGCGATGATGTTGACGATGCAGATCCCGATGTGGAGCCCGATCATAGCCGTGCCCCAGACGCGGTCCATGATGCCGAACACGCGGTTCACGGCGGCGTACGGAAAGAGCAGCCTCATCTTCTTCTTCATCGGCGGCCATGGCCAGACGCGGTCCATGATGCCGAACACGCGGTTCACGGCGGCGTACGGATAGAACAGCCTCATCTTCTTCTTCATCGGCGGCCATGGCCGCTCCTCATCCTCCGCCGCCAAGGGTGGGACGGGAAGAGGAGGCGGGCTCGGCATCCAAGCAGGACCCAAAGGCGGCGACGGCTCAAGGGGAGCGGGGAACAGGCACTCTCGAGGGCGGAACAGCTGCGGCATCGCTGGAATCGGCTCGAGGAACCGGCGGCTGCCGCCGAGTCGAGATCGCTCTCGAGGGCGGAACAGCTGCGGCATCGCTGGAATCGGCTAGAGGAAACGGGGCTGCCGCCGAGTCGAGATCGCGAGCGCGTGCGCGGAGCTGTGGTCGGGAGATCGAGATCGCGGGAATCGAAAATCTTTGGATCGATTGCTCAAGGAGGCGGAAGGGGAGGCGGCGGCGCCGACGCGCGGGTTTTATCGCCCGGGGAGGTTTCGCGGAATTGCCAGCTGGAACCAGAAGAAGAGTCGGAATTGGCCTCCCATTATACCATCTTTACCCCTCGAGCGTTTTTATTATTGATTAACAAAAATAAATAAAATATTTTTTTAATTATTACCGTCGTTACCCTTGAGTCTTTGACCCAAAAAGATAATAATGGTGTATAAGCTTCACGCAAAAACTAAAAATACTTTGCATATCGATTCAAACTCAAAAAATAAATCTCTTTTGTTAGAGACGGCGGAATCAATTGTCTAACGGTTTTGCAACTTTGACAAATTCTCGATCTTAATACAAAAAAGCGCAAACATTTCGTGTTTTTCGAGAAAAAAGTCAAAAATAAATCTATGTTTAGTATACATTGAAGGAACTTTTTTTTTTTTTTTTTTGGAGTTTTCAAACCGCGGAAGAATTCCCACCTGAATTTTATATATATAGCCCAAAACGGTCTGAAATATTACATAAGTGATGAGAGTTTAGACAATGGGGTATCTGCTATATATTTTTTTCTCTCTCTTAAAACCTATACCGCCATTGCTCCGCTATTTCCTTACAAGCCCTGAGCAAACCATCCAAGGTCTCGCTCTCGTTCCTGAAAACCTTTGCATTCCTTGCCTTCCAAAGCTGTCAGCAGCAAAGCGCAATGAAGGCCGAGAACTCAGACTGGAGAGGGGCAGGCTGTGAGTGAAACATAGCACTGAAACAACCGATCCCCTTTCCCGGCGTCCCCTACGGGGCGACTCGAGGGCGGCGCCGCCGCCGGGGAGCCCCCTCCCCTCCCCATCTCCGGCCGCCGTCGCCGCCCTTACTGCGGTGGCGGTGGCGGCAGCGGCGGTGACCCGCAAAGGGGCGCGCGCACCTCCACGCCTCCAACACCTTCTTCCTCACCGCACCTCCCCCTCCATCCCGGCCGCCCCCGGCGGCCGGCGGCCATGGCGGCGGCCGAATCCGGCCCCGGCGGCGGGTTCTTGTAGCGGCGGCACCGCCCCGGCCCCCTCCGGCGTCCGGGGGCCTCCTCCCCAACAATTGTCGGTTGGGGGCGCCGGCGGCGGCCATGGCGACACCAACCGCCGCAGCCGGCGGGCCTCGCCCGGCTTCGCCCGGCCCGGGAACGTGCCTCCTCCACGGCTCGTCGGGCGTCGACGAAGTTCCCCACCCCGCTCGGTCGCTAGGGACCATCCTACGCCCCCACACACACACGGCGTCGATCCGGCGAGATGGGCGCCCTCGGGTCTCCACGGGCCACGGGCCCGCCCGTGCCTCTCCTTCGGCCGAATCCCGGGTTTGGTGCCCCGGTCGACGTTTTTGTGCGCTCTTGGTGGCTGGGCATCGTCGGCGGCGCTGGCGGGCCAAGATGTCGACCGGGTTGCTTTGGTTGAGGGTCCGTCGCGGACCCTACTTCCGGCCTTAGGCCCGGTCCCCTGCGTGTCGTGCAGCTCGGCGGAAGGGGCTTAAAGCCCAGCCCGGCCTTGGCTGTGCGGGCGGCGGTGGCAGCGGGCGCCATATACCCCGGGCGGCGTCGTCTTGCACATTTAGCGGCATTGCGGTGCCCGACGTCCTGATACTTCTTCCATGTCGTCTGCGTTGCGGTGATGGTGCCTCGTGGTGGTGCGGCCGAGGTGGTGCGGGTGTGCGTCCGAGGCATCGTGGTGGCGCTTTCGGACATGCTAGCCCACCTCACCGGCCGCCGGCGACGGAAGTTGGAGCCCGCGCGGCTAGTCGGCGGTGGCGTTTCGTCGACCCATCACCCTCCGTCTTGGTCGGTTTGGTCGTCTGCTGCTCCTATTTGTGCTTCATGTTCTCCTCACCGGGTGTGTCTAGCTAGCGGTTGTTGTAGCTCTAGGCGTCGTCGTTCGGCGGATGCTTTGTCGCCGAGGTATCTTGTTTTCCGATGGATGCTTTGCCATCGAGGTGCTCTTCGTTGTTAGGCGGATGCTTTGCGCCCGTGTAAACTTCAGGCATGCTTTGCCACCCGTATCTTTCACGAGCATGTGTTTTCGGCGCACGCATTGCCGCGAGGTCGCGGTCGTTTCGGCGGATGCTTTGCCGCCAAAGGTGCTCTTCGCCGCGGGGCGGTGCTTGGCTTCCATGTATCTTTCACGAGCTTGCGTTTCCGGCATGTGCGTTGCGCCCGAGGTCGCGATCGTTTTGGGCGGATGCTTTGCCGCGAGGTGGTTTCGTGGATGCTTTGCCACCAAGTTCTAGCGGATGCTTTTCGCCGTGGTCGCCGGCGGCTCCGATCACTGCTAGATACGAGTGTTGAGTTTTGGTTGTAATAGGATCGGTTGTCGAGGGCTGTTAGGGGAGGGTTTGCGCCACCCCTACCTTTTCATTCTTCTTTGTTTGTTTGTGCACATTATTGCCGTGTGTAATTTGCGGATTGTGACGAACCGACCAATTTATAAGAAATCAAGTATAAGTCGCAATCACCAAGGTAATCGCAGATCTACACTTGAGTCCATATAAACCCGGTATTCCGAAATCTCTGAGTGATTTCAAACTCATCAACAACATACAACAGGATCGTTGAGCTTGGTAGTAAAATCCGGGTATTTCAAACCAAATTCGATATATATATTAAACATCGAGTGCGTAGTGTGAATTTATTACAAACTCAAGTTCATTTGTACGTATATTAGTTTTTGAAAAACCAAATAGTCTTTTTAGCGGAAACAAATATAACATAGTGCGGAAGATAGTCATCCTCGCGGCAAAGATGAGGCGGGGATATGGAATTGCCTTGCCCCCGGCCTTACTCTTCATCAACGGGGAAATAGACAAGTCTTACAATAACCATGGTAAATATGATCACCCGCAACAACGGGGAATAAAACCACGAGTACAAAATACTTCGGCTAGACTTACCCGTCGAGAAATAAAAATAAAGACTCCAAGGATTATGATAGGCTTTATCGGGGTTGGTGACTCACATTAATTTCGCAAATAAAGTTGTTTAGTGAGCCTACACATACTACTTGTATATCAAGTTAACGGGGTTATTATTATTTACATAACATAAATCTGTATAGTCAAGATTAATCATTGCTCGCCGGGATAAATAACAATATAAAGTAACTGGATCGAGGATATAACTTGCTGCAAAAAGCATGATAAGGACATTTAAGTATAGTGATTATGACTACATTGCCGTGGACATAACCGGGTTCTCACTATCCGGGAGAGATGGCGATTCGAATCGATTGCAAACCGGTGGCGAATACCACGACACACACCAAGTCTACTTTGCAAAGGTAGACCGATTACTCCTCAAGGTGTTACGGACGTAAAAGTCTCGGTCTTGCCGGCTACCCCTCCTTCTCGGGTACTAAGTGAGCAAGCCACGCAGACCGACATCATCGTGTGCATCATCTTGTACCCAATAAAACCCCTGCAACCACCGCCAAAGGAGGAGCGATAAAGCGAGCATGGCGCCCCCTAACAATCTTGCGAGTTTCGCGGGTGGCTCACGACCGGCGGAGCCTACTATATGCCAGAATGCGTTCAACTTCCGACCACATTCCGACAAAGAGTAAGTCCTTAATTGATCAGGTGGAAAGGACCACAAAGTCCACCCAATCTCACATGTTTTATTTTCGGGTTCTCGACAGCGGCTTGACAATCACCCATGCGATTGTTCACAACATATCCTCAAGTGACCGACATCACTTTGTCACTGCAATCATGATACGAGAGCATTAACCTAGACTACGCTAATAGGATAGGTAACAACTTCAGATAAGGATTATAATGCATCAACGGTTTCAATCATTTCCTATCGTAATGCGGGAAACATATAAAAGACTCAAGTCAAATTAATTGGAAGAATAGGAAAGTGTAGAATGCTCCGGGGCTTGCCTCGCAGGAACGTCGCAGGAACGTGCTCCGGGCACTCAGTCCACTCTTCGGTCGATCCTTCTCCTCCGGTGACTCCTCCGGACTGCACTCCCAGCTGGAACAACTCCCCTGGTTCCTCGATCAGCTCCTCCAGAACCTCCCCGATCACGAGATGATGCATATGATGGAGAAAAGAAATAATTAAACTTACAAGAATGACAACTTGCATAAAATAAAATATGTATGATGAATGGATGCTTTATGATGCAACTATTAATAAGTGCGTATCTCTTCTGCAGAAACACAACTAATTCTACATAAGAAACATTAGCAAACTACATCGAACAACGCCCTAACTCTCTATTTCACAGGAAAGGGCAGATTGACATGCTGTCACTAAAACAGCCACACGAGAGAGTTCTACAACTCCAAATTAAGCAAACTAGGACTCTATGGAAAGATAACAAAATTCTCTACAAAACATTCCACAGCACCAGCAGCTGAATCTAAACCTAACAGCCTCAAAATTGGGAAAAACAGAGACTCTGTTTTCAGCCCAAACACCACATTTAACATCCATAACATCAAAACTACTCATGCAACTTATACCAAACTTAACCAGCAAGTAAATCAAGTACTTAGCTACCAAATGGGCCTACTGGACAATCCAAAAGATAATCTAAATCACATGAAATAACACGCCTTAGCAAACACTATCCTTGCACACTCTAATTATATAAATGCTAGGAATAATAAATCGACAAAACATGCAAGGTCACCAAACTAATCATACCAACAGATCATAATTATGCTAGGAACACATAATAAAAATATAATTACTCAACATGAGCATATAAGCATATATTTCTAGCCTGTTTCCTAAGCACTACAATTAAGATAAATATGCAACTACTTCAAAAAAATTCTACAAAAATTACCAGAGCATCCTACTGGAATGTAACAGCTACCATAAAAATATCATGGCAAGATCATACTTGTACAGCCCTACACAAAAATGACAAGTTGACACCAAACCTAGGGATGAAAATACTTTGTACTATGAAAAGTGTCAGACAACAAATTTCTGAGTATGAACATCTACTCAAACCTATCAAGAACCACCACACCAAGTTTTACAACCAAAACCCTAATACTTATTTTTCTATGAATTTCTAAAGATCACATGGCACAAAGCACATAAATAGAAAATCACATTTCTTCTACAGAACATACCATGCAATATATTTTTCCTAGATTCTACTCACAAAAACAAGCACTTTTCATACAGAAAGCATATTTTTATCTTGCACCAATTAAAAGATATGATTTTCTCCAATTTCCATGCATTTCTAGCCCTAAATAAAACTCTATATAAAAGTTCTCAGAAAATAGATTTTCATAATTTTATACTGTAGCCTATCTCCTAACAAACACAACAAAATTTGTCTCACTCAATTTGGACTCAAAATGACCAAGATATGAATTTTCTAAGCATTTCATTCAATTACGGAAAAACAGGAAAAGAAAAAAAAAAGGAAAAGGCGCGGGGCCCAGCTGTCAGCGGCACAGAGGCAGGGCACGGCGGCGCTGCCCGGATCGGCGGATCTTCGCCCGGCGATGACCAAATCGGTCAACCAGCTAACCTAAACGCATCTACGAGACGCAAGGGTCGCGATGGTGCCCTTGATTCGACCAAAACCGACTAAAAAGCAACGACGGCGGCGTGGCGGCTTGGCGGCGGCGGGACGTCGGCGCTCCGGCCGTTCTCCGGCGATTGACGGCGCACTAGTGGCCGTTCTCTACTCCCCCTAGGCCTAGCGGCGACATGCAAGCAACCTAGACGCCTAACGGAACAACGACGGCGAGAAAACGGACGGGCGGCGGCGGGCGGCGGCACGGGCAGCGTCGGCGGCGGCGTGTGTCCCGCGAAACGACGGCGGGATTCACTCAACCATCTAGCTCTAGACCTCAAGCATCACTAGGCGATCCTAGAACACGAAAAAGAAAGACCTAAACTTCGATCTACGAGCTCGGACATGAGCTTGCCCCGGCGGCGACCATGGCGGACTTCCCGCGGCGGCGGCGGGATGCGGAAATGAGGTCCATACCTCGCACTTTACCTCGATTCGACGCTAGCTTTAGGTAGAATGGTCCATGGCGATGCTAGGAATGCGGTTTGGAGTGGTTTGGTGCGACGGCGGCGATGGAACGCGGGCGGCGAGCTCGAGCGGCGGAAATGGTGGTCGGGCGGCGTTCGCGTGGCTCGCCTTGGGCGGCGGCGGGGAGTGGCTCTAGGGTTGGGCGCGGGCGCGGATCGCGATATATATGGCGCGGCGCGTGGGTCCCGGCCGTACATCGGCGGCTGTGCTGCGGCCACGTCGTCCGGTATTTGTCGGCCGGCGGCGAGCCGATAACCCCCCCCCCTGTTTTTTTCTGGATCAGCGACGGTTTCTGGCCTAGGTCTCGAAAACCATGTGGAATTTGGAAAAAGTCAAAACATCAACTTTGCGCAGAATTTCAAAATCTACAAAACACTCAATATGGACTTTTTCTAATTCGGCCTAGATTTGAAACTAAAAATTAAAAACAGCAAGGTCAATCCAACCATTCAAAAACAGAGTTTGAAATTTGACTTGAGTTTGACTTGAACTTGGGGGCTCTAATTGGGGCATTTCAAAACCTTTTTACAAGAAAGTCACAACAGATCATTTGCTCCACATAAAAAGTACTTCATTTCATCTATAGAAACTTTTTGCTAAAAACACTTCTATCAAGCACTTTTGAAATGAGTTTCAAAATGGGTCAAAGAAGTTTGACACACTAGGGTTGATTTATAAAAATTTTCCAAATCAAAACACCAGCTCAAACATGGTCCTAAATTATGATAAAAATACATCTAAGCACAATCTAGGTCCAAAACATGATTATAGCAAAGATCCTATAGTAGCTAGGTCAAGCAAGCATAAAATGATAGCAACTCAATTAAAAGCTATTATGAACTTGCTTATGCATGAAATGATGATGATGATATGCAAATGATCATGCTTTCAAGATGCTTAACACCTAGGGTGTTACACGGATTACCCTGCGGATCATATGTAATTTCCCACTTCTCTTAATGCAATACGTGCCAACGGCACGCGAAAAAAGGCCGAGAACTCATCACGTGGCAGGCCATTGTGAGGTAGAACGAGGCGAAGAGTTGAGGTGTGTCATGGTCGGGTAGGTGAGCCATGTGGAGCCCCTCCCAGAAAGAGCGTATATCCACTGATTATGTGTTCTGAGGTCTCGTCTTCTACATTGCATATCTCGCAGGTTGCACTCTGAACCACATGTTTCTTCAGAAGGACGGAGCGGCACTTAATCTTGCGCTTGACCAACAGCCACATGAACATTTGTATATGCTACGGCGCTGAGTTGTTCCAACGAAACTTGCCTTTTCGTCCTTTGGCTACCCCTTGGACATCAACAGGCTATAGATTGCAGAGCTGTACAACCCTCCTTTACCATTTGCAAAAACCGAGGTACGCTGGTCCTTGGAGTCCAGCAATTGTATGTCACTGATCAGGTTCTGGAGCTGTTGTAGTTCTTGAGTTGCTCTTGGACTGACCCTTGGCACAAGGCTGTTCTATACACCATGGTTGATCATGTCACGTACCGTGCTTTCCTTGTCGACATAGTGGGTGTGAATTGCAGGGAACATATCTGCGAGTGCCTCTTCGCCCACCCACACGTCCTCCCAGAATGAGGCCGTTCTTCCATCACCAAGCTGGACCTACATGATTGCTTGGTATAGCGGTAGCAAGGAGCGCGGCATGTTCCGGTGCTCCCATGAATATCACCGTTGAGCATTAAGACAGACGCCCGACTGTGTACCCATTGAGCCCAGGCCGAGGTGTCGGGGTGGTGAACCTTGTGTGTCAACTTGATGAGCAGGCAGATGTATTGGGTGCCTAGGTCCTTGATGCTGAGGTCGCCCATGTCTTTAGGTGTGGTGACTGATGTCCAGGCCACCGTACACGATTCCGGCACTGCTTTGCCGGATTTTTCAGCACACCAAAGGAAAAGCCCTACGCTTCTTATCCATCTGTTGCGGGACTGATGGAGGCACTGAATGGAGCTCATTAGGTAAACAAGCTGTCAAGCACAAAGTTGACCAGCACTGCCCTGCCTAGCTGCCCATTGGGTTTAGCAACTGAGCGTGCCACGAACTTAGGTGTCTATCGACCCTCTGGATGTATGGCGTGAAAGCTGAGAGCGGGAGTTTGTTGACTGACAAAGGGAGGCCTAAATACGGCTGAGGAAAGCCCTCCCTTTGGTAGCCGATTGCCTGGACACACAAGTTTGTCGGTCCTTCATCCATGTGAATCGGTACCGGTGTACTCTTTGCATAGTTGATGTGTAGCCCTGAGAAAGCCACAAACCGGTCCAAGATCATTTTGTGGCAAATAGTAGCATCTAGGTCAACCTTGAGCACAATCAAAGTATCGTCTGCATATCAGAGAACCACACACGGTTGGCCAGCCTCCGTTGGGTGTTGAATACCTGGACAAGAATTGATCAGGTATTGCAAATTCTCAGCGACCAGAAGGAACAGGTACGGGGACACAGGGTCACCCTGCCGTAGTCCCTTCTTGTACTGATTTCATGGACCCGGGCAACCGTTTACCAAAACCGCTGATTTTGAAGTCCTGAGTAACTGCAACATCCAGTCCACCCAGACCTCGCCGAAACCTCTCTCACGAAAGACCTTGAAGAGCCCCTTCCAGCCGACAGTGTCAAACTGCTGCAAGTTTGCCACAAGTGGAAGAAACCAGCAATTGTGTTGAAACTGTACATTGAAGGAACTTTGGTTCGTGTTAGAGTGCCTTCAATCGATGTGCATAATTGAGTCCAGTTTAAAGAAAGGACATTGATATTGTATCGCCTGGAACCCTTTGTGTGTGTTGTCTCTCTAGCTTGCCACACCTAAACGTTGATAGAAATGGAGACACACTCCATCCAGATTTAGTTGTTGAAGAAAAAGAATGTGACTAAATTCTTAGCAAAATTGAAATTTCTCATACACAAAGAATGTGGGTCGACCCGCTTTAGGCCTTTTCCCTACTTAGCCGAACATTTTACGTTCCTTCGGGCAACATCATATAATGGGACCTAGATTCTATGCTAAGAGCGTCCATACTGTGTTGAACCCACCCTGGGTCTTAGTCAGGCCCCACTATCAATTAGATATGATCTATTACGCAACCCCACAGTGTGTGGAACCGAGGATGACTCTATACCTATGGTCCCTGCTTTAGTAGAAAAAAATCAACCCACCGACTCTCTTTGCAGGAAAGAGAAAGGAGTGAGGAAGGAAGCACAATTTCTTTATTCATTCGACCGGGTTCAATATGCAACGGAACGAGTCCTTCGTAGACCCGACCACGGTACAGGAGTGGAGTCGATCTTCACATTTATTGTATAAGGAGGCATTGAACCACACTGCGGGTGCCCTAACATCTCAACTGAGGGTGTGGGGCAGAGCCCCATGTCATAGAAGCCAATATTAGAGTGTCCCCAGTTTAAGATCCACCAAGTCGAACAACCAACAGGTGAAGGCCCGATCTAAAAAAAACAACAAACGTGTGAGCAGCTATCAGCATTTGCACATGTTTCTCTTTGTTTCTCTTTGAGCTAATAATGAGTAGAACAAGAGAACATATCCGTCCTAGTGTAGGACATGACAGGACAACTTTGAGGGCGACCGATGAATTTTACTCAAGAACTAATGTACCCGTGTTATGCTGATTGGAAGGGTTTCTTGCATGATTAAGAAAAATGTTGGAAGAGTTGTTGATGCAATTCAAATGCTTTAATTTTAGCTGTTAACTGATACTTGATTAGTTCTTGCTAAGTTCACTACTTACTTTTTTTTTAGAGGCCTACCATACCAATTTGTGTCACACGTAGCAGTCCGCAATACACAGGAAGCAGAGTCTGACACGGTGACAGACAAAACAGATCAAACTTAACATGTAACAACATTCCAAGACATACACTGTTTTTCAAAGGTAGGTTACACACTATCTGTACATCGAATTGTAATGCTTCTACTGGCTAAATGATCCGACTTCGATAAGCACTACCAAATTAAATCAACTATCGGACCAAATTGTTTTAGTAGTATTTACTATTTTGAAGCGCTACATACAAACCAAATATATACAGATTATTAGGTACATTAACAAAAAAATCAACTCTGGTGCAAACAGCTGTCATAAGCACTCCCAAGACGCAAGTCCAATCGATTCCACCTCATCTTTAACCACTGATATACATGATTGGCCATGCCGCAAAGGCTGCAGAGGCAGCTGATTGCTACAATATTGGATCTCCTAAAAAGAACATAGAATTCATGTTACACATAATTAATTAGAGAATCTGAGGCATAACATGCTGAGTACTTTTAGATTACACGACACACCGTCCATGTACAAGTACAACTGTAGTTCCCATGTACATGGTACTGCAAGCCCATACAACAGTTGGCATCTGATACCCATAGCGACATTCAAACCATGAACTTCCCCATAAAAGGGGAGAATAATCTACTTTATATAAAGAAACTGAATCTGCATCATAGGATTCAGGCTGTCTTAGCAAACAATCCAGCCTCGGTATTACATCAATCCTATGTGCAACATATATGACTGAGCATCTGTCTTCCACTTGTAGTCGGTGAAGACTTGCCTGAACTGGGTCATTCATCCTTGTTGAACAACATAGCCTGCACTTGAACATTATGACGTTAGATATCATACATATGTTGACACGTGCGATTAAATGGTCCCAGTAAATGCATCCTTCCCAAGTGAAATAATTTCTAGAAAAGGACTGCACTTCTAACAATGTTCAGCTGCTGATTCAACATGGACATGTGAAGTACATTTCAAGTCAAGTTGTTAAATATATGGAGTACATTTCCCAATATATCAAGAAACTAGTAGCTGGGTGCGGCGCCTCCACGCGCCCGTGCAGGAACAATCTCTAGGGGTACATAAGAAAGTAAGTGTCAATGAACAATGGTTCCAGATACTTAGTGCCGAAGCTGAACTGAAAGTGACTCACAGGTTCCAAAAGGCATGGAAGTAGCAAACATTATAGCAGAAAAACAGCACTATAGTCTCCAAACAATAATACACAAGCGTTGGCCGAGTCTGTTTAGTGATATGAAAAAAAGAAGGAAACACTTCAAAGCCTGTTTCAAAGTCTGCATTTCACAATTGATAGAGGCAACGTAGTTGGGCTTCAATGATCCAGGGCAACAGGAAGCAGGAAGCGGAATCAGGTTTGCATGACAGCCATTCAAACTTGGTCGGTATAAATTGTGAATGGGCTTCTCCCTAAAACATCTTAAACGATGAATTAAAAATATAGGCACTCATTTGTTTGGAGTAGCGTTCCTTGCCAATTAAACTGCAAGTACAGTGCAAGTTTTTTTAGAGGCTTCCCAAGTGGAAAACATCATCTATGATCCTAGAGCCAAATAATGTGAAGCCAGTTGCAGCTATGACAGTCAATAAAACTCATATGATGGCAGTTCCTTTTTAATTAGACTCAAGTATGGTTGCAAATATGAGTGCAAGAGGGGCAATAGTTGTCACCAATATTAAAATTACCAACTACTAAATAGTGAAAATCGTTAATATACCTGGAAGCATAGTATAGGTTGCTGCAGCACACTTTTTAGAAGGCACTGGGTCTTGTCTCTTGGTGGGGCAATGAATGTTCATAACACTGCATTGGTAGGCCATAAGTTAGTTATCCCAACATAATCGAATAATATTGGTACAAACATCACTCCATGGTGAGAAAATGAAACTGGAATTTTAGAAATCTTGAACTGATGAGATCATATCACAAGGTTGCAAGGGAAGAAAAAAAAACATTCAGATCAACTTCGTATACCACTCTAAAGTTGGAGTTAATAAGTATTTTGAGCAGATATTCCATATGATAAATAGGGAACGTGCACATAATTTTAATTTTCACGTGTGAAATCTAAGGAGTTTGATAACTTCATCTGGAGTTGTAACAGTGGTCTATGAAAGCTTCAGGTAACCAAAACAGAGTAAACGAACACCTACTTCATAATGGGAAAGAGCTCATTGTTTTGTATCAACCAGTTAGGGATATTTTAAACGATCCACACATGGCCAACGAATGTATTCTCATAGTAGGCATAACAAAGGTTGCAACTTAGAGAAAGCTAGAATAGCAGAAATGTGAATTTATAATTACTTTTCACATGGCGACGAACCCCCAAACGCCCCAGCGTCGCTCTCGGTCTCGGTGTGACGGGCGGCGCCCCAACCTCTCCAGCCCACCCAACCCCCTCACGGGCGGCTACACACCGCCCGTCGCCGGAGGCGGCCGCCGGGATGCCGCAGCGGCTTCAAGGATGGCGGCGGCAGGTCTTTTCGGGGCTGCGTCGCCCCGTGCGGCACCTTGGATGGCGGAAACCCTAGCGCCCGCCGACGAGTGCTCTCCTCTCCGGCGAGCGGCGGCGAATCCGGCCAGCCCAACTGCCAGATCCGGCGATGGTGGGCCCCTTCCGGCATCTTCGGCGGTGATGGCGGCCGGCTCGTGGCGGCGGCGGCTGGTCGGCGCCACCCCTAGTCACCGCGTTCGGGTCGGCGGGTCGAGAACGGGCGGGGATCGTGGTACGCCCGTTTTTAATACCATTTGGAGCGACGAGTATACAACTTCAGCACGTCCCAAAGTAATTTGGATCGTAATCCAAGTTGGTTCGGGACGATGTTCCCGAACGCGGCCGAAGGAACGGCGAGAATTGCGTGGTGGGAGGGCGACAAACACTTTTCATCGGGACCCTAAGTTATTCCTAAACCTACTAAGGCTTAATCAAAACTTCTCTCGGCATTTTTACCTAGATGACCTTGTGAGTGAAATGAAATTCCGTATTCATCCTTATCTTCCTCACGCAGCGACGGGCCGAGAGCGGCGATCCGCCGCGCCCTGTTCCATCATCGCCGATGGCAACCCGCTTACGGATCGTCTCTCTCCCGCAGTCTCGGCGCCACCACAACTCACACCGGGTCGAGCTTGCGGGGCGGCGGCGTCGAGTTCCAGCGGCGGCGCGGTCGAGGTTCCGCCCGTGGGCGGTGACCGGCCCGAGGGGCGTGGAGCGAGTTCCAGCGGCGGCGCGGTGTGAGTTCCGCCAGCGAGGCGGGCGGCCGGCGAGGGCGTGTTCCACCTGCGATCCGTGATCGACCCGGCGCGTTCCGTTCGGCGCTTTGGGACGGCGTCAGCTGAACAAGGATCGCGTCGCATCGCGTTCCGGTGACTAGGGCGCCACCAACCCCTCTCCTCCCTCTTCCTCTTCTCCGGCGGGTTTCCCGGACGGGACGCCAGGCGGCTTGCGGATCCGTGCCCCTAGTGGCGGATCTGCCCCTCTGTCCTCCTTCCGTCACGCGTAGCCGGCGGCGGCCCTACGACTCCGGCCGTTCGCCGGGTGCCGCAACGGCGGAAGGCCGTTTCGGTCCTTCGGCGGTCTTTGGGGCGTCGCTTTCTCGGCAACTAGTACCCGCTACACCTTTGCGGCCATGTCCTCGACCGTGAGCTTCTACGTGGTGCGGTGTTCCGCAGCGCGCGCGTGTGCGAGTCAGGTTCGGCCGTGGGCATGCCGGCGGCGGGCTGTGTGCTCTTTTGCTCCTCTACTACACGTGCTTTGCGCGGTGCGCCGCAGTTTGGCCGCGAGCTTGCCGGCGGCGGGCTGCTTGTCGCGCAAACCTCCCCCGTGCCTCCTTTTGGGAGGGCGGAGCGCCGTTTCTTCCATTGTCGGCCGCCTTCCTGCGCCCTTACTACGAGCCGGCGAGCTTGGGATTTGGCATCCGGGCCCAACGTTTGTGCTGGGGTGCCTTGGGCGAAATCCTGACGACGATGACGCTCATGGGCGCCACATTCCCTCTTGAGGGCGCGTCGTATTTCCCGAGCACGTCTTCCGCGGGTTGGCCAGCGTTTGTCTTTGGGGTGCCTTGGGCGAAATCCTTGGCGGCGGTGGCGCTCATGGGCGCCACATTCGCTCTTGAGGGCGTCGTATTTCCCCGAGCACGTCTTCCACGGGTGAAAAACCTGGTCCAATCTTGGGGACGGCGATGGTGGCGCTTTTGGCGTCATTCCCTTCTTGGAGGCGTCACTTTTTGGATTTCGTTTGGCGGCGTGGGGCGAGTTCGTGCGGCTCTGCGGTGTGTGGTGGCGACGACCGGCGTCGGTGCGCGGCGCCTCCCGTCGTCGCGGGCGAGACCATACGGCTCCGTGGTGTGTGGCGGCGACCGACCTTTGTCGGTGCGCGCGGCTCCCGTCGTCGCGGCGAGTCGCTACGGCTCCCCGACGTGTTGCGGCGGCCGGCGCGGTCGGTGTGTACCTCCAGTCATTGCGGGCAAGTCCGTAAGGCTCCGCGGCGTGTGGCGGCGACCGGCGCCCGTCGGTGCGCACCTCCCGTCGCGGGCGGGCGAGTCCGGTGGCTGGCGCGGCGTGTCGCGGCGACCAACGCTACCCGGTGCTGGCGCCTACCGTCGTCGCGGGCGAGTCTCATGCGGCTCCACGGCGTGTGCGGCGACCGGTGCGGCCGATGTCGCGCCTCGTCGTCGCCGGGGAGTCCGTTTGGCTCCGGGCGTGTGGCGGCGACCGGCGCCGGCGGTGCGCGCCTCCCGTCGGCGGCTGCCGCTGAAGAGCTCCTGTGCCTTGGTGTTGCTTCTTTCCTCTCCTCGGTGTATCTATGGTTATAGCCATTGCTCGCCCTTGTGTTGGGGTGCCTTTGTTCTTCCTTTGTTGTTTCCTATCAGTGGATTTAGGCCACAATATATGTTGTTGTTTCTTCTATGGATTAGCCACATCCTAGCCTCAGGGCAGAGGCCGTTGTATGGTTTTAGTCCGGTTTCCCAAAATTAAGCTGGGACGACGGGGTTTGGCCTCGTTTTCCCCAAAAACGAGGTTACCAGCCATTTTAGGCACTTGAATATATTCAGGTGGGGCGCCTCCCCGTTGAAAATTCAAAAAAAAAAAAAAAAAACTTTTCACATGGCCAAAATACCTGAATGAAAGATGAGGAACGGCTGCATTCTTTTTTTTTGAAAGCAAAACTGCGGGGAGTTCCCCACAGCACTTCATTTTCTTTTTTATAATAAACAAGCAGTTACATAGACAGGACACTTACAAAAAGGTTAACTGAAAGCATCTAACCAAAAGCAAAAGGCTGACCTAAGATCATCCTTGAAACGTAGAGACTGAAGTAAACATTCATTTTTGAAATTTGAAAACCAAGTGCTAAGTCGGGGGTTTTATTATTGAATACTTTGTCATTCCTAATCTTCCATATGTCCCATGACGCTATGACCATTGCCTCCATGAAGAACAGGAGATTTTGCTGCTGTCTTGTATGTGCCACTCTTGAGTACAAGCTCTCCATTGCATCCCTATTTTCTCCCAACATCTTTTTGAAAAAGGGACAGCAAAAGAAGAGGTGATTCAGTCCTCATCCACACCTTCAGTGCATAGAACACAATGGGCACTTTCATCTTCATCATATAAGTTTCTTCTTTGGAGCATCACTTCAGTGTTCAATCTGCCCACTAGAACAAGCCAGGCAAAAAATTTCACTCTCGGTAGACATTTGGATTTCCATAACCATGTAAAAATTGGGTGGGCAGGTATGTTCTGGAATGCCAATTTATAAAATTTCCTGGAAGAGTACATGGAGGATCCCCATTGATAAATCCAGACATCTGTACTCTGATTATCAAATATATGAGTGGAGAGGACAGCAGTAAGCTCTTGTAGCTCCACAAATGCTTCTTGGGAGAGAAGGAGGAAGAACAGACTATCCAGGTCAGCGGCAGCCATTGCCATATTAACACTAAATATTTGCATCTTTGGCATAGGAATACAGCCTGGGGTATTTGTGTGCAAGCACTCCATCTGACCAGAGGTCTTCCCAGAGTAACTGACCTGCCATCCCTAATGGTACACCGAGCTATTCCTCTGAACAAAATGTTTAGTCTTTGTACATCCCTCCACCAAAAGGAGCCGACCTCCCTACATGTGGCACTTTATCTTCATAGTATGTGGACCAAATTAGTTTGACCGGGGAATGTCCAATTTATTATAGAATTTGTGCAAGTGCTTCAAGAGTAAAGAATCATTACGGACGTTTAGGTTGAGAACACTCAGGCCACCTTTCTGTTTTGGCATTGTGACCATCGGCCAAGCTTCCCAATTGCCACCTTTTTTTGATCTATCGAGCCTCTCCAAAGGCATTGCTTCCGGCACGATCTATATTGTCAATCACCCCTTTTGGGAGTTTAAGAGTGCACATGGCGTAAGTTGCCGTTCGGTCGAGACAGACTTCACCATCGTAGTCTGCGGAGTGGGATAGGAGGGAGGAGCAAGCTGTTAGCCTTCAATCTTGTCCATTAGGGGTGCATAGTCATATACTCTTGGTGTGCGGTGTGCCCATGGGTAAACCGAGATATGTGAAAGGGGAAAGAGCCAATTTGGCAACCAAAGGTGCTGGCGAATCTGCATTTTTCATCACCTACATTTATCGTCAACATTTGGGATTTGGCATAATTAACTTTGAGGCCCGTTGAAACTGAGAAACTTTTGAGCAAGGCTTTCAGGAAGAAAAGCTGGTTTGCATCCGCTTGCATAATGAGGAGGGGTGTCGCGTCGATACTCTTGTATGATGGGATAATCACCCTCTTCTTTGCGCGGTATTGGGGGCATAGAAGCCTTTGTGAAGTGCTTTGTTGACCAAGATTTGTAGTAGCTCGCCGCCAAGACAAAGAGTAGAGGGGTAGAGGGTCCCCTTGACGCACCCTCGCTACATTGAATTTCCTTCCCGGTACTCCTTTCAAAATTACTGCGAGAGGTTCCTGAAGAAAGGATGTTGTCAATCCATGCTAGCCATCTCTGGAAAACCCAAGTGTACCAGCATTTGGGTGATTGTAGTGTGCTCAACAGTGTCGAATGCCTTCTCAAAATCAAGCTTCAAGATTATTGTTTCACGCCTAGATTGCTTGCACCGATGAATGTATTGAAACACCCGGGCTAGGCCATCTCGAATAGTACGGCTTTTGATAAAGCCGTCACTGGTTTTTATGCACAAGCTGTAAGATCTTAGACTGAAGACGATCAACTAAGAGCTTGGTTATAATTTTGACACTGCAGCTAAGAAGTGAAATCGGCCGAAAATCATTGGACTGTCATTGGGTTCTGATTTTTGGGAACTAGAGTAATGAGTGATTCATTGATGCTTTCCAGATTTACTTGGCCATTATAGAAATCTTCAGAGAGATTATAGAAATCACCTTTTATAGTGTGCCAGCTTTTCTTTAGGAAATGTCCATTAAAACCATTCGGTCCCGGCGCCTTGTCAGGCTGCATTTTTCTTTACTATGTTGTCAATTTGAGGTTCCAGATCCGCCGCCGCCGGCCCCCAAACCGACCCACCCCTTCAGCCGAGCTCCACCCTGTAGAGATCCCGTCCCGCACCACCTCGTGTCAGCCGGCGTCGGTGAATCAGCCCCGTCCCAAGCTCAACTCCATCGTGGTGGGATCCATTCAAATCCCGGTTGACAAGACCACCACTCTGGCGCGCAAGGTCCGCTTCGCAGTAACTCCTCCGCACTCCCCCAACCACCAGCACCGCGTCCGCCGTCACTCCCCCCCCGTCCTTCGTCCCCAGGAAATCCATCAGCTCTGCCGCAAAATCCGGCACAGCAACGAAGCCTGCTGTGTCTGCCGAGCACACCAGGCCTTCAATCCGCAGTAATGGTGCAGCTCCTTCCCGAGGCGGCGACAAGACAACTCGGAGGGAGCCGGAGCTGGATGAAGAAGGTTGGACAAAGGTACTGTACAAGCATGGCAGAAGCCGCGGCCGCCAGGCTCATTCAAGTCGCCCACCAACCGGCGCGCTCCAACGCACCGGCCAGGCCTCCCAGAAATCCTCCGAGGTAAATGCCTTCGTTGCCTCTCTCGAGGGCACACTGCTGCTGACTGCACGGACCCGGTGCGGTGCTTGAGCTGCGGCCGTATTGGCCATAAATCCAGAGACTGCAGGTCTCCGTCCAGGAAACCGCAAGCCCCTGCTCAACCTTTAGCTGCGCCCAAGAAACCGCCGCACCTCGATGACCCTACTGCCTTCCCCAAGCTCTCGCCTTCGACCATGTCGCTGCCAGGGGCCCCTGAACTCCGGCCAATGGAGACTGGAGCAATGGCGGCAACCAACTCCGCCATGGAGGAGGAGTTGCAGCGCCTGTCTCGCTGTGCCGTGGTGGCCTGCCTATGCAGGGACCGGGGCCGGGACGACGTGGAGCCGGAGGCAGTCAAGCGGATGCTCTGCTCCAAGCTCGGCGTCCTCGACAACGACATCAAGGTGACGCGCCACCGGCCCGAGGACTTCCTCATCGTCTTCGAGCACCAGCACCACAGGGACTCCGCCCTGAACATGGACCAGCCAAAGGTCAGCAGCATCGCCATCCGCTTCCTACCATGGGCCATCCTCCCCTACAGCGACCTCATCCAGCTGCGCCACCATGTCCGCATCTGCCTGGAGGGGATCCCGATGCACACTTGGAACGAGAGCATCGTGAAGAGGGCCATTGCAAGGGCCTGCGACATCGACTACGTCGAGGCACGCTCCATCCGGAGGGACGACACCGAGGGGTTGTGGCTGTGGGCATGGACATACGACCCGTTAGACATCCCAAGGTAACATGGTTGACTCTGACAGGGAAATCGACGTTGGTGCACGAAGGAGTTGCCCCACCAAGAGGCCGGAGCGGCCTCACCTTCAGGGTGCTCGTCCACCTCGACATCGTCGAGCCCCCGCCAGACGAGTACGGCAGCTCCACCGCGAGAAAGGTCGACTGGCACTACGGCGTCATCGACGGCGAGCGTGCCCCGCGGGAGCGCCACGCAGCTCCACCCCCGCCTGAAGACAGGCACTGCAGACGCCGTGACGACGACGACGACGACGACGAGGCGCGGACGCCGCAGCGACAAGAAGGGCGGATGGGGCTCAAGGATGTGGCGCAGCCTCTCCCGCTCGTGGGCTCCGGACAAGAGCAGGGAGAGGGAACGCTCCCCACTCGCGCCATGGTCACCGGTATGACGCCTCCTCTTCGACCGGTGGGCACCGCCGCAATGATGCCCCCCCGGCAGAACCTCCTCGCGCCCGCGCCTCCTCGACAGTGGGGCCATCCCGCATCAACAAGGAGACCAAGCTGGTTCAGGAGCCTTCTGCAATGGAGAGCCGGACAGAGCCTTTACTGACCCAGCAATGCAGGGAACGGGGACGCAGCCTGGAGCGCAGCAGCCCACGCCGGAGCGGCCACACGCAGCGTTCGCCGGCGAGACTAGACGCTGCAGGACACGCACCGACCCCAGACATCCCTCCTCGCGACGCAAGGTGCCTTCCCAACAGCAACTACGATGGCAACAATCGCTCCCCAAGCCCGCTGGCGGCACCGCGTATTCAGGCACAGGAAACAACTACTTCCCCTGACCCTCTCACACTTTGCAGGGACCAGCGCTGTGGCAACAAGGAAAGGACGCCCGCACTGGCATCGTCGGGGCAGATGACATCTACTCTACCAGCCCCCCCAGCAGGGCAACGTGCAGGCAGCTGTGCAGCCTGACAGCAGCACTCAGGCTTCTCCGACACCCCCTTCCGGCCCTGCGACGTTCACGCGTTTCAAGCCGGGCCGCTACTTCGTCCGTAGAGCTCGCGGCCCCGGCAACGCAAGGCCGCGTCGTGGCTGTGCCGCACCGACTGCTGTGGTACCGGCGGCACCCCAGGACTCTGAAGGAGGCAGCAAGACGTCAGCATTCCTCTCCTCCATCGCGCACCCGGTGTCGCCCGCCCTGCTCCAACTCCCAACAAGGGGAACTGCACGACGTCGCCAGAACACACATCCGCCCCACCAGGTGCATCGCCGTAGCGCCCGCCTTGCTACTAGATCGTGGCCAAGAGGCAACACGGAGGACTGTGCCAGGCAGGTTCTCATGAAGCGCCTTGGGGTCCTGGAGGAGGAAGATGACAGCGCCACTGATGATCAGTTCCTACACTATGTCAAGCTGTTCCAGGGGCCACTCAGCGGCTCCGTCATCACGGCCCTGACGGCTCTATGCGGTGTGGAGGACATCCCGGAGCTGGAGTTTGCCCAGGCATAGAGGATTGCTGTCGTCATAGGGAACTACCGCACTGACCAATGTTATCAGCCATGTATCGTCGTCATTTGTCATCGTCGTTGTGTCGCCGTTGCATCATGCATCTGTTTGTCTTCAGCTCTGTCTGCGCCACCCAACCATGCAATGTGATAGCCAGGGGCCTGAAATCAACATTGTCATGGTATGGGCTAGTTTGCTTCAGAGTTTGCTTCACAGTCTGGAAGTGTTGTTGTTCTATTTGCTATCAATCAGAGAGGTGTTTTCTTTCAAGTGTTGCAGCTTTGTGTGCCCCTTCCTGCTATTGTTTTGTGCATCAACAGGACGGTCTGAAACCTGCTCGCCGCCCATTCTGCTGCACTCGCTGCTGCTGTTGCTGCATTTGCTGCACCTGCTCAATGCCCAAGCTGGGCTATTACAGGCAAGCTCAAAACTGCTACCTCGGGTTACAAAACTGGTTTTTATGGCTCAAAGAAATTGCAAGATTTTGAACTGGAACGTCAGGGGCCTAAATGACGTTGCAAGACGGGACACCGTCAACGAGCTGGTCAGAGACACAGCTGCCACCATTGTATGTCTACAAGAGACCAAACTGCAGCACATCGATGCGGCCATTGTCACCCAGACTGTTGGCCAATGCTTCGCTAACTCCTTTGCCGTTCTCCCAGCCACTCAGACAAGAGGGGGCGTCCTACTAGCAGTAAATGAAAATCATTTCGACCTGTCGGATGTTAGCCTGACGACGCACGCCGTCACCGCAACGGTGACCATGAGGGCCAGTAGCACCCAATGGCAAATCACAGTCGTCTATGGGCCTCAAGAGGACGGCGAAAAGCTCATGTTCCTGCAGGAGCTGAAGAACATCCCCGCACCTGTCCACAAGCGTTGGCTCATACTTGGTGATTTCAATTTAATCTACCAAGCGGAAGACAAAAATAACACGAACCTCAACCGCCGCCTAATGGGCTCTTTCAAGGCAACGATTGATGACCTTGGGCTTAAAGAGATTAAGCTAAATGGCCGCCGTTTCACATGGACAAATGAGCAACCAAATCCTACAATGACTAGAATCGACAGGCTGCTATGCACACCGGAGTGGGAATTGCTTTTCCCTTCGTGCTTCCTCCACTCCCTTCCGTCCCTAATGTCAGATCACACGCTGCTGCACGGCGCGCTTGATCATCACAGAAATAACTCTTTCCGCTTCGAGAACTTCGGATCAAGATGCCTGGCTTCCACAGTAGTGCAAACTGAATGGGGGAAGCCGGCCCATACTGCACTGCCTATCAAAAGGTTTCACATCAAGATGGCTAGGTTGGCAAAGGGCCTCAAGAAATGGCGCAAAGAAAAAATAGGCAACACAGGACTACAGCTAGCCATCATCAAAGAGGTTCTCCTACAGTTGGAAATGGCGCAAGAATCTAGGCCTCTCACTGCCCAGGAATTGGAACTAAGGAAGCGCCTAAAAGCTCGTAGCACCGGCCTGGCTGTCATCGAGAAGTCACGTATAAGACAAAGGTCCAGACTCATCTATATCCGCAGCGGTGATGCCAACACAAAACTCTTTCACATGAAGGCCAATGCTCATTTGTCGAAAGAATTACATCCATTGCCTGCAGAAAGATGGAGGGTTGGTTTTTCCCGGGAGGAAAAAGAAAAGGTGGTTGGGGATTTTTTTGAAGACCACTTCGGCACTTTACTCTGAAAGGACTTTGTCCTTTAAGCGAGGCTGGGTTACGCCCCAAGAAACCCTCCAAGAACTGGAGCTGCCATTCTCCCAAGGCGAAACCGACAAACCGTGATTCGCGATGGCATCCGAAAGCCCCGGGGCCGGATGGTTACACGGGGGCCTTCTTCAAGGCATGTTGGGAGGCGATCAAAGGCGACCTATCAGCAGCCATCAACAGCCTCTTCCATCTAAATTCCCAAGGCTTGGAACTCATGAATTCGCAAACATCGTGCTGCTGCCCAAAAAGGCTGACGCTAAAAAAATCACAGATTTCAGACCAATCAGTCTTATGCATAGCTTCACCAAAATTTTTACAAAGCTCTTGGCCAACAGATTAGCACCCCACCTAAACTCTTTGGTCTCAAATTGCCAAAGTGCATTCATCAAGAAGAGGAGCATCCACGACAACTTCCTATGTGTACGGGCCACGGTGAGAAAGATGCGAGAAAAGAAAAAGACCCCGACACTATTCATGAAGTTTTGGACATTCATAAGGCATTTGACACGGTA
Organism: Hyparrhenia diplandra; assembly: GCA_015847255.1. Taxonomy (NCBI): domain Eukaryota; kingdom Viridiplantae; phylum Streptophyta; class Magnoliopsida; order Poales; family Poaceae; genus Hyparrhenia; species Hyparrhenia diplandra. The sequence goes on from JADLZK010010274.1 coordinate 463,956, forward strand.
AATTGGAGCTACCTGCTTGAGGTCCTACGCGCTCTTGGCTTTGGCGCACGTTGGTGCGAATGGATCTCCATCATGTTTTGTACAGCCACTTCCAGGGTCCTCCTCAGCGGCAAGCGGGGTCACGGCTTTCACCATGCCGGGGGTTCGCCAAGGTGACCCAAGGTGACCCTCTATCACCCATGCTGTTCATCCTCGCCATGGACCCCCTACAACGCATGCTCGACTTGGCAAACCCAATATGGCGCCCTCTCACCGCTTCCTCCGACCATCACCGGATGGAGAACCTCCCCGTATGCGAGATGATGCGGCCATTTTCATAAACCCCAAAAAGGAAGACATTGATGCGGTAAAAAGTCATCTTGGAGGCGTTCGGGGGACATTTCCGGCCTCCATATCAATTTCGAAAAGAGCTCCGTCCACCCGATTAGATGCGGCGACATCGACCTCGATCATGTCCTCACATCCTTTGCGGGGGACTAGGGGAAATTTTCCTTGCCACCGATCCGCAGATTTCCCTCACCATATCCTTGCGGTGGGGGTGCCCGGTGGTCTTCTTCCTCGTCACGGCGAGCTGCGTATGGGTCGCGGGTCGGCGGCGCCCGTCCGATCCGGCCAGCCATGGCTAGATCCGCGATGACGGCGCCCCCGCAACCGTCCTCGTGGCGGCAACGGTCAGCCGGGCGGCTGCACACGTCGGCGGCCGTCGACCCTACGGGGCGGCCGGTGCGCCCAAAGATGATTGTGGGGCCAGTCCGGTGCCAACGGTGGCAATGTGGTGCGTCTCGGGGTCCCCGTGAGCTCTGCCCGGGCCGACCATCGACATTCGGCATGGGCGACGCCGACGGGTGGATCTGCGGCGCCCGGAGCCGGCGCATGCGGCGGTCGGGCATGGCGGCGCTTCGAGCTTTCGGCGGCGACACGGGCATCGCCCGGCGTGCCGGCACCATACCCACCACCGCAATGTTGTGTAGAATCCGCCTTGGCGATGGCGCTTAAGAAGGGACGGGCGTGCGGTTCGCCGCTTGAGCAAGGCTGGCGGTGGGGTAGTGTGCCCGGTTTCTTCTCTGCAGGGCTTTGAGCGCATGCGCTTTGGGCGGGCTTGCCGGCGAAGGGCGCCAGCGTCTCTACTACACTCTTGTCCTCGGCTTCACCAGCGTCATCTTGGTCTCTTGGTCTCTAAATCGACGAACTATGGTCCATGGTTGTTTGGCGTCGCCGACGTCGACCAATGTTCTCTGTTGGCGTCTGTGCTCCGTCGGCGGTCTCCTTGGTGGTGCCAGAATATTAAATGTCGGGTGGTGTTTCCACCGCTGCCACCATTACCCTCCAAGGATTCCTCCCCGTAGGCGGCGTTGGATGGTGGTACGTGGGCTAGGATGTGCTGCAGGATGTCGCCATCAGTTTGAAGGGAGGTCGTCATGTCCGTTGACCCTACGCTTGTGTGCCTGCGATCACTCTTACCGTGTGTTTGGTTGAGGGTTGGGTGGGTCGGGTTGGGTTGGATCTAACCCAATTTTTTGGGTTGGGTTGAACCCATCTCAGTGTTTGGTTGCATGTCTAATTTTGGGAACGGAGTCAACCCATCCTATGTATGGTTGAAGGGATTGGGGATAGGGCTTGGATGGCAAGATAACAAAGCATTAGGGGGCGTTTTTACATAAGGACCCCTCAACTATTCAGAAAACAATGAAGCCTATATTAGCAAAACTTTCTCTCACGGCATTTTTACGTCGGGGACCACGAAAGAGAAACAAAATTGAATTTTCGTCCTTTTCTTCTCCTTCGACGGGGGAGGTCGCCGCCGCCGCCAGATTCACGTCGGGGCATGAGCTCGCCACCGCCTCAGCGCCCAGTGTCGTGGTCGGAGCTCGCCACAGCGCCGCTCAGTCGTTGCGCAGAATCCGGCTTCGCCGCCGCCTCGCCCGGTGGAGGGCCGCCGCCACACGCTTCTTCGTCGGCTGCCACCCGGTTGAGGGCACGCCGCGCCGGGCCGCCACGCCGGGTGGAGGGCTGCCGCGCTCGCCGCCAAGGCCGGGTGGAGGGTCGCTGCACACGCCGCTGGCCGCCGCGGCCGGTCACCCGCGGTCGAGGGAAGCCACTAAGACGAGCATGGTGACGGACTCGGGACGGAAGGGGACGGAGAGCGAAGCGAACCCGAGCCGGGTCGGCTCCGCCCCTCGATTTTCGAGGAATGAACCCAACCCGCATCTTGATAGAATATTCCACTGAGGAGCCAACTCAACCCTCCTCTTTTCCATCCAAACACTGCCAAGAATGGGTTGGACCTGTCCGGACGGGTCCAACCATCCAACCAAACACACGGTTAGTCCCCATTCCACCCCTGTGGAGTGGCGTAGCTACGAGGAGTGGTGGAGGGAACTATGGCCATGGTGAAAGCGGCGAGTATGCTGCTCGGCGGGGCGTGGTTTGGCGTTCGATGCACGTCTTGTGGCCTTGTCTAGAGTTCTCTCGAATGTGCTAAGTTTTCTTTCTTTTGATGTATCTATGGCTAGCCACCTCTCTCTCCAATGCTAGAGAGCTTGTTGTTGTGTTGTCTCATTAGTGGATATGCCACAATCTCACCTCAGGATTGTATGGTTTTAGTCCGGTTTTCCAAAATTAGCGGGACGACGGGGTTTTTGCCTCGTTTTCCCAAAAAACGAGGTTGCTGATTTCTCATCAATATATATTCAGGTGGGGATTCTCTCCCCCCCGCGTGACACTTCAAAAAAAAATCTGAAGCACGCCCTCCCAAACATGATTGCAAGGCGAGGGAAACTAAATCCTCCGTTGGCGGAAGAGAAAGCGGCGAAAGGTTGCAAGAAGGAAGAACGAGCCATCAGGAGTGGGAAAGGGGTGGTGAACCAGTGACCTGAGGCGTTGACGGATCTCCTCGAATTCCAGGCCAACGTTCAGGCGGTCGACGAGATCCGAAGAGGATCCCATAACTCTACGGGCGTTAGGAGTTCAGCTGTGAGCAGCATCCGTCCCTGCGCATTTGCACGAACAGGTGGTGGGCTTGGCGTGTGAAAGCCGCCGCTGCAAGAGTGAGCGAGGGCGGCGCAGTGGGGAAACGTCGCTGCTGCAGTGCCGCGCCGCTGACGGAGATGGGCTGATGCGGGCTGGGCGCTGCTGTGTGACCGCGCCTCGGCGATGATGGAGTGGTGACGATAAATCTGTTTTCTAACGCGGCTGCATTCTCACAGTAGGCATAACGAAGACTGCAACCTAGAGAAAGCTAGGATAGCCAAATGTAAATCTACTTGCTTTGCAGATAGCCAAAGTATAGCAGCTACTACAAATTTGAGCAGTGAGATAGAGGCAAGGCAAAAAGGCATGTACTTATATTTTATTTAAAATCGTGAAATAATACAATCCATTTTTGGAGCAATTGTCCTATGCAATTGAGTACTTCTCATATCATATTGACAATCGCCAACTGTACAGCTAATCAATTGAATGAAATCATTACCGTACTGATGGCAGAAATCTCACCTGGTGATCATGGAAGAGGCAAAAAAGAGTTAAAAAAACCCATTGTTCATAGGAGGAGCTTGATCAGTGGGAAGCCCGAGGTGACATTAGTGTCACCACTGTCAGTCAAAAGGCTGACCTGCAAAATGACCTCATCTATTGTTATAAACCGGAAGACCATGTTGGAATGGAAGCAAATGCACAGAATATCTTCAGAAATCTACGCACTTGTAACTGAATAAGTAACAAAAGGAGTGACAATAATATCCTATATCACAGCTGTGAGAAGAAGGAATAATATCCTCAAGCTTCTTCTGTTGAAGACATCAATGAAAAAAAGTGGCACTTGGCGTGGCCATGATTCCCAGTCTTGGAAGTGCAGACCTCAACAACCTAAAACAAAGTGTATACGAAAATTATTTTCAGATCAGGGCTTGCTGGAGCAAACATTATCATCATGCTATGAGAACTGTCAGATTTAATGAGAGAATATAGCTACCAGATGTGCAAACCTGAAAGGAACATAAATAATAAAAATTCCATTCTAGCTAGCGTCACCAACTGGGTAAGGAAATATAGGGTAGTATAAGAAAAATATTTCATCCCATTATGAAAACATGTATCATCAAGCTAGAAAAGTTGAATTGTCGCCTATCAACTCATCATGCTAGCCACAAGCGAATAATGTCTCTAAATATAACATGTCTTTGGCAAAAAAAGTTGTTTAGTGGGTTTTTGCAGTTACTATGCTGCACAAGACACATTTATATATAAGTTGTTTTGTTTTTTAAGAAGTGGTTGTAGATACAGAGGACAAAACAGGATAGCCTCCACTTGTGTGATCTCTATTATCACAAACCTGTTGAAGAAGGATTGTAGTGTATTTTCACCTTGACTAAAAAAATAATAGCACATTCCCAACTTATGCAGTCTGATACTTTTGGACAATAAAATATGCATATAGCACTTTGAAGTAGGGAAGAGACATAGAACAGGTTCATGGACTTATTCTAACACAATCTGTACCTTCCAAGTCAACTTAATGTGTATAGTTCAGGCTGGCTAAGAATTTGAACATGAGAACTTGCAGTGTAGTGGACAACAAACTGAACAAAATTGGAAAATCAATTGGGCCACCTGAAATACAACAGCATATGTTTTGCTCAGTTTTCAAAATAGCTGGTGCTACAAAGTAGTCAGCAAAATATGCCTCACTCAAATCAGTTTTCAAAAAGAGTTTGGTACCAGTTCTCTGAACCTGTACCACATTTGCTGGACGCTGAGGGAGTGGGCATGTTGTGTGACCTTGTTGATGCCTGCCATCATTGCGATATGTGAAATAGCTGATGAATCTTGTTGCCTCGCCTTCAACGAATGCAGTGTACCTTCCTAAAGCTAGGTATTTGATTTCGTAGAAATGCACCTGACCCGGTGTGGAAAAAGATTTGGAAGACCAAGTGCCCAAATAAATTAAAACACTTCATTTGGCGCATGGCGCATAACTCCCATCCCCTTAGAGGTAATCAGGTTCATCGTGGCATGAAAATAGCAGAGAGGTGTGTTGTTTGCAACAGTGTAGGGGAGGATGGAGGGCACTTATTTTTCAAGTGCAGTTTGGCTCAACAAGTTTGGAGCTTACTGAATTTAGAGAATGAACGTTCAGAGTTGGCAAGCTTCCAGTGTCCTCGAACTGTTGTTGAGTACATCCTCAGCAGACTAGAGGATCGGAAAATGTGTATTATTATGGCGTTATAGAATATTTGGAATGAAAGAAATGGCATTAGGGGAAGAGGGACATCGGCGGGGTGCTAAATACATTGCGTATTAGTTGCAGGTGGGCTGGAATCCTAAAGACCCAGATTTCTGTGTCCATATCAGGAACCACACAAATAACAATGAGAAAATCAGTTGAGGCAAGGGTACCGCATACGACACATGAAGAGTAATATTGTACACGAAAGTAGCAAATTTATTTGGTGTCCATAGTGGTTATTGTATACAATAATTTTTGGACTCACAAACAAGGCAACAAAACAGATATCTGTATGGTTTTGGTACAACAATATACACAACTGCCATTCACTCCTTGAGGAGATAGGCAGACAAGAAGCTGCATGTTTCCTTATCTAGCATTTTTTTTAAAAAAACGATAACAAAACATGCCAAACTCAGTTTTAGTTTGCAAACATCATGTGAGGCCAAAAAAATTGTGAGTTATGCAAGCAAACAAAAGACATCCAATGTGGACAAATAAAGATACATGTACTGTGTTAGAGAGGGAATGAACTCTGTGTATTCCTCCAAACCCTAGAAGGGTGGGCAATATAGTTCTTTGTACATGGGCCTCATGGGCCTAGCCTCATGGGCCTACACATATACACTAACACTCCCCGTTAGCCTCGAACTTCCGGCGCAGCGGAGATCAAGATCGACATGAAAGAAAGCAACACACACACGTGGCCCCCGCAGCCACAACTAGCCATCGGGCGACGTTGAGGCTGGATCGAACTCGGAGAAGGTCGATGAGGGCAGACCCTTGGTGAAGATGTCGGCGAACCGGAGGTGGTCGGTACATGGAGCGAACAGCGCCGATGGCCACCAAGTCGCGGACAAAGTGCAAGTCGATCTCCACATGCTTCGCCCGCCGATGCTGAACGGGTTGGTGGAGAGGTAGACGGCGCCGACATTGTCAAGAGACAAGTGTGGTCTTTGTCGTGGGGCTGTGAAGCTCAGCCAAGAGCCGACGAAGCCAGGAGACCTCCGCCACACCGTTAGCAACAGCCCGGTACTCCGCCTCGGCACTGGAACGGGAGACAACCGGCTGCCGCTTGGACGACCAGGAGACAAGGTTGCCACCAAGGAAGACGGCGATCCGGAGGTAGAGCGGCGAGTGTCGGGACAACCCGCCCGGCCAGGCGGGGGCAGACGACGAGCTCAAGTGGAGGGAGACCGTGGAGCATCAGGCCATAGTCAACAGTGCCACGAACATAGCGTGGAGAAGGCGCTTCATCGCAAAGAAGATGTGGTGCCCGTGGATCATGCATGTGAAGACAGATTCGCCGAATCTGGCGACGCCGGCGTCGCCCGGTGAAGGTGAGGTATCGCAGCACCGTACCCAAACTCCGGAAGGCGCCGGATCCGCCACAGGATCGCCGTGACGCCAGAGAGCTTCGCCACCGGTATCTACCGGAGTAGCACGGGGTGACACGATGTCATGTCAGCCCGCCGAGAATGTCCAGAGCATACCGCCGCCGGGTGCAGAACAACCCCGGAAGGGCGAAGTCTCCACGGTGACCCCCGTGAAGTGGTGAAGTGGACCGAGATCCTTCATGGCAAACTCCCCGCCGCAAAGCCGATATGACACGCTGAAGCAACCGTGGACTGAGGCGGTGAGGACAATGTCATCAACATAGAGTAAGGTAAGCGCCTCAGCCCATGGCGATAGACAAATAGAGATGTGTCTCGACTTGGCCTCTCCGAACCCCAAAGTGAGAAGGTAGGTGGCAAACCGGGGAGTACCAAGCACGAGGAGCCTCGCTTCGCACCATATAGTGACTTGTTGAGCCGGCAAACCAGATCGCCGACGGGATCGACAAATCCCGCCGGCCGACCGCAGTGATACCGTCTCGTATTAAGGTGCCATGGAGGAATGCATTCTTGACATCTAGCCGATGCACTTGCCAAGAGCGAGATAGGGCAAGTGAGAGGATCTGGCGCATCAGAAAGGGCGCTTGACCACCGGACTGGAAGGTCTCATCATAATCAACCCCGGCGCTGGGTGAAGCCTCCGAGGACCCCGAGCCTTGTAGCGCCCGGATCGCCGACGGCCCGACGCCAGCGCCCGCATCCACTTGCCGAGAGACCACATTGCCACCATACGGACGCGCACAAGGTCCCACGCCCCGGTTGGCTAGAAGAGCCCGCACTCCTCTTCCATCGCGCCGCCGATTAGGATCCGCCAATGCAGCGCGGACGAGAGGAAGGAATCGGAGAGACCGGGCGGACTGCTCGCCGCGGTGGCGGAGAGGGTCAGCAGGACTGAGAACCCCGCCGCATGGCGAGTCACCATCGGGTGAGTGTGACGGGGTCTCGCTGAAGGATCTCAAGGGTGGTAGACCGCAGGGTAACCACGGACCGCCGTGGTGGAGGAGGTGGGGCGGTGGTGGAGGAGCCGGAGCCGGGTCCGAGGCACCGGCGCCGGGCCGCGCGACGAACGTGACACCTGCGTCGGCGCCACGCCGGGTCCCGCCCGCGTTAGGGGGGAATGACGCGCGAGGCTCCGCGCCCGCGGGCTGGGGCCGCTACAGGGGCACGGGGGCCGCGTGGCGCAACAGGGCACCGCGGGCCGCGCGTGGGCGCAAATGACGGGGGTTCGTCCGGCCGCACGTTAGGGCGCTTGAGGGCCGCGGGGCACAGCGAGCTGGCGAGTGGGCCGATGACGTGGCACAGTGGCGCGCCGGGCCGCGGGGGCGCAGCGTGGGGCAGCCCGAGTACCTGCGGGAGAAAGGCCGTAACGGAATGGGTGGCTGAACCGCCCGGTCGTGAAACAAGGGACTCCAACTCAGGATCGTGGGAAGGCGTGGAAGAGGTAGAGTACGGAAATCCGACTGTCAAGACGACGTGCCGGGAAATAAGCACCCGACGAGAAGTGAGGTCAGAGCAACGGCACCTTTTATGATCGTGGAGTAGCCGAGAAACACACACACCGTGTCGAGCGAGGCGCCAACTTGTGAGGAGTAGTGGCGGCGAGGTGGGGGGTAACAAGCACAACCGAAGACACGGAGGTGATCATAGCGAGGAGGTGTACCGAAGAGGGCGTGGTGTGGAGTGGGAGCAGGAGAGGCCGTGGAAGGAAGCCGGTTGAGCAGGTAGGTGGCGGTGGAGGGCTCGGTCCGTGGCGGGGCGTAGAGGCCCGGAGAAGGAGAGGCGCGATAACATCGCTCGTGGGGTGCGATCATCCGCCAGCCCTTTGCCGCTCGGGAGGAGGTGTACGGACAAGACATGCGGAGCTGAACACCATGAGCGAGAAAGAAGGAGCGGGAGGTGTTGCTATCAAACTCACGCCCGTTGTTACACTGGACGGCCTTGATGGTGAGGCCGAACTGAGTGGACACCCAGGCAAAGAAGTGGAGGAGAGTGGGAAAAGTCTCGGACTTGGCGCAAAGGGAAAGTCCAAGAGTAGTGAGAGAAGTCATCGAGGAGGACCGGATAATACTTATAGCCGGAAATGCTAGGAATAGGAGAAGTCCACAAATCACAGGTGAAGAAGAGCAAGGCATGCGTCGCGACGCAAGAAGAAGAAGTAGGAAAAAGGAAGGCGCACATGGCGACCCAACCGGCACGCATGGCGTAGATGCTCATCGGGAGCCCGAGTGCAAGGGGAGGTGGGCACTACGACCGAGGCGAGCCAAAGCCGCCGCGGCCGTGGTGACCGAGCCGACGGTGCCGTAGAGGAAGAGGGAGTAGTGGCAAGGGCAGCTACCGGTGGAAGGCGGTATAGCGGAAAGGTGAAGGCGAAGGGAGTAAAGGGGTCCCCGAGCTGTCACAAATGAGGAGTGGCCGCCCAGAGGCGGAATCCTTCACCGTGAGACCGGTAGGGTCGAACTCAACAGAACAAGAGTTGTCGGCAGTAAACTGGCGGATGGAAAGAAGGTTATGGACGATCTGAGGAGAAACAAGGACGTAAGGAAGACGAAAAAGACCATTGGCGTAACCCACTGAGGTGACAGAAGACAAGACCCATTCCCAACCATGATCGATGAGGGACGGGGAAGGGTGAGGAGGGCGAAGAGAAGAGAGGATGCCGCATGGGGGGTAGTGTGGAAGGAAGCCCCGAGTCGGGCGATCCACTCGGTGCGCATTGTGTGGTGCAACCCCCATGGCGCTGAAGGATTGCGCCATATCGCCCGGACTCCACCCCCCAGGCCAGGACGGAGTCGGGCCTGGCGGAGCAGGGGAAGGCCAGCAGGGCACGGACGAGTAAGGGCCGCCAGCGACCATGGCGACCGGCTGAAGCGGGGAATGAGGCCCGCCCATCGAGCGCCGCCCCGCCATGGGTTTGAAGGATGGCCAGGCGCACCTCCCAGCAGTGTGAGCCTCGTCGAGGATAGCCGCTGGCCGCGAAGAGCAGCGGCGAGTACTGTGGCCACCACGGCGAGTGTCCAGGGTGCCCGCCGCGGTGGGTATGGCCGTGCCCGCGCCGTGCCGCCAGGCCAGCCCCCGGGCGGCGGTGCCTGGGCGGCGGCATGGCGAGGGTGAGGCGGAGTGAGGCCACCCCGACGACCCACACCGGCCACCGGGGCGAGCACCGGCCGGCTGGTCGAAGAGCTAGAGGAGCCGCGCGTGGCGGCCAGCCGCACCGCGAGGCGACCAGGTAGGCACCGTGGACAGCAGGTGCGCCGGGCGGCCGCGCATAGCCGCCCCTCGCGGTGGCCGGTGGCAGCAGCCCGGCAGCGGCGGCGCAGCGGGCCGCCTCACCGCGCCTCGCAGCCAGGTCCGAGCCCGCGCCCACGCCTCCCGGCACCGCGACAAGGTCCAGCGGGGGCGCGGAGGAGGGGGGGACCCGAGCCGAGCGAGAGATGGATCGTCGGTGGATGGCGCCGCCAGCCTAGGGAGGACGGCGGCGTAGGCTCCCGCGGCGGTGCGCAGGGGTCGCGCCAGCGCCCGGGTGGACGCGCTGCGTGTGGCTCCGCCAGCGGCTGGGTCGCGCCACGCCAGTGGTCGCGCCAGCGGGCGGCGCCAGCGCTGGGGGCTGTGGCGATGGGCGGGCCGGGCCCGCGGGTGGTCGCGCCGCGCTGGCCGGGCCAGCGCAGCGCTCCCGCGCCAACAGGCGGCCGGTGCCACCCGCCGCCCGATGGCCGCGCGCGAGGGACGCCCCGCGCCAGCGCCAGCGGCGGCTGCGGCCCCGTAGGAGAGGGGAGGGAAGGGAGAGGGCGGCGCTGCTTGGGGGGGAAGGGCGGCGCCGGCGGCCGCCCGGCCATGGGAGTGCGGGCGGCGGGAGGAAGGGGATCGGGATCGGGAGGAGAGAGGAACCTACTCCGATACCATGTTAGAGAGGGAATGAACTCGTGTATTCCTCCAAACCCTAGAAGGGTGGGCAATATAGTTAGCTGTACACATGGGCCTCATGGGCCTAGCCTCATGGGCCTACACATATACACTAACATACTGGAGTAAATGGAAAACACCAAAGAAGGTGAACCTTTGGACAGCAGCTCGCATTTGTAATGGGCTAAAGAAAGCCCATAGTGGTCAACATATGCGATGAGCTAATGAAACCCCATGCGTGTGAAAGGAATTAAAAGGCCTCATACATGGCAACTATAACACATGAAACATTTGGAGGGGGCAAAGGTTAACTGCCTACAAAAATCTCTTGCATAGCATTAGATAATTTGTTAGCTTAAGAAGACCGGAGCAGCAGAAAAGGAAGATAGATAATTTGTTGAACCTGTAAGTGAGTTGGCAAAGAAAATATCAATAATTTGTTGAGCCTGCAAGCAACCTGTAATGCAACAATCACATTTGTAACATAAGCAAGGATAACAAAACTGAGAAATGAATTTGCCTAAAAAAAAGAGAGAAACGAAGCTAAAGCAAATAATTTTGTTTGTGCTGATCTTCAGGTAACTGAAATAGCTGCCAAAGTTATAATCACATTTATTAATTATGAACCTTCCTTGATACCAAAGCAGATATTACAAAAAAAAAAAAAAAGAACAGGTAATGCACATCTCTTCAGCTTTGTGGGCACAAACACAACCCATAACAATATCGTGTTATGGGTTATAATCGCATATGTTGATCTGCATCTTCATCTGTATCTTCATCTGCATCTCCGACAAAATAGCTGACAAAGTTATAATCGCATATGTTGATCTGCATCTTCATCTGTATTGCATCTATATTTTTTAGTCGGCAGTGGGTAGAATATATCTTACAAATACAAATTTTATATAGGCTATAACAATATCGTGTCGTTGCAATTCATGGGCACAAACACAACCCATAAGAAAAAGCCTGAAGACTAACCTTTTTCATGTCGTTACAATGTAGCAGGTAGCCTCCTATTTCTCTATCATCTTTCTGATCCTATAACCTTGGAAACCAAACCTGAAAAATTGGCACCAAATAAAAAACACAGAGAACATTGTAGATATGTATGTCTGAATAATGTACAATTAATAGAAGTGAATAGTGATCCTTTGTATTCTTTATCTATAATGTAAAATTAATAGAAGTGAATAGTGATCCTTTGTATTCTTTATCTACAATGTAAAATTAATAGAAGTGAACATTGCTCCTTTGTAATGGTTTATTTGTTTCCATCTTTGCGAAATATAAGTTTTCATATTCAGAAAGAATAAGTAGGATCTGAAATAGCTAATCTCATTATCTAAGAAAGAATATTATTCCATCTTTGGCTCTTTTCATAACATAAATATTTATATGCAGAAAAATTAAATAGGATCTAAAATAGTTGAAGTCACCATTCTGAAAATAGAGTCGACCACAGTAATATACCAAGATTGTACCTAGATCCATTTTTTACCAATGGATCAAGCACCATGGAGTGAAAATTCAGGTAACTGAAAATGCAATATTAAAGGGAAAAAATCAGCAAGATGCAGTCCACCTGCAAGTGGGAGATTTACACATGTATATTTGTCAGAATCAAAAAAGGAGAACAATCGATCAAAAAATTCTTTCACAACTTACCTATGATTTAACCCCTAAAAAGAATTTTGTTTTGGAACTTCATAGATTCAGTTGTACGTACAAAGAACCAAATAATTATTGGAACAAAAGGTTTACATGGAGTAGGAGAATTGGTTGGCTTCATCAATAGTTAGATAAGAGCGAGCATGATGCATACCTGATGATTCAGAATTTTGTTGGAGATAAGACAATCAGAGCATATTGCAAGATGAATGGCTAGGGATAGCATATTTAGATGGCATTGTATTTGTACTGAAGGAAACCCATGTATTTTTTTAATGTTCACCCGGGGAGGCGTTCCCCACCTGAATTATATATATTTACAGAAGGTTTGAGAAAGAAAAAAACAACAACAGCATCACCATTGGGTGCCCTAGCATTGTCCTTAGCAACAGGGTGGATGGGCCTCGCACGCCTTTGTCCAGCTCACGTCGATGGGCCGCGGAACCCTAGGGTCTGCCCGGCCTTGCCAGAGCTGGGCGCCTAGGTCGGCGTGCCAACAAGCTACGGCGGGCGAGCCAGCAAAGGCCGCTGAGCAGCGGCGCAGCCGGGGACGGTGGCCGCTGGGCCCCCACATGGACGCATGGCCAGCCACCGAACCGCACAGCCAGCAGGCGATCGCTGTTCTGTCCGCACAAGGGTAGGGCTGCGGAGGAGGATGGCCGCCGTCGCACCTGCTAGGGTTTGGCGCAAGTGACGCCACCACCTCTGCCTAGTGAGGGAAGAGGAGGAGGAGATGGCGGAGGAGGCCCGACCGCTGTAGTGGTGCAGCGGCGCTGGCGACCGGCGCCGCCGCCCTTCCGTCGCCGCGGGGAAAGAACATGATGGAGAGGACGGGAGAGTGGATGTATTTTTTAGAAATGGAGGCGGAAGCTGGAAGCCAAGTTTATATTGTTTGCGCTGGCCGGACAAGAATTGGAAGCCGATAACGAAAAAGGCGGGGAGAAGCCAGCTTCCGGCAAGAACTGCGAGAATCGGAAGCCGGTGGAGCGAATCGTCGCCATTGATGCGAGGATCGGACGATGGGGAACATTCTAGGCGAAATGGACGGTGTTCCTGTCCGAGGAGCCATGCCACTTTCTATCGGTCAGATTCGCATTTACTTTCACAGCTAAAAGATGGGACAAGTGACAGCAAAAGCATTTTACATGCTGTAAAATTAAGAAATGGTCAAACATAGTGAAACTACCACACAATGCATCCAATCAACGACCGTACTAACAAAAGAAACTAAGAAAGCAACACACACCGGTAATCTGATACATTTTGAAAAATCAAATAATTGTATACAGAACAATCCATGTTCTTTGACATTTCTAAGTGGAAGATAGCTAATCTAAAGTCTGAAAAAATGTCTAACTTTTAAGAGCCAAATAGAAAACATACAGTACACATGGACACCCATGACGAACAGAGGTTGGGGGGGGGGCTGAGCCCAGTTGGGTGAGAGGTGTGGACATGCCCAGCCACACAGATTCAAGTCTTTCTCGTACTGGATTTATTTAGATGTCTATTTCTCTTAATGGAAAAACACCATTTTCCTCCTAGGTTGGATTTCATTATGCATTGAGGGCAACAAAAAGCAAAATATTTTCAGCACACTAGTGTTTCCCATTGACCCATTTATCACAAAGTATGTTTATAACACAAACGACACGAAAAGCAGAAAGTAAGAAACGAAGAAATAACATATTAGAACAACAAATAATAAATATTTATCCACTGAAGTGCTCCCACAATGCAACTACTGAGGCAAATGCATGTAACTTCATTAATAAAAATGTAACCATAATAGTTTTTTAGAAAAAAATCTCGGTCGTTGTATACTCAGATTTAGATGATGAAGTATTAGAAAACAGGGAAGGTGTGGTGGAGTGTGAGTGTGTTTGGGTCTATGTATGACTCCTTTTTCTTCTACTAATACAATGATACGCAGCTCTCCTGCTGTGTTCGAGAAAAAAAAGTTTCAAAAAAAATGTCATGGAGTAGAAAAGAAAATGTTGCTGCTCCATGACATTTTGGAGCAGCAACATCAAAATGCTCCCAGATTCTAGCAACAAGCAGAGGATAACGTACACTAAGAAGATCTTTAAAGAGCAAGTCATCATCCACAACATTGAGAATTGTGGATTCATTGTTCTATAAAAGATAGATTCAACAAAGACTAGAAAAACATACCATTTAATAGATAAACCAGAAACACCCTAAGCATCTTACAGTTTCCAGTGGTGCCTAAACAAATTGGAAACTGAAGTCTTGCAGTCAAAGAAATTTGTGCCAAACCATATTGGCCAGACAACTATATATGGAACCTAACATCTAGATATTCTGTTTCAAAATTTAATATTTCAGTTTTCAGAATTAAGTGGTTATGGCATTAAAGATGCTGAATCAAAAGATAGGATCGGAAAGGGAAGGGCATATACCTTGAGCAAGGAGAGCACAACACCAGGAAGCAAGTAAGCACTAAACAGAGACATAAAGAATGGGTTAGAAAATGTACCTGGGGCCAGCAAGCAAACATATACAGACCAAAACAAACACATCACCTCCTGAGGAGATGGGAGCGCAGTGCAACCTTCGCCACCACTACTGCATTGCAGCCACCATTCCTGTCCTATTTCCACGGACATGGCATCTCCTGCCACCAAGAAACCAAACTGATGAATTTCATGTTAGATTTGTCCTACATGATAGAAGCAGTAACGCTAAAAAAAATACAGCCAAGGAATGAAAAAACACTTAAGTACCACAACTGTTCAGGAGCTAATGTACATTTGTCTTAGGGACCTCTATTGTTCTACTCGTGTTCTGCAACAGTTGTCCAATCATGTTAAATTTCCTAGGTCATCATTTGGGCATATATAGTATCCACAGGTTTTGATTCAACATATTAACCACATGGTTTTTCCATATTTGATTCGTATCGCATGACTAAAGATATCTTATTCAGTGTTTCCTAAAGATACTAAACAAACTATGAAATGAAAAGTAGCTACTGGAAATGAGATACTTCGAACTGCAGAAAAGTAATAATAGCTATTGCGATTAAAAACTTTGAACTTGGGTCTTCTCCCACTTGGTTTTGCTGTTCTTGTGTTCTGTGTCCTGATTTAGTGCACTCAGATTTTTGTTATCATGCCACTCAACAGGTTCCTTTTTTCATCGACTTTTCTGTGATGGTCACTGTGACAGTCCAACCCGGGGAGGGTGCTGGCAGCTCGGGCAGGGCCATGGGTGGCGGCATAAGGAGAGGGGTTGGGGGAGAGGGCAGGGAGAGGGAGGTGCAAGAGAGGGAGGCGCCACGAGAGACAGGGGAAGCCAAGACTATTTCTTTATTAGATTAAAAATGGTTACAATGCCCCTATATTTATAGTACCAAATGGACATGTATCTCATCAAGTAAACTAAAGAGAGAGAGTCCTTATAGATTTGGACTTCTCAAATCATATCTAATCTTATTTCCTATTTCTAATCTTCCTATTTTTTTTCCATTATTCAAGATTCTCTGAGATTGGGGCCTGGGGAGTTGGCGGCATGGCTGAAGGCCGCCCCTCATCTGGTCGCACACCATTGGCCAGGGCATGGCCAGCTTGCCCCCCTCATAGGCCCACACTTGCACCTGTAATTAGGCGTGTGACAGTCACGTTCAGCTCGGGGCGTCAAGTGATGCACTTTCACTAATGTTTGGCACATTCTGTCCTCTATCCTTGCTTCGGCAGGTGAGGAAAGGAGAAATCAAAATCTTTTCAGCACGCTGGTCCTTCCATTCTTCCATTCATCACAAAGTCTGTTTATCACAAATAAAACACAATACACAAAAAAAACGAGGAAAAATATGCTAGGATCCACTGATATGCTCCACAATGCAACTACTGTAATATAAACAAATTGTGGATTCATTGTTGTTGTATAAAAGTACAGATCCATCATGGACTTGGAAAACATACCATTTAATAACTAAATCTGAAGCATCTTCCAATTTCTAGTGTGACTAAACAAACTGAAAAAAGAGATTATCTAGCACGAGCAGGGAAATCTGCACCAAACCTTATTGGCCATAGCTGAAAGCTAAGAAAGTGTACCTCTCCTTGTCTGCGACGCTTAGCAGATGACGCACATCCAACCACATGAGCTGGACTTGATCGTTTTACTGCTCGTTGTCTTTCAGGTACCCTTCTGTCATTTCTGTATGGCCTGTGATCAAGTAAATCATCGTCTTTGAATTCATGTTTTTTCTTTTTCTTGTTTTTCTTTTTTGACTTTAGATGATCTTCCTCCCTTGATGCATACATCGTAGCATCAAAGAGCCTTGGCTGTGGCATTTCTCTTTGCTCCTCAAAATCTCTCCAGGATCTGTCATTTTGCACTATGGCTTTGCTTCTTTTTCCTTGCAGACCAAGCCTCCTCTCATGTGAGGAATTCATCTGGCTTGGTTCCCCACCAAACAAATGATCATCCTCTCTACTTTTATCCTCAAACTCGATAATTCTACATTTTTCTTATCTTTCTGGTGGGCTCCTGACCACTCCTAAGTTCAACATGCCTTTGCTGGTCTATGCCTTTAGGCTGCTTGATGGTGATCTTTTTGCGAGGTACATCCTTTTCTTCAGCAAGAGGCCGAAATACAACAGATGGCTTTGGGAGTGTCAGGAGGAAAATCATCAGACTTCATCTTATTAGGTATCACTATCTTATTTACCTTTACCGTAGATCTACTGTCTCTGTCTGTAACATCCATGACACGTTTATCAGAAACGAGTGAAACAGAGAGTGACATGTTCCTCTCCAAGCATTTATCAGGTGCACCTACTTTGAATTTTACTGGGACAGATTTTGTCTTTTCAATACCGTCTGGCCCTTCAGTTTCAGTAACTTCAGAGGAAACTTTTGTTATCAATCTTTTAGGCATCTTTGCTTGTGAATGGTTTCTATCTGTTGGTGTATATGAGATACAGCCCAATAGAGGCCCATGTACAGCTACTATCGCTGCCCACCCTTCTAGGGGTTTGGAGGAATACACAGTGAACACAATTCTCTAACATGGTATCAGCTTTAGGTTCCTCTATCCCGACTCTCGCCACCGCCGCCGGCACCGCCTCCTCTTGGCGCGCCCGTCACAACCCTTCCCCTTCCTTTCCCTTTCCCCTCCGCCCCCGCGGATCCCCGGACGCGGCGCCTGGGGCCGCCGCCGCTGCGGCACCGGCGCGCCCCCCGCCCCCCGCCCCGGCCCACCGCCTCCTCCTCGGTCG
Source organism: Hyparrhenia diplandra (assembly GCA_015847255.1). NCBI lineage: Eukaryota > Viridiplantae > Streptophyta > Magnoliopsida > Poales > Poaceae > Hyparrhenia > Hyparrhenia diplandra. The sequence goes on from JADLZK010010274.1 coordinate 481,400, forward strand.
GCGGGCGCGGCGCCTCCTCCCTCTCCTCTCTTGCGGCGCTGCCGCTTTGGGGCTTCTAGCGCGGGTCACGGTGCGGGTGGCGCAGCTGGTGGCATCGGCCCCCGCTGGTGCTCCTCCCGTCGCGACCGGGGCCCGGGAGCCGCCCGGTGCCCCCTCCCGTCGTGGGCTGGCCCGGGAGCCACCGGTGCCCCGCCCCGCCCGCCTTGACCGGGCAGGCCACCCCGGAGCCCCATTCACGCCGCTCCTAGCCTGGGAGCCCCCCCGCCGCACCCACACCGGAGGACGCACTCGGGCGGGGGCCATCCTCCGGGGAAGGCCCCTCATCGGCTGAGCTACCGCCGACGCCGACGCGCGCCGCCCTCCTCACCGCCAAGATCGAGGCTACCCTCGCTGTGCCACGCTGGCGGGCGGCGCCGACTGGCAGCGCAGCGACCCTCCTCCACTCTCTCCACCGCAGCCACGCCGGGCGCGACGACGCCGCGCCGCCGCCGCCACGCCACAAGACGTGGGTGCGGGCTGGCCGGGCGCGGCCACCGCCATCGAGCCGGGCGTCGCCTCCACCGCCGCCACCGAGCTAGCGCTGGAACCATCACGCTTTGGCTCGGCTCAGTTGGGTTGCTATGTTAGGCTTCCTTTTTTCTTCTTCTTCTTCGCGACGACGCGTCCCTTTGATCGTATTCACTTTGTGGACTTCCCCTCTTTCTAGCATTTACGGCTATAAGTATTATCGGTAGTGGTCGATGATTTCTCTCATTACTCTTGGACTTTCCCGTTGCGTGCCAAGTTTGAGACATTTCCCACCCTCCTGAACTTCTTTGCTTGGGTGTCCACTCAATTTCGTCTCACCATTAAGGCCATCCAGTGTGACAACGGCCGTGAATTCGATAACCACACTTCCCGCTCCTTCTTTCTCTCTCGGGGTGTTCAACCAAGATGTCTTGCCCGTACACACCTCTTCCCGAAGCGGCAAAGTCGGCGCATGCTTCGCACCACGAATGATATTATGCGCACTCTCCTTCAGGCCTCTGGGCCCCCCGCGCACGGGCGAGAGCCTCCACACCGCCACCCTATCTCGCTCAACCGGCTTCCTTCCACCGCCTCTCCCGCCCCCCACTCCGCACCACGCTCTCTTCGGTGCTCCTCCTAGCTATGATCACCTCCGTGTCTTGGGGTTGTGCCTTTACCCTAACATCGCCGCCACGCCTCCTCACAAGTTGGCACCTCGCTCGACACGCGGCGTGTGTTTCTTGGCTACTCCCCCGACCACAAGGGGTACCCGTTGCCGACCTCACTTCTCACCGGTGCTCATCTCCCTAAGACGTCGTCTTCGACTAGTCGGATTTCCCATACTCCACCTCTTCCACGCCTTCCACGAGTCCCGAGTTGGAGTCCCTGTTTTTCGACCAGTGGTTCAACCACCCGTTTCCTCCCGCCTCTTTCCACGGTACTCAAGGAACACTTGCTGTGCCCGCGCGGCCCTGGAGCCACTTCTTTTGCGCCCGTGTGGCCCCGGAGCCATTCTTTGCGCCACGCGCGGCCGATTGCCACTTCTTGCGCCTCGTGTGGCCCGGTGGCCTCCCTCCACGCTCGCGGGAGCCGACACAGTGTCGTCCCGTTCGGCGCCGCATCGCGCGCCGGGGCCTCACCAGTTCCCGCGCGCCGTCTAATGGTTCCCGCCCGCCACCGCCACGGAGCCGGCACCGCCCAACGCCTCCACCACCACGACACTCGTGCCAAGGCCGAGGCCCACCACCCGCCGATCATCCATGGGACCCTCACCACATTCATCCCATGGTGACTCGGCGGGCGGCTGGGGTTCTTCGCCCACGGCTCTCTCCGCCACCGAGGGCTTAACCAGAGTCTCTCCGCTACCCTCCTCTATCCGCGGCCCTCGCGGATGGACCCTCACTGGCATCGTGCGATGGAAGAGGAGCACGGGCCCTTCTTGCCAACCAGACGTGGGACCTCGTGCCGCGTCCGTCTAGTGGCAATGTGGTGACCGGCAAGTGGATTATGATGAGACTTTCAGTCCGGTGGTGAAGCCTGCTACAGTGCGCACAGTCCTCTCGCTCACCCTATCTCGCTCTTGGCCTGTGCATCACCGATCAGTCCGGCCGACTCAACAAGTCTCTGTATGGTCTGAAGAAAGCTCCTTGTGCTTGGTACTCCCAGTTTGCCACGTTCCTGCTCACTTTGGGGTTCAGAGAGGTCAAGTTCGACACTTCTCTGTTCGTCTATCGCTATAGGGCTGAGACTGCATACCTGCTACTCTATGTTGACGACGACATTGTCCTCACAGCCTCCAGTCCGTTGTTGCTTCAGCGCGTGATCTCTTCTTTGCAGCAGGAGTTTGCTATGAAGGATCTTGGTCAGCTTCACCACTTCTTGGTGCACCCGGCCTCTTCCCCGCACAAATGACGGTATGCCTCGGATATCCTCGAGCCGGCTGGGATGGCTTTGCAAGCCCCGTGCTACTCCCCGTTGATACTCAGGCGAAGCTCTCTGCTGATGATGGCGATCCTATGGCGGACCCTACTGTCTTCAGGAGTCTGGCTGGTGCGTTGCGCATCGGGCTCGACATAGCGTATGCAGTTCGCCAGGTCTGTCTTCATATGCATGATCCCCGAGAGCCACATCTTGCCGCGATGAAGCGCCTCCTCCGCTATGTTTGTGGCACCGTTGACTACGGCCTCGTTCTCCACCGGTCTCCCTCCACTGAGCTCGTCGTCTACACCGACGCTGACCGGGTTGGATGTCCCGGACACTCGCCGCTCTACCTCTTGTTATGCCGTCTTCCTCGACGGCAACTTTGTCTCCTAGTCGTCCAAGCGGCAGCCGGTTGTCTCCCGCTCGATTGTAGAGGCGGAGTACCGGCCGCCGCTAACGGGTGGCAGAGGCGTCCCCGGCTTCGGCTCTTGCCTCCGAGCTTCACGCCCCACTCACCAAGACCACCCTGTTTACCGCCGCCGCCATCTACCCTCTCCACCAACCCGGTTCAAGATCGCCGACGAAGCATGTGGAGATCGACTTGCACTTTGTCCCGTGACTTGGTTGTTATCGGCCTTGTCCGGGTCCTCCATGTCCCGACCACCTCCCCAATTTGCCGACATCTTCACCGGGGGCCTTCCCTCCTCGAAGTTCTCGGAGTTGATCCAGCCTCAACGTAGCGGTGGCTAGTTGTGGCTGCGGGGGGCTCTGTGTGTTGTCTTTCTTTGTTGTCCAGTCTTGATCTCCGCTACGCCGGTAGTTCGTTCGGGGAGTGTTGGTGTATATGAGATACGGCCCAATAGAGGCCCATGTACAGCTACTATACTGCCCACCCTTCTAGGGGTTTGGAAGAATACACAGTGAACACAATTCTCTAACAATATCCGTAGGGTTGGGCTTAACTGAACTAGCATCCACCATTTCTGACATTTCTTGATCCTCCCCATACTTGGGACACAGTTTGTTAGTCCGCATATGCCCAACCTATACAACAGCAAAGAGACAACAAAAAAAGGTCATGAAACATAAATAATATTTTTCAGAAGGGGACATGCAAAAAATTGCTTTGCTGAGCCTGCCTGACCACAGGCTCCACAAACAAGAGTATCCTCCCTTGCACCATGTTTCTTCTCCTGAAAATATGGAAAAGCATGCCACATAAGACCCACAATAGCAAAGACCAGATCAACTTCTATATGTATCGCCCATTTGAGAGAGAAAGGTTCTCTATGAATCATCAACATGTATTCAAATTTTAGAATTTTAGCAGCATACTTCCAACCTAATAGTTCTATAGGCACAATAGCAAACCAAGATCCAGTGGCACTTAATGGCAGCAATACCATAAATTGCCACCATATTACAAATACAAACTTGTGCATTTTGTCTTCCAACTTAGATTAACACCCATCAGCTACTGTGTGAAGCCTCGATCGAAAGGAAAACACCAAAAGTGTAACATAATTGACATACCCAATATCATTATACCATATATAAGTAAAAACATTATATTCACACTTAGTACTGGTGTCTAAAATTCGACACAAAAATATTCATGTGGATAGAACTCTTCACATATCATAGTCATCTTTATGGGCTTACCTTAGGTCCATCCTTTCCTAGAACACTTTTCTTTATAACTAGAAGGATCTCATTTACATCGAAAGTGCCATCTTTGGTTTTAGTTTTGAGGGCAAACCACCCTCAAGAAAAAGAATTTTCAAACTGCATGGAGTAAGGTCAATAACATCATTACAGAGTGTTTCTCGCCAAAATAACAATAAATCAAAAGGACAGGACAATGAAGACCAGGTCCAGAATCTCAGATAAACTAATACCTCTTTTCCTTCTCTTGGTGTAATCTCCTTTGGGGTTAATGCACCAGCATAACCCAGATGATTTGATCATTTGCCCATTCTTACTCTGCTTCATTTTATTGGCACCTATAGAGGTGCCACAATTTGTCAATTCCGCGGGCTGCTTTTTCTTCGTCATATCGGTACCATCGTGATCGCATTGTAAGAGGCCATAAATCATATACACCGAAGTCGCTTTTGCATAGAACATAGAAGAAGATAATTACCTTCAAGTAGTTTCTTTGCTAGAGTTCTGCTTTCATCATCTTCAATTTCCTCGTTAATTTGGGCAAAATGAAAGCACCTTCTCATTTTAAGTCCTCTCATTCCATATGCTTTGTCAATTCGCAAGTCTGCTGTACTAGTATCCTCATCATCAAATTCTTCTCGCGTCTAGCAAGTTCTCAAGATCCCCAAAGAAATGAGTCTAGATCTTTGTTAGCTTATGTTGTCCTTTGCCATTGTCATCACCATCTATAGCTAAGGAAGAAGTTCATTGGTGATGTTTGGCGGGGAGCTAAAGGGTCTGTCCTTGCTCGTTTTGCTTGGGGGGTTTTAGTTTTCTTAGCCCGCTTGGTCGTTGTATTCTCTTTCTCGGGTGATGAAGTCTTAGAAAACAGGGAAGGTGGGGTGGGGTGTGTGAGTGTGTTTGGGTCTATGTATGACTCCTTTTTCTTCTACTAATACAATGATACGCAGCTCTCCTGCGTGTTCGAGAAAAAAATAGCTGAAAGTGACTGAACACGTCCCAAATTTCCCGACATTTCTCCATAGTTTGCTGCTGAAGTTAAGAAAAAGACATCCTTTTGTCCACGTGCAAACTTACTAACAGGAATTTCGTCAATAGTAATTCCTGATGCAGCTTGCTCACTTGAAAGCTTCCTCACCATAGCAATCCGATGCCACCTTGTTAATTTATCAATTTGCTCTTCAGGTACACCGAATTTCAGCAGCAACTATATATAGCAGCACAATCAATTATTTAATGAACAAAGTATAAAGGTGGAATAAATGAAGGACGTGCACACATGCCAGCTTTGGAGGTGGTCACTATGGATTTCCTTTTCACCAACAATGGGTGCAGATTTTAGCAATATGCTTTGTGATAAATGATAAATGATACACCCATATATTCCATTATAGTAGCTTCCTACCAATTCTTGGCTGTTAGAGCTGATATGATGTATCAAGAACCAGGCTGTATGCAAACTACGCAATGGCTGGAATAAGTTTATGTTTCCTAAAAATATTAACAATTGTCATTCTCAAAAGTATTACACATACACTACAGGAAGCTCAGCCTAGCTCAGTTGAGGGTGTGAATGTCATATAGTTCAACTCCTCATCGAGGTGAATTTGAGTGCCTACTTTATAGTTAACATAAAGCCACCTAGTTTCTCCTAGGTTAGACCAGTTTTCTTAATCACTCATAGAATATAATTTTTTAAAACACGAAGTCCAGGAACTTTGCCCTTCCATTAAGGTAGAAAAGAAGACACTCATACACTATAGTGCAATAATGAAAGAGATCATAGATGTCTGCTTCATCTTCAACAGTAGTGAAAGTCAGTATGTCAAAATGCCACTGAGTATGTCAATGGCGTATGGGAGTAGGTCCCACCTGTTATTGAACAAGTCAAGACAGCAATGGCAAATGAGAATTGTTTTATTTTATGGAGGCAAGTGTTACTTAGAGGACCCACATGTGGCTTGCATAATATAATGAACTAGCAGGTAGGCCCGCGCCAAGCGCGGGCAGGAAGATGATAATGTATAGGATATGGATTAGGTAGTACTCCATAAAAATGCTGATTTTGTATATAGTAATAAGTCAGCGAGAACGGCTAGTGGATCTGTTGTCTATATATTGTACATGTACATGGTTTATATACACAATTAATACTGTGCTGCTATTCATGTATGATTTGAATGTACTTCCTGGAGTTACCATTGGTCCTTAGAAACAACCATGTTTCGCCATTATAGAAAGACTCGCACAGACATGGGCGGAGCTAGCACTCTGGCTACCCTAGCTCCAGCCCCTCGTACTAACTGCATGTAAGCGGGAGCCCCCTTAGTTAGAGCTTTATTAGCTTGGTCTAAAATTTTTCATGCCTTCGTCCCTGTGCGCAGATCTTCTTGGCCTTTATCCAGTCAATGCATATGAGCACAACTGCATGGGCAAGAAAATGTATAGGATCAGATCTTGTCCAAGTTAAGATCACAGCATGTTGACAATTGCCAAGAAACAACATGGATGCATAAATAAATATGGAAGTGCATAACATTATAATCTTATTTAAACTATAAATAAACAAAAGTTTCATGTCTCTGAATAGTTGATTCACAGAAAGTACATTGTAAATAGAAGTGTTTGAATGACATGAAAAAGCAGAAAGTTAGGATCAATGTGTAGGGTGTTAGCTATTTCTGCACAGTTCATTGAATCAGAAAGATTACATGCCACATACCAAATTAATATTCAGAACGTTTTTTTTTTTTTGGTAAGGTAAATCAATATCATATTCGGTATGCATAACTATTATAGTCAAATAGTTTGGTGCACAAATGAATTTCTTTTATCACAGGATGCAATGCTGATGACTATATAGTGGTGTTGAACAGTGTAGGTAAAAGAATTATTTGCAATACAATACATGATGTATCTTTCTTGGCTAGGCCTTATACTTAGGATTAAGTTATGAAAAGAACAACTATTCATTAAAATAAACATTGATTTGCTGTGTGCTAAGATCGACACTTGCTGCTTAAAACGGCAATGTCTTTTTTTCGGTGCTCACTGAATTTATGGCTCGATTCACTTACAGTAGGAATGCATTGTCAATTGTACTCGAAATTTGGAAACTGGTTGGGGAAATTTAGGAATTCCTGTTCGTACAATATAAAGAGGAGTATCACAACACTTATGTAGTTGTGTTTCATATAATGGAAAGGGTTGCACAGACATCAGCAAAAGGTGTTTTAAGACATTTATATATGCACATACAGAAACAGCATCGTCAGATAACACGCAAAGATCTCTTTAAATGTCAATAAATAACCATTTTTTGGTCTTTTCAGAGTCAATGATAGCTTTAAAGTCCAGATGGCTTAATATGAGAGAAATCGAGCAGAATACAAAAGCTAAATTTGGGAAAAAGTCCAGATGGCTCAATATGAAAGGAATCGAGCAGAATACAAAAGCTAAATTTGGGAAAAATCATCGCTAAATTTATCACCTGTCATAAAAGACAAATAATGGTAACTATGAAGTATCTGATCCAGTGAACTGGCATGGCATCTACCATATTCCAAAGTACCCTAACCTGTTGTTCTGCATCGGAGTGTCCAAGCTAGTAACGCCGTCTGACGGCGGCGGCCGAAGTGGTGCGTCACCGGCAACGGCGGCGATTTGTATTGTTCCAAAAACAAATATCTACTTGCACACACCAAATTAGAAGGTATCTAAATCATAGGACGCACAGTGCCGTACCTTCTTGGGGTTGCTCTTGTTGCACGCATAGGTTACTGCAGAAAGGTTGAGGGGAGAAGGTAGTGACAACTGACACGGGGCATGGGATGGGAGCCTCGTCCTGCATGGAGGGCGGCATTTGAGGTGGTGTCGATTGACGCTGGACTGCATATATGCAGAGTCAATTTAGGCAACATAATCAGTGATATGGCAGGTTGCATGTAGTGTACCAAAATTTAGCAGTTATCAACTGAAAGCATATCCATCATCAATTTAAAAATTAATAAAGTGTTTGTATGGAATTGCAGTTGCAAATTAGGCACCACCTATCAAAGGTGCATATGGTGAGAAACGCAGTATCCTCAGAGGCATTAAGTCGAACATCATACCTGCATGGAATAGCAGAATACGCCGGGATGAAGGTAATGCACAGGCAAAGAAACATAGGAATGCAAGTGAGACGCAAGTACCTCGACCTACTCTTGCCAGAGCGTGTGGCCGTGGAGGGGTTCCTGGGGGTGGCGACAGCGTCGGGAACGTCGGCTAGCCAGCCGCGTCCGTGGACACGGGCGGGCTCGCCCGCACCGACGTATCTGAAGGCAACCACACTTTGGGCCTCACGGTGCAGGCGTCGGCAGCGGCGACCGGCAGGGGAGGGGCGTGGGTGGCTCTCGGTAGCGGCGACCGGCAGGGGCGAAGCGGCGTTGACGCGAGGACGGATGGGAGTGCAGAGGGCGTGTGGGCCTTCCGGAGACGGAGGCTCCGGGAGGAGAATGGGATGAGCGACGCGGATAGGATTGGAAGGCGAGGCCGAGGTGTTTCTAGAGGGAGTCTTGCGTGGACGGTCGCGATTTCTGGTTGCCGGATCGGACGGTCTGTACAAGTTACTGTTACAACAACAGTGGAATGAGTCTTGTGACGGAGAATGCCGGGTCTACGAAAATAGAGGTTATATAGATAGATTAATGATCCCCTAAATAAGAATGCCAAAGACCATGAATTATTAATACACACTCTATATGTTCATACTGAAGCATGTTCAATGGTATTAGGGGCATTTTCATAGCCTCCCAGGCAAGATTCCGACCAGGAATCGATCCAGCCCCAGGCCCCTGAAATCAGATGCCACGGAGCGACGCAAAAGCCAGGCAGTCTTGCCTGGGAAATACACCCTTAGGCATGCCAATATCTCCAAAGCCAGGCAATGTTTCCTATGTTTATTATTACAGAAATTAGTACAATGGGTACCTCACGGGCTGCATCCATGCTTAACCTGCGAAGATCAGCATCAGTCCCAGTTACAGTAGTGCCCTTTGCAGCAGCCGACTTCTTCTTGAGCATTGAATTGGAGGCAGGTGCTTTTGGTGCTACTCCACATAGCTGAATCCTAACCCACGACCAGATGGATCTCCACGGTGATTTCTAATCTTTCTATATTTTCTCTGTCCTGCATGCACCAAAGGAAATTTGATTTAAAGCAAGAAAATGTATACCAAGAAACTAAGAAGCAAGCAAAATTAGCATCATATATCTTTACATTCTTCGCATTTAGAAAAAAACACACAGATAGACATGCATTCAAACATACATAACCCAACCAAACTAGGACTGTCATCCTTAACTTTGCCTGCTGGATAGAAACGCTACCAATATATCTGTTTGCAACCCTCTGTCCCTTCTCTATGCTGCAGTAGGGCTGATGGAGATGGATGCCATGCTGCTATAGATGTTGCTGCCTGATCTGTCAAGGGGGAGTGTCAAGAGACATGGGCGATCCCCCATCCTGTCTATGCTGATTATTCTACTTCCTTGATTCTCTTATCTCTTCCATTTAGTGTAATGTTTCTCCCACTTTTAACACACCTCACCTGAATCAATATTAATTCTCTAACCTCCCATCTATTTTGCTGGGTACTAGCCACACCCACTTTCTGATATACAGGACAATGGAGGTCCAAAACCAGCTTGTTATATGGTTTGTTTGTTGATCGGAGAGCATATATCCTACCAGTGGCATACTGACAGTTATACACCCAAACATATATACAACAACCAAGCCTGTCAGTCTCGAGCAAGTTGGGGTAGGCTACACCCAAACATATATATATTGTAATTTAATAAAATCACCAGTTCAAAACCTTTTTTGAAAAACACACATCAAGAAAACTGAATCTGGCTCACAACAGGACACAAACTTATTCAACCATTAAGCAGATGGAATCGCTATGGCTTCTCCAGAGCTTAATTTATAATTCTGGTGACGCTAGACCTCTATTACTTCTCCAGTAGCGCAGCCCAATGGAATAAAAAATACCCATCCCACGAAGACTTATTTATCCCAGTGGGCTGACAGGAATCGTCATGGACTCGGCTGGGTTTTCTGGACCATGTCACATCCAAAGATCAACAGTCATGGGGAATATTCTACGTAAATCAACATCATAGGAAATGGACTGGGCTCCCAGCATTCCTGCTCTCATTCCTGTACACCTAACAACACCTAATGTGATCAATAACTAATTACTCTCTACAAGTTTTCTTTCTGTTGATACCAAATAGTGACCCTTATCTCACAATATTAATCGGGAACGAATAAATATGAAGGTTATCTGTAGTTTCTCTAAGGCATAGAGCACATCAAGTAGCACTCAGCAGTTTTTACCAACAATACATGGTTTTAGGTCAATGAACTGATATTGAATAAAACTAGTGATGTTCGGATCAGATTACTTGAGTATAAACACCATATGAGACAAAGAGCAAGGCACCTGATTAGTACAAGCAACAAAATTACATGTAAGGTTCCAGCTAGTGATTTACAGTTCCCTCTCGATATGTGATGCAGCAGCAAGCTCAATAGCCTCATCAGGAAGCTGATTCATGGCAGAAGCCAGTCCAACAGGGGCTTCAGAATTCCTAAGCGCTTGAGACGATAAAGACCAGCTTGCAAACTCTCATAACAGCAAACCTGGATAATTTTGTTTTAGTTGAGTCATCGTGATAGTTCGAATTGAAAAGAGAACTGTAATTAAATAACAAGGTAAGGTAACCTTCAAAGAATAAATATTCTCATTATTTAGGTATTTTGCTTTCAACAAAACTTTCTATAAGTAAGAAAAATATATTCGCAGTTAACTTACTCTGATGACCCAATTTTTAAAAACATTTCCCTATATATATTTGAAAGTGAGGGTACAGCATAATAACCAGTCCTTGTGGTCCATATATAGCCAGCACAATGTGATAAGCACTAACATTTCCATGAGAATTTCCATGCAAAATAAAGCATTTCTTCGAAAGATAAAGGTCGGTGCCATTTTGCCTTGGTAGATGTTTGGTTACTAGTTGTGATAGTTGTTTAGTCGGATTAGTGGTTTGGCCATTTCTTTCTAGTTGGCCCATTGTTTGTTTTTTCTGAGCAGCTAGTGGTGTTGAGTTTTGTGTAATTTCGTTGCTTTGGTAATGAAATTCGGTTTTTAGCGGTGTCCAAAAAAAAAAATTGGTGTTGAGTTTGTCCGTGGTGAACTTTTGTTGTTTTAGTAGTTGTGTTTGGGGAGGTGTTGTTCGGTTTCTGGTCGAGCTAATTGAGTCAGACCTCCTATAATCGAACACTAGTGACTGACCAGGACGACTAATCGCAATTAATGGGGACGATCTGAAAACATTGGCCCGGTTTCCTAAAAAACTGGGCCAATACTTGCAGAAACTCACATTTTCTGGCGCCAAGAAAAGCTTGTCATCAAGAAACAATTGATTGACACAAGCGCAACAATAATTTGAAGAAACTCACATTTTTAGGTGTCAATAATATCCTCAGTTCTTCCTCTGAAGGAACCCGAAATCAGGTCTCTGTGTCCAGAAAAAATGCCCCTTTGGTCCTTTCTGTAAGGAAGTGCAGGAGAGCATTAAATATGGTTGAATTCCAGAATTAAAGTAAAAATGTACAGATAAAGAAACTGTGAATAACATGTGTGATAGACAGATACCTTCAAATCTGCACAATGCTTCAATCATTTTTTCACTATAGCTTCTGTCAGAGGACTTTGTATGGGTAACTCGTCAGCTCGAATCTGAGGAATACCATCAGGCCTCTCTCTAGCACGAAACTCACAATAAACATATGCAAGAACTCGGTTCATAAGATAATTCTGCACGTTCTTAGTCCCTGGTGAAAAGACTTCCATATGAGGTTCCTGCAGGAAACCATGAATATTATGTTATGGATGAAATTGTTAAAGTTCCAAGACAGAACAGCTCCTAAACACTTATGATTTAGTTTCAATGTACTATTCTAACAACAGCAGAAATTGAATGCAAACAAGAACCCAAGGAGTATTCTTGACACAAAAAGAAAGAACTCAAGAGTGTTACATTTGTTAGACAGAAGAAGTGAATATGTAACACAACTTATTCAGACTTTTACACAGAAATCAATAACCATATACCAGTCATATTTGTAATGTTCATGTTCAGATGTTCTTATGTACTTCTGTTCTCACCTGATGGCAACAAATTGCCAAGGTGTAGGGTCCTTCAACAAGTGCAATGCCATGCTAAAACTGTGCCAAAGAAGCTTCTAAACACGCAACACACTACATTACTGAACTTCATAGCAGATCCTTATCAATAAAAGAAATTGAATTTCCCTGCTAAGCATAAATGAAAAACATGATGGACAAGAGCTATCTGTACCACTGTAAAGGAATATCCAATGTTTCAGCTATGTTCACTAAAGTGGCAAAGCCTAAAGGTTCCACACAGAAAAGGCACAAGCTAAACGTAAGAGCAAATAATGGATATTTCAGAACATGGTCTGTGTAAAGCTTGGAAATGCACCACAGCAGAAAATTCGGTGAGGGAATCCTATACTTGACAATATAAGGAGAAACTTCAGATAAAAAAGGGTTAGAAACATTGCAGATCCTACTTATACAGAACATAGTATTTCAGGCACCAGAGCTTACATGTTGGCCAACAGCATATAGCTTGTCAATGCGACGGAGGAAAGAACCCCTTTGGCAGACCGAACTAATAAGTAATCAGTTGGTGCAACCTTATGAGGAAATACAGGTGATCTGTACATGTTTGTTTCAAGACAAGATTTGTGGGACCCAGAATGTATATCTCCTAGAAAAGGGGATTTGTCAGCAGGATCAATTGCAAGCACTGTGCCCAGTCCATCACTGTTGTTTTCAAGCAGTGATGCAGCTGTCTGATCAGTACGGGAAGTTTCTGGTAATATGTACAGATACGAGCTCCCATTCCAGCATTTGAGAGAAGCAAAGGTCTCTCTTCACAATATCTGCACTCAAGGCAATAAATGACAGGTGAATTATTATAGTGAAAAAAAAAAAACATAATCAAAATTTGCCAATTTGCATAACCAATAGTCTTGCACATATAAACATAATGATAAGCACTTGGCCAAAATATAGGTAAAAAGAATTTTGAGGGAAACATATAGGTAAAAGAATTAAAAAACATTGTAAATGAAATATATAGAATTGTGATTTTGTAACTATAAGTTCGAATTTAATTGATAAATTAATATAAGAATCTAAGAGGTATGTGATGTGATCAAACCATAGAAAATTGATATCATTGAAGTTTTCTGGTAATATGTACATAGAATTGTGATTTTGTAACTGTTAATAAAACATGAGCAAAAAGAGAAATCTCTTGCCAAAGTTTGTAACACTATCAATAAAGCTATGTGATGGAGGAAGTAACTTCTAGCTAATAATTCAGTCGACTATATACGAGTTCAATGAGATACAAAACTGGTAGAAAAAAATATCCCCACTTCAATATGCATTCTTACAGTTACAATTTTGTAGCTCATAACAACATAATTCAAGCGATATCTATGGTCAAATTTCAACTTAACAGACCATGCCACATCAAAAGTTGTGTAATACCACTTGGTTGAACTAGTAACTAACATTCAAAAAATCAGTGCCTATACAAAGTCACATGTATTTGTTCATTGAAATTAATACTTCAAGAATCAATGAGGGAATCAATTGGACTTACTCCATTAAAAAAACATGTCCATCCTTGATAGACAAGTCAGTTTTTTTTCCTGAAAGCCCCAGGAGGGCGTAGAGGCTTGTCCTCACCAGGTAATTTCTGTGCTTTTGGCCATAGATACACTTCGGTGCGAACAACATGCACAATGGAGTTTGGTCGCACATTTTGCATTGCTAATGAGATGTCATCCTGAAGCTCTTTCCCAGAACAGAACAATTTGATCTTCTCGGAAGGCTTCAATTCTGCAAAAAGCTAAGGAAGTGAGAAAACTAATTAAACTGGAGGAAATGACCATTTGTCTTTCCTTTGGGGGCTTAAATTAGACAGTACATGAGCATCCAACTGCTCAACAAAAAGCTGACAGCATAACAAAATTTGCCAAATAAAGAAATATTACAACCAATGGGGGGAGTAAATGGATACCAACCGAACTTCTTTGATGCTTTTAATTTGACAGAGACCGGAGTGTCCTCAGCATTTACCAAAACCTTGACTCCTTTGCCTCCCAATGACATAAGTAAAACAGCCATCCTCCCATGGCTACAAGCAGTTCCTTGTAACTTTGCGGCAATTTTATTTTCATGTGGGTACCACTTAGCTCTTGGTCTATGAAAGTTTGCAATTTCCTTACAGCACAAAGTTGATAATCAGATTAGGTGACAATTTCCCCAACTGGTTACAAGCCGCCATTATCCAGGTGCCCTGTAATGCCTCAAGCAAAAGCAGTATGGGTATGCACTGGGTGTACTGAATGAATCCTTAGCTGATTCCAAAACATAAAACATTTCATTTTTTTTATGGACACAAAAAGGAAAATAAAATGCTTAATTGTTCCATTTTGCAGAAAGGGATCACATAGCCATTGGCACATGTCGCATATCACCTCTATGTGAGACCCCACACCAGTCAGGCACTCACCACAATTCAATTAGATTTCCCAATTAGCATACAATGAAAGTACCAGATGCTAATTGCCTACTGTCCAATTTTGACATTATCTCAGATACTAAAAAGCATGTAATTTTAGAAACCTTTGTTCTGTACTATCTTTTTTTTAAAAAAAAAATCAGATCTTTTTAAACAATAGTGCCATTTTTGTGCATATGCTATGAGGCCACACTTGGGTTGCCAGGAGTGACAAGTCTAGAGAGATAAATAAACATATCTTATTCAGTGTTTCCTAAAGATACTAAACAAACTATGAAATGAAAAGTAGCTACTGGAAATGAGATACTTCGAACTGCAGAAAAGTAATAATAGCTATTGCGATTAAAAACTTTGAACTTGGGTCTTCTCCCACTTGGTTTGCTGTTCTTGTGTTCTGTGTCCTGATTTAGTGCACTCGGAATTTTATTATCATGGCACTCAACAGGTTCCTTTCTTGATCGACTTTTCTGTGATGGTCACTGTGACAGTCCAACCCGGGGGGGGGGGCTGGCAGCTCGGGCAGGGGCATGGGTGGCGGCATAAGGAGAGGGGTTGGGGGAGAGGGAGGTGCAAGAGAAGGAGGCGCACGAGAGACAGGGGAAGCCAAGACTATTTCTTTATTAGATTCAAAAATGGTTACAATGCCCCTATATTTATAGTACCAAATGGACATGTATCTCATCAAGTAAACTAAAGAGAGAAAGTCCTAATAGATTTGGACTTCTCAAATCATATCTAATCTTATTTCCTATTTCTAATCTTCCTATTTTTTCCATTATTCAAGATTCTCTGAGATTGGGGATTGGGGAGTTGGCGGCATGGCTGGAGGCCGCCCCTCATCTGGTCGCGCATCATTGGCCAGGGCATGGCCAGCTTGCCCCCCTCATATGCCCACACTTGCACCTGTAATTAGGCTCACGTTCAGCTCGGGGCGTCAAGTGATGCGCTTTCACTAATGTTTGGCACCTTCTGTCCTCTATCCTTGGCAGGTGGAGCAAAGGGAGTCAAATCTTTTCATCGTGCTTGTCCTTCCATTCATCCTTTCATCGCAAAGCCTGTCTATCACAAATAACACATAATCCACAAAGAAATGAGGAAAACATATATGCAGACACCCTTGATGGACTGACTAAATCTGAGGTCTGAAAAATGTATAAATTTATGATTCAAGTAGAAAACTTACAGTATATGCAGACACCCTTGATGGACTCGGAGCAAGAGAAAGCATAATCTTTTCAGCAAGTGACGGCATAGTATCCTGATATTGGAAACAGAAGCAAAAGAAATCTGTGCCAAAACCACAGACAACTATAAATCGAATCTAAAATCCTGATATTTTCTGTTCAAAAACTTAATATTTCAGACAGTTATATGCACAATTAGCAATACGACAATTAAAGATACTGAATCAAAGGTAAGGCCAGGAAGGGAAACTGGCAGAGCATGTACCTTGAGCAAGAGCAGAAACACCTGTAAGCAGCGAAGTAAACAGTTTCTTTTGTTGTTTTTTTTCTCTTTTTTTTTTTTTTTTTTTTTTTTTTGCACAGAAGTAAACAGAGATTGAGCATAGATTTAGTAGCTAAACCAGAAACACACATGGAGCATCTTCCAATTCCTATTGGTGCCTAAACAGCAATGAAAATCTGCACCTAATCATATGGGCCACAGATAACTATGTATGGAACCTAAATCTAGAAAATTCTTGTTTTAAAACTTAATATTTCAGATTCCAGACACTTATAGCTGCATAACTAAGCAATATAAGACAATAAAGAGGGCCGGGATGTGGAGGGCATGTACCTTGAGGAAAGAGAGCAGCAACACACCTGTACTTAAGCAACTAAAACAGAGTATTGAAGAATGGATCAAAGAACTCACCTGGGGCCAGAAAGCAACAAAACACAAACCAGACGTAGGGACCAAACACCTAACACATGTCCATCTCCGGAGGGGGAGGTGGGAGCTGCACCGCCGCTGCTTGTGGCAGCTTCTGCTGCGGCGGCTGATCGTTGTAGCAGATGTCCACGCACGTGATGACCACCATGGCGGAGAAACAGAGGTACAGCCAGAGCCAGATCCAGAAGCGGGACTGCTGAGGGACCGTGGCAAAGTGGAAGAGCATGACGATGCAGATCACCACGTGGAGCCCGATCATAGCCATGCCACAGGCGCGGTCGATGCGGTTCACGGCGCACGGACGAGGCAGCAGCCTCGTCTTCTTCGCCTCATCCTCCGCCGCCAAGGGTGGGGCCGGAAGAGGAGGCAGGCTCAACGTCGAAGCAGGATCGTCCAAAGGCGGCGACGGCTCGAGGGGAGCGGGGAACGGGCGAGGAGCGCGGAACAGCGGCGGGCGAGGAGGGCGGAACAGCGGCGGGCGAGGAGGACGGAACAGCGGCGGAGGAGGAGGCGGGCACGGCATGGAAGCAGGATCAAAGGCGGCTCCGGCTCGAGGGGAGCAGGGAACCGAGGAGGGCGGAGCAGCTGCGGCATCGCTGGAGTTGGCTCGAGGAACCGGGGCACCGCCGAGTCGAGATCGCGAACGAAGAAGCGCGTTCGTGGAGCTGCGGTTTGGAGATCGAGATCGGGATTTGCGGGAATCGAAAACTTTGGGACCGATTGCTCTGGGAGGCGGGGGAGGCGGCGCCGACGCGCTTGGGGTTTTATCGCCCGGGAAACTGAGGCGGTTACGCGCCAGCTGGAAGAGGAGGAAGAGTCGGAGCCGGACTCCCGCCACGGCTCCGGCGGCGGGGTGACTAGCCACGGGGTTTGTTTCCATTTATACCGTATTTATCCTTAGATCTTTTTATTTATGTATGTATTGATAAAAATAAATAAAGAAGGTATTTTTCATTATTACCTTCGTTACCTTTGAGTCTTTTTTTTTTTTTTTTTTTTTTGACAATCGTTACCCTTGAGTCTTTGACCAAAAAAATTAATTGTTGTATTGGTGCTTGACACAAAAATAATTGTGTATCGATTTATACTCAGAAAATAAATCTACGTTAAAGAAACTTTTGTTCCTTGAGTGCCTGTTCAGGCTTCAATCGACCTGCATCATTGAGTCCAGTTTGAAGAAAGGATTAACAAATTGACGTGGATCATTCAGTCCAGTTTGAAGAAAAGGATTAACGGAACATGGATCTCGTATCGCCTTTGAACCATTTGCGTGTGTTGTTCTAGCTTGCCACACCTGCGCCCAACGACGGACCTTCCCTAGGGGTGGGTGGGGTGGGGCCGCCGCAGCCTACCGACACCGTAGCACACCAGACCCCCAAACCCCATCTTTGGCGTTCTTCTCGTCTCCGGATAGGGTGGGGGGTCTGTGCTACGGGCGGCCCAGCTGAGGCGGCCGGCCCACCCCTAAGGAAGGTTTGTTGTTGGATGGATTTCTCTCGTGAAGTGGGGGGGGGGAGGCGGCTACCGGAGGAGAGGGATGAGGCGGAGCAGACGCGGAGTATAGGCGGAGGCGGAGCGGAGCAGAGAGGGAGGGAGGAGGCGCTGTCGCGGTGACGTAGGAGTGTGCGGTCACGGCCTCACGGGATGGGATTCGCGGCGAGGACTATGCGGCGCCAGGGTGGAGTGGAGTAGGGATTGAAGTTAGGGTTAGAAAGGAGCAGGCCATATTGGGGTTAGCAGCGTGCCCCTCCCGCTGATTCACCGGGCCGGCACCGTGTCGGCCTTTTTGTCGGGCCGTGCCCGGACCGCGCCACGGGCCGGTGGCGCCCGTGCATGGCCTGGTCACCGGGTCGCGGCCGCCCGGGACTGTTAGCAGCCGGACCGTGTTGTGCTCGGCCGGGCCAAAATCCCGGTCGCGGGCCGCGCTAACGGGCCTCAGGCTGCATGGCCATGTATAGATGTTATAACTCTGTCAGTCAAGTTATGCTTTAGTTATTGCTAATTTCACTAGCATCTATCTGCGTGGTTACATTTGAAGGTGAAATATATACAGGTTATAAGGACACTCAATCCTGTTTGATTATAAAGATGTCTTCTTCTTCTCTCGCTAGATCTAGGTCCACCCGAGGTAAGTTGGCCTGGTTTGCTTGTTTGTAATTTGGGCCAAATTCAAGTATTGTTTTTATATTCTTTTTCTTCATATTTTGGTCCAAAATGTATATTTCATGTGTTGTACCTGCAAAACCAAATAAATACCAAAACTATAGAATATGTTAGAGTATAAGCCCTATCTCTAGGTTGTTTTGGTATTTTTGTGCACTTGTTGATGGTATTTTATATGCAGTTGGTTACCGCCAATAGTGTGCAAGTCTTCCTCGGACTATAAATACAAGGGGCATATAATCTGTTGGAATTATAAAATAATTAAAGGGGTAACACCCGACAGCGACTTCAGCCTTCGGCTCTCCAACCCTACCTCTCACACGCGTAAGTGCCGCCGCCCAGCCCCACGCCACCGCTCGTCACCGCGCCGCCGATCTACACCGCACAGTGGAATCCGTCCGGATTGTGACAACTAATCACTTCTACATTCTACTAGGGCTTGACGTGCTAATGAGTTGGACGCCGTCATGGAGATGATTTGTTTTGTAACCTGAATAAATGGGTTTTTGAAATGTTCCAATTTTTTCATATATTTGATCATATATATGTATAAAAGAACATACATATCTATGACATCAAATAAGTACATTATGGAAATATATTCAACGGTGTATCTTATCACCCTAATTTGGTGTCATAAATTTTGACATTTTCTCTCAAGTTCGATCAATGTCATCTAACACCCGTGTGTTTTATACCTTGTAACACACGATTTTTGACATATAAATATTGTTCATCTTTCTCCTCTCTTCTCTTCCTCTTTTTGGCACAAGTAACAAATCACATATCAATCACAAGTACCAATTTTTTCTATGAAAAGACAAAAGACAAAATTTGGTGGCCGGCGCGGGAGTTGAGGAAGAAGAAGCTCGTTGGAGATGGGGAAGACACTGGACGTGGCAATGAGGATGGGCACAAGCATGACAGAAAGTGGGGGCTACGCGGGGACGGGCGGTTCCACGACTAAACAAAATCGTGTGCTAATATTGATATATTATGGGCTTGGCCCCTTTAATATCTAATAAATCAATGAAACTCTATGGCTATTGTTATTGTAGCATTCATTGTTTAATACTGTATGGGAGTTTTGATAAGATGTTGACTCAACTTATATGGTTGAATATTCACCAACTATATTGAGAAGTTGAGAAAAGGGTCAATGGGTGATATCATCAACACAGAGCAGCGTCCCCTGCAAGTTTGTGCAGCACAAGTGTTTTTGCCTGCTGGCTAGCCAGTGGCTAAGAGGCGATGATGCTCTGAGATGGTACCAGAGGAGGGGCTGCAGGGAAGGGAAGAACAAAGGCGGTTTCAGTCTCTCTCTTTTTTTTATGAGCTCCTACCTGACAGTTAGCATGGAAGTTGGAGCTTCGTATTGTTATCCATATTTTGTTACAAGATAATGAAAAGATAAAAAGATCCAAGCCTGGATTTTCAATTTCAATTGAATCATGGTGTAACGCATAAGCTTCGTATTGTTCACGAGATGCAATAGTTATTCCTGTCTAAATCTCTTGAGACTCTTGACAAAGTTCTCTTGAATCTTACTCATAGCACAATAGTACTTGAAAGAAATTAAAAACTGAGCAATGCAACGATGCTTTTACTGACGATACACGTATGTTCGAAAGGAACAAGACTGATGACCATGCATGACATCCACCTCAACAGCCACACTGGCAGATAAACACTTCGATAGTATCCCCATTCTCAATGCCATAGTCTGCCAGGGTCTTGTTGTCCCTCAGCCTCCTCATCACTTCAAACATGATTACAACTAGTAGCAAGGCGCGCCCGTGCAACAAAGATTTTGGGAAACTGATGAAGTCTGGAGATGAATATAGCATAGATAGGTTTGAAGATACAGTTCAATCACACAATTGGTATATTGCTGTATAGCAAATGCATCGTAATGAAATATTTCACAACAAATAACTTGAGCAAAAAGGAAGTTCGCCACGTGAGCCTCAATTCAAATTTTGCATAATAACAATCTAGTTCCACAAATAAAATAGTTAAATTGAGAATACATTTTAGTCTTCACAGGGAGGTGTGGTCAGGGCTAAAGATTTGACTGAGATTGTAAATTCTTCCTTCGTTCGCCAGTCTTGTCTGATGCTCCTCCCATACTTCTTAATGAGGTACAGGAAAAACTGTTATTGCGGCTAACTTTGGCGAGCAGTTTCTTGATTACTCGTCTTTCAATTAACACTGCTTTAGGAGATGCCAACTTTTTGAAGCAGCCTGCAGGAATGTCTCAGGCTCTAATTCTTCAGTTGCATTGGACTGCCGGAGCATATGTAAATTGGCTTTGCCAGCATCCTCCATCAAATCAAGCACAAATTTGACATCCTGGAGATCATTATGGACTTCAAAATCTGTATGCAGTAATGCAGCAAAACCATGCAAATTGGAGAACATGAACTCGAATACTATATTCATGTGCATAGGCCATCATAAAATCTGTAATAAAAAATGAGCACACTCGAGTTCAGTTGCAATTTACATAAGTTTATTACACAAATTATTTTAAGTAAAGGCAAACACTACTTTATAGAAGTAGATGTGGTAATTTGTTCTATAAGCTATGAGAACACAATGTGGCAATGTGACAAGTCAATCATTTTGCTCTAAAACCAAAATTAGTAGAAACTGAACTGACTTTCGCAGAAAAAAAAGACTAAAACACTGGACCAAATATAAAGAAAACACTGGATCTTTTTTTTTTTATAAGGTAAAAGGCACCAATTTCCAATTTCAGAAAACACAGTCGCGGTGATAATGGCATTTCAACCTGCGTAGGCGGTGTAGCTGCAGATGCACAAAAAAAAATCTGCACCTTAATTTGACAGTGTTGCTACAAAGCTGTGAATTACGAACTGTCTAAAGTAACTGAAGACAAGGAAATCTTCCTCAGTATCATCCACCCTAGTAAAATGCCCTCCAAATCTTGCAAAAATATCTATTAGTTGTACTACACATCATCAATCTTCAGTTTCTAAGGGAACGCTGTGAATTACGAATCTGTACAAACTGTCTAAAGTAACTGAACAATACGTATCCTGACAGGTTTCATTAAGTACCACTAATTGTGTTGTGATTGTTGCACCATTGAAGCCCACTGTTTGGTAGACCAATTTGGAAACAAACCTAAGATTAGATGGCATTTATGAATATTTTTAAATGAGCATGTACTGATTTACGTAACATCTGTAGAAAAGATATAACATGATAAGTACGATGATGACTATTGATTATGTTATTTTAAAAGTTCACTGATAAGACATGTGGTTGGGTCAAGTATAAAAGAGCATGCTCAATGGCATGGTGTATAAGGAGAGGCAAATTTTTGGCATAAAGAAAGGCAATGCTAACATTGTGAAAGTTGAAAACACATGGAGTGAATATCTTACCATTGGAGTAGGCTATATCCGAAATTTGATCAATCCTCATCATGACAAATAAAATGAAAGTATTAATACAGTAACCAATTGGTTAAATCGGAATACATAGTCACATACCTATAGCTACTGTGGCTCTAGCTGTAAGTCCTGTCAAGGCTCCTTTCACAGCGAGGGGATGGAGATCTTGAGTGCCTTCTTCCACGCCTACTTTGCAAAAAAGAAGGGAACTGCATTCAGGCCTGAAATGATCTAGCTGCAAGAAACATAGAAAAAAATCTCACAGGATGTACCTCAGATTCTTTGGAGTGTTTTGACAATCTCTTTCTATCTCCACAGCGGTAGCATCTGTTTTTCCAGTCATCAGCTTTGCAGTCACGAGCCCATTGTCCATCAATACCACAGTTAAAGCAGCGGCTAGCACCAGGAGGTGGCCCCCTGCCCCATATATTCACAGGATCCTCCTGTGCCACGTGGAACCTAAATTACAACGAAATTGCATTCAGGTGGAACAAGGAATCAGATAACAAAAAACATAAAGCAGGAAAAGGAATAAATTATATAGTACAGAGGACTCTAGTAGCCTACCCCTTTTGCAAACTCAACAATCAATTGGCTACCATTGAACTCCCTACCATCAAGGTTATAGCTTGCATCATCAGCATCCTGGGGATCACTAAACTCCTACAATATACAATTTAGAAAAAGATGGTTCATATGTGAAACGGGTAAAAAGCTATTTAGTTGACCAAAATAACTCATGAGCTTGAAGCTGAGCAAGACTACTTACAACAAACACAAACTCATGCTTCATATCCACATAACACACTCTGTGGATCTCAAGGTCGTGGAAACCTAGACTCGCCCGGACCGCGGCTACGTCGTCCGTAGCCGTTGCCCGTCTTCTCCAGTGGGGTTATTCCCCCCTACCGCAGGCTTAGAAAGTTAGAAGAATAGAGGAGATAGGGTAATTGTTCTTGCTTGAAATCAAAGAGTGCCGATTACAAAGATTATATGGCCAGCTGCCTAAGCAAATGGAGAATGCTCTCCTTGATTCTAGGACTTGCCTAACAGCCTGCTTCCTTTCCTAGCCACTGATCTCCGCGCCTGATCCGCGTGACCGCTGCTGCTGCTGCGCGCTCGGCTTGGTCAAGATCCGCGGCTCCGCTGCTCTTGGCGCTCAGCGCGTTTTGCTGCGCGCCGGATGATGTCTCGGCAAGCGCGCGCCTGCGCCGGATGTACGGTTGACTGTACATGACAATGGAAATGATTACCAGGAACAATAACACCATCAAGAAGCAAAGTAGAGAAATGAATCTCTGGTCAGAAGGAACTAAACCAGTCATGACTTAATTTCCATGAAAGCATGTATTTTTTTAAAAAAAGAATCAGCAAGTTTCAACTTTGCCAGAACAGCCAGCAATGGCACCAAGGGCACCCTCCTGTTAGCCCAAAGGATCATAATCCAGGTGAGCAGCAAGCTCACCTCCCTCCTCTCTACCTCTAAACCAAGCTAAGAGAGGATGAGCACACACACACACAAGTGTTGCTGCAGCTGCACGTTGGTGCTGCTGCTGTGCTCTTGAGAACAAGATACACACACTCACTCAGGCACTGAATTGTGGTGCAGCTGAACTGAATAATTACATTACCATGGATGTATATTTATACATAGAGGACTGGTCTAGTGTGTGTGTGAACTGAAACCAGTAAGGTGGGCTGCTATACTGCAGTCAAAGTCTAGCTGCAGGATAAGCCCGCAATACTATTTGGCTAAGGGACACAATAGCCTACCAAAATTTTGTGTTCCCACTACTCCTAGTCAAGTCTTCCCTCTACAGCTTGGCTGCTCTGCATTTTCACATTCTTATTCACCAAGCTGCAGCCTTGACTAAAGATTTGTCTGCAGTTCTTCCCCTAATCTTGCTGCTCTTGCCTGATTTCCACCATTCCAATCTTGGTCCTCAGCTCCATGAACCGAAGACGGCCGAGTGGCTTGGTGAGGATGTCTGCGAGCTGTCGTCCGGTTTCGACAAACTCCAAAACAATCTGTCCTCCATCGACACAATCACGGATGAAGTGAAAACGAGTGTCGATGTGCTTGCCGCGGTCGTGGAGGACGGGATTCTTTGCAAGGGCGATGGCAGGCTGATTGTCCACCATCAGGGCCGGCGGGTGAGCTTCCTTGCCAGTCAGCTCGCCCAGCAGCCGGCGCAACCAAACAGCCTGGCACGCCGCCGTGGCTGCTGCAACATACTCCGCCTCACATGTTGACAGCGCCACAATCTTTTGCTTCAGCGACTGCCAAGCAATGGGGGCTGCTCCAAGGAAGACGAGCACACCAGAGGTGCTCCGTCGACCATCAATGTCACCGATGCCTTTGCCATGTTTGCATCGCTGAAGACAGTGAGCTCCTGCTCACCTTCATTGGTCTTGGGAGGTGCCTCGCTGAAGACTGTGAGCCTGAGCCCACCTTTGCCACCTTGCTTGGGGAAGATGATCACTTGATCAAGCGACCCCTTGACGTAGCGTAGCAGCCTCTTCACTGCTGTCCAGTGGTCTTCACGTGGGTCCTCCATGAAACGGCTGACGTACCCAACCGCGAACGCAATGTCCGGCCGGGTATGTGTGAGGTAGCGCAGCCCACCGACGATGCTCCGGTAACGCGTCGCGTCCACCTTCGCAGCGGTGCTGTGCTTGCTTAGCTTCAGCCGCTCCTCCATCGGAGTCGCACACGGCTTGCACTCCGCCATGCCGCTGCGTTCCAGCAGCTTCTCCGCATAGGCACGCTGTCCTAGGGAGATGTGCTCCTTCCCCTGCCTCACCTCAATGCCGAGGTAGTAGGAGAGTGCGCCAAGATCGCTCATCTTGAAACGAGCAGCCATCTCGCGCTTGAAGCTATCAATGTCCTCTCGCGACGTGCTCTGTGGCGATCAAGTCGTCCACACATACACGCCGACGACGAGCTCCTCTTTCCCCGTCGCCGCATGTAGAGCGCGTGCTCCTCCTGGCGCAGCGAGTGAACCCAAGCTCGCCCAAGGTGGTGTCGAGCTTAGCGTTCCAAGCCCGAGGGGCTGTCGCGGCCCATAAAGCGCCTTGCGCGCCTTCCGCCCTTGACGGTGAAGCCGGAGCTCGCGAAGACCGTCTCCACGAGCTCACCGTTGAGGAATGCAAACTTGGCGTCAAGGTGGTGGATACGCCAATCGCCGCTGCTGCCGCTGGCCAACGGCAAGTTTAACGGACTCCATTCGCGCCACGGGCAAAGACTTCCCTCGAAGTCGATGCCCTCACGCCGCACAAAGTCGCGGCAGCAACCAGCCGGGCCTTGTACTTGACAATGGCACCGCGCTCATCTCGCTTCACCTTGTAGACCCACTTGATCCCAATTGAACGGCAGCCTGGAGGTGGATCAACGAGCTCCCAAGTCCCGTTCTCTTCGACGCCTTCATCTCCTCCAAAGACGCCCGCCTCCGCTTTGCGTCCCTTCGGCTAGCAGAACGTGGGTGGCTCCTCCGCACTCACAAGGAGCAGCTCCGGATCACCAAGCAATCTGCTTGCTAGGCCTTGTACAAACTGAAGTCCCCAACAAGGTTGTCCACCCGCGGAACCTCACCTCTTTGCCATCATGGAAGGCATCCACATACTCGTTGATGTCGCTTGGTGGAGAGGCAAACTCAAGCTGTGTTGCTGAAGGTGTTCCACTGTCTTGCCGCAGCGAGGAGTTTGGTGGAGATGAGCGCGCGGCCCGATGATGGAGACGCTCTCCGGTAGTAGTAGCAAGAAAGAATTGCTCTCTAGCGGCAGCAGCGGCCTTTGCACTCCAAAGATCTCCTCCTCCTTGAATCACCAAGTGCTCGATGGCAAATGTGTTGCTTTCACCAAGTAGCTTCCCCAAGCCCGAGTCTTCCCCAGTCCCAAGCCGCCATCTCATCGAACACCACATCCCTAGAGATCACCACCTTGCCTCTCTTGGGATCATAAAGCCGATAGGCCTTGCTGCCCTCCTCATAGCCCAAAGCGGCACCATGGGCGTTTTACGTCTTCCAGCTTTTGCCGAGGTTGGGCCGTGTTCCCCGACATGGCCAATGCAGCCAAATGTCCTTAGGAAAGAGACATTAAAACTGCGTCCATACCAAGCTTCGAATGGCGTCTTGCCCTTCGGGGGCCTTGGTGGGCCAGGCGATTGAGGATGAACACCGTTGTGGTCACCGCCTCTCCCCGAGAACTCGGCCGGCAACTTTTTGGCCTTCATCATCGACCTCGCCATGCCGACCCGCGGTTTGGTTGCGCCTCTCCACCACACCATTTTGTTGTGGTGTATGCGGTCTTGTGTGGTGGCGCCCACCACACCTTCCCTCTGCGACAAAGACGCGGCGAACTCCACGAAGTGAATTCGCGCCGCGATCGATCCCCAGCACACACAACTTCTTGCTGCTCTTCGCCTCTGCCTAGCGCCTTGAATTTCTTGATCGCCTTTGCCACTTCACTCTTTGCGGGAAGCTGCAGCCACATGAACCGGCTGTAGTCATCTACCGGCAAGATGAAATACTTGCGACCTCCATGTGTCGCTGGCCCGATTGGCCCACAAAGGTCACCATGGACCAACTCGGGGCCTCGGCCCGCGATACTTTGCCATCTTCGGGAATGGCGGCCTTCTTTGCTTCAACCCGGGCGGCTATCACCACGGCTTCGCTGCGTGCTCGATAATGAGGCAGCCCGGGGCCATCTTCTCCACCTTGCTTAGAGCGTCAAAGCCGAGATGGCCATAGCGGCGTGCTACGCCCACGGCTCCTCCGTGCCTTTGTGCAGCCAAGCAAATGGGCTGCTCCACCTTCAAATCGGTAGGTACGGCCGATTCATTGGACCTCTTCACCTTGGCAAGAAGTATTTGCTCGGTCCTTGATCACGAAGATGTCGCCCTTGATGAAGCACCTCGTTGCCATGCTCATCTAGCTTGCCAATGCTAATGATGCTTCAACGCAGCTGCGGGATGTAGTAGACATCCGTCAATGCGCGCGGTGTTCATCGTTCGTGCACTGAAGATGATGGTGCCGCGCCCTTGGATTGCCACCCTTGAGCCATCACCAAACTTCACCGTGCGGTCACGCGTTCCCATCAAGCTCGGAGAAGGCAGCCTTGGAACTGTCATGTGGTTCTTTGGCACCGGAGTCAAAAGTACCACCGCTGCTCCTCCTCGCTGCCCCACACGTCCAAAGGTGGACTTGGGCACGTGGCTCGTCGAGGTTGATAGCTTTGAGCATTGCTCCTGGCCTCATCATCATCATCGGCTGCGCCGAATGAGCCTCGCCCTTCTCTCGCTTGCGATTTGGGCACTCCTTTGCCCAATGGCCCGTCTTCAGCCGGCGGCGGTGTTGGTCAACATTCTTCTTCTTCTTCTTCTTGTCCTGCGGCGCCTTCCCCACGCCGCTTGTCGCTTCGCTTGCGCGGCTGGAGGAGCCTTCCCGTTTTGCGGCCGCTTCATCCTCGCATGATCCCTCCTCCTCGCTCAGCGGCAACTTTCCTGGCTGCCCTTCTCCTCCGGCGTGTCGAGCGGTCATCCACCGCCCGCACCCGGCCTGTCACATCCTCAATGGTGAGGGTGGACATGTCCAGCATCGTCTCTATCGAGAGAGCGATCTAGGAGTACTTGGCGAGGACGACACGTAGGAACTTGGCGGCGACATCCTCCTGCGTCCATGGTCTTGCCAAAGACCGCCCGGTGTAGGCCGAGGGACTGCGGCGGGGAGCGAAGTCCTCCACCGCCTGGCCGGCGGAACTTGAGGTCATCGAACTCCCGCGCATTTGCTGCACCTTTGCCTTCTTCGCCGGTCGAGCCCGATGCGCATGGAGGCAAGCATGTCCCAAGCCTCCTTGGCTGATTTCTTCGCCCCCATAGCCCGATGGTACTCGGCCGGCGTGCCGCCAGCGCCTCCATGGCTCGAACGTCATCGTCCTCGTTGTTGGTGGAGTCGCCGACCGCCCGTCGAGCCCGGCGGCGGCCGAGCTTGAATCTCATGGTCACCACCCACTTTCCGCCATAGTTGGTGCTTGGGTCGGCTGGCCAAGTGTTGCCAGCGACCTCCCGCAGACCGCAGGCGGATAACGATCTCTGCCGTGGGTCGGGCAGCAACAAAGATGCGCGCCGGTGCCCACCGATGAACCATCATCGGCGCCCCATCGCCCGGCGGTTAGTCGGTGGACGCTACTGTATGGCTCCGATGCCACTTGTTAGCCCGAAGGATCACAATCCGGTGAGCAGCAAGCTCACCTCCCTCCCTCTCTACCTCTAAACCAAGCTAAGAGAGGATGAGCACACACACACACACAGTGTTGCTGCAGTTGCATGTTGTCTTTGCTGCTGTGCTCTTGAGAACAACACACACACTCACTCGGGCAATCGAATTGTGGTGTAGCTGAACTGAAAACTTACATTACCATGGATGTATATTTATACATAGAGGACTTGTCCAAGGTGTGTGAACTGAAACTGAAACGATAAGGTGGGTCGCTATATCTGAAGTCAAAGTCTAGTTGTAGGATAAGTCTCGCAATACTATTTGGCTAAGGGACACAATAGCCTACCAAAATTTTGTGTTCCCACTACTCCTAGTCAAGTCTTCCCTCTACAGCTTGGCTGCACTGCATTTTCACATTCGTATTCACCAAGCTGCAGCCTTGACTAAAGATTTGTCTTTAGTTGCAGACTTCTGTGCAAGACCAGCAGCAAGTTATTCAACACCTCCCACCACGGACACCAAGGTTGGGTGTAAGCCCCCAAAACCTTGAACAAGGTCATCCAAGTTAAAATATGAAGGGCGTGTGGATTCTAATTCTAATAAAAACAATGCTGAACATTACAGCACACAGCAGCCTAGGATGCCAATCTCAACAGGCAATAGAGATTCTAATGGATTTTTCCCTTATATTTTCAGATCAAGGAAAGCAAAGAACAGAGTATTTTATTTCGTTTCAATCAATTGATTAGATATCAATGGACAACCAACAGAAAGAAGAATATAGTATAGCAAAGGACAAATTTCCTTGTAATTCATGTCAAAATAGGTGTCACATCAACCAGGTGAGAAATGCATGTCATGAGCTAATACCATGCAAAATAAATTGTTCCATCCAGTTAACTAAGGGAGGTGAGAAAGGCATGTTATGGGCTAATACCATGCAAAATATACTGTTACATCCAATTAATTAAGGGTTCAATCCCAAAGATACAATAATACGCAAAGGGATTTCATAGTCATTCTGCTATCGACTGCAACACAAACAGGTTTTAAACCTTCCTGCTACCTCTTCATGCAATTTGGTCATGCCATTTATGGTATGAGCATACAGGTCAAATGTCATATACTATCCAAAAGGTAGATCCAAAACAGTAAGCAGATACAGAGCCTATTTAGAAGCTAGCTAAATGAATAGGGAAAAATGTTTGCAAAAGTGTATTGATACCTTGAGCCACAACACTTAGGTGCTAGGTATTTTGTCTTCATGTCACTTGGCAAAATACAACTGGAGAAACCTAGTGGACAGTAAAAGGTGTCAACTTGCGTAAACCTAGGTCTATATTTTTCTACATCAGTCAACAGGCAAATTAAGCTGTATGCAAGGTGACAGTATCTTTTTAGGCTAAAGTATGATCACCAAAGACAATCCTGTGGAAAGCAATCGTATTGTTATTTAAATGAACGTAATTAATTCAATCCATACATGTTGAATGAGAGTTATTAGTATAGAGAGAAGTGAACTATTGAAATTGTCTGCAGAGCTCAGACTGCAACTCAATGTAATAAATAAATATGAAAAGGATGAAGTGTATTGAGTACCTGTATCATAGGATTCTTCACGTGCATAGGCAATATGGCATTGAAGTGTTAATGTTAATGTTCAAATATGCAATAGAGGCCTAAACTGAAGTGCTCCTAGATTTAGTATATGAGGAATTCAAAACTTAGGACAAAATATTGGATTATTTACTCATATGAGAATTACTGCAATTAAGAAAAGCAAATTTTTTAGCATGTACTGTGTGGAGGCATATATCAGATATCAAGATGCATCTTATTTCGAAAAGAAAATGTTGCCTGAATTGTGAAGAGGCCCTTGACTCCTCTAACAAACTCTTTAACTGGGACATTGAGAACTATCTAACAAGAGGCTGATTATATAAATAAAATAAATACATACAGGTGAAAAGGTTGTCTTGTTAAGTCATGGCTTGAGCAGAATCGTCAAATGACTTATCTACAGGGTGTTCTAAACCAACAGACTGACCCTAACACTTTGTGTGCATTTGGAGCCTATATTTAAAAAAATATTATCTCAAAAACTGCTAATGAGCAGGTGGTATAAAGGAGATATTTGGTCTTCTCAGTTTAGATTTTTATGGAAATTATATGAGCCTAGTAGTCCTGAAAAGAATTGTTGTGGTATAATACTGGAAGAAATATTTTGTTGGTTAAAAAAAAATTCTCCTGCACCAAGAAATTTTAATGGACAATGAACACACGTCATAGTTCACAGGGAATGCTGGCAAGTATGAGCTGCACCGTGTGGCTTCATGCCAAATATGTAGTAGCAATTGAAGATTTACAACTAAAAAAATTGCTATTGAATTGATTATTATGTATCCAGCCTGAGCGCCAAACCGCTTAAAAAGGATGATGAAGGAGGAACCACACTTCTATACGGCACCATAAATTTGATACCCTTAGCACAAGAGAAAATAGGAGGAAGGTGCGTATATTAATTCACACAGGTATTTTATCAGAACTAAAGCTCAATTTAGTACATACCTCAGTTACTGGAACTGAAAGATTATCTCCCATGAACCTGAAGCAAAATCATGGAACAGTGAGGCCACAATCTTAAACTGTCTGCCCATAAGAAACAATAGTATGAGTATAAGGAAGTGTGATACAATCATGCTGCAAAATAATGAATGGAATGAATTTTGTTTTCTTTAACAAAAATGATAGCAACAGTGGAAACCAGCAACCATTAATTCAGGAATTTTAGAAATATTTACTAACCTGGCTCATAAGGTTAGTAGTTCATTTGAAATAACTTAAACGTGACACTGAAATTAATGGCAAGTTGAACCAAATTGGATAACCAACATAACCCATGTGGCAAAGTTGATTATTAACGACTTGTTCTTTTAACTGACTAAAAAGGAGCATATGGTACTACTGTGATCACCTATATTTTAAAGAATTGACTAACCTAACACTTTGGCAGTCCAAAATCATAGGTTGTCTCCACAGGTCACAGTCAAGTGCTTATGCATGAGCAAAATCTGGAGAACATCTGCATAATCAGCATGAGA
This sequence comes from Hyparrhenia diplandra, assembly GCA_015847255.1. NCBI lineage: Eukaryota > Viridiplantae > Streptophyta > Magnoliopsida > Poales > Poaceae > Hyparrhenia > Hyparrhenia diplandra. Next base: position 512,969 of record JADLZK010010274.1, read on the forward strand.
GGCATTGACATATATATTACAAAAGCACATCTCTAGAGTACATATAGGCTGGGCAAACATAATGTAAAATAGGAGCCTGGAAACATATTGGGGCCTAAAAGATTCTAAGATTCTGGGAATTAATATTTGGCATGACAAAAACAAAAGTGTAGTAATACCTTGAGCCACAACACTTAGGTGCTAGGTATTTTGTCTTCCTGTCACTTTTTTTTTTTTTTTTTTTTTTTTTTTTTTTTTGAACTCTTGTCTTCCTGTCACTTGGCAAAATACAACTGGAGAAACATAGTGGACAGTAAAAAGGAGTCAACTTGCACAAACGCTTTAGAGCATGATCTAAGAACTTGTGCTTGTAGCAGTTTAAAACCAGAACTCATACATTAGGCTAAGAAGAAAAAGCAGATCACATATAATTAGATGGAAAATGCAATAGACCACAACAAACACAGCAGTCTAGATATAGAGAGAGACCTATAACTCGCTGGCTGTGTCACATTACGCCAAATGGTTGCAGTAAGCACGAGCACACTAACAATAATTCCCAATTCTTCACTAACCATGGACAGGACCGATTGTCAACTTGAGTTTCATATCCTGTACATCCATGAGCACACACAAAATTCACATAAAAATTTGACCAAACCCAAATTGGCTGCTTGTCTGAAAGGTAAAAATTAAAATAAAAAGATTTTCCCGCAACAGGGTCAGACCAACAGGCCAGCTGAATGCACGCATCCGGCTGACAACGGACATGCAGATGAGCCACACACCAGCCCAAACCAACACATGAGAAAGAGAGAGAAGTTTAACCTGTCATCCACGTAGTCTGGAGAGGGACAGCAAGCTGGTGGCGGCCTCAACATGAGAGCAAGGCACCGCGGACTGGAGGCGCAGGTCGGTGCTGCGTTGTCGTGCCTACAGGCGGCTAGGGTTTACTGTAGCGCATGCCGGAGGGAGAATAGAGGAGGCAGCGATGCCGATGGCCAGTGGTGGGGCACGACGCCGTGGTCCCCATGCGCCCGGCGCACCGCCGTAGGGCGCTGTCATCCGGCACCCGCCGCCGCCTCGTGCACGCAAAGCGGCATCGGGAGGGAAGAGCGAGAGAGAGAAACGGAGGGGAAAAGGGAGGTAAGAGGCATGCGAGGTTGGGTGGAGGAGGACTAAGCGCAGCGCGCGCCATTGCCGCCTTGGCGGCCAAGACAGAGAGGGAGACTGATGGGAGAGGAGGAGGAGCCAGTAGAATCTGGAATGAGAAGTAGGAGCCGGAGTATATATTTGCGTGCAACAGTATAAGCTAGTAGGAGCCAGCTATATATGTAGACGATACATGAAGCCAAAAGCCAGAAGAAGCCATCAGAAGCCGGCAAACGAGAAGCCGCTCCAAAAAATCTGAGGCGTCCACGGCGGCATCGAACGGGCCAAAGTTTTGAAGACGACGCGTGGACCCTTGTTCCTGCTGAGGAGCTATTCCCAGTTCTATCGTTTTTAATTTATACTGGCTGAACAAAGGCCTTCTCATAGATCTTTAATTTGATATTGTCAATCTATCTGACCTCTGAACTTCAAGTGGGAACTTCCTTCCATCGCTAATAATCTCCACGCAGATAAGCATGGTTCCTCTTGGAAACGGGTGGAGGACAAGGAGAAGGGTGGACTCCTTGGAAATGTTGTGGTCAGCCAAGGTGCTGTTGTTCTCCAGCTGTTTGTCGCCAAATATGAGACTCTGCTGATCCTTAGGAAAGCCCTCACTATACTGAATCTTTGCCTTGATGTTGCCAATAGTTTCTGAGCTGTCAACCTCAAGAGTGATGGTTGTGTGTGCTAGTGTTTCCACTACATAGATTTGCATCTTTTCTTCAAGTACAAGCGTAGATCTATGCTGGATGTTGTAGTCAGCCAATGTAAGATCATCCTCAAGCTGCACTCCATCATAGACAAGGTATTCCCGTTCCTGAATCTTTGCCTTCACGCTTTGCAAGGTATCTGATGGTTGTACCCTGAGGCAGATTGTCCGACCGGTGGGGCTCTTCACAAAGATCTGCATCCTGAATGAGCACACCAAATATCACAAAATAATTTTTAGACAAATGCAGTCATCGTGGTTTTATTTAGTCAGTACAACAATACGCCAAACGTCACAAAAAAAATACAAAAGATGTATTTGTCTAGATTTCATTTAGGCTCTACAACAATACACCGGAAGCGTAAAATTACCACATGGAGACCATAAATACATTGTTTGTGATTCAACTAATCCATGGTTGCAGCTAATCCTTCCTTACAAATGAGTCAAAGAATCGGTCTGAATTGGTTGACTCAGTTATGTATACTGAGATATAAAGTGAATATGCAGTTATCATCCAACCGAACACCTTCTACTGGGATAGAGCAGGCAAAACCAGCCAAGAGGCAGACTCAAATATTGTGCAGAAGGTAGTGCATACTTGAGGATTGCATGCTATGATGCGTCAATGATCCAATGAAACTGAAACAGTCCTTGACTAAACCAGCAATTACCTAAAATTAACAGCATATCCTTTCGCCTTGTAAAGAACAGTAGCCAAAAACGTCAAGTGAAATACATAGTAGAAGAAGGATCGTGTATATAAATCTATACAGGTCCAAATTGAAGTTTGGCCAACATATAATGATTTCCTTTTTCCTTAGAAAGGACGGTAAAAGTTTTGCCACGATTTCTATTAGACAACGTAAAAAAGAAAAGACAAGGACATATAACGATTTGGACCATACATTTATGTATATGCAATATTTTTTTAAAAGGTAAAGCATTTAATTATTAGATTATGGCAAGGACATATAACAAGAAATTCCTATCTTAAACTATATGTATTCCATCGTTCTCAAGGTCGATCAACAAGTTCTCAAGAGAGGAAAATGACGAACAATTAGAAAATCTCGATCTAATCAATCCTAAGATCCAACAATTAAAACAAATGAGATGAAGCCTAATCAACCCTAAGATCCAACAAAAACAAATGAGATGAAGCCTGTAATCCTACCTGATACAGACACAGTAGTACGATTTAGTTACCCTCGCCAGGAATTAGTATGAGAGCACTAGAAGTAGTACCTCGCCTGAAGTCGACCAAGATGTGATCTGATCGAAGTAACTCTGTTCAGCCAATACAACATGCCCTAGTCACAAAGAGCAAGAAGAAACACTCAGTAAATTAGTCAACAAATTCCCCAACTGGTTAGAATCCGCCATTGACCAGGTGCCTTACAATACCTCAGCAAAAGCAGTACAGGTATGGACTGAGTACACTGAATGGATCCTTAGCAAACCAAATCATGCTTGCCAATGCCATTGGACTGCTCATGTTATTACTTGGGCATAATATGATACATGTCTCAAGCTTCTATCTTCTCATAGAAAAAAGAAGGAAAGGCTCAAACTTGAGAACTATCTCTATAGCTTAAGGTTTGCAAATATATATATATATATATATATATATATATATATATTCGAAAGGTCAGACAAACAAAAAATGTTAGACTCGCATGAAAATAATATCAGATTAACAGTTTTGACGTATATCAAGTGACTAGCTGATTCCTCCACAACATAAAATAGAATTAATGTGAAACAGTAAATTCATTTCATTTTTTATGCACGCAAAAAGAGAATATAAAATCCTTAGTTCCATTGGCACATGTCGTGTATCACCTCTATGTGAGACCGAACACCAGTCACACACTCACCACAACTGAATTAAATTTCCCAATCAGCGTGCAATGAAACTACCAGATGCTAATTGCCTATTACTAGTAGCAGGGCGCGCTTACCTACATATATGTTGACAGGTCAAAGTAAATGGATCCTTCTCAAGTGAAATAATTTCTAAAAAAAAAGGATTGCACTTCAAACAATGATCAGATGCTTAGAACTGATTGAACATGGACTCATTAACATATGTAATCAAATCAAGTTGTCAAATATATTTGAAGTACATTTCCCAATATATGAAGACATATGCATTTAATTTCACAGCTAAAAGATAGGGCACGTAACAACAAAAGCATTTATACATACTGTAAAATCAAGAAATGGTCAAATACAGTGAGGTAGATGGAAAATATCACGATGCATCCAGTCAACGACGGTACTAACAAAAGAAATTAAGAAAACAACATATACTAGTAATATGATAGAATTTGAAAAATCGAAGAATTGTAAACAGAACTATCCACACTTGTTAAGATTGCTAACTGGAAGATAGCTACAATAGTTCAACACTAACATATTTGTGCTTATGTTGCTGTCCAAATGAAAAATCCTCGCTAATTCATATTTGTTGCAAGACAAACATAACATAGGGATGAGAGAGGACATTGTTATACACTAGAACCCATGCTAAGCATGCGATGGTCTGACTCAATCTGAGGTCTGAAAATTATACATCTTTTGGAGACAAGTAGAAAACTTACAGTGTATACTGACACCTTGAGAAACTTCAAACAACACAAAGTAATAACTGTTGCAGTTAAAAACTTCGAGCTTGGGTTGTCTCCCACTTGGTTTTCTTATTTCCAGATTTATGCCAGAAATGGATCACATAACCATTGGCACATGCGCAAATCACCTCTGTATGAGACCCAAGACCAGTCAGTATTTTTTTTTGGTGACTTGGGGTTTCATTCATTTATCAAATCATCGGGATTACAATCTGCAAGTACTAGGTTAATAATGCCAGCTGGGCAAACTAGCCACCACCAAGTCCTTGCATCACCTGTAACTTGCTTAGCTAAAGAGTGTGCAACTCTATTACAATCTCTATTGATGAAAGTAAAATTAAAATCTTGAAAGCTAAGACTCAGCTCCCAGAGATCTCTGTCAGTAAAGTCATCGCAATTGATCTCTGATTGTCGCCAGCATTCCATAAATTCACCAACTCCTTGCAATTGGTTTCTAACCAAAGTTTCAGAACACCAGCTTGTTGCGCCAGAATCATCCCCCCATCTCGACAAGCATTCGCCTCCATAGTTAGTGCATCAAGGCTATAATCATACCATTTGGCCTGGCCCTCCTCAAAAAACACCAGCTGCGTTCCGCAGGACCGCTTCCTGTCGCCCCAGTCATCCGACGCTATAAAATGCTGCATCCACGTTACATTTTGACCAACCCTCTTGTGGTCGTATCCGCATGGTTTGACCCCTATTCCCAACACCGCACTTGTGGACGTGAGATTTCCCAAAGGTCAAAAGATGTGTCTACCGGCCCACTGTACGGACACCATGATTGGAGTATTTGATTCACCATGTTTTCTTCTGTTACGCTGCAGCCACAAGGAATACATGCCTATGGCGATCAGCACACGTTCTTCTTCAGAGCATACTCTCCCCACAGGATATCCCTTGCCCAAGTATCTTGAGGCAGGTACAGAATTTTTGTTCCTGTGAGTTCCTTTGATTTGTTCCCAGAAACGCTTCACCACCGTGTGCTCCAATAGGACATGTCTGATTGACTCTGTGTCTGCTCCACAAATATCAGTTTGCGATCGGCTCCAGATGTCTGTGATGAAGAAATTGACGTGATGGAAGGAACTTGAGCAGGATTCTCCACCAGAATACCTTGATCTTCGGGGAACTTTTAGACTCCAGATTTTCTTCCACGTATCATCTCCAGAGCCACCCCCCCCCGGTATTCGCTGCATCAAGTAATCTGTAAGGCGAGCGGACTGAATATACCCATGTTTTCTCAGGTTCCCAAGCCCACATATCCTCTAGATGATCCCGGATTGTATGCACAAACTAGCATTTGCATCCACTGGAAAGAAAAGATGTCGAATAACATCTTCTCTCCAGTGACCACTCGGCGAAATAAGTTCAGACACCATCTGAACCTGATGTCCCTCTCCAGGAGTAAGAGGTTTTGCACCAAAATGGTTTTGTATCCAACGGTCCCGCCAAATATTTATAGATGGACCATCTCCCACTTTTGATGATCCCCTCAGCTAGAACTTCTCGACCTGCCAAGATGGCACAGTTCAATTAGACTCCCCAATCAGCATGCAATGGAAGTAATAGATGCTAGTTGCCTACTGTCCCATTATCGCACAGTCATCATCAGATAACAAAAAAAAAGCATAATTCAACTAGCTAATATAAAAATCTTTCTTTTGTACCATTTTTTAGAAAAAAATTTAGACCTTTTTCAACACTGCTGCTGTTTTTGTGCATATACTACAGAGGTCACACTTGGGTCACCAAGAGTGACAAAACCCAGCAGAAACAAAACAGGAAACAGAAGAAACCCAAAGGATTATTAAGAACCCAGACACATTTGGTAAGGCAATGGCAACTAGAAATTCTTTTGAGACATAAAAGCGCCATCTGAATGAACAAAACTGAAACATGCAGTCTAAACAACTCTTCTGAACTAAAAACCATATCTTCTTCAGTCTTAATTTTGTAAGATACTGAACAAACTAAGAAGTAAAAAGTAGCTACTGCAAATGAGAAACTTCAAACTGCACAAAAGTAGTATAACTATTGAAGCTCAAAACTTGAACTTAGTCTCTCCCGCTTGGTTTGCAGTTTCCAGCTCTACTTGTTGTATTCCATCCTGATTTAGTGCGCTGGCATTTCTGTTACCATGGCACTCAACAGGTTACTCTTTTCCTCCACTTTTCCGTGATGGTCATGTTCAGCTCAGGCCGTTAAGTGATGTGCTTTCACTGATGTTTGCCACCACGTGTCCTCTATCTTTGCTTGGACTGGAATGGCAAGACAAAGCAAAATCTTTTCAGCATGATGGTCCTCCCATTGACCCCTTCATCACAAAGCCTGCTTATCAAAATGAAATGAACACAAAAAAAACAATGAACAAAATAATAAATGTCCATCTTCTGAAGTTCTCCCACTTCAGAGAAGACGGCAGGGAGAGGGAGGGGCAGGAGAGCGGAGAGACCAGGGAAGCCAAGGCTATTTCTTTATTAGATTAGATTGGTTACAATGCCCCTATATATATTTAAGGTCCCAAATGGACATGTATCTCATCAAGTAGAGAGAGAGAGGGAGTCCTTATAGATTTGGACTCCTCAGATCCCATCTAATCTTAGATCCTATTTCTATTCTTCCTATTTCTTTGCATTATTCTATATTCTCTGAGTTTGGGAGTTAACGGCGTGGCTGGAGGCGGCCCCTCATCTGGTCGCGCCACCTTGATGGCGCCGTTGGCTAGGGCATGGCCAGCCTGGCCCCCCAGGCCCACACTTGCACTCCTTGAGAGTCACGTTCAGCTCCGGTGTTAAGTGATGCGCTTTCACTAATGTTTGGCACCTTCTGTCCTCTATCCTCGGCAGGTGGAGCAAAGGGAGTCAAATCTTTTCATCGTGCTTGTCCTTCCATTCATCCTTTCATCGCAAAGCCTGTCTATCACAAATAACAACTAATCCACAAAGAAATGAGGAAAAACATATATGCAGACACCCTTGATGGACTGACTAAATCTGAGGTCTGAAAAATGTATAAATTTATGATTCAAGTAGAAAACTTACAGTATATGCATACACCCTTGATGGACTCCGAGCAAGAGAAAGCATAATCTTTTCAGCAAGTGACGAAATAGTATCCTGATATTGGAAACAGAAGCAAAAGAAATCTGTGCCAAACCACAGACAACTATAAATTGAATCTAAAATCCTGATATTTTCTGTTCAAAAACTTAATTTCAGACACTTATATGCACAATTAAGCAATACGACAATTAAAGATACTGAATCAAAGGTAAGGCAGAGACTTGCACAGCATGTACCTTGAACAAGAGCACAGCGAAGTAGACAGTTTTTTTTTTTTTTGTTGTTTTTTCTTCTCTTTTTATTTTTTGTTTTTCTTCTTTTTTTTTTGCACAGAAGTAAACAGAGATTGAGCATAGACTTAGTAGCTAAACCAGAAACACACATGGAGCATCTTCCAATTCCTAGTGGTGCCTAAACAGCAATGAAAATCTGCACCTAATCATATGGGCCACAGATAACTATGCATGGAACCTAAATCTAGAAAATTCTTGTTTTAAAACTTAATATTTCAGATTCCAGACACTTATAGCTGCATAACTAAGCAATAAGACAACAAAGAGGGCCGGGATGTGGAGGGCATGTACCTTGAGGAAGGAGAGCAGCAACACACCTGTACTTAAGCAACTAAAACAGAGTATTCAAGAACGGATCAGAGAACTCACCTGGGGCCAGCAAGCAACGAAACACAAACCAGACGCAGGGACCAAACACCTAACACATGTCCATCTCCGGAGGGGAGGTGGGAGCAGCACCGCCGCTGCCGGTGCCAGCTGCTGCGGCTGCTGATCGTAGATGTCCACGAACGTGATGACTGCCATGGCGGCGGCTAAACAGAAGTACAGGCAGATCCAGAAGCGGACCTCCTCAGGGACCGAGTTGAAGAGCCATATCGAGAGGGGCATGACGACGATGTGGAGCCCGTTCATAGCCATGTCCCAGGCGCGTTCCACGCGGTTCACGGCGTAGGGAAGAGGCAGCATCATCTTCTGGAGCCCATTCGCCATGCCCCAGGCGCGGTTCTGCAACGGCCGAACGCCCGGGACACTGCGGCGTACGGAAAGAGCAGCCGCATCTTCTTCAGCAGCGGCGAGGGACGCTTCCGATCCGCCGCCGGAAAGAGCGACCTCATCCTCTTTAGCAGCGGCGAGGGACGCTTCCGATCCGCCGCCGGAAAGAGCAGCCTCATCCTCTTCAACAGCGGCGAGGGACGCTTCCGATCCGCCGCCGGAGGAGGCGGCGGTCTCGGCATGGCAACAGGATGCGAAGGGACGATGACGACTCGAAGGAAGCGGGGATCGGGCGAGGAGGGAGGAGCACCTGCGGACGACATCGGCGAGGAGGGAGGAGCACCAGCAGCCTCGCCGGAATCGATCTGAGGGATCGATCCGCCGGGTCGAGACTCGAGGTCGCGAAGCGGAGCGCACGGAGATGTGATTAGGGGCTCGAGATCAAGATGCGGGAATTGAAGCTCTTCTGGGGATCGATTGCTCTTGGAGGCGGGGGGAAGGAAACGACGTCGACGCGCTGAGGTTTTTATTGCCGGGAAGCCTAGTCGGTTTGGGAATTTCACGCGCCAACCTGGCTGCTTGGAAGAACAAAAGCCGGATTTGGCTGCCGGTGGTTTTTTTTTTTCCTCATTATACCTTGATCTTTTTATAATTGATTGATAGACTTGATAAAATGAATGAAATAGGATTTTTTTCGTTATTATACTAGCTTGAGCCTTGACGATAAAAATAAATAAATAAATGGGTGCATTGGTGTAATTCACGTCAAAGCTTAAAAATATAGCATATTGATGTCAAGAATAGCTATTGATTCCAAACCTATAAGAGTTTTCGACAAGTTTATTAGTGGAAAATGAATGACTAGTTTCTTTCCTTTCTTCTCGCCCCCCGGATGATGTTTCTGTTGTCTCCCTCCCCACGCCAGCCCACCCCGCCATTGTTGTGTCGACCCAAACTGTCGCGGTGAGATCCGGGCGTGCCTTTTCTCGGCCCTCCACCGTCTCTTGTGGCATATCATGGTCAGGAAGAGACACTTGGCCAATGCCATGGGCTGAGATGAGCCCTAGCGTTGGATGGGACGACCCCTAGCACGCCACGCCGCCCGCCATCGCCTAGTAGCGACGCCGCCCTCGCGAGACATGATCTTGTTGGCGTGGCCATGGATGCCTGGTTGCCCTCCCATGCTGACCCGTTTTGGTTCTCCTTGCCGTCTTCTTGCCCTTTGCCTTGGCGCGCCAGCCGGCAATCCACCATATTGATTTGGCCCCTCCACCGGCCGTGTGCCTCGCCACCTAGCTCGGCCTCGCACTTATGCTCGTCACACCCATCTCCTCAGGGCAGACGATCGTGGTTGCACCCATCCCTACTCGCAACACACTCAACTCGTATTGTTACACATCGCCAGGCCCGCATTACAAAAGGAGAAGGTGGCTTACAGAGGTGGGGCAACCATTCCACGCAGTCTTCGGGTTCAGCATCAAATCATAGCAGCGAAACGTGTGCTTGGTGAGTCCATTTGCTTCCTCCTGCAATTCAGACAAAGTACAAGCATCATCGAGAGTAGCTGGTTTGTGGACAACAACAACAACTTTGATGTCATCGTGTGGCCTATCAATGAAACGCTGAACATAATACATAGGATCCGGGTGTTTTCCATAAACCCATAAGCTTTAAGTTCTTTAACTAGACCGACAAATTTCTCTATGTACTCAACAACGGGGCCAGACTAGCGGATATGGAACCGGCGACGCAGAAGCAGTTCATGCTCATCACGTGCAAAGCATGCTAGCAAATAGACATAGAACTCATCCAGGTAATAGACTCGAGCTCATCCTCAATTGGGGATAACAACGCTTGGCAGAACTAAAAAATGCATTGTGGCCGCAGACACCAAGACAGAGGACTCAACCCGATATAGACCAAAATAATGTGTGGCGTGTTTGGTGCACAATTTGGCATGTTCCCCATCGAATTTGGGGAAATCAAACTTAGGCTTACCCGAATTATCTCCCTTGATACCCAGACTCAAAATGGCGTGGAGGCTGTGGTGGTAGCGCATGTGGGGAGGACACAACAACGGTAAAGGAGACGGAGGAGCATGGTTTCCGGGCGACGCATTGCCTTCACAGTGGTGGCATCAGAGTGGTGACCACTCTGACACGACCCTGATCCATGCGGTGCCTGTTGGGCCTATCGGCCGCGAATCCCGGAGATGAGCGTGGGGCAGGCTCGAAGTCAACGCGCACTGTAACAACCCAGAAATTTCAAAACCTAAAAATTGCAACCAACAAAAATTTTTCTTAAATAGCCCATGATTGGTGAATTGTCATGTAGGTAAACCCCACCCTAGTTGCACAAGTAGCACCTATTTAATTTTTGTTGGAGCATATGCATTTTAATTCAAGGTGTGCTTTGGATTTCTTTTGATTTTATGTGTTGATAATAAAATCAATCCCTATGTTTTACAACAATCTTCTTGTTGCCACCCCTTTGGACATGACTATCCATTTAATCCCAAGTGACCCTAGTGGACCTCCCAAAGTGTCTACATGTTGGCAACACGTGTAGATACACATAAGGTGCCCATGGTTTAGTTTAGTTGAAGAAAGAAAATAGAAAGACATAGAAAAAGGGGAAAGAAATAGGAAACACCATTTTGGCCCAAGCCATCCTAACCGGTCAGGCCGGCCTCGTCCACTACGCTGCTGCCCAGCTAGCAGCAGTAACCGGCCAAAGAAGCCCAGCAAGCCAGGCAGCTTCGCGCAGACCGCTGTGGGCCGCCCAGCCTGAGAGACTGCCGCTGCGCCCTTTCCCCTCACACAGACGCCGACATGCGGGCCCGACGACCCCACCTGTCATCTTTTTGCTCACCCCTCCTCTCTGTTTCTCCCCGGCGGATCGTGCGCGCCCGTCGCACAGACCGCCCCCACGCCCTCGCCGCTGTCCGAGCTACTGGACCGCCCGCGGCTTGGACGCAAGGGAGCCCCGACCGGCCCCACGCCGCCCCGGCTGTCACGTCACGACGTGGCACCGGGTAAAGTAGCGTAAAGCCGCCCCCGCCATTGCCGGGAGCCTGTCCCCTCCGCTTTGACCGCCTGCCGTTGAACCGGAATGCCAACGTGAACGCTGATCGCGATCGGCCGCGACGCGCCGAGCCTCGATCTCACCCAACGAGCCACGCCCATCCGATCCGCCCCCGCTCCTCCATCCGCCCGCCCGCGGGCCACCACGCCCATGGTCGCCCTATAAAAGTGAGTGCCTTGGGCACCCTAGGTCTCCCAAACAAGACGCCGCCACCTCCTTGTGGCCTTGCCCAAATTCTTGCCCGTCGCCAACCAAGAGAGAGAGAGAGAGAGGAGGAGGAAGGAGTTGGGGAGAGGGAGAAGGAAGAAGGGCTGAGCTCCACCGCAACGGAGCACCCCCACGCCGGGGCGCCGCCGCCGTTTGAGCCGGCCGCTGAGCCGCAAGTCGAAGAGGGAAACGCCGCCACCACTTTAACCACACCGCCGCCTCGCTTATGGATCGGCCGCCAAGACCGGTATCAAGGAAGTCGGTACGCTGCTGGCCGCCGCTGCTACTGAGCTCGCTTGAGCAGAGGATCTGCGTTCGGGACGGGTTACACTTTGCAGCAGCTCGTCATCAGACCGCTGGCCATACCAGCCATCGCACCGCTGTTTGAGCCCCACGTGTGAGCACTCCATCCGCTCCACCTCGCTGTCGCGGATCACGCCATGTCCGGCCTCCGCGCCGCCGCCATGGCTTCCCGGCCCAGAGAGCCAAAGTGCCACCTTCCACCGACAAATTTAGCAGCCCATGCCCGCGTTATCACACGCCGAGCCAACGTTTAAGCCTCGCTGAAAGCTTCTTTCACCGCCGGAACACCGGTCTCGCGACGCCGTGGCCGTCGCGCGACAGCTGGATGCCATCGCCGCGACCGGCTGCGGACGCTATCGCCGTTCCGCCTAATCCGACCTAGATCCGCCACTAGACCTCCACCCATCGCGGACCGCCTTTGTTCGTGAGCCTAGAAAGCACCCTTCGATGCCTAGCTAGGACCCTAGATGGCCGCTGCGCCAGCCGCGCCGACGCTGCTCTCATCGGCGCCGCCATGTCGACCGACCGCTCGCGATCGGCCTCCGGCCGCCTCGCCGAGGGCGTGCCGCCGAAAGCATCGCTCGACCTAGCCAGCTTTCACGCAATCCGCGCTATTACCTTGAGAAAGGACGCCGCCGCAGCCCGAGTCGCGCGCCTTGTCACCGCCGAGCCCGCCCGCACGTGGCTACGCGGCCCGCCAAGGCGGGTCACCGTCGATACCGCCACCACGCTGACCAATTGAGGGGAAGCGGCATCTTGGAGCCCCGCTGCCGCCGGAAGGCAGCGCCGCCGCGACGCCATCAAGCAGGCCGCGGCCGCTGGCTCGCCCTTCGCCGCCTGCTGGCCTCACTCCGCCGCCGTCGCGCCGCGTAGGCTCACCGTGGCTCGCCGGCTAAAACAAGAGAGAAAGGGGCAGCTTTTGAGCCCCTAAACCGCCAGAGTCTCGCCGCCGCCGCGCCATCGCTGAAGCCGGGCGCACGCCGGCGCAGCTTCAAGCCGCAGCCTCGCCAACCAAGACCCCACCTCAAGGCCGTATGTGCTCGAGAGCCCCACGCCCGAGGAATCGCCAGGAGGAGTCGCTGCCGCCAGAGACCGCCGCAAGGCCGCGCCACGCCGCCGGGGCAGAGCAAAGCAGGGAAGGGGAGAAGGAAGAGAAGGGGGGCGCGGCACCCGGCCCACGGTGCACCGAGGAGGAGAAGTTGGGTGCACCCTGCACCATAGACCGCTGCAGGTCCATGGACCACCAACGCGGTCCACCGGGAGCCACGGCTCACGGAGCCGAGCCCGCGAAGGCCCGTGGAGGCCACATGGCCACGCCCACTGGCCGACACGTCCGGCCGGCCCGCCCATCCGCCCAACTCCGCCCCCATTTCGCCCAACTCCGCACCCCATTCCGCCCATCCAAGCCTGGGCCCGGGGCCGGGCCAAGGTTGACCGCTGACCGTCAACGTTGACCTAGCCCCACACCGCCGCTGACCATGCGCTACGGCCCCACCTCGTAGCCACCGCGGAGCCTCGGGGCCCGCTGCGCCATCCGCCGACGCCATTTTGACGCCGCCAGTGACGCCATCCCGACCCACCGCCGCCGCTTGCCACGCCCCCCGCCTCGCTAGCGCCATGCCGACATCAGCCGCCCAACCATAAGTCGCCACGTGTCGGCGCCGTTAATCCAGCCTTTTTCCTTTTTCAGAATATAATTTGATCTTAGAAAATTCATAGAATATTCATACGATGTCAGAAAATTATGAAACAAGAGTCCAAATTTTTCTAAAATCGAGCTCTACGTCATAGGGTTATCTATGAGTGCATTTGGATCTTTTTGGATATTGTTGCTTTTTTGTGGACCTCTATAGGAGTCGCTTATCGCGACTTTTACGCTACGTTTTCAGTCCCGGAGTGGAGTCGACCCAGAGGAGGAGACCCCGCGCGCACGACTATGCCAAGTGATCCGAGACTAGTACCACTACTTCCTCGACATCGCAGTCAGGTGTCATGGCAGCACTTTGTTTTAGAGAATCCTATTTAGACATTGCAAATAGATATGCTAGCGCTTTTTACTTTATTCCTTTGCTAGTATATATGGATGCATGCTTTTGCCTCGAGCCCGATATGCCTTGATTGAAAACCATCCACCACAATTACTTTGCCTTTGCGCCGCACTTATATACTCCTCGCCCGCTTTTGTTGCACTTGCCACTATGTGGTTTTTTTACCTTCACTTACGTGTATATATATGAGAGCCGGAGTATATGAGCCTGACGGTTGAGTTGTGTCGTCCCGGGAGTGTGATTCGTGTGTGTCTTGGGTGTGTGGTGGTGAGGGTTGAGTCGATCAAGCAGATCTACGACGAGTCGCAGTGGACGAGTCTAGCCGAGGAGGTGCGGCCTCGGGCACCCCATGTTAGGTACCGTGGGCGGGTACATGGTGATTTTCCCGCAGTTCGGGTGGAGAGCCTTTGTGGAGCGAAGCCCCAAGGTGTTGTCGAGAGCACGTAAGATGAGAAGATGTCTTGTCCGGTCAACATAAGGACTTACGTGATCGTTGGGACGGAATCATATGGGAACCTGGTACACATCGCCGCCCTAAAGTGGGTAGGGGACGGTAGACCGACTAGCTAGGACGGTGCCATTACCGCTAGGTTTGTAAGGTGATTAGGGTCAACGGAGACGAAGGCCGAGCCTGTTCCGTTCTAGTAGGCAGCACCACTTGTTGGGCCCGGTGTTGTCTTTCCCCAGCCGGGCCGTGCGGGTGGTACTCGGGGCTTCCTGTGGTCGAGTGGTAGGATGGCATCGCACTAGTTGGAAGGCGGCCGGAATCTTCCTAGGTGCTTCTAGAGCATCGATGATGGTGATCGAGAGATCTTGTGTACACGCCTCTGCAGAGTTTTAAACCAATACGTATTGTCCCGCCCGGGCATGGATCCGACTTTGGGCCCGGATCGCCTAAAGGGTGTGCGCCGCCTTCGAGCCTGGGACGACCTAAAGGTGTGCGCCGGCTTACTTGTTGGGTTTACCCCATGGGTTACTGCTTTCAGCCGAGTAGAGAGGGTGTTTTTCTCTTCTTACCCGGATATAGTTGAGTGTGGGGATTTACGGCCGAGAGCCCCGAGGCCGAGAGTCGGTTAGGCAAGGCGTAAGAAGATGAAGGGCTGTCTTGTCGCCTTGTGTCGCTTGTGAGTTGTGAGATGTGTGATGTGCTTGGGATGGATTTTGGGAAGATGTTGGGAATGAGTTTAAAATGTGATTATTATTATTTTATTATTATTACTTGTTGCCTGCATGCGCTAAGGGTGCAAACCACAGCCCAAATATTAGGATCGCCAGATCCCTTTATTTTCTATTTTCCACTAAAGCTCATTCAAGTGCTGACCATGGCCCGCACATATCCGGGCGGTGTGTGCAGATTTTGCCTCGTGGTAACTAGAAGGATTAGATGGTCTCGTGCCTACGCCAAGCCGGAGATGATGATGATGATGCTTCCGCAACTAGCTTCCAGCCTTCGACGCTGTTCCGATGATTTGTGTGACTCGATTGTTTCCGCCAAGTGGCGATGTACTCTTATAAACCCTTCTATTTGTATTCTTTTTATTCAAGTTTGACTCTCAGAATCGAATCGTAATTGGATAATGTGATGGAATGATCCCGGGGACCATCGTGTTATAATTATTCTGTGGATTTCCTTCGCGGAAAGGGGGGATGTTACACGCACGGTGAACTTTGAGAGCGGAGAGCACACTGGCTTGACGCCGTGGGTCGACATGCTCGATGAAATCGGCGCCGAGGACGACTTCAGCATGGGCATAGCGGTGAATAGTCCCCGCAACGCCGACGGGCCGCCCACCATAGACGCTTCCATGTACTTTGAAATTTTCCCGACCTCGAGCTTCATGGTGGACAACTTGCCCACTTCGAGGCGTAGGTTGTTGATGACGCCGTCCCACACTGGACGCCACTGCCGAACATCCGCGATCGCGGACTCCAGTGCTTCGGCGCGTGTGGACGAATTAATCGGAAGAAGAATCAAGCTTTGCGCCCAAGGTGTCGATGTGGGCCACGACACACGCCTGTCGATCTTGTCAAAAACGAACTACTTAAATTCTTATCCATCTCGTCGAGAAGGAGCTTCTGGGTAGCATCTATGGCGTTGAGAGCCTCCAAAAACATAATGCATTAACAAGAATTTATGATTTTTTTGAGAAGGAACAAGAATTTATGATTAATCAAGTATTTTTTTAGAGAAAGAAGAAGCAATGTGGTAAAGATATAAAGGATAAATAGATTAACAAAACTATCGGCATTGTCATGAGCTTTTTAAGGTTTTTTCCTAAGCAACTATTCTCAGTTTGCATGCACTATGTGACCAAGAAGATGAGACTATCGACCATTTCCTTGCCCATTGCGTGTTTGCAAGAGAATTTCGGTTCAACTATTTAGGCGGTTTGGTCTCCAAATCATGTCCGAGATATCCTTCCTTGCTTGGTGGGAGAACGCTAGCAACAACACCGGTGAGGTATTGATGAGGCAAGGAGTTAACTCACCTCGTTATTTCTTGTCAAAAAAAAAAAAAAAAAAAAAACTCACTCGTTATTCTTGGAGCTTGGATCTTTGGTCTACGGCTAGTGTTGAGGGCTGTCCTTCTTGACTATCCTCCGCCCTGGTAATTAAAGATTTAACTTATTTGCGGTCGTCTTGTGTAATGGTGTCACCAGCGCGAAAGTAATCCTAGTAACTGTTGGGGCATGAGTGTGTGTTGTGTGGGGTGTTGTTCGGGCTCTTGCCTTTTATTCTCTTCTTAATATAATGAAGTACGGTTCTCCTGTGTTTTCGAGAGAAAACTATTCTCAGTTTGCTATACATTGCCAAATGATTTATGCTTCCACCAGAAAGCAATCCTGACACCAATAAACTCGATCTCATTAGATAAGTTGCCGATGCATGACCTTAATATTTGTCTAAAAAAAGTACAAAGGATATACAAAACGCTAGTGCATAGTAGTCAGTGATGGTACTTCTCCGGAAAATGAAACATAGAATATGAATGCTCATGCGATTTGCAATGAGAACAAAAAAATAGTACCAAGATAATGTAAGTATAAACATGTGATATTTTTTGGTGTTGTTTTTTTGGTACTTGTAAACAATTTACAACAGCAAAAGGAAAAAAAAAATCAGCTTATTGGTGCTATGTCCACATGCTGAACCCTTCATCTATCATGCTAGAGCCTTGCCATCTCCATCCCAGTGGCTCAGGATGTTACAATGTCATGCCTACGCCCAACTGCTTATGCTTGGCATTAGATACAACAGGCTGCCATTTAACAAAGGCACCATCTTGTTACCGTGATTAGGAGCTTCTCAGGACTACGCACCATTTATTTGGTTTTCTGCAACTATCTTCTGCAAGAAAAGCGAAGCAACATTACCATTTTTCATATATATGGTAAAGAAAAGGAGCAAGCAAGCAGAGTCGATCTTCGCAGAAATCCATGAAGAGTTCTCATGGGTACCTATCATCTTACCTGCATCAAGTAATTACTGTTTTTGTTTAAATCCCATTGGTGGTCTACCTCCAAGGGGCTCTTGTAACCACTCTGGATCTTTGGAAAACAAAAAGCAAGTAACCACTCATATTTTTTTAAAAAAAAAGCCTGCACAGGTAAAATCATTACTAATGAATCAACTATGCAACGAATAAAGCAAAACTTAAAAAAACCTGCACAGGTAAAATCATTACTAATGAATCAAACACAGTCCAATCTTCTAGATGGAACAATGACAAGAATCGACCACCTAAAGCAACTGCACAGTCCAATCTTCTAGATGGACAATATACATAACTCTATCCAGCCACGAAATAATTGCTTCAGAACCAAACACAAGCATGTGCACCCTGTACGCACTGGTGAAAGCAGAAAAGGCTAATATTTACTCTGTTTAACAAAAATGAACAATGAAAGATAGCTTTGTCTCATCTGAACAGTGAACTAATTCAGAAGCACTATCAGCATGCAGTACACATAAGTCATTTGTAGGTAAATTTATTAGTAATTACACAAAGATAGCTTTGTATCATCTGAACAGTGAACTATTTCAGAAGTACTATCAGCATGCAGTACACATAAGTCATTTGTAGGTAAATTTATTAGTAATTACACAGTTATGGAAAGAAGGTAGCCTATGACTGTTCCGTTAGGTTGATTTTTGCCTAAGGTAGCATTATATTCACCCACAAAACCAACTGTGATCAATTGAATTATCAAAAAAAAATCACCAAAGTTCGAGTTTAAGAGAGACCATCAGAAGTCAGCATAGCAGTTCCATCATCAGATCTGCTGCCACTCACCATGCCGATATCCAAATGCCTCATAATGTTCTGCAGTTTGGCCTCTGCTCTTTTTTAGCTTCCCATTCTTAGTTCTCTAACCTTGGTTCTTTTCTTTCAAAAACAAATTGGGTACGACCGTGCCGTACGGAACCCGGCGTACGGCCCCTAGGTGTCGTCTTGTCATTGGACACCACGATGCATGCTCCTCTACGACGCGGAGTCAAGAAACAAGCAGGCCACTCGTCAGACATCCAGCCCAAGACCGCCTGGTCCGCTCGCGAGAGCACGATGGGTCGTATCAGCCACGCGTCAGACATCCAGTGCAGGTTCGTACGCCGGGTTTGGTACGGCACAGTCGTTCCCAATTTCTTTTTGCTGGCTTGTTGCTTTTCTTGTAACTGAACTTTGTCTAATTTAAGCTGTAGTAGGGGCTCATTGCCCCTCCTGATCTTTTACGAAAATAATGGTCACAGTTGCAGAATTTGCCTGATCAAGAACTATATTCTAACTCATTGTCTAGAGATGGACAATCCAAAATAGTATCCATCCATGAACTAATTGCATCAGAACTAAAGCACATAAGAGTGATGGCTATTAGGGATATGTGAAAAAATCAGTTCTATTCACAGTCATGCACGCAAGCATGTGTGTCCACCCATTGCTGACAAGTACAAAATGCCAAAATTTACTCTGCTTGACAAAAGTGCACAATGAAAGATAGCTTTGGTATCCTATATAATTTTTTTCTCTACTTGACACCCAATTCTAAAGGTATGTTATGCATTAAAAAAATAAAATAAAAAGTGAAATGGGAAAAATCAATTAGATGCTATATGCATGAATCAGTCACCGTTACTCGTAAATGTTTAAATCTACCTGATGGCCCACCCCTCTAGAATATGGTCAAGAGTAGTGTAGTAATAAACACTTTTGGTGGAGCAATTAGTTTCAGGCAAGAATAACTCAGCTTCTGGTTGATAATCTATTTGACTATTTAAATCTACCTAATGGCCCACCACTCTTGCACTGGTCATTTAACTATTTGATACAGGGTTTAGGCTTCTGGTTGGGAATCGTTTTCAGAACAGCAAACACCAAATTATGCAAACATAAAATAGAAGCGTGTTGATTATATCTAAGCTCATATAAATTGTTAATTCTATTATCTGAAGGTAGATACTATGTGACGTGTTTTTTGCTATGAAATGAAAAACTCTAGTCTTTCAAACTGATACCTGATGGACACTTTGATGGTTTGACCTCAAATGGTTTCATTTTCTATTGACTTGAACACTCAATAATGATTGTTCTTTAAGTATCAGTTCTAGCAGGTGTCATCACTCATCAGCAAGAAATTCAGTTCCAAGGCAGCTCACCATCTTCCCCCAGTTCAGAGAAAATCTCACTCAAACATGACCAAACAGAGCTGAGAAAGGAGATAAGGACTGTCCTAACAATCTTAGCCATCCACCTGAACTATGCTTGCCAGATTGAATAAATTGTTTTAAAGTGCAGCAGCCAGATTGAATCAATAAAGCTTTGCCTGGTTTCAAAAAAAAAAAGCAAATAAAGTCTCGCCTCCTTTTAAGCTCTCTAAGTGAGAAATGGCAATCAGGTTTATCACTGGCTTGCTGAACTTGCAGATCAATATGATTTGATAATTGTGACGAAGTTGCGCAGCCTGAACAAGACTGCTAACTATGGCTTATTGCAGGAGTTGGCTTCAAGATTAAAATTCTGCTAAGGCCACAATTAGGTCTCAGAAATTATCTAGCAAACAGATATGTTGAATAAGAAAAAAAATGTATGCTTGTTTTGACAGCTTCTTCTGCAAGTAGTCCTGAAGATTTCAGAAGCTTAAGTAACCCTTTGCTGCAAAATGTGATTGGATTTTTTTACGAGAACTCAAACCACATACCATTCAGCTCTTCTATTGTAGTCAAGGAGTCTCTTGCTGAAAGGGGAAAAAAAGGTCTCATATGTCATATTAACATTTCTGTTAGCCAAATTTAGTTTGTTAATTGAATTGGTCCCAATTGGTTGGATGAATGAATATACTGCTTGCTTCGATCCATATCAACTAAATAGAGCAGGAATGGCCTTCCTTGTTTCCAACCAAATGTTTCCAACAGAGGATCAAGTTCACTTTTAGGCTTTATGACTGTTATAATTACTAATAATCCTAAAATGAATCATGAGCACTAAAGGTAGACCGAGCATCAGTACACCATATGTGTTGCCTACAGAAAGCCACCAGTGTCTTGCCAAAGAATGAAGTGAAGCGATGGCAATGGAAAAACTACTTTCTCAGGTTTACAAAGCCTAAAGGGTGCTCATGGGAAGGTCATTGATTCTTTTTTCAAAAAAAAAACAACATAGCTTTTGAGCACCACAACCATACTGACCAAGCATACTTAGATCGACCGAGATCTTATCAGCCCCGCAATCTCCGCACCACCCAAATTCACCCATCAAAAGCATGTACAGACTTAGACAAAAAAGAGCGTGCACCACAGATGAGCAAACCACGACATTGAAACAAGAGGATCTGACGAACAGGGGTGGGTAAGGGAAGAATAGACACAAACCTAGCTAGAACCGACAATGTTGTTGATGGGGATGAAGATTTGTTTGACGAAGAAGCTGACGAAGCCCAAGACAACAAAGCCAATCGACAGAATATAGCATAGCATGGCCAATACAGAAACACTGTCAGATGCAAAGCACAAAATGGTTATTGTTGGCCAACTGCCAGAATATAGCATGAACAATACAATGTGGTGAGACTATATCTGCTAAATTTAAAAATTACAGAAACATATAGTAGTGCCTTAAGTGCCTATCAGATATCTCTCAAACTTAACATATAATCAGATTTGTCATGATTTTGTAATACAACATTTTCCCCTTATTGCAGACTTAATTGAAAACTTTTTTTCACACGTCTGGTAGAATCATTATTTTCTCAGATATAGCATTGATCCGATCAAATGAAAAAAAAAATGGCAATCATCACACATGATAAAAAAGTCAGCATTCATCACCAGACAGTGCACACCATGAGAGAGACAACAGACCGAAGCGGATTCTGGTGCTTCCTTTCTTCTTCTGACTGACAGAGTGCACACCATGAAACAAATCCTTTAAAGGCCCATGAACATACAAGATACAACAGATGTGTGATGCCAGTTATAAGTTTTCATATCTTAGAAAAATTAATCTTCACCTATCATGATGCAAAGTAAATTCAGACGCGCAAAATATGCAGTGTAATGATGACCTCCTACAAAAATTGAATGAATAATAGTCAATCAACCAGCAGACAATAGGAGCAGAAATCAATTAACTAATTACTTACAAAATTAGAAAATGGAAGCTAGGATAGGAACAATTAAAATTAGAAATAAACTAATCACCATGGCCAAGGGGTTGCAACATTTTTTTGGTAATCTAAATACTGAGAATTGCAATTGTTTTGCAGATCTGAATTTTAATATTTTAGGCAATGACTATCGTGTGCTGATCTGAGTGTTGGTCTTTTTTATATCTCTACAGTAACATCAAAGATATGAATAAATACCAAATTCACCGGTTTCCTTGCCACTATATATAGTAGCACAATGCATACACACAGCCACACAGGTGAGCTTTACTTGAGCTAGCAATTGGCTTACCAGGTTCAGCACTTCCTCTGCCTCTTCCCACATGCACAGAGTCCTTCTGTGCACAGGGCCATCTAATAATTAGACAAGAGCAACACAATTGCGGAAACAACTAAGCTTCGTATTGTTCATGAGATGCAGTAGTTATTCCTGTCTAAATCTGTTGGGAGTATTACTCATAGCACAATAGTACTGGAAAGAAATTAAAGACTGAGCAATGCAACGATGCTTTTACCTCTGAACTTCAAGTGGGAACTTCCTTCCATCGCTAATAATATCCACGCACCTTCCATCGCTAATAATATCCACGCAGATAAGCATGGTTCCTCTTGGAAACAGGTGGAGGAAGGGTGGACTCCTTGGAAATGTTGTGGTCGGCCAAGGTGCTGTTGTTCTCCAGCTGTTTGTCTCCAAATATGAGACTGCTGATCCTTAGGAAAGCCCTCAGTATACTGAATCTTTGACTTGATGCTGCCAATAGTGCTGTCAACCCTCAAGAGTGATTGTTGTGCCTGCTAGTGTTTCCACTACATAGATTTGCATCTTTTCTTCAAGTACAAGCGTAGATCTATGCTAGATGTTGTAGTCAGCCAATGTAATTATCCTCAAGCTGCACTTGATCATAGACAAGGTAATGCCATTCCTGAATCTTTTGCCTGCACGCTTTGCAAGGTATCTGATGGTTGTACCCTGAGGCAGATTGTCCGACCGGTGGGGCTCTTCACAAAGATCTGCATCCTGAATGAGCACACCAAACATCACAAAATAATTTTTAGACAAATGCATTCGTGGTTTTATTTAGTCAGTACAACAATACGCCAAACATCACAAAAAAAAAACAAAAGATGCATTTGTCTAGATTTCATTTAGGCTATACAACAAATAACAATACACACGAAGCTTAAAATTACCACATGGAGACCATAAATACATTGTTTGTGATTCAACTAATCCATGGTTGCAGCTAATCCTTGCTTACAAATGAGTCAAAGAATCGGTCTGAATTGGTTGACTCAGTTATGTATACTGAGATATAAAGTGAATATGCTGTTATCATCCAACCGAACACTTTCTACTGGGATAGAGCAGGCAAAACCAGCCAAGAGGCAGACTCAAATATTT
The DNA here is from genome assembly GCA_015847255.1 of Hyparrhenia diplandra. Lineage (NCBI taxonomy): Eukaryota > Viridiplantae > Streptophyta > Magnoliopsida > Poales > Poaceae > Hyparrhenia > Hyparrhenia diplandra. The sequence goes on from JADLZK010010274.1 coordinate 536,216, forward strand.
GTGCAGAAGGTAGTGCATACTTGAGGATTGCATGCTATGATGCTCAACGATCCAATGAAACTGAAACAGTCCTTGACTAAACCAGCAATTACCTAAAATTAACAGCATATCCTTTCGCCTTGTAAAGAACAGTAGCCAAAAACGTCAAGTGAAATACATAGTAGAAGAAGGATCGTGTATATAAATCTATACAGGTCCAAATTGAAGTTTGGCCAGCATATAATGATTTCCCTTTTCCTTAGAAAGGACGGTAAAAGTTTTGCCACGATTTCTATTAGACAACGAAAAAGAAAAGACAAGGACATATAACGATTTGGACCATACATTTATGTATATGCAATATTTTTTAAAGGTAAAGCATTTAATTATTAGATTATGGCAAGGACATATAACAAGAATTCCTATCTTAAACTATATGTATTCCATCGTTTCTCTAGATCGATCAACAAGTTCTCCTTGAGAGGAAAATGATGAACAATTAGAAAATCTCGATCTAATCAATCCTAAGATCCAACAATTAAAACAAATGAGATGAAGCCTAATCAACCCTAAGATCCACCAAAAACAAATGAGATGAAGCCTGTAATCCTACCTGCCTGTAATCCTACCTGATACAGACAGTAGTACGAGCCAGGAATTAGTATGAGAGCACTAGAAGTAGTACCTCGCCTGAAGTCGACCAAGATGTGATCTGATCGAAGTAACTCTGTTCAGCCAATACAACATGCCCTAGTCACAAAGAGCAAGAAGAAACACTCAGTAAATTAGTTAACAAATTCTCCAGCTGGTTAGAGTCCGCCATTAACCAGGTACCTTACAGTACCTCAGCAAAAGCAGTACATGTATGGACGGAGTACACTGAATGGATCCTTAGCAAACCAAATCATGCTTGCCAATGCCATTGGACTGCTCATGTTATTACTTGGGCATAATATGATACATGTCTCAAGCTTCTATCTTCTCATAGAAAAGAAGGAAAGGCTCAAACTTGAGAACTATCTCTACACCTTAAGGTTTGCCAAAAAAAAAAAAAAAAAAAACAAAAGGTCAGACAAACAAAATGTTAGACTAGCATGAAAATACTATCAAATTAACAGTTTTGACATATATCAAGTGACTAGCTGATTCCTCCACAACATAAAATAGAATTAATGTGAAACGGTACATTCATTTCATTTTTTTATGCACGCAAAAAGAGAATATAAAATCCTTAGTTGTTCCATTGGCACATGTCATGTATCACCTCTATGTGAGACCGAACACCAGTCAGGCACTCAACACAACTGACTTAAATTTCCCAATCAGCGTGCAATGAAACTACCAGATGCTAATTGCTATTATATCAGATACTAAAAAGCAAGTAATTTTAGAAACCTTTGTTCTGTACTATTTTTTTTTTTTTAAAAAGCAAGCCTATTTCAACTGTAGTGTTATTTTTGTGCATATACTACAGAGGTCACATTTGGGTCACCAGGAATGATAAAAACCTAGAAGAGACAAGACATAAAAACAAAAGAAACCCAAGTAAACATGAGACAGTGATAAATTGTTAAGAACACAAACAAATTTTGGGTCACCAGGAATGATAAAACCAAGGCTATTTCTTTCTTAGATTAGAATGGTTACAGTGGCCCCTATATTTATAGTCCCAAATGAACATGTATCTTATCAAGTAAACTAAAGAGAGAAAGTCCTTATAGATTTGGACTCCTCTATCAAATCACATCTAATCTCATTTCTATTTCTATTCTCCTATTTCTTTTTGTTGTTCTAGATTCTCTAACATTAGGGGAGTTGGTGGCGTGGCTGGAGTCCTCTTGTCGCACCCCACTAATGGGCCGCTGGCCAGGGCGTGGTCAGCCTGGCCCTCATAAATCCACACTCGGGCGTGTAGTTAGCCGTGTGATAGTCACATTCATCTCATTGCGTCAAGTTATGCGCTTTCAATGATGTTTGGCACCTTCTATCCTCTATCTTGCTTCGGCAGGTGAGGCAAAGAGAAAGCAAAATCTTCTCAGCACGCTGGTCCTTCCATTCATCCTTACATCGCAAGCCTGTTTATCACAAATATAACACAAAAATACAGAAAATAATAAACGAGGAAAAACATACTAGGACAATTGCTAACAAATTTCTATCCACTGAACAAAGAAATCTGCAACAGACCATATTGGCTACAGACTAACACTATATTATATATGGAACCCAAAATCCAGATATTTTCTGTGTGAAAAACTTAGTATTTCAGATACTTAAAGACGCATACTTAAACAATACGATAGTAAAGATGCTGAATATAATCAAAGATAAGGCCAGGAAGGAAGGGCACATACCTTGAACAGGTAGATAGCAGCAACACCTGCAAGAATATAAGCAACTAAAACAGATACATGAAGAATATGGGTTAGAGAACGTACCTGGAGCCAGCTGCAAGAAAGCACACACACGGACCAAAACTCTAACACATGTCCATCTCCGGAGGGGGAGGTGGGAGCAGTACCTCCGCTGCCGGTGCCAGCTGCTGCGGCTGCTGATCGTAGATGTCCACGAACGTGATGACCACCATGGCGGCGGCTAAACAGAAGTACAGGCACATCCAGAAGCGGACCTCCTCAGGGACCGAGTTGAAGAGCCAGATGGAGAGGGGCATGACGATGATGTGGAGCCCGTTCGTAGCCATGCCCCAAGCGCGTTCCACGCGGTTCACGGCGTTGGGAAGAGGCAGAATCATCTTCTGGAGCCCGTTCATAGCCATGCCCCAGGCGCGATCCACGCGGTTCATGGCGTAGGAAAGAGTTAGCCTCATCTTCTGGAGCCAGGGGCGTTCCCCGCGGTTCACAGCGTAGGTCAGAGGCAGCCTCATCTTCTTCACCGCAGCCAAGGGTGGGACACGAAGAGGAGGCGGGCTCGGCATCCAAGCAGGATCCAAAGGCGGCGACGGCTCGAGGGAAGCGGGGAACGGGCGAGGAGGGCGGAACAGCTGCGGTGGCATCGCCGACGGAATCAGCTCGCGGAACCAGGGGCCGGCGCCGATGGAGTCGAGATCGGGAAGCGCGCGTGCGCGGAGCCCCAGTCGGGAGATCGAGATGCGGGAAGCCAAAACTCTTGGGATTCGATTGCTTTGCTCTGGAGGCAGGGGGAAGATTACGCCGCGGGGATAGGATTTTATTGCCGGGAAAATAGGCGCGCCAACCTGGTGTGTGCTGGAAGGAAGGAAGAAGAGTCGGAATCGGCTGCTTGGCCTCCGGCGGAGTTTTTTTTTTATTTATTTTTTTTAACATGACCGGCGGAGGTTTAGCCGCGGGTTTTCATTACGCTACCGTCTTTACCCCACCCCTCCGGCAGGTTTTCTTATTGACTGATAAAAATGAATAAAATGGGCTTCTTAATTATTAATTACTGTCTTTATTTATAGCTTGAGTCATGACGACAAAAATGAAATAAAATGAATGGGTGCAATGGTGTAAGCTTCACGCAAAATCTAAGAAGTACTTTGCCTATAAATAAATCCTCGCTTGACATTATTGATGCTGAGAATAGCTTAAATACTGATTCAAAGCTTGGAGTTTTCTACTCAGTTTATTTGTTTGTGGAAAATGAATGGTTTGTTTCTTTTGTTCCTCTTTGTGATAGTTTCTGTTGTCTTCCCTCGCGCGGCCCCACCCCACGACTATAGGCCCCGATGAACCCCGGCCCTCCCAACGACTCGGTGGCATGACATGGTCAGGAAGACCCAGCGACGCCGGTGCATGGCCCCAACATTTTGGGCCTTGGCCCCAACATGTCGCCCGTCGTTGTGCTCGTAGGTGAGGCCACCATCGTGAGGCTCAACCTTGTTGGCGGCGGCCATGGACGCTTCCGGCTGCGTTCCCACGCTAACTTGTTCTTGTTCTCCGCGTCATCTTTCTTGCCCTGCCCCCGCCACCTAGCTCCAACCTCACCCATGTGCTCGTGATGCCCATTTCCTTAGTGTGTACGATCGTGGACGCACCCATCCCTGCTGCTCACACCCAGCTCCTAGAGCCACCGCAGCCGACCATGACCCTACGCTAGCACGCGACCCGCCGCCCAGTTTGATCCTTCCCCAAGTCTGGTCCCTCCTGCGCGCCCCACCGCCTTTAGGTCCGGTCCCCCCCGCTACTCACCGCCATGGTCGCATGTGGAAAGAAGATGAAGTCATGTTTTTCTATTTTGGTCCTTATTATGTTTTCATCATTATATATGAGTCTATATCAAAGCTAGCTAGAGCTCTACAAAACGGTCTTGTAAATGCTCACATCCACCATAGAGCTGCTATATGGTGGAGCGACTATTGTAAAGCTATGAGTCTAGGGATTGATTGCTATTGGGAGGAGGGGAGGAGGAGGTGTTGCCAATGTGCTAGGTTTTATTTCCCGAGGAGATGAGTAGCGTAGTCGGTTTTGCCGAATTTTGGTGTCACATATCCCTCATGCGCTAGCCTGGTTTTGTTGAAGAAGAGGAGTCGAAATCGACTGATCTACCTTTATCATTACACCGTCTTTAACCCTGGCCCTTTTTGTTATTATTATATAAATATATTATTAAGAGCATCTTGAAGAGTGCCCTATAATTAATTTGGTCCTCAAAACATGTTATTTGCCAACTCGCAAATAAGTATGGGAAGGAAAAAGAGGTAATCTCCAAGAGTATCCTATATTTGACTCTCTAAAATATAGAAGAGAATTTTTACGTCAGAATCCTATATTTGCATCAGGAACCATTTTCTATTGTCTATTTTTGTTTTCAAACCCTTCCACCTTTAGAGGACACCACGTGAAATATTGATGTGCTGAAAGGTTGTGTGCATTATTACGCATGATGTTGCACCTTTAGAGGACAGTTTCTGAGGAATTCCTACATAAAGCGCATAGTGCCATGAACCATCAATTCTTCAAATTTGGTGCTACATGTACTCCAGTGTTAATTTGTAACAATGATTGATTTTCTGAACATGTGATATCTCCATGTGATTTATACTATATATATGAGAAGCCCGGACGTAACAAGTGACCTAGTTCACCACTTGATATTTTTCAGTCTGGTTGAAAAGGCCACACGCATCCCAAACCAGCTACAAGAACACAATGGAACACTAATGAATGTTTAAATATGATATAAACTGGAACCTGCAAACAAACAACTACTACAGGAACTTAAAAACCAACTAGTTATCGTTCAAACTCTAAAAATAAATTATCACATCTCTGAACAGACAATTCTGAAAACAAATTTTTGACCTAAGTCAAACGGATTCATCAATTGGTGCAGTGTTGAAACCATGGTTTTCTATATGCCAACTTTTGCTATCAGGCTAAAATTATTTTTTGAGAAGCCTATAATAATAATAATACTGATTTGTGTCACATTGACACCCATTTGAGAAGTACACAATACACAGGAAGCTCAGTATGTGACACACCGAAAGACAAAATAGATCAAGCTAACTTGTGAATTGTGACACACTGACAAACTGTTTTTCAGAGGTGGCTACAGACAATATGTACATACTGAATTGTAATGGTTCTACTGGCTGAATGGTTCTCTGAATTCGATAAGCACATTCAAAATATATACAGATTAGATACATTATATACAAACAACTCTGGTGCGAACAGTCATAAGCACCCCTAAGATGCAAGTCCAATCGATTCAGCCTCATCTTTAACCACTGCTATAAATGACTGGCAATGCCGCAAAGGTGGCAGCAGCGACTGCTATAATGGATCACCTAAAAACAACACAGAATTCAAGTTACACATAGTTAATTAGAGATTCCGACGCATTACATGCTGAATACTTTTAGATTACACACCACAGTCAGTGCATGTACAGCTGTAGTTCCCAAGTACATGCTACTGCAAGCCCATTGAGCCACATATATGCATATTATAAACTACCATTCCAAGCTGATCGTAGAGGCCGGATGAGTCATCCTTTATCTAAAAAACCATTCCAAGCTGATGCTTTTGAAGCCTGATAAAACTATAAGTGGCCCACCTGTATTTTTATTGCTCAGTGCCTGTTAGGCAATATGTTTGTAGTTACATCATTTGATCACTTAGGATCCAAATAGGTTACATTGCGTTTACATAGCATCTATAAAGACACCAACCCAAAGTTCTGCAATCTCTCTACCCTTCTTCGGCAACCTGAGTTTCCAGGGTTTGGCGTGAGGGGTGCGAGATGCCAACATTTGGCAATGCTCAGCCTTTTCTGATATGAAGATAAGGTCTTTTCTGCGCCCTTCCAGCAGCAAAGGGAGATTAAGGTAGCAAAATGTTTCTGAGGGAAATTAAAGTGGACTCGGATGTTGTGGATATTATTCAACACACCCAAGCTGAGAATAGGCAAGGGGAGACTGATTCTATCCCAGAACTCTTTTACAGAAGATCATTAGTCCAAGGACCACATGATCAACCATCTCTTCCGTGGTTCAATTCAAATAGTATATGGTGGTGGTATATGCATGCAGCTTGCCTATGCCCTACAATGGTTGGCATGAATCTGCATCATAGGATTCAGGCTATCTAAGCAAAACTATCTAGCCTCTGTATTTCATCAATGCTATGTGCACAACATATATGATTGAGCATATGTCTTCCACTTGTAGTCAGTGAAGATTTAACTGAACTGGGTCATTCACCCTTGTTGAACATAACCTGCACTTGAACATTGTGACATTAGGTATCATAAATATATGTTGACAGGTCCAAGTATAAAGTACATGCATCTTTCTCAAGTCAAATAATTTCTAGAAACGGATTGCCCTTCTAACAATATTCAGATTCTTAGTGCTGATTCAACATGGTCTATGTTATCAAAAGACAAAAAAATGGACTCCTGATCTTCTGTAATCAAGTCAAGTTGTTAAATATAAATGAAGTGCATGTCCTAACATATCAAGACATTTACATATAATTTCACGCCTAAAAGATGGGTCATGACAAAAGAATTTACATGCCATAAAATCAAGAAATGGTTAAACACAGTGAAACTATCACACAATGCACCCAATCAGCGACTGTTCTAACAAAAGAAACTAAGAAAGAATTACACTAGTACTAGTGGATTGCGCGCCTTTGCGCGCCCATTTGAATTGTTGGACGAGGTTGTCACGTGATGATAATGTACATGGAAAAAAATGTTTGGAAGAGCAACTCTGAAAGATTATTTGGAGTTTAGGTTGAACACACATCTCATAGATTGGAAAAATTCGGCATTTCAGGCCAATTTTTATCACATGTCATATTTACTGCCTTTATCTGAAACTCATCCAACAATTCCATTGTTCAAATCAGATCATGTAGAAAAGAACATCTGAATATGGCAGGCTGCAAGAGCTTTACAGGATAGGCACAAGGTGCAAGAGCTTTACAGGATAGACATATATATTGGAACATCTAATTTGTTTTTGCTAAGGGAGGTCAGTGTGTTTCTGCTCATCCTCTGTAATCGAGACAATGATATATTCTGCTAACTAACAGGATAGCCTTCATTGTCTTTAATGAACTCTACACAGAAAAGCATTGTGTTCTTGCTGCAGATTTTTTTTAAGTGTCCTTGCTGCAGAATTTATATGTGCTATGTTTGGGTAACTAATAGAACTGACAGATTTGGGTGGAGTGTTCCAGGCTTCTAATATAAACAGGTGGTGACACCTTAACCTGCTAACAAGGTGCCTTCTAGGTAACAATGCATGGAATCACAGGCACCAGTCAAATATAAAAAAACCACCTCGATCTGCATCTGGGCGTACGTTGACACTAATGAGGACTTCCTTTCTGTCAGCAAACACCTCTCTACATTTTGGCAGACTTGAGCTAATTTGGGAACAAACCTGAATCAATGTCGACATCTGTTAGCACACATATTTGTAGTAGAGCAGCATGACTATGATTGCATGAACCTGCAACTATATGAACACACATCACCTAGACATGGCTGTAACTGGTCTTCATCTTTATTTGGAGTCAATTCCAGACACCCTGGTATGAAAGAAAAGGGCACAAATAATATGAGAATCAGAACATGAGTTTGGGAAAGAGCGTAGGCTGCAATTATACAAAACCAAATAAATATTGGAGTAAATGGTTTACAGGAGTAGAACAATTGACCTACGTCAAGAGTTAAATGGGAGAGAGCAGGATGTATACCTGATCATTTAGGATCTGTTAGAGCTAAGATGATCAGAGCATTTGGCAACTTAAATGAGTAGGGATGGCCTATTTAGTTGACACTGTACTTATACCAAAGAGAAGCCATGTGTCAGGCCGATGGCGTGATTAGCCTACAGCAAGTAGTGAAGCGATTAATATTTTCAGAACAAGAATGAATATATAGTGTTAACTAATTGGAAGACCTAAAATGAATACAAGGAAATTATGTATAATAGGGAACCGGTAGGAATTTACGTGCCTGTTATCTCCATTTTTCCTTGGTGTGTGTTCTAGCAGCACTATATAAATTTTACATGTAGCAAATGGCACTGTTATGATCGGCGTCCAATATGCAAGGCGAAGGCCCAATAGTGGCTGAGATTAAGCGCCGAAATTTGAAGGCTAAGGCCCAGATTAGCAATTATTAGAATTTCCTTTTATTTGAGAGAAGGTATAAATACCTTGTAAAACAATTGGTCAGATTAAGCAAGAGCAATTCATTTGCTCGGGCTTCCCACTGGAAGCCGTGCAGGCCCTAGCCGCCCCCCGCCTTCCTCTCCGCGATCTCTCTTTCCTCAAGGCGACGACGGCACCGCGCCGCCGCTCGCCACGCCTCAAGCCACGCCCCACCCATCTCCCACCCAAGGTAGACGAGTGGTGCCTATCAACTGCATCGGCCATGTCAGGTCCTTCGCCGGCACCGCCGCTGCCGGGATCCTCGACATCGCCACCAGCCTTCCCATCCAGTCGTCCGCCACCGATGCCGCTGTCTCTCCCTCCCAACCACTGCTCACCCTGGAATCGCTGACACTCGTCGTCCAGGAGATGTCCGCAACATGGCGTTCATGCAATCCAACATGTCCACGATGAACTCAAACATCTCATCCATCTAGTTGCGCACTCACCAGTTCCTACATGCCACCGCAACCCACCTCCACCATGGCATACCGCCGCAACCACCGCAACCCACCCGGCCTCCCCATCCCTCGCACCGGGCGGGACTGCCACTCCACTTCATGCAAAGGGGCCGCGATCCCCCGCCCTCGATCCCGGCGTATGCGATGGCGTCGGTGGTGGGCGCGCGACACTGTCGCCGGTCATCACAAAGCAGCATCACTATAGTCCTCCCGTTGGGCCCAACCCTCGCCGCATCATTCCTCGCGGCGGCGGGGGGGGGGTGTTCTGACGGCGCCGAGGGCCTCGCTGTTCCACGGGCCGGCCACCCAGGCCACCTGTCCTCTGTCGCCGAAAGATCCGCCGGCCGCCGGGTTTGGCCATGGCGCCCATGCACCCCCGCGCTACTACAAGCTCAACTTCACCACCTACGACGGCAGCGAGGACCCACCAATTAGTTAAACCATTGTGAGCAGTTCTTTCCGGGGTCACAGACCGCCTCTCGACCACACCTGGCCGGGCCAACTATCATCTCATCGGTGCGGCGCAGACGTGGTACTATGCCCCGGAGCAAGATGAGGGCATGCCGTCCGGGATCGATTTTTCGACCGCTCCGCACCCTTCGCCGGCCGCCGCTCAGTGGCACTTCGCCCGCCTCGAACTTCGCGCGTCGCCGCTCACGACGACGGTGCAGGACTATGCCGATCGCTTCAACGCCCGTTCCGCCCACACCAGCCGACTTCGATGCGGCACGTAAGGCCGAGCTGTTTGTGGGCGGCCTTTGGACCACACGGGCGGACGACGTGGCGATTCGCTACCCTTAAGACCTTCAATCGGCGGTCTACCTCGCGCGGGCCTTCAAGCAACGGGTTGTAGCCATGGCACCTCCACCATAGGATTGTGGGTTTCGGCCACCACCACGTGCAGCCCTACTAAAGACCGCCCGCGCCAACCACCACCGGGCGCAGTCGCCGCAGCTCCACCGGCCGGACCGGGCCGCCCCGCCAGCGGCCTTGCCTCACTCCTCACCCGTGCGGAACAGCTTGAACGCCCGTCACCAAGGCCTTTGCTTCAACTGCGATGAGCCATATGTGTGTGCTCCGACGCGTGTGTGCTTTCTGGCGGTGACACCGACTCTCCCTCCACGCGTTGGCGGGTGCGGCCTAAGAAAGCCATGCCGCTGCCCGTTTGCGCGTCAATATGGCCGCTTGTGGCCCTCGTCACCCGGCTCCACCACCAACTTCATCTCCGCCGATTTGGATGCGCCATCTCAAGCTGCCCACTGCGCCATACCCCAGGCCAACGGTGACCGCATTACGTGCCAAGGTGTGGCACGGGATGTGCCGCTCACGGTGGGCACCAAGCAGTTCGGCATCAACTGCTTCGGCCTCACCCTCGGTGAGTTTGACATCATCTTGGGCTTCAAGTTCCTACACTCGCTAGGGCCCATCCTGTGGGACTGTGACCGGTTGTCCATGACATTCACTCGAGGAGGGAGGAGCATCATGTGGACAGGGTTGGGCGCAGCCAGGAACGTCCCTGCTGCCCTAGCGTTGTCCGGGCGGAAGCAACGACCCTTCGCATTCACCTCCTTCCCGGCGCCGGTGGCGGTCCACCGCACCGCTACCCCCCAGCTGCAGAAGGACGAGTTGAAGCGCCCGATTGCACCACCATGCTCGCTCAAGGGGTGATCCGCCCAAGACTTCACCGTTTCGCCCCGGTCTTGTTGGTGCGCCAAGTCGACAACTCGCGGGCGTTTCGCATCGACTCATGGGCCCCGAACGCCAAGACGTCCAAGCACAAATTTCGATCCCGATGGTGGATGAACTCCCGGACGAAGTTGCACGGCGCACACTTCTTCACCAAGCTTGACTTACGGTCGAGGCTACCACCGTCGCGGATGCACCCCAAGGACATCGCCAAGACGGTGTTCCCGGGACGCACGAGGGGCACTATGAGTTCCCCGGTGATGCCTTTCGCCTCTCCAATGCTCCAAATGACATTCCAAGCCCCGATGAACGACGCCCCTCAGGCCATACTTGCGCAGGTTTGTGTTGGTGTTCTTTGACGACATTCTGATTTACACCTCTTCGTGGGTCGAGCATCTCCAACACGCCCATCGCCTTCATCGATGAGATCCGCCTGGCGCCACCACGACGCCGCCGGGATAGCCGCCGGCCGCGGCGAGCAGCAGCCTGTGGAGGGCACGCCTGGCGCCCGTAGGATCCGATGGAAGCCTAGAGGGGGTGAATAGGCTTACCCCTTAAAAATTTGACCCGTTAAAACTTAGCAAAGACTGCCGACCACGTGATGCGCCGGTAATCGCCGCAGTAAAGCGCGGCACTCGCCGCTGAATAAATTGACAGAGACAGAGATGAACCGAGGGTCGCCCAGAGTCCAGGCGCGGCACCGCCGCGGCCCTCGCGGCTGCATTCGCCGCGTGTCACTTCATGTATGACTCGGCGAACTCGAGAGCCGTGAACTCGGTGCTCGCGGGTTCACACTCCTTCCCGCATACAAATACTTCACGTAACACTACCGAATACAGAAAACCCCGCGAACAAGATAGATCGGGTCGAAGCCCTCTCTCACAAGACAAAATATGCAACAAAGTAAAGGAGACAAGGTGACACAATGATTTGACCTGTGGTTCACCGCGCCACACAAGCCGGGCTACGCCCACGTTGTTGAGGTTGCCACACAAGGCTTGGCTTGCCCACGGCTTGCCTTTTCCCCTCGCTCACAAGTCTAGGAGTTAACCCTAGAGATGTGAGGTAATGTATTGATGTATGGTGAGATTACAAACCTCCCAAGGCTGCCACACGAAGGGGGCAAGCTCAAGGGCGACGCCTAGCCGTCTAGGAGCAAGCTCCAAGAGTAAAGAACCCTAGGGTTCCGGCCAAACGTGAACCAAATGCTCTTTTGAGTGGGGAAAGCAAGAGATCCGGTCTCCAATCGAAGTTTGCTGTCTTTTCCCTCAAAATCCCTGGTGGGAAGTGAGAGATTGAGTGGGGAGCTTGAGCAACTTCAATGGAGGAAAAGAGAGAGCAAAAGGTGCTCCTCGGCCGTTACGGTCAGCGAGGAAGAAGAAGGAGGAGCCAAAGTTACCGTTGTGGAAGGGGTAGAATGGGTATTTATATCCCACGTCCCAACGGTAGGATTTAAGTGTGGCACTCGCCAAGATTGCCACGCTGCACGCAGCGTGGGCGCTGTGATTGCCGCACCCGACTCGACAAATAAAGAGTGGAATAGGTTGTCTTGCTAGCGGGTCGCTTGGAGTTGTGTGTGATGTCTGAGTTTGTTGTTTAGAGCACTTGGTCCACGATACCCGAGAATCCTATGATTCCTCTTAATAGTACGGCATTTCCTAAACTCAAGATTCAAAATATAAAATAATTTAAACTCCTTGATCCGAAACACCATCATCTAGCTTATTTGGTACCTTTGGACCTGTACATCAACTTCATATTTTAATCCCTCGCATGTCATCTTCAGAATCTCATTAGTCCCTAATTCGGTGGTCATCAACGCCAAAACCCACTTAGAGCTTGATTGCACTTACAATCTCCCCTTTTTGGTGATTGATGACAACCAAATTAGAGCTACATAAGATGTAAAGTCAAACTTAGATTACGAAGACCAAGGATGTAAGAACCTCCCCTAAATATGTGAGTGAGATTTGAATTCTCAAAATTGACATAAGATGTCGGTTTTCACATATTTAGGTGTAGTGAGGCCTCCCCCTAAATGTGTGTGTGAGATTTGAATTCTCAATTCGACATGAAAGTCGAGTCATACATTTAGAAGTAAAGTAAGGCCTCCCCCCACATCCATGAATTGCTATGGGGTGCTCAACAATGTGTCATACGAGATATATCCGTGATGCATATGACAAGATAAATGGATCGAGCACCATAGGGGTGTTCATGTCAGATCGATGTAATGCATGCACCGCCAAGGCCAATCAATCCAAAGTGCATGCATGTAAACAAAGAACACAAAGATATAAGACATGATAAACACATTAATCGTGCAATGTATCATCTAGAACAGAGTTTAGGCAACCAAATCTCGAGAAGTAACAAGTCATAGGTGGCGTTATTACATAAAATAGAGTTTCTCTAGAACTCACAACCTAACAAGCTACTCTCAAAGAATCTAAACACTGAAGACCTGCTGCTGCATCTTCCTCGAACCATCTCCAGGGCATAGAAAAAGTTTGACCCCCCTAATTTCTTCTAATTTTCTCCCCCTTTGGCGTCAAGCACCAAGAAGATCATAGAAAAGAGAAGAAAGAAGCGAAGTCACTCCTCACCGGTGTCCTCAAAGACCGGAAGCCGTGTCCTCGCCCTCCTCCTCCCGAAATAGTAGCACCGGCCCGTGTGGAGCGACGAGTAGAGCGGCTTAATTTGCCGAATCTGCCAGGCAATCAACCAAGCATCTCCGACAAGTCCCGATCTGAACTACTAGTGGCGCATGACGGGAGGTCGTCATGCTGCGGTGGTCTAGGGATAGAAGGAGGAACCGGGAGTCCTTGCTTCTCTCGACACTCTTGAAGGCCTGTCTCACCTCCCCGCGAAGCTCATAGGTCTCTTTGAGATGCATAGGAGGCAGTGCCCAAAGATAGCCTTGATCCACTTCCTCAACTTGGATCTAGACTTGCTGTGTCTCTTGGGCCTAGAGCTAGAGGGCTCATCCAAGTCCTCTCTGCCAGCTGAGGTGCCTCCTGCTGAGGGTCTTGCCCACGCCACTAGTCTTCCCACCATCCAAGCCATGGGTCTTCTCTATGTTGTAGGCGTGTGGAAACTTGATCTTTTGGGATAGATGTTCCCGTAAACCCTCTCAATCATGAACATGATGTATGGAGCATATGGCGGGTTTCTCCTAGCATCATCCATGGCATTTGCTAGTCGCCTCCAAATGAACTTACCCACATTGAATGTCTCATCGTTCTGAAGTGGTCGAGTAAGTTCCTAGCATAACCATTCACATCGTGAGGCTGCCCCATCCTTGGGATCAATGGTGCTCCCGCAAAGATTGTTCATCACATAGAAGAAATCTTTTCGATCCCTTCCTTCTTCCAAGCGGTCTTGGGATCAGCCCAACAATCCTTGATAGCCTTGGCATCTATGGGATCTATCTCATGAATATCTGTGTACTCCCTATGCTCAGCCCCAAAGCCAAGGATCTGACAAAAGGTGACAAAGTCAACTCTGTAGTGCCTCTTGTCAGTCATCCAGTGTATGGTGTCTGATGGCCTGTCCCGATAGTATGTGGCATGGGCGACCGAGAATCTCCTCATTCCGGTCATGCTTGAAGGACATGATATCCGTCCACTCAAACTTCTCACAAGCCTCAATAGCCTCATTAAAGGCATCCTCCTCCTTCTCTGCCATCCTATCAAAGTCTATGTAATGCATAGTGGTGATCTTGCTTTTTTTGGAGTGAAGAAGGACTGTCATATAGAAGTTGGAGTGAAATGCAGTCCAAAACCTCTCATCTATGCCTTCAGTTTGCTCTTCTGCATAGACATTGATAGCTCTAGCATCTGCCACTTCTCTCTGTTGGTTGGCATAGCTCACGACAGGGATAGGAGGATCATTGACGTGGAATTTTGTCATATCAAATGCACCCTCTACCGCCGCATGTAGCTTTTTTGTCAAACATAAGTGGGTGATCCGGAGTGCCTTGCTCTCTTGCAGACAAGATGGTGTACCCATACCGCCGCCGCTTTGCTCCTCCGTAGCCGAGCCGCCCCACTGCCACCAGCACGGTTGAGATTCTTTCTACCTCTGCCCCTTCTGTCAATCACTTTCACCCTCTGCTTCCTCTTGCCATGGGGATCACCACCAGGATCCATCTATGCACAAGATAGGATTTTGGTAAGAAACTGTATTAGATAAGGTACAAAATGGTCACACATATGTAGTAGAAACATTGAGGAGAATAAACTTGATGTTTTGAGCAAGCCGCCGGGGGTGGTGAAAACCTAGGTTGCGCTGACACCTGCCAGCGCAAAGGCACGCGGCTGCCCCGGCATGCACGGCGCTTCGCCGTGCCATGCACGCCGCAATTCTTGCCGCTCCCCTTGCTCAAAGCATCAAATCTTTTCTACCAAAATGTTTCTACCGCATCCATTTAACTCAATTTGCATGTTTATCACAATTCCATGAACCAAAAGCAGAGAATAGGTGAAGTTGCCCATGGGTAGTCCTTTTTAGGTATGAACCAAAGTGAAAAACATTCTTGATATATGAATTCAATTGTTTTCCCATCTCCATTAGATTGATGATTTTGGGGAATTTTTACTGATTGAATCAGTTAAGAACTGTTAAGTTCTATTTTGGGGACAGCCATGCCGTGCCCTCCCCCTAAATCATACCCATAATCGAAACACGAAATCCAACGAATTCACCTATCTAGATTGCCTCAATAAGACTCATACAACACTAGAGAGCAAAAACCCATGACCAATTTCATCACATAGCATAGATCGGGCAAGGCTTCCATAGCTAGGGTTAGGTTGTACCTTGCTGTTGACCTCGTGGAGTGAGGGGAAGAGAGGGGAAGCTGCTCGGGAGAGGGAGCAGAGGACCAAACCGGAGACGAGGAAGGAGTCCGGCGGCGGCGGCAAGACGGCATCTTAGGGGACGCCAAGGGCGGCCGGCGGCGCGGCGGCGGCGGCAAAAGCGGCGGCGGCCTCTTTTCGGCGCGTGAGAGAGAGAGCGGGCGCGAGAGAGGAACGGGAGGAGGAGAAAAGAATAAGGACCAGCCAGCCGGGGGTAGAAAAGGAAAGAAGAAAATGGTTTGGCTCGGTACGGTTGGACAGACGCAGTCACTGAAACCCCGCAGACGCGGCACTGCCGCGCGCAAGGGCGCTGCACTGCGTTTTACGCAGTGACCGCTTGGCGAGGACACGCGGCATTGCCGCTCCGCCTTTTTGCCCCGCTTATATTATTGCCACTTTTGACTTATTTCTCCTCAAATTGATCACAGAGACACCAAAATTCATTGCCAAGGACAAAACATCAATACAGAACTATGACATTGAATTTCGTGATTAGAATTTGAAATCCTTTTGAAACACGGTATGAAGTTTTCACAAACTTTGCCTATGTCGATCTAGTGTCTCAAAGCAGATTGCATGTGTCTTTGGAATTCAAACCAAGTTACGAGAATCGAGAATGTTCAGCTCACTACGCAAAGCACAAAACCTTGACTCATCGAGAGGCTTGGTGAAGATATCGGCTAGTTGTTTTTCGGTGCTCACATGGCGGTGCGATATCTCCTTTGAGTTCGTGGTCTCTCAAGAAGTGATGACGGATGTCTATGTGTTTTGTTCTAGAGTGTGCTTTAGGGTTATTTTGCGAGTTTGATGGCACTCTCGTTGTCACAAAGAAGAGGTATCTTTGTGAAATGACATCCGTAATCCTTTAAGGTTTGCTTCATCCAAAGTAGTTGAGCACAACATGCACCGGCCGCAACATACTCGGCCTCGCGGTGGAAAGGGCTACACAATTTTGCTTCTTAGAGCTCCAAGACACTAAGGACCGCCCAAAGAATTGACATGTCCCCCGAAGTGCTTTTTCTATCTACTTTGCAACCGGCATAGTCGAATCCGAATAGCCAAGTAGATTGAACTTGGAACCCTTGGGATACCACAAGCCAAGGTTAGGAGTGAGTACTAAATATCTCAAGATTCTCTTAACGTACCGTATCATGGCACTTCTTAGGATTGGCTTGAAAACGAGCACACATACACACACTAAGCATTATGTCTGGCCTAGATGCACAAAGGTAAAGTAAAGATCCAATCATGGAGCGATATACCTTCATGTCCACGGCTGGACCCTTCTCATCAAGATCAAGATGTCCATTGCTTGGCATTGGAGTATTGATTGGCTTTGCCTTGGCCATATCAAACTTCTTTAGCATGTCATGGGTGTACTTAGTTTGGCATATGAAAGTCCCTTCCTCCATTTGCTTGACTTGAAACCCGAGGAAGTACTTCAACTCACCCATCATGGACATCTCAAATCTCTTTGTCATTGTCCTACTAAATTGCTCAACATACATATTGTTAGTGCTACCAAATATTATGTCATCGACATATATTTGGCATACAAAGATATCATTGCTAACTTTATGAGTGAAGAGAGTAGGATCAGCTTTGCCTATTTCAAAGCCTTGTTTGAGCAAGAATTCCTTAAGGCATTCATACCATGCCCTAGGTGCTTGCTTAAGCCCATAGAGCGCCTTATGGAGCTTGTAGACGTAGTCGGGGAACTTGGGGTCTTCAAAACCGGGTGGTTGCTCAACGTACACTTCCTCTTGTAGTGGACCATTGAGGAATGCACTTTTGACATCCATTTGGTACAGCTTGAAGTCATGATGGGCAGCAAAGGCTAGAAGAATGCGAATTGCTTCTAGTCTTGCTACCGGTGCATAGGTCTCATCAAAGTCCAAACCCTCTACTTGAGTGAAGCCTTGAGCAACCAATCTTGCCTTGTTTCTTGTCACCAACCCGTCTTCATCTTGCTTGTTGCGGAAGACCCACTTGGTGCCAATGATGTTCGTCTTGGGTCTTTCCACCAACTCCCAAACTTCATTTCTCTTGAAGTTGTTAAGCTCTTCTTGCATGGCCAACACCCAATCCGGATCCTTGAGAGCATCTTCTACTTTCTGCGGTTCCAAAGATGAAACAAAAGAGAAATGTTGACAGAAAGCAGCTAGATGTGATCGAGTGGTAACTCCCTTTCGAAGACTCCCAAGGATATTGTCAACGGGGTGATCCCGTTGAATTGTTTGTTGTAGTCTTGGGTGATCAACGCCTTCTTCTTGTTCTTCTTGATCTTCATCATAGTCATCATCAGCTTCAAGAATTGAAGCAAGATCAAATGGTTGAACAAGTGATGCAGTGGATCGATTCTTCGCCGAGATAGCGGCGCGGCACCGCCGTAGCGTAGGTGCGGTAACCGCCGCTTTGGATGCTTCCGGCGGGCGTGTGTCTGCACTTGATCTTTGAGTACGTCGGCGGAATCTTGTGCAAAGAACAACCGGTGGATCCTCCTCTTCATTAGCTTGATCCTCTTGAGGCCTTATATCACCTATAGCCAATTGCTTGATTGCCTCACAAGGTGGATCCTCCTTTTCTACAACACTTTGATCAACTTGCTCTACTTGAGAGCCATTAGATTCATCAAATGTCACATCTATGGTGATTTCAACCCCTACCGGTGGTTTGGTTGAAAACACGATAGGCATGCTCATTTGATCCATAACCAAGAAGAAAACCTTCATCAACTTTAGGTGCAAACTTAGAGGTTCGGGGCCTTTTGTTCAAAATGAAACACTTGCACCCAAACACTCTAAAGTATGACACCTTAGGCTTGTTACCGTTAAGAGTTCATATGAAGTTTTCTTGAGTTTCTTGTGTAAGTAGAGGCGGTTGATGGCATGACAAGATGTGTTGATGGCTTCACACCAAAAGATGTCCGAAGTCTTGTACTCATCAAGCATTGTCCTTGCCATCTCTATGAGTGTACGATTCTTCCTCTCTACTACACCATTTTGTTGAGGGGTATATGCATTTGAAAACTCATGCTTGATGCCCTCCTCATCAAGGTACTCTTCAACTTGGGTGTTCTTGAATTCGGTCCCATTGTCACTTCTTATCCTCTTGACAGTGAGATCAAATTCTCTTTGTGCCCTCTTGATGAATGTCTTCACCTTCTCTTGTACCTGGCACTTATCAAAGACAAAGAAAACCCAAGTGAAGCGGGAATAATCATCAACAATAACAAGTCCGTATTTGTTACCCCGATGCTAAGGTAGGCCACCGGTCCCAAAGAGATCCATGTGTATCAACTCCAATGGTTGAGTAGTGGTCATCACGCTCTTTGGTGGGTGAGGTGCACCTACTTGCTTTCCGGCTTGGCAAGGTCCACATATCCCGTCCTTATCAAAATCAACATTTGTTAGTCCAATGATGTGGTTGTCTTTCTGCAGTTTGGCCAAGTTCCTCATGCCAACATGTGCTAGACGGCGATGCCATAACCAGCCCATGCTAGATTTTGCCATTAGACAGGTGTCAAGCTTAGCCTCACTTTTGTTGAAATCAACTAAGTAAAGCTTATTCTTGAGTTTTCTGTAAAGACAACAGAGGAATCCTTCTGCGATAGACTTCCACACCAACATCCGTAAAGAGACAATTGTAGCCTTTCTCACACAATTGTGAAACCGACAACAGATTGTATCCCAACGAATCAACATGCAAAACATCAGTAATATTATGTTCAGTTGTGATAGCAACGTTACCAAGCCCAATCACACTTCTCACATCATCATTTCCAAACCTTATATTGTTCCTTTCATCATTGGTTTGGGAATATGATGAGAACATACTCCTTTCTCCCGGTCATATGATTTGTACGGCCCATTTGTCAAACACCCAACTTGACCCACCGGAGGAGTATGCCCGCAAAACAAGTTTAGTTCACAAGTTTAGGTCCCCTAAGATTCTTGGGACCTTTTACCTTTTGTCACAAGAACTTTGGGAACCCAAATAGAGGTATTGCAATAAAGTTTTCTTTCTTTGCCCAAGTACTTTGCAAACACCTCCCCCTTTGCTGTTTGCCTTCACTTCAAAGCAAGGATTTGAGTCCAACTTGGTTGTTTTTGTCTTTGACCGATAGAAGTGACCCTTAGGAACAGCCAGCACAAGATTTTTTCGACTTACGGACCTTCTTTACAGGCTTTTGGACCTTCTTCTTGGGTGCGATCGAGCCGAGGCGGTGTAGGTGACCTTCCCTTTATTTGGGGCGCGGCACTGCGCCGTCCCTCGCGGCACTGCCGCGTGTGGCGTCGGTGCAGCTCGGGTTGGCTTGTGTCCGGCGCTTCACGTGCAGTCTCTCTGTACCCTACTGTGCCTTTGCTCAAGAATTTGATACATTCAATACCATTGATCGACTTTCGACCATTGGTTTTGTTTCCATGCTTGTGTCCAAGTCCATCCTTGATTCTTGGGTTTCTTCCATCAATGTAGTTGGGCTTCTTTGGAGCCTCAATCTTGTTGCTCACTGTTGTCTTGCTGATTTCACCTTCTTTTCTTACCATAGCAGTGAGCCTAGTGATCTCTTTCTCCATTGCTTTCATGTTGGCAAGGTTAGTGGCATAAGCATTCACATCAACATTATAGCATTTACCACAACCTTGACTAGTGGAGGGAGTAGAAGTGTCCTTTGTGGCTAGGAGCTGTGAGTTGCTCTCACTAAGAATGCTATGTTCATTTTCAAGCCTTTTGTGCTTGTCTTGCAAGTCACAATATTTCCCATTTAGGGTGACCATAGCCTTCTTGGTGAGAGCATGGTTTCCTTACTCATTAGCTAGGCTCTTTTGCAAGGAAGCCACCTCACTCCTCTCAGCTATAAGAGCATCCTTGTTATCAACATAGAGCTTTTCAAGTCTATCAAGTTGACTTTCTCTAGTTGCTAACTCCGCTTGGGTACTTTCTAAATCCGCCATTAGTTGAGCAAGAAAGCTTCTAGTTTTGGGATCTAAGTTTTTGGTGAGTCTAGCATATTCTTCATCATCACTAGATTCATCTTCACTAGAGCTTTCACTAAGATCACTAGAGTCATCACTAAGAGAGGGAGAAGATTTGGGTTTGGATTTTACCTTCTCATGCTTGGCCATGAGACAAACATGAGTGGAGTCATTGTCATCCTCCTCATCATCGGTCATGTTGTTGAAGAGCTTGGGTGTAGAGGTCTCTTGCATAGCAAATGTAGCAACATGTACTTCCTCTTCACTTGTCTCTTTAGTTGAATCCCACTCATGGCCGATGTGAGCTTCACCCATATTCCTTCTCTTTCTCTTGTAGTCTTGCTTCTTGTCTTTGCCATTGTCCTTCTTGTATTTGTTGTTCTTGTTCTCAAAAGGACAATCGGCAACAAAATGTTCGGTGCTGCCACAATTGAAGCATGTTCTCTTTTTCTTGTTTGGGAACCTTCGTTGCACCATCTTCCAACCATTTGCTTTCATCCCCTTCCCATACTTCTTCATGAATAGAGCCATATCATCTATCTTCTTGTATTCAGCCCCATCATCTTCATCATCACTTGAGGAAGAGGTTGCATCAATGTTTTCTTGCATCTTCTTCATTTCCTTGTCTTGACTTGTAGATGCTTGCTTGCTGCCCTTGATCTTGTTGGAGGAGCTTGGCTTGCTAGTCTTGGTTGCCTTGAGAGCCACATCCTTGATCTTGATCCCCTCAAGCTTCGCTTGCAACTCACCAAGCTTTCTTCTTTCATTTGCCTCCTCTCTTTGCATGTCATAGGTGAGCAGCCTTCCAAGCACATCGTTTGGAGTGAAGTGTTCAAACTTCTTTTTGTCACGAATCAAGGTGACCACTATGTCATTCCTTGGTGTGTATGCCTCTAGCAAGATCTTGACAACGGTGTGGTCATCTAGGTCTTCACCTCCAAATCCTCTAATCTTGCCAACTATCACCATCAACCGATCAAACATTTCTTGGGCCCCTTCTCCCTCAAGGATCACAAACCGGTTGAGCTTGGCCTTCAACAAGTCAATCTTGGCTTTTCTAACTTTGTCAACACCTTCATGTGCAAGTACTAGAGTGTCCCAAATCTTCTTTGCTTCATTGACATTCATCACTCTATTGTACTCATTGCCTTCAAGAGAGCTTAGGAGAATGCTTGTGGCTTGACCATTGATGTGGGCTGCTGCTAGCTCTTCATTTGTGGGCGCTTTGGGGTTCACCGGTGGCTGAAATCCACTACACACAACTTCCCAAAGACCGGGGTGAAGGGCGCTAAGATAGGCTCTCATCAAGTGCTTCCACTTGGCATAGTTGGTCCCATCGAAACGGGGCAACTTTCCCGCGGGCACATTGATGAAGGACTTCTTATCGCGGTTAGTCAAATAAGAAGAATAGTTGAAGGATATGGCAGCGAACTTGTTGTTGTTGACGCTGTTTTCATCCTTCTTCTTGTCTTTCTTCTTCTTGTTCTTGTTGTAGGAGATGTCATCATCTCCATCATCGGAGCTACTTGATAGCTCACTTGACTCCGCTTCCTCTTCTTGCCTCTTCTTCTCCCTTGCTGCCCTCCTAGCAGCTCTAGCCTCACGAATCATCCTTCTTTGTTCCTTTCGTTGAAGCTTCTCGGCAAGCTTGATGCTAGCTTCCTCTTCAAGCTTCTTTCTTTCTCGTTCTTGTCTTTTTGCTTTTCTTTCCGTCTTGTCTTGCGGCTTTTTCTCTCGGATCGGTAGCATCACCTTTGATGGTGCTCTCACTAGTCTGTCTTGAGAGAAAGCTCGGCCGCTTCTTGGCTGGCCTCCACATCCTCTGGCGGGATTGTGGACTTGCCGCCCTGTTGGATCCCTCCGGTGTTTCCATACTTCACGCGGTGAAGCGTATACGAAGTATCCTGGCTCTGATACCACTTGTAGGATCTGATGGAAGCCTAGAGGGAGGGGGGTGAATAGGCTTACCCCTTAAAATTTGACCTGTTAAAACTTAGCAGCACTGTCAGACCATAGATGCGCGGCACTGTCGCGTAAAGGCGCGGCACTGCCGCGTGAATAAAATTGACAGAGACAGAGAGATGAACCGAGGGCTGTCTGGAAGTCCAGGCGCGGCACTGCCGCGTCCACTCGCGGCACTGCCGCGTGTCACTTCACAGAAGTGACTCAGAAGTGGATCTGAGAGCTGTGAACTCGGTGCTCGTGGTTCACACTCCTTCCTGCATACAAATACTTCACAGAACACTACTCGAATACAGCAGAAACCCTGCAACAAGATAGATCGGGTCGAAGCCCTCTCTCACAAGACAAAATATGCAACAAAGTAAAGGAGACAAGGTGACACAATGATTTGACCCGTGGTTCACCGCGCCACACAGGCTGGGCTACGTCCACGTTGTTGAGGTTGCCACACAAGGCTTGGCTTGCCCACCGGCTTGCCTTTTCCCTCGTTCACAAGTCTAGGGAGTTAACCCTAGAGATGTGAGGTAATGTATTGATGTATGGTGAGATTACAAACCTCCCAAGGCTGCCACACGAAGGGGGCAAGCTCAAGGGCGACGCCTAGCCGTCTAGGAGCAAGCTCCAAGAGTAAAGAACCCTAGGGTTCCGGCCAAACGTGAACCAAATGCTCTTTTGAGTGGGGGAAGCAGTAGATCCGGTCTCCAATCGAAGTTTGCTGCCTTTTCCCTCAAAAATCCCTGGTGGGAAGTGAGAGATTGAGTGGGGAGCTTGAGCAACTTCAATGGAGGAAAGAGAGAGAGCAAAAGGTGCTCCTGGCTGTTCTGTCGCGAGGAAGAAGAAGGAGTGAGCCAGGTTACTGTTGTGGAAGGGGTAGAATGGGTATTTATATCCCACGTCCCAACGGTAGGATTTAAGTGTGGCATTGTCGCGATTGCCACGCTGCATCGCCGCGTGGGCGTGGCACCGCTTGCGCGCCCGACAAATAAAAGAGTGGAATAGGTTGTCTTGCCGGGCTGGTCGGGCTTGGAGTTGTGTGTGATGTCTGAGTTTGTTGTTTAGAGCACTTGGTCCACAGATACCCGAGAATCCTATGATCCCTCTTAATAGTACGGCATTTCCTAAACTTAAGATTCAAAATATAAAATAATTTAAACTCCTTGATCTGGAAACACCATCATCTAGCTTATTTGGTACCTTTGGACCTGTACATCAACTTCA
Source organism: Hyparrhenia diplandra (assembly GCA_015847255.1). Classification (NCBI taxonomy): domain Eukaryota; kingdom Viridiplantae; phylum Streptophyta; class Magnoliopsida; order Poales; family Poaceae; genus Hyparrhenia; species Hyparrhenia diplandra. The sequence continues at coordinate 560,011 of JADLZK010010274.1, forward strand.
TATTTTAATCCCTGCATGTCATCTTCGTAAATCTTATTAGTCCCCTAATTCGGTGGTCATCAACGCCAAAACCCACTTAGAGCTTGATTGCACTTACACGCTCCTTCTGGCACGCGCATCTTCGTGTCGGACCACGACGATCTGCGGCACTAGGCGCTCCTTCTGGCCCACTCGGCCGGCTATGAGGGCGTGCAAAAGACCCTTCACCGCCTCCGGGCGGAGTTCTACATCCCCGGTGACCGCACTCTGGTGAGTGACTGGGTGTGGACGCGTAACACGTGCCAAAGGAACAAGACGGAAACGCTCCAACCGGCCGGCTTGCTGCAGCCCCTCGCAGTCCCGTCCCAGGTGTGGGCGGACATCTCGATGGACTTCATCGAGGGGCTGCCCAAGGTCGGCGGGAAGTTGGTCATCTTGACGGTGGTCGATCGCTTCTCCAAGTACGCTCACTTCATACCGCTCGGACACCCCTACACGGCTTCGTCCATGGCTCGGGCATTCTTCAATGGCGTGGTCCGGTTACATGGGTTCCCCACCTCCATCGTTAGTGACAGGGAACCCGTGTTTACTGGCAACGTCTGGCGGGACCTCTTCAAGTACGCCGGCGTCGACCTGCGCATGAGCATGGCGTTCCATCCACAGATGGACGGCCAATCCGAAGTCGTCAACAAGGTGATTGCTATGTACCTGAGATGTGTCACAGGTAACCGGCCACGCGCATGGGTGGACTAGCTCTCATGGGCGGAGCACTGCTACAACACTTCGTTCCAACGCCATTTGAGGTGGTTTATGGTCGGCCGCCACCGCCGATCCTTTCGTACAAGCCGGGCACCATGCGCCGAGGCGGCGGATGCTCTGCTCCGGGAGCGGGATGTCATCCTTGCTGAGGCACACCAACGCTCAACAGTTGACAAAGAAGTACTACGACGCCGAGCATCGCGAGCTGGAGCTGGAGGTCGGGGAGTGGGGTTTGGTTGCGCCTACTCAACTGGCCGGTCCAGTCCCTAGAGCCCTGCGCCAAGGGCAAGCTCGGCCCTCGCTACGCCGGGCCATTCCACATCCCGAACGCGTCGGCAAGGTGGCCTACCAGCTGGAGCTTCCGGGGCGCATGCCTTCATGATGTCTTCCACGTTGGCCTCTTGAAGCGTCACAAGGGTGACCCACTAGCGCGGCCAGCAGCGCTACCGCCGATGCACGATGGTCGCCTGCTGTCGGCGCCCCTTAAGGTCCTGCGTGCATAGCAGCGCCTCTATCCCGATGTCCAACTTGAGGACGAGCTGTTTCTGCAGGGCGGGAGAGATGTTATGACCGGTGTCCAATGTGCAAGGCGAAGGCCCAATAGTGGCTAAGATTAAGCGCCGAAATTAGAAGGCTAAGGCCTAGATTAGCAATTTAGCTATTATTAGAATTTCCTTTTATTTGAGAGAAGGTATAAATACCTTGTAAAACAATTCGTCAGATTAAGCAAGAGCAATTCATTTGCTCGGCTTCCCCTAGAAGCCGCGCAGGTCCTAGCCGCCGCCAGTCTTCCTCTCTGTGGTCTCTCTTCCTCGCGCGACCACGGCACCGCGCCGCCGTTCGTCACGCCTCAAGCCACAGCCACCCATCTCCCACTCCTACAACCTCCGATCACTCCAAGGTAGACGAGTGGTGCCTATCAGGCACATTATTTTGGCATCACCATCTTCTATTTAAAGAGGCCCATTGCACTAACCTTGCAGAAAATTGGCATTCGGTAATTTGAAAAAAGCATCATCCCTTTGAGAGCAAATAGGCTAGAGGGGAAACAAACATAAATTGCTCACTGTGCAGCATACAAACCAAAAAGGCTTGGGACCAGATGCATGAAACTTCATAATGCGAAACTGACAATGGATACAACAGTGCATCTCTAAATATACAATCACGCAGCCTGAAGAGCTAGGGTAAACTGGCAGTTCCTTTAGATTAGAGACATTTTCATCTTTAGATCACATCGCTACTCACACAATCATAAACATCATAGAAGATCTTACTAAATAAAGGCCATATCAACCATCTTTTCCAATGAATCAGAAGAGTAGATTCTAAGTTGTTTGAAATGGCAAACATCACCAGGCCAATAAAATTCCATTATGAACACCTTAAGCTTATACTCCTAATATGCATTTTTTCAATTTGTTGCAATATATATATGAGAAAAACTATGCAACTGCCCTGTTATTTGTAGGAATATATAGTCAACACAAAACCGCTGCCTCCAGTGCTCCAGTCCTCTGATTGGCTGCCTTCCGGTTTTGTGCTGACTATATATTCCTGCAAATAAATCATTGTAAGATGGCTTCCAGTATATCCACAGTTTGAAGATGATATGCAAATAAATCATTTGTTGAGTAATTTAAGTTCAGATTTGAAAAAACTGAGTTTGTTTGGGTGTCCAATGTCAGCATCCGAGAGTTGGCATCTATGTTCTCCATTTTCCACTCATACAGGAGAGGTGATTACCCAAACTATAGCTGCTCGTGCAGTACTGAATAAAAAAATGAAGCATTTGAGAGTAAAGGTCTTCACCTGGCCATTCAGTTCCAATGCATGGTAAACCCTTAGTCACCTCTTATTTGCTATCTGGTTGAATGCACCTGAACACAAATGAGAGCCAGCGAATACGATTTAGTTATGTGCCAACAGCAATAATAATAAGAGAGAAGAATAGTGATCACAAGATGTGATAAGAGGATACGCACAGTAGCACTTGATATATATAGCACTTAACATCCCCACGACTCGAACCGAAGCATGCTTCTCTTCCTTAGTATTATACCAAAGCAAAGTAGGTGATAAAATAAACATTACTTACAAACATCTTGGAACATATGCAGAAAGATGGGCTGCTCAGCAAGGCCAAGCACCTAAAGAGCCACTTAAATGGAACATATGCCACATTGATAGGTACCCATTATCTGCACTGTTTCTAAGACTCGTAGCTAAAGGCAAGGTTAAAACACAATAGCACAATAAAAAGGAAATGGCTCATGTATACACAATAGCTGTGGTATGTGGCAAGTAGTTTCTATTATATGGGCACACTATATATCTGATTGAGTAGGCTGTAGAAAAAACAGTGAAATCCAGTTCTACTTCTACCTTCAGTTAAGAAATAGCAAGTAGCTTCTAATATGGGCACACTATATATCTGATGATTGAGTAGGCTGTAGAAAAACCAGGGAAATCATGTACACCTAACAAGCTTGCATATCCATAAGAATGCTGTAAACAAAGAATATACATCGATGGCAATATTTTGATAATTTGATTCTGCAATGTTTGGAAACTTCTATATCCAAATGGAGAAATATTTTTTTTTTCTACAGCGTGCACATCAGCAGCACATGTTCCCTCTGCTTTTTTTTTTAGAAAAGGATGCTCTGCTCCTAGTAGTACAGTTCAGTATGGTTCCTTTCTTGAATTCTTTTGCGTTTTCTGGTACCAAAGCAAAGTCCGGAATATAGATAGATGGTAATGGTAATCCTATCTTTAGCTCTTCTCTTTGCCTCATAAGGTGCCTTTCCTTGTCCACTTTATTTACTTTTACCAATATAATATCATTGGCTGGTTTCGGGAAATCCTCCCAAATCAGGGCTAACAAAAACATATTTTGGCCTACTCTATAAAAATGCAAGCAAAGTGGTTTTTTTTTTTTCCTTAAAAGAACACACAGAGCATGACAACTTTGAATCGTGAGTCCAACTATTATTTTGTACGGAGTATATCAGGTTCAGCATATGAATAGCTATTCCAGTGAATGAAAATGAAGCAGAAACTATGTTTGCAAATTTCATTATTCTCATTATTCTCATTGTTGTCACTCAAGAAAATCCATAATAGAAAATGAAGCAGAAACTATGTTTGCAAATTTCATTATTCTCACTGTTGCATTGAAGAGAAAACCATAATAGCGCTTTCAACAAAAACGGTGTTAATAATCAAGAAAATGATTTTTTCTACAGCAAGGTTGAAAGAGTCAATGGTGAAAAAGGTCGAGTTCATTGAGTACAGAAGATATATATCAACTCTTAGTCACCAGCCACCACCCTTCTCAAAATCGCGGCGCCGTGCTGAAGCCCGCCCGGCCGCGCTCACGATTGCTAGCTGTTATGAACCTTAGTTCATATGAAAGATAGGGAGGATAATGGCGTCGGGGTTGTTGCCCGGCTGCCTAAGCAAAGGTGAGATTGAAGACAAAGCGGGGAGGAGAGATTAGAGATAGCAGGGGAGATGAGGGGTTTAGAGATAACTTCATTCTTGTTGATTGCTTGATTCCTCCGGATTAGATTACATGGTATATATAGAGCATCCCGACCCTGCGGGCGTCCAGTGTTCAGCCCCTTCGTTTCTCTCAACATTAGTCACTCTCATTACTCTAATCCCTTCCCCATAAGCCTTAATTGTTGCCGACTACGGCCTGGTACCTCCTGGGAGACCGAACCGGCCCTTTTAGCCACATCTCGAGCCCCCGGGCGGTCTTTGCCGTCCCCCATGACATCTCCCCGCCCTTGAAGACCAGCGCCCTCGAGCCGGAAGCGTGGACAGTAGTCATCGGGGCCGATGGCATCCTCCCGGATCCCATGGAAGGAGCCCAGAACTAGCTTTCGAAACGGGAGGCCGGTCGCCCCGAGTGCACCTTGGCCTGGTCCCCGTGGAACCGGGAAGGACGCCCGCCGCTGGATGTTCTTGCCGCAGGCGGCGACCCGCCTTGCAAGTCACCGGTGGAGGCAAAGTGAGGGAGTGGATGAGCTTGGCCAAATCAGCCGTGGTGGATTTTGCCCTTGGTGATGAGATGGAGAGCAGCAAGGGTGACGAGATGGAGGGCAAAGAGTGGTGGCGAAGATGGAATAGCGGTGGGAGGTGTGATGGTGGTAGGTGGACGCGTATAAACAGAGGAGGGACACCCGTCGCTGCCCGCATCTTCCTTGTGGTGAGCCTCACCATGAATCCGCGCGCCGCCGCCCGTAGGCGTACCGCTGCCCGCTCCTCCGATGATGGCCATGGAAGAGCCCTAGAGACCACAAAGAAGGTGCTTCTCCCCACGAAGAGATCGCACCCGCCGACGTGCCGGAACCCACGCGTTGCCGCTGAAGACGCACCGCAGCGGCAAAGGCTCACGCGGGTTCCTGGTGGTGAGCCTCACCATGAATGCTCGCGCCACCGCTTGGAAGTCCTCGGCAAAGGCGCTTATGGGGTCCGCAGCCTCAAGACGGAGAGCCCGCAGACCCGGGCGTGAGGCGAGGAGGCCACGATGCTGCCGCCGCAGCGTGTTGCCTACATGATGATAACTTTGTTTGTCGCCTCGACTTGCCGGGCCGACCGGGGATGAAAAGCCGTAGTCATGTTCAGCTTGATGCCCGAGAGCCTCACGCCTCCCTTCCGTAAGAGTGAAGTGAACACCGAATCTGCATCGGAGACAATGGACTGTGGCAGCCCATGGAGGCGCACCACCTCGGCCAGAACGCCCGCGCCTACGTATTCCGCCGAGTATGGATGTGCGAGGGGGATGAAGTGACAGTATTTACTGAATCTGTCCACCACGGTGAGAATGACAGAGTTGCCGCCCACGCATGGTAAGGCCTCGATGAAATCCATGCCCACATCAGCCCAGACCGTCGTCGGGACCGGTAGAGGAAGAAGACCCGCCGGCTGAATGTGTTCGGACTTGTAGCGCTGACATGTGGTACAGGCGCGCACATAATCTTGGACAGCCGTGTGGAGGTTGGGGGAGTGCACATCGCGGCGGAGTCGGTGTAGCGTTCTCTGGACACCCTCGTGGCTATCTCCATGGACAGCTGCAAGGAGCTCATGCAGCCGGGCGCGGGAGGGATGTAGAGGCCCCTTGTAGGTCACCAAGCCGCCGATGATGGCCGTGGCGCCCGGGCGCTGATCCGCGGCGGATCTCCTCTTGGAGGGTAATCAGCGCCGGTCTGGGTGTGCGTGCCGCCCGCCGGGTTGATGAAGGTGAACTTGGGTGCCGACGATTGCCATGGCCATGGCGGGCTGAGTCGGTGTCACGCCGGGAGTAGCGTCGCCACCGTGTTGGTGCTCCCCGCACGATACTCCACTGATTTTGTAGTGATCGGTTCTCACCAAAAACCTCCCCGCCCCAAAGATAGGGACGCCGGTGGCGGATGGCGTCGCACCGGCCCAATCAATTCTCGCTTGTACGCGCTGATCGATGCCGAGGTGTGCCGCGGTGTCGCCGAAAAAGCAATTGGATGCTGATCTTGTAACAAAGACGGCACCGAAACCATGAGTGAGGCATCGCACTCCACAATGAATGGCAGGGAGAAATGCGGGAGCGCCAAAGACGGTCTTTGTGGTGACGGCAGTCTTGAGAGTGCAGAAAGCCGCCTGCGGTGTCCGACCAGGCGAAGCCTTCTTTTTCTTGAGTAGCGCCGTAAGAGGAGCAGCAATGGTGCCAAATCCATGCACGAACTTGCGGTAATAGCCCGCAAGCCCAAGGAAACCCCCGACCGCGCGAGGAGAATGCGGTTGCGCTAATCCGCCACCGCCTCGGACCTTCTCTCGATCCATGGCCACACCCCGGGCGTAGATGATGTGGCCAGTGTACGCGATGGAGGGTGCGCGAAGGCGCATTTGGACTTCTTCACGAAGACGTGGTGTTCGTGGCAGCAAGGTGAGCATCAGCGGACGTGGCGGAGATGCTCCGCCATGGAGAGCTGTAGATCGAATATCGTCAAAGAAGACGAGGACGACCGCCGCAAAAAGGCCTCAAGATGTCATTCATCGAGCTTGAAAAGTCGCCGGCGCATTGCACAACCCAAAGGGCATGACCAAGAATTCATAAAGGCCATCATGTGTGCGGAATGTTGTCTTCTCAATGTCCACCGCCCTCATACGAACCTCGATGATATCCGAGCGGAGGTCTAACTGGTGAAGAACCTCGCCCCGCGCGGCTCGTCCGTGAGTTCATCCACCACAGGAATGGGGTATGCATCTTTGATGGTGATGGCGTTTCATCGGCGCTGATAATCGACGCAAAACCGCCCACGAGCCGGGCGCCTTCTTCACCAACGCACCGGAGAGGAGAACGCCGAGGAACGGGCGATGATGCCTTGTTCCAACATGGTGGCGCACCGTCGCTCAAGCTCATCTTTGTGCGCCGCTGATACGGTATGGCCGCACGACCACTGGTTGAGAGCCCGCCACTAGGGTGATGGAGTGATCCTTGAGCGCAGGGCGGCATGCCGCACGGCGTGTCGGAAGGCGGAGACAAACTCGTCGAGAAGGGCCGGCATGATTTCAGCTGGGCGGCGCACACCGAGGTCGGGTCTGGAAGGACCACCCGCCCGCGCAAGCACACCCGGGTGATCCTTGTACCAAAAGGTCATAGTGAGGGCCGCAAAATCGCAGAATGGGTCCTGGACTCGCGAGCCACCGCGTGCCCAACACCAAGTCATAACCCCCGCCAGTGGCAGCCGAAGAGATCTGGCAGTGAAGTGTTCTCCGCGATGGAGAAGGGGGGCAGCACGGTAAACCCCCGGGCATGGCACCCGCCGCCGTTGGCCCACGGTGACCCTCATGTTGCCCCGGTGCTGAAGACGAAGAGAGGTGCGACCAGCCCGGCCCCTCCGATATGAAATTATGGGTGGAGCCGAGTCGACCAAGGCCAAGAAGTTGGCGTTCCCCACACGGCGGACTGCATCGTGTCCCCGGTCGCGGACACCGAGATGGCGTGCGGGGAGATCAACGGGTCCTCCGTGGATGGCGCGTCGTCTTACGGCTCGTCGTCCTCAAAGAAGCTCTAGGAGGAACACGCGTTTGCACACCCGATTATGCCCGCATTCAAATTTCGTTGCAATTGAAACACGCCCCAAGGCGTTTCCGGTGCTCCATCTCGAATGCGTTAGCTTCTTGAGGTGGCGACCCTCGATGGCGAGGCGCGGTCGACGTCCCCGGGCGAGGCGGGACCAGCGCCAGCCGGCCGAGGAGCGCCGGCAGAGTCCACGGGTGGATCGGTGGAAGCCCCCGTGGGGGCAGAGGACGAGGAGCCGGCGGGGGACGGCGTAGTACTTCTCACGCCTCCCGAGTTCCGCCGGCGAGACTCATCGCCAAAGATCGAGTTCTGGGTTCGGGACCTCAACGTCGTAGCGGAGAGGAGGCCCAAGGCCCCCGATTATGCCCGCATTCAAATTTCTCGCCGCAATTGAAACACAGCCGAGGCATTTCTGCTCCATCTCCGACGCGTCGGCTTCTTGAGGTGGCGACCCTCGATGGCGGCGCGTCGACGGTCGACGTCCGGGCCGGAGCCAGGACCGCGCCGGCCGAGCGCCGGTAGGAGTCCACGGTGGATCGGTGGAAGCCCCGCGTGGGGGGGCAGAGGACGAGGAGCCGGGTGGGACGGGCGTAGTACTTCTCACGCCGCTCCGGTTCCGAGGCGAGACTCATCGCCAAAGATCGAGTCTGCAGGTTCAGGACCTCGACGTCAGAGCGGAGAGGAGGCCCAAGGCCGCTGTGAACGCCTAGACGCTGCGTTGACGCTCTTCCGGCCGACGACGGCGCAGTTAGCCGCTTCAAAGCGATCTTGGTACTCGGCCACCGCGGGCCATGCGCTTGCACTCCATCACCCGGCGGCCCGGATTGTCACGGGCGGGTGGCCCATAGCGGGAGATTGAACGGCTCGAGAGAATCGACGCCACGATGGTGTGCCTTCATCGCTTGCACTTGGATAAACCACATCCGGCTCCCCTTCCGATTATAGGACGCCATCCAAACTTGCTCTTCTCGGGGATCCGCCATGTTGTCGTAAATAAGATTCACCAGCCCGGTTTAGGAACGCCAAGGCATCGACTTCCGTCGACCGGGAAAATCGAAGTTTCGAACCGAGGCGGCCGATCACCGTGATGATCGCTGAAGCCGGGCGCGCTGGAGCCCGAACTTGATGAAGACCGGCCGAGCCCGCCGCAGAAAGTGAGCATCTGCTGCTGCATGGTCGCCATGTTGGTGGTAAGCTCGCGGATCATGGCGGCGAAGTTCGGTGGGGTGGGTTCTGCCATGGGTGGCGGCGGAAGCGGTGGAGTGGGTGGTGAGGGTGGTGCGGAAGCGAGAGGAACGACGGTCGGAGGATCGGCGGACTGCCGATACCGGTATCGCCTAGCCTTGGTTTCGATCCATTTCCATGGCTTCTACCGCCAACGATGCCCTAAAGCGCCCTTGCCGGGGGCTCCAGCAGCGCCCACAAAGCCGGCGCAGATCCTTGCGATGCTCGAGGCGATAGCAGCACGTGAAGACCGGGCGGCAACACGCTGCGCAGGCGACGCCGGTGGCCTGGCACGCACGTGGTGCGGGCTCTCCGTGCTGAGGCCGCATCCCCATAAGCGCCTTTTGCCGAGGACTTCCAAGCGGTGGCGCGAACATTCATGGTGAGGCTCACCACCGGGAACTGCGTGCGGAACGCCTTGCCGCGGTGCGGCTTCAGGGCGGCCGAGGGTTCCACGCCGCCCGAAGCTCAGGTCTCTCCGTGAGGTGCAGCATTTGGTCGCTATCTCACCGCCACCATGTGGCCATCGCCGAGGAGCAAGCGGCGGTGCGCCCGCAAAGCAGCGGCGGGGCTTCCTTTGTCCGGCGGATGGTGCGGAAGATGTGCATGTTGCTGCCTTGTCGCCTGCAAAGAAATCACAGCCAACACATTCAACCACTTGGGCTTGCCTATCCGCCCAGCCAGCCTCCAACCCAAGAAGAGACCTAGGTATACGATCTTCCAGTGTGGACCCAAAGACAACCAAGCAGCCCACCACGCCATCTACTACAGCCTCACCAAAGACTTCCGCCATCACCACCACGTCTCCCTCAGTTTCGTCACACCGCTTGGGTGTCAAGAGACAGCCTCGCAAAGCGGGCGGCCGCCGCTAGTTGTTGGGCTCCTAACATGGGATCCAGGAGGACATCATCGGCTTCATCGACCGCTCTCCGTGCTTCCAGCTCGAGGACGAGCTAATTCTCAAGGAGGGGAGTTGTCATGTGGAGTGCGGCCACCATAAGCGTGCATGGTCGGCAGCAGCAGCCCGAGGAGGCACAGAAGTTAATGATCAGCTTTAGGCAAGCCCAAGTAGGCCTAGAGGTTAATGACCAGCATTAGGCCGAGAGTGTTAGCTATTAATAGCAGTCAAGAAGAAGTTAAGGAGTTAGAGTTAATGGTGGGAGGGAATCAAGGAGTCATGGGCGCCGGCCGAGGTAGGTCGGGCTCTTCTATTTATACCCTGTAATCAGCTTATGAGAAAGGAAGCATGAATCAAGTATGAAGTTATCAGTCCACTATCTCATCCCCTGCTATCTCTAATCTCATCCCTCATCTCTCAAGCTCTTGGCAAAGCATAAGGCCTAGTTATCCCCCATATGAACTAAAGTTCATTACACCTGGTATCAAATGTTATGAACCTTAGTTCATATGGAAGATAGGGAGGATAATGGCGCCAGGATTGTTGCCTGGCTGCCTAAGCAAAGGTGAGATTGAAGACAACAGGGAGGAGAGATTAGAGATAGCATGGAGATGAGGGGTTTAGAGATAACTTCATTCTTGTTCATTGCTTTCTTCCTCGATTAGATTACATGGTAGTATATATAGAGAGCGGGCGCCCGGCCCTCCAATTCCTCTAGCCGGCGCCCACCCTTTAGCTCCTCGTTTCTCTCCCTTTCATTAACTCTAACCTTTCAACTACTTAATTGCTATTAATAGCTAAACCTCAGCCAAAGAAACATAGCTAGCCATTCACTTCTAAGGCTCCTCGGGCTGCTGGCCATCTCAACTCCCCATGCAGCCGCCGACCATGCATCTCCCCATGCAGCTGCACGCCGCCCATGACATCTCCCCACCCTTGAGGATCGAGGTCGTCCCTCGAGCCGGAAGTATGGAGAGCGCCGATGAAGCCGATGATGTCCTCCCCGATCCCATGTTAGGAGCCCAACAACTAGCAGCTGACCGCACACCAGTCCACATTGAAGATCGTATACCCGTGTCTCTTCTTGGGTTGGAGAGCCGGGCGAGATAGGCAAGCCCGAGTAGTTGAATGTGCTGGCTGTGATTTGCTGCGGCCCGACAAGCCGAGCAACATGCGCATCTTCCGCACCGGGCCCGCTGACAAGGAAACGCGCGGCTGCCGCTGCGGGCGCACCGCCGCTTGCTCTTCGACGATGGCCAAGTGGTGGCCGGTGAGATAGCGCCGCCAAACGCTGCACCTCAAGGAGAGATCGAGCTCGTCGGCGTGCCGTGAACCCACGCGCTGCCGCTCGAAGACGCACCGCTGCAAGGCGTTCACGCAGGTTCCCCGTGGTGAGCCTCACCATGAATGCTCGGGCCACCGCTGAAGTCCTCGGCAAAGGCGCGCCGGGGACTTCATCCTCAGCACGGAGAGCCCGCACCCGCCGGCGTGCCAGAGGCCACGCTAGCGCTGCCGCACGCGCGGCGTGTTGTCCCCTCGGGTCTTCACGTGCCGCTATCGCCCTCGAGCATCGCAAGGATGCGCTGCAGCTTTGTGGACGCCTGCTTTGGAGCCCTCGGCAAAGGGCGCTAAAGGCATCGTCGGCAAAGAAAAGCCATGGAAATGGATCGAAACCAAGGCTAGCTAATACCAGATGTAGAGAAAATTAGTTCATAAGAGGGATAAGTAGGCCTTATGCTTTGCACGCGAGCTTGAGAGATTGAGGGATGAGACTCGAGGAGGTAGTAGGGGATGAGATCGTGGACCTGATAACTTCATACTTGTTGATTGCTTGATTCCTCTGGATTAGATTACATGGTATATATAGAGCATCCCAGCCCTCTGGGCGTCCAGGTTCTGGCCCCTTCGTTTCTCTCAACATTAATCACTCTCTCATTACTCTAATCCCTTCCCCATAAGCCTTAATTGTTGCTGACTACGGCTGGTACCTCCTGGGAGACCGAACTGGCCGTTTCATCCACATCTCGAGCCCCTGGGACGGTGCTGCTGCCCCCCCATGACACTAGCGCTCAACCCTACCGAACTTCCAAAAATTTGGCAGACTAAAATTTCAATTGGCGCCACTGATCAAATTTCAATTTTCGTTTTTCCATCGCCTATATAACTTCGCCAAGGAGGACGAAAAGTCCAGACATCTCTCCACCTCACTCCCTCTTCTTTCTCCACCTCACTCCCTCTTCTTTCTCCACCACTCATTGATGCTGGTTGAGATGCCTCCATTTAGCGTTGATTTGAATGAAGAACAAGCTGAATCAAACGACCTATATCCCATAGATTGGGATGACATCGGTGAATATGAAGGCCTGGCACACCAACTTGATTATCACATGATCTGGAACGATGGAACCCAAGGTGCAGGATCGGGCGATGGAGATGAAGCTGTTGGTGTGCAAGCTGCATCAGCAAATGAAGGTGTAGGCACTGGTGTGCGAGCTGCAGGTATGGTTTGTCGGGTAACCTACAGTATCGCTGTACAAGCTTCTTTGCACTGATCTTTTCAGTTTCATTTTTTAGATTATGGCTATGCATCAAATGGCAATGCAAATGGTGACCAAGTGGACTTGCAATGGCTTGCAAATGAAGGATCAGGTGAGCTGAAAGTTGATCTAAGATACATCATTCTGTAACTGAATGTTGAAAAAGTTAACTGAATTTTTAATACAACTTCTAGGTTCCAATGTCAAAAAAGAGGAAACACTATCCGGATGATCTAAAGATTGGCATTTACCTTGACTTGTTAAAAAAAACTAATCCACCTGTTCTTTGTCATGGGGTTTCAAAATCAGCTGAAAAAATCGGTGTCCCTTTAAGAGTTGTACAGACCATTTGGAGAAATGGTCAAGAAGGTGGAATTCAAAAATTGTGAACAAGTACTCTAAGAACTGTGGTAGAAAACGAATTGAAATTGATTTAGAAGCCATGAAAAACATCCGTCTCAAAGAGCTCTACCTTTCACGACCTCGCTAATGCTTTAGGAGTGAAGAATACAACAACTCTTTACAATCGTTTCAAGGAAGGTTACTTTCGCCGTCATACTAATGACCTTAAATTTAGTTTGATTGACGATAAAAAAAAAAGCTCGGGTCAGATATTGTTTGTCCATGATGAATGGCTTGTCTTTCAAACCACTGCACAATGTTGTCTACATTGATGAAAAGTGGTTCTATAGGACACATACGAACCAGAAATATTATCTGGCCAATGATGAGGAAAGACCACAGCATACTGTTAAGAGTAAGAATTTCATAGAAAAGGTTATGTTTTTGCTGCGGTAACAAGGCCTAGATATGATGCAAATGGAAATTGTACATTTGATGGTAAAATAGGGATTTTTCCCTTCACCACGGTGGACGGCAAAGAGATGGAGTCCAAACATGGACAGAGGTAAGTCATTTCCCATTTCATCTTGTGCTTAAAACAATGTTGTCCTGGTGACTGACATAATTTTATTTACACCTGCAGGTGAACTAGTCACAAAGGCAATGACATCGGTGTCATGTACGGGCGCACCTATAGGCGCTGTCGTGATGCCAGGAGGGCTGCAGAGCGTGCAGCCAAGGCAGGTGCCACCGTGAGTGGCTAATTTTAGAAAGATAGGACCTAGTTTCCTTTTGCATGCCTTAATTCTAGGAGAGAATGGTTGGGCCATTGGCCATATATGCCTTGTAACAGAGTTGATAATTAAGAAAGATCTATTATCCTAAAGTTGCTCTTCTCCCTCAAACTCTCTCAAGCCACCGGTGAGATCTCTCACGGTGAAGGCCTGGAGCGCGACTACAAGTTACGTAACCGCGGTCCGGCGACGTTGGGCGTTGAGGCGCTTAGGTGACAAAGGAAGTTAGCCGAGACTTTCTTGTCAACAAAGTTCTACCAGCTTTGAAGGAGAAGTGGCCAGCCGAAGAAAGAGGGATGCCAATCTACATTCAGCAAGATAATGCAAGGACACATATTGCTGTGAATATTAGTATGACGAAGAATTATTGAGAGTAAGAATTATTGATTTATTGTTCTATAAAAGATAGATTGAACAAAGACTTGAAAAATTTTAGATTAGTTATCAACATCACTAACAAGAAAATATTGTCAGATTAACAGTTTTGCCATATATATATCGAAAGTGACTAGCTGTTTACAAAACATAAAACAGAATTAGTGTCACAAAGTACTATTGTATTAATAGTCAGTTCATTTCATTGTTTAGCATACAAAAAGGGAAAATAAAATCCTTAGCTGTTCCATTTTGCAGAAAGGGATCATCTAGCCATTGGCGCACGTCACATATCCCCCTGTGTGAGACCCACTACAATTCAAATAGACTTTTCCCAATCAGCATGCAATGGAAGTACTAGATGCTAGTTACCTCATTTGCATGGTACAACCAGACACTAAAAAAGCATAACTAATCTATTATAGAAATATTTGTTCTGTACCATTTTTATAAAAATTTCTGACCTTTTTTAACAATGCAGTCGTTCGATGCACCAATTTGAATGATGGTTGCAAGTTGTAGATGAATGTTCTTGTATAGTAATGTTCAGCCATGTTAAATGAGTAACCATGACCAAGAATCATTCTAGTGAAATCATCACGGCTTCATTGTTTATCAAAAATAGGAATATCTAACCGTGGGCTCTTTCTTTTCCTTGATGATAGAAATTTTGGGCAGACACCTAAGTGATACTTCAAGTGACTTGTTCCAGTCCTATTACCAGCTACATAGACCTTCTTACAGTGATTGCAGGTTGCCTTATTACTACCATCATCTAGCATAGTCAATTAAAAATCCTTCCAAACACTTGACCTTAGTTTTTTTTGTTATGAATCAAAATTTGTGAATTACCATCTAGCTCTAAATCTGGTTGTATCTCACTATCAAGGTAAAAAAGGCATAAATCAGCAAGGAATAGAAAAAACAGGAGACACACACGACTCCAAGAACCATGTGGAAAAAAGACAACCATGTGTAAAAGAGAAGCCTTACTCGAGATTGACCGCTTCATGGTATAAATTATCTGAGTTGTTCTCTCCTTTGAATGTTCCATCAGAACTTGCAACAATTCCATGAGTTTCGCTAGAGCCTCCAATTGTGCTAGAAGTACCGACTGGATGCATACTTGTCTATGTAACAAAGCAAAATAAAAAATAGATATCATCAAAAAACCGAGTATCCCAAAAAAGGTAGCAGACATGCTAATGTTCTGAACCTCTACTGATCAGCAAAGGTGCCCGATAAGGCTTGACTAGTTCAGAAAATACTGGAACTCATTGCATATTTTTTGGGACACAAACTTAAGTTGCCTCGATATGTTAATTGAAGCTAGAAGATCCTTTGGGCATCCTATCTTCAGAGAGATCCTAATAACAGCCTGCTGGATCATCTGGAAGAAAAGGAATAGTATCATCTTTGATCATGGCACAAGAGATCTGGCTCTGTGGAAGAAGGCTCTGGTTGAGGAATTGGAATTGGTTTGTATCAAATCCAAACCTGTGAAAGCTGCCCAATTAAAATCATGGCTGCAACAGTACAGGTGACATTCGGTTGGAGTTGGCTTTTTGTTTTGAGCAGTAAAGCTCTGTACCCTGTTCCCCCCCTCTTGTACATTCTGTTCTCTTCCTTAGTTTGGCTCTTAGCTTTTTTCTCTCTTTTTGTTCAGGTAGTTTTAGATAGCTCAGTTGTTTGTACAGTTCTACTTTCCCTTAATATAAAAAAATTCAGGTAGGGGACTCCCCTGCTTTCTCTTCAAAAAAAGTTCAGAAAATACACAACGTCATATTTTTCATCGTACTGTCCAGTTATCTTTGTTCTGAAGTTATCTTTCTCAAGTTATCTGTATAAGATTAGTTAGTAGCTTTGTTCAGTTAGTGCTACTTAGTTCATTTGTTAAATGCTCGGAACTAATGCTTGCTACACCAAACTGAAAAGGGAAGCTACATAATTTCTGATACAATGCAGATACACAACTAAATCCCTATCAATGCTAAAAAGAGTACTGATGAAGTAGCAAACACCTATCAGCAGGTAATTAGCACAAGAACTAAATATTTGCATACAATACAGAACTATTGGCAGTTCAAGAGCACAAGTATTTCACTCGGAACTATCGGCATTCACTCCATGAAGTCGTCCTGCAATCCCGCCCCAAACAATTCCAGTCCTAGAGCAACCCGCATGATGCAGTTACAACTAGCACGAGGTGGTAGCTAGATGCAGACGCAGGGGCTCGCCTCGCGCGGGTGCAGCACTATGAGCGCAAGTCAGAGGGGCACTTCAAGCGAAACGGAGCAGTGGGCAGCAGGATCGCAGATTAATGGGTTCAGGGGGCCTCGCATCGACGTGTAGCTGGATCTGGACGGGGACGTGTTCATTAGCATCCGCCGGCGACCGGTGTGCGGACGGGGATCGGACCTCAGTCCACAGCGGCGGTAGGACGGAGGAAGCATGCGGCCGCATACTAGATCGGCGACGTGCAGTAGCTTGGGGCACAGGAGAAGGCAGCGGAGAGCGGTCAACGTCGCCTTCACCTCGTGCGCGTCGTCACGGCGTCGCCTCCCCTATCGGCGGCTCTGGATCTGGGCAAAACGGGTAGGAACAAGTAACTGAGTTCATAACCCGCCCATACCCGATTCAATATTGGGTAATACCCGTCCCCTGCCCGATGGGAATAGATACATCCATATCCTACCCGTTTGTCATGGGTTTGGATACGGGTAACAGATACCCATACCCAACGGCAAGGGGAGGCCGTGGGCTGAGTTCTCCAATGTCCTAACATACCAGCCCAACTAGTCGTCCGGGCTACCTTATCGGATGAGAAATCATGATTAGTCACAACTTATCGGACGAGAAGATTTCTTATCGAACAAAACCGATCGAAGGCCCTTATCGAGCACGCATTTACGATATGGACGATTAATCACGATTAATCGCGATTAGTCGTCCGATATGAAAACAGGGATCTAAATATGAAGCTACCTTTGAAGCGGGTCAAGGAGATTTTAATCAAAAGAGTAAATGACTCGTTCAAACCAATGCCTGCTCTCTCTACCTTAGAAAGAAGCTGCCTTTGAAGCCTTCTAGATTTCAGGGCAGATCTCTACGTTCAAACCAATCCCGGATCTTGAGCTATGGTTAGTACATCAGGCCTCTCTGATTTGTTGTATGTCAAGCATTGGCGTATCAGACATGTGAATGTTCAAGGACAATGAAAAAGGAAAAAATCAAACTGGTTCATAGTTATACCCGAGCATCGGCCCGCCCGCCCGCCATGGCGCGGACCCGTGTCGCACGCCCGCTTAAGGCACGGCACGATCAGCCCCGCGTGCCACCGGCCGTGCCCATCCAAAGGCACCGTGCCTTTGGGTCGGCCGTGCACGCACACACCGGCCGATTTCGGGCCATGCCAAGACGGAAAAGCATGGGCCCATTACCACTTCCAGCCGGCCCAAGGCCCGTGACATTCCAAGCACAGAGAAGGAAAGGGGGAGGCGGCAGCAACGCCGCCACGCATGCTCGCGTCGCTGGAGACGGTGGCGGCGGCGGCCTCGCCGATGCGCTCACGGCCCGTGGATTCGGTGGATCGTAGCCCCTCGGCGCGCCGAGGAGGGGGGTGGAGCCATGGAGGCCGGCGGCGCCGCATCGAGACGGACGAGAGGGAGGAGTGAGGGAGCGAGGGTTGCATCGACGCGTCGCGGAGGAGGGACCTTCACATGGAGGTGCGCCGGTGCAAGAGCTTATGCGGTGGAGGAGCGACTTGCGGCGTCGTGGAAACAACGTGAGAACAAGAGGGAAAGAGAGAGTGCGGTAGGGGTAGGTTGGGAAAGGGGAAATTGTTATGGTTAGCTTGGGGTAGGGGAGGAATAGGTTGTTAGCAGTCCGTGCCTTGATATCACCGGGCCATATCGGGCCATCGTGTCAGGCCGTCTTTGGTCGCGTGCCTTGGGGTCAGCTCATGCACGGCCCGCAACGAGCACCGGGCCGGCCCGAGCACTAATCGACCATGTCGGGCCGTGTTTGGGCCGGGCCAAATTTCCGTGCTCGGCCTTGCCACCACGCTTCGGGCCAAATGCTCAGGTATATTCATAGTTGACAAACAATTTTGTAATGAAAACGACATGGAGACTTGGCATTGACTTAAATTGTTTTTGTTTGCGGTGATGTGAGATCACACACACACTTTTTCCAAACTAACCAACATCAGCAAATTCTCAGAGCAAGTTGAGGACAGAATGAACATGCCAAATTAAACCAAGCAATAAACTGTAGGTCTCACAATAGTTGAACTCACCACAAACAAGAATATTAATCTATTTTTGCAAAGCCGAATTATTCCTATTCAAAAGAACAAATAGGATCTGAAATTTGTAAGATAGATGGTAGTTTGGCCTTAGAAAATAAGAGTACACAAAAAGGCTGCTGAACTGCCGAAGTAGGGTGCAGATCTTAGATGTCGTCTAGAGTCCCGAATCGTTTCGTTAGAATCAATTGGGTACATGGCTACAGTCACAACCCATCTTATACATAGTCATGGATTTAGGCACAAATATTTACATCACATTAGGTATCATAACAATTGGTTACAAAGCAGTGTAGCTCGATAATTATACATGGTAGATACAACATTATACTGACTAATATTATATTAATTAAAACTCAATGAGTTTTTTTTTACTGCAAGTAATATAGCTAATCTTGGTTCTTCAACCTTGAATGTGATGTGGTGACTATAACAGCAAGCTAGAGAATCTGACATTCTACTCAAAAAAGAACGTGATATATTATCACTGAGACAGGAAGCCATGAGCCCTGCTATCATGTTGATAGCATCAGCA
The DNA here is from genome assembly GCA_015847255.1 of Hyparrhenia diplandra. Taxonomy (NCBI): domain Eukaryota; kingdom Viridiplantae; phylum Streptophyta; class Magnoliopsida; order Poales; family Poaceae; genus Hyparrhenia; species Hyparrhenia diplandra. Next base: position 578,829 of record JADLZK010010274.1, read on the forward strand.
CTAGTTCGAATGGTGCTAATGAATGAATGGAACGCCAACAGGGGAGGAAATTAGCACCTCTATTTAATCGCATATAATGCTTGAGTGGCAATATTGTGAATCATGTCAATAACTAAGATTAGCAGTCTACCTGGAATTGTATGTCCAACCTTGAATTTAACATGAAAAGTCTGGACAAATCATGAAATGTCAAAGTTCCATGATTCAGAACATAGAAATTGTACAAAAGATCCTTTTTATAGAAAAGTTAAGGGCCCATGCGTTGCTACGGGATAATTAAATTGTATATAAAAACACATGGATCGCATGATAAGATAACAATACCATGAAACCAAACAATGATATTAAAATGACATCTAATCCAAACAAGTGTTGTGAAAGTAACACAATCAATCACAGATATCTAAGGCTCGCAAACTCTATTTTATGGGCTTTTATGTAATTCATCTAAAATAATGGTGTACGACACTCATTATTTTGAACAGGTTCCATTGTGATCAACTGGAAACAAAATTAATCCCTAGTTTTAATCAGAAATTAACATCTCAAAGTGGTCAAAGTTAGGAGGCATAATAGATGTACACAAAAGTAATTAGATCAGATCCAAATACAAATAAACAATTAGCTGAAGTTAGGTTGGGTCCTCGGTGCAAATAATGCCAAAAATGTGGTGAAATTGATGAGGCATCAGAACCGAGGAGAACTATGAGTGGTATCAAGCACAATGTTTTGGCACAGCTTAGCGAGAATGCTAAGACCAATATACGAGTGACTGGGATTCACAAAGAATTGCAGAAATTGCATAAAGAAGAATTCAGAACACCATCAGTTCAGGCCAAGTTTACAGACTACAGAGGCAACCCTAAGGAACGTTTTGGTACATGCGTTCATACATCTCAATGGATGGTCAAAGTTGCAGTAGTCAGCACCAGCAGAGAAGTCATAGAGCACCTTGCTATTTAGAACAACAGCAGGACCACATATCCATCTGTACCTTGCTACAGGAAACTCACCTTGCTTAGTGACAGGGAGGGGAGCTCGCCATCTCGGCCTGGGTGTGCCCCCGCTTGGATGAGTTGCTGCTGCAAAAATCTAACATGAAAAAATAACTCATTACACATAGTGATTCAGTTCACAAATGTAGGAAGGTAATTCTCAACTGTCAAAACATTGAGTCAGTCACATGAGTATCTACAATGTACATGTGTAATTACCAGAGCTTGATTGAGCAGTGGCCTCTGCCTTGCAGACCTTCCTAGGGCAATGGTCTGAGTGCTTAAAAAATCACCGTGAGTGCAGATCACCTAATGCCAAATATGATACAAAAGACATCAGTTTCAGTAGTTTAGAAAGCATACGGTGAGTAGTGTAGCTAGAAAGCATGCAGTGAGCAAACTGTTTTAAAAAAGCCTATTATTAGCAAATTGTAAAAATAATGATATCAGAATGGAATGAGCTTGTGTTTTGACAGGAGACAATTGGTTTGCAAATGATAAGAAGACTACAATATGACTACATGTGACATTATTGGTTTATACAAAGTTTCTAGATAAAGAAAAAATTAAAAGCATTTATGTACCTGACCAATAATTTTGTACCGTGAAATCTAGTCTAATCAAATAAACCTAACTCTAGAGGATTGTTAGCTACACAAATATAACACAAAACTTCTTGAAAAGAACAATAAACTCTATAGAGCCTTAGTTGTGGCCTGGCAAGGGACAGGTGTGGCCATTGCCAAATATACTCCCTGACGGTCGTTATGGCCGCCAATAAAATTCAAAGGGAGCATCGAGCCCAATCGGTGATCCAAAGGCAATATGTTTGTCACAGCAGAGATGAAAGGGAGTATATCTCAACCAATCTGTTGACAAGAGGAGGTTCTGCAGCAGCCAACAAGGACAAGCTACAAACCTTCTACTCCAAGATCAGGACCTGCGGACAAGCTGTTCTACGAAATGTCACAACAGAGATTTAAGTGCTGCTTGTCGTTCAGATTGAAGTGCTCTGAGTATCCGACTCTCTTTTCCTTGTGGAACAACAATCTTCTGTGCATCCACAGGGAGCTGAACTCAAGAGCCAAAATGGGTAACAGGACAAAAATGCTCTTGCTTTGTGCATCCAAGTCAGCTATCAGTTAGTTTCAAAAAAAAAAAAAAAGACAACTATCAGTTAGAACCAGGGCTGTTGATCTTGCAGTCAGATTTATCAACTATAAAGAAGGAAGGAACATTATTTAGACAACGTGTGATCATTCTTGCTATTGCGAAATTGCTTTGGTTGTAAAAAAAATGGTTGTGATTCTGATCCGTACCTAGTCTGTTTAATTATTTGTCAGTATTCTGCTTCCATGATATTACAGTCATACATAATGTGTTTACTGCTTGCACAAGAGATATTTTATCTGTTCTTGAAAGAGGGTAATTTTCAACTTCCCATGTTCATATGTTTTCAAGCTGAATGTCTAAATCCATGTACAAGGTACATGGACGTGCTTTGTGTTATGAAAGCCTATTTTTTAGCTCCTAAAAGTTGCATCAGGTATAAAAATAAATTAAACTTGTGCAGCATATTGTTATCTCATCATGCTACCTTATTGTATGGAGCCAGTCACTATTTGCTTTGGAAGGAAAATAGGGGGAAGGCTTTTTTTTTTCTCAAAAATGCAGGAGAACTGCGCCTCATTATATTAAGAAGAGAGTAAAGGGCAAGAGCCCAAACAACATCACACACACACACTCACACCCCACCAGATTCTAGGATTACAGTCGTGCCTGTGACGAACTATACATAGCGACCATTACAAAAACTTCTCACTCTAACTACCAGGGAGGAGGGCAGTCAAGAATGATAGCCCTCGAGCTCCTGCCATCGACCACAAGCGGCGCTCCTCACCAGCTGTGATCAAAGCACCGACTAAGTTTGGAGCTGCTTGTTAGTGTATATGTGTAGGCCCATGAGGCCCATGTACAGCTACTATATTGCACACCCTTCTAGGGTTTGGAGGAATAGACGGTGAAGCATATTCCCTCTAACATGGTATCAGCCTAAGGGACTTTTCCCCCGATCCCGATCCGATTCCCTGCCGCCGCCGGACCATGGCGGGCCGGCCACCGGGCGCCGCCGCCCGGGCGAGCAGCCCCTCCTTCCTCTCCCTCTCCTCCTTTCCCTTCCTCTCCCTACGTGGATGCGCTCTCGGCCGTCTCCAGCAAGACGCTTCTCTCGGCGCGGCTCCACACGCGAAGGCGCGGGCGCGGGTTCGCCATGGGCGCTGCCGCCGCCGTCGCCGGGCGCAGAGGGCTCCGCCCGCCCGGCCCCCCTCCTCCCCTCCTCCGGCGCCCCTGCCCGACCCGGCCCAGCCAAGACCCGCCCCTCGGACATCGTGACCTCGGGGGGCTGCCCGCCGCCGCCGCCCGCAGCTGCCGGCAAAGTATCGCCGGGGCCGAGTACCGCGGGCGCGGGCCTTCTCCCGGGCGCGTGGGGGGAGGGGGACGTCGTGGAGGTGGAGGTCCTGGGCCTCGCCGCCCGTGCCCCAGGTCCCCCCCCGCCTCCCCCTCCCACCATCGCAGCCCCCGCTCTTGCTCCCAGACCAAGGTGGGGCTCGGTGCGGCGCGGCATGGGACGCCAGCTGCCGCTGGGGGCGACGGGGGATGTGGGCGTCGTGGGCGCGGACCTTGTCTGCGGGGGGCTGCCGCTTGCTCGGGCAGCGGCTTCTCGCCGCCGCTTGCTCGGGCGCGCTCCCGCCGCCGGGCGCGCCTCGCCGCCGCTGGCTCGGGCAGCGGCGCTATCGCCGCGACGACGCGCGGCGCGCGACGCAGCTCCTCTTCCCTCCGAGCCGACGCTGCGGGCGAGCCCATCTCTTCGCGGCGCTGGCGCAGCGCGGCCCCTTATGCGGCGTGCCCGGCCGCGCCGCCCCCGCGCCCGGGCGGGGTGCGGCGGCGTGGGCTCGCAAGGCCCGATGGCCCGACCTCCTCCTTTCACCATGCCGCTGGCCGCCGGGCGCCAGGTGCCCGCCATGTAAGCGGCTCTCCTCGACCAGGCCCTCCCGCACCGGCCGGGAGAGGTCCGCCTGGCCATCCCCGGCAACCCATGGCCGGGGCGCTCGATCGGGCGGCCTGGTCCCGCCTCCGGCCCGGCCGCCATGGTCGCTTAGCGGCCCTTACTCGTCTTTGCCTGGCGGCCTTCCTCTGCTCCACCAGGCCCGACTCCGTCCCGGCCGGGGGGTGGAGTCCCGGCAATATGGCGCCATCCTTCAAAGCACCATGGGGGGTAGCACCACTGTCTCGCACCGAGTGGATCCTCGACTCGGGGGCTTAAATCTCTAAAACTGAATCTTATGTTCACATTTTTTCTATCAAACACAGCAGATTGATGAAGGCAAACAACACTGTTACCTTGGCAGCTCTCATCATTTTAGTTTTGGTGGAAGGTTGTTTTGATTCAATCATTAAATGAAATATAGAATGCCTTAAATCTCATTAAGGAGGACTAAAAAGTTGTCAACCACTAAATTGATAAAACAATATAACGATGCAAAGATCAAGCAAAATACCAAGATAAGCGAAGGAAGCATTTTGTATGTGAGCTCTTCAGTAGTGTCTTTTTCTGCATAAATCAGTCTGTGATAATATCTCAATGTCTGAACTGTAACACCATAAGCAAATTTTTTAGTAGACCAAAAATACGAAAATAATCAGACGGTGCATCCACAAATGTAAGAATACATAGAAGCCACCTATTCTCAATTCAAAAGAAAGGAGGATGAGGTTGCGATCGGAGGAATTCTGTAATGTGTGGAGGCAGATCTGGCACTATTAAAAAACAATAATTGTCCAAGCACAGAAGTTGTCCAACAACATGAAGAGGATGCGAGAGAAAGTGGAGTGTGATTGTGTGAGAGCTAACCTGGACGAAAACGACGGCTAGGGTTTCCCAGGCAGCAGCGCACACTTCATCCGCATACAAATCGCGATTTAACAGGAATGGGGAACCAATAAGCAATGATAGGTTAGCTATCAACATCACTAACAAGAAAATACTATCAGATTAACTGTTTTCCATATCAAGTGACTAGATGATTCGAAAAAAAGTAAAACAGAATTAGTGTCATAAAATACAATTGTATTAATAGTCACTGCATTTCATTTTTCATGCGTACAAAAAGGGAAAATAAATCCTTAATTGTTCCATTTTGCAGATTCATCTAGCCATTGGCACTTGTCGCATATCGCCCGTGTGAGACCCACCACAATTCAATTAAACTTTCCCAATCAGCATGCAATGGAAGTACTACAAGCTAGTTGCCTATTGTCTAATTTTCATAGTACAGCCCAGACACTAAAAAAGCATAACTATCTATTATATAAATCTTTGTTCTGTACCAACTTTTATAAAATTTTCTGACCTTTTTTCAACATTGCTGCTATTTTTGTGAATATATTAGAGGAGTGACACAAAACCAGCAGTAGAAACACAGGATACAGAAGAAACCCAAAGAACTATTGAAGTTCAAAACTTCAAACTTGGTCCCTCCCACTTGGTTTGCAGTTTTCAGCTTTACTTGTGTTCTATCCCGATTTAGTGCACTTTCATTTCTGTTACCATGGCACTCAACAGGTTACTCTTTTCCTACACTTTTCCGTGATGGTCATGTTCAGCTCAGGCCGTTAAGTGATGTGCTTTCACTGATGTTTGCCACCACGTGTCCTCTAAACAATGAACAAAATAATAAATGCCCATCTTCTGAAGTTCTCCCACTTCAGAGAAGACGACAGGGAGAGGGAGGGGCAGGAGAGCGGAGAGACCAGGGAAGCCAAGGCTATTTCTTTATTAGATTAGATTGGTTACAATGCCCCTATATATATTCAAGGTCCCAAATGGACATGTATCTCATCAAGTAGAGAGAGAGAGAGAGAGAGGGAGTCCTTATAGATTTGGACTCCTCAGATCCCATCTAATCTTAGATCCTATTTCTATTCTTCCTATTTCTTTCCATTATTCTATATTCTCTGAGTTTGGGAGTTAACGGCTTGGCTGGAGGCCGCCCCTCATCTGGTCGCGCCACCTTGATGGCGCCGTTGGCCAGGGCATGGCCAGCCTGGCCCCCCAAGCCCACACTTGCACTCCTTGACAGTCACGTTCAGCTCCGGGTGTTAAGTGATGCGCTTTCACTAATGTTTGGCACCTTCTGTCCTCTATCCTCAGCAGGTGGAGCAAAGGGAGTCAAATCTTTTCATCGTGCTTGTCCTTCCATTCATCCTTTCATCGCAAAAGCCTGTCTATCAAAAAATAACACATAATCCACAAAGAAATGAGGAAAACATATATGCAGACACCCTTGATGGACTGACTAAATTTGAGGTCTGAAAAATGTATAAATTTATGATTCAAGTAGAAAACTTACAGTATATGCAGACACCCTTGATGGACTCCGGAGCAAGAGAGCATAATCTTTTCAGCAAGTGACGAAATAGTATCCTGATATTGGAAACAGAAGCAAAGAAATCTGTGCCAAACCACAGACAACTATAAATTGAATCTAAAATCCTGATATTTTTTGTTCAAAAACTTAATATTTCAGACACTGATATGCACAATTAAGCAATACGACAATTAAAGATACTAAATCAAAGGTAAGGCTAGGAAGGGAGATTGACAGAGAATGTACCTTGAGCAAGAGCAGAAACACCTGTAAGCAGCGAAGTAAACAATTTTTTTTTTGTTGTTTTTCTTCTCTTTTTTTTTTTTATTTTTCTTCTTATTTTTTTGCACAGAAGTAAACTGAGATTGAGCATAGACTTAGTAGCTAAACCAGAAACACACACGGAGCATCTTCCAATTCCTAGTGGTGCCTAAACAGCAATAAAAATCTGCACCTAATCATATGGGCCACAGATAACTATGTATGGAACCTAAATCTAGAAAATTCTTGTTTTGAAACTTAATATTTCAGATTCCAGACACTTATAGCTGCATAACTAAGCAATAAGACAATAAAGAGGGCCGGGATGTGGAGGGCATGTACCTTGAGGAAGGAGAGCAGCAACACAACTGTACTTAAGCAATTAAGACAGAGTATTCAAGAACGGATCAGAGAACTCACCTGGGGCCAGCAAGCAACAAAACACAAACCAGACGCAGGGACCAAACACCTAACACATGTCCATCTCCGGAGGTGGAGGTGGGAGCAGCAGCACCACAGCCGTTGCTGGCTGCTGCTTGTTCTTCAGAGCGTACACCCCAAACACGGGCATGTTGTAGCAGATCCAATGGCACCAGTGGAGCACAGTAAGGGCCACGAGGAGGTTCAGCAAGACACGGAAGCAAATCGTTACCTCAGGATTAGGATCGGGCATGTTGAAGCAGATCCACTGGCACCACTGGAACACATAGAGGAAGCGGAGCCCAATGTGGGCCCCGACGACAGCCATGCCGCGGGCGCGGTTCTTGCAACGGCCGAACGCCCGGGACACGGCGGCGTACGGAAAGAGCAGCCTCGTCTTCTTCAGCAGCAGCGAGGGACGCTTCCGATCCGCCACTGCAGGTGGGGCCGGAGGAGGAGGCGGGCTCGGCATCGCAACAGGATGCGAAGGGACGATGACGACTCGAAGGAAGCGGGGATCGGGCGAGGAGGGAGGAGCACCTGCAGACGACATCGGGCGACGGGCGACGGGCGACGAGGGATCGAGGAGCACCAGCGGCCTCGCCGGAATCGATGTGAGGATCGAGCCGCCGGGTTGAGACTCGAGATCGCGAAGCGCTGAGATGTGATTGGGATCGAGATGGGGATGCGTGAATCGAAGCTTGGGGATCGATTGCTCTGGGAGGCGGCGGGAAGAACGGACGACGACGCGCGAGGGTTTTATTGCCGAGCAGGAGTAGCCGAGTCGGTTTGTGAAATTTCGTTTCCCTCACGCGCCAACCTGGCGGGTTGCAAGAACAGAGGTCGGAATTGGCTGCCAACGGTTTTTTTTTTTTTTCATTATACGTTGATCTTTTTTTAATTGATTGATTGACGATTGATAATAAACTTGATAAAACAAATAAAATAGGTTTTTCGTTATTATTGTCTTAATTTATAGCTTGAGCCTTGACGACAAATTTTTAAAAAATGGGTGCATTGGTGTAATTCTAAGCTTAAAAATATTTTTTATATGGATTGAAACCCAAAAAAAAAAATCATCGCTTAACACATTGATGTCGAGAATAGCTCAGGTGTTGATTCCAAACTTGTAAGAGTTTTCTACGAGTTTATTAGTAGAAAATGAATGGTTTGTTTCTTTCCTTCTTCCTCCTTTCCTCCTCGCGTTGTCTCCCTCACCACGCCGCCCCACCCCCGCCATTGTTATGCCGAGCCAACCTGCCACAGGCGGCTGAGCTCAGGCGTGCCTTCTCCCGGGCCCTCCCAATATCTCTTATGGTATACCATGGCCGGCAAGACCCACCGGCACCAATGCCCAATATGAGCCCCAACGTTAGACGGGACGACCCCAGCGCATCACTCGCCACCGCGCAGCCTGGCAGGGGAGGCCGCCCTTGCGAGGCCCAATCTTGTTGGTGGTGGCCATGGATGCTCTAGTTGTCCTCTCAGACTAACCCGTTCTGGTTCTCCACGTCGTCTTCTTGCCCTCTCACACTAGCGAAGAAGAGAAACATGATGCGGTCGCATGAATGTTTGAATTAGGAATTAGTTTGTGTTCAGTTCAGTGATACCCTTCTCCCACACATCTCTTCCCCCTTATAGTTACAAAAGGGGTGCTTCTTTTGACACACGCAGGCATGATCTGCTCGACCCAATCTTTACTAGTATATCTTGGGTTCTTCTTCATGGGCCTTCGCTCCCTGGGCCGCTCGCCAACATCATCAGTGGTACGGCTGCTAACACCCCCTCCCCTTGAGACATTGCTTAACCCTAAGAAGTGGAACGAGAAAATTCTTGATGTAGGGTTTCAAAATCCTCCCAGGTTGCCATGGAGACCGGCAGGTTGTTACATTTCACCAAGACTTGCTAGACTTGGTCAGTACCGCGAGCGATAGTACGAGACTTCTTGAGTTACCTGATGATGAGCGCCCACTGTCTTCTTGAGTTGCGATACATGGAACACCAGGTGAATCATAGAATGAGCAGGCAACTCCAGACGATAAGCAATAAATCACCCAATGCTCTCCAATATACGAAATGACCCAAAGAAGTGGAATGCTAGCTTTTGATGTGAACGAAGAGCAAGTGACCTCTGGCATATGGTTGAAGCTTGAGGTAAGGTACCAAAGTAGTGTTCATGGCATCCTGAAATGTGTTGGGTGCTCCTATCAAACCAAATGACATTACTCGAACCCCAAATTGCCCAAAATGGGTTTGAAATGTCATCTTGAATTCCTCGCCTTCATGCGGATCTAATGAAAGCCCGCTTGCAGATCAAGACTAGTGATAGGTACAAGATACTTGCTCTTAACTGTAATAGCATTCAGTTGATGGTAATCAACGCAAAACCACCAACTATTATCCTTTCTTTTCACCAACAAGACCGGAGAGGCAAAAAGGTGCTAGAACTTTTTTGTATAACGCCTTGTTTGAGCATATCATGTACTTGAGTCCAGGGTTTTTATACCGGTCGGTTTCGCGGGGAAACCGCTGATTATCGAATCTTACCGGTCCGGCCCGGTATCCGGACCGGCCGTAAAAAAAGATTTGAAATTCAAAATCTAAAAATTAAAAAAAATCGTGGAAAAATACTGTAAAATAGTTTGCGATTTATAGAAGCCAACGGTGCAACATTTTTTCAAATTTGAGTTCGTTTGGTATAAAAAAATTTGAATTGAAGTTTGAAAAAAAAGCGCACGGGCGGCCCGCCAAGGCCCATCAGGCCCACTCAAACCGGTTTTTAATTTATCTTTGCTCAAACCGGCGGTTTTTAATTTAAACCGCTCAAACCGGCGGTATAAATTAAATACCGCTTCGTAAACCGGATTTTTACCGATGAATCGAAAATTTGAATTCATTTGAATTCAAAAACCAAACCGACGGTAACCGCCGGTTTATCGGTAACGGTCCGGAAATCCGAAACCGGACCCCGGCGGTTTGGTTTCAACCGGTCGTAAAAAAAAAACCCCGCTTGAGTCTCTATCTTAGTCTTAAGTGGAGGTGCATAGCAGTAGGGCCTGACGAACACCGAAGATGCACCAGGAATAAAAGGGATAGAATGATCACACAATCATTGAGGAGGAAGACCCTCTGGTGCCTAAAAGAGATGTTCATATTCAGTCAACATAGCCTACAGAGCAAGAATTGTCTGGCAGAGGCTATATAGGCCATCTTGCAAGAGGCACAACTGGATGACAGAGCCAATAGGCAAATCAGCAGAATCTCCAATAAGCACCGTCGTAGAATCACCATAAGGTATTTGAAGCCATTTTGTTGCTTAGTGAATCTACATCGGGCTGAAGCTAGCGAGCCAATCAAGGCCCAAGATCATATCAAAAGTAGAGAGTGGTAACAACTTCATATGTGTTGAAAAGGAATAGCCCTAAACTGACCATTGACATTGCGGCACTTGAGAATCACAAGAGATTATAGCTCCATTTGCCACCTAAACATTGATCACTGGAAGCCAAGGGTTGCACCTTAGTCAAAATAGAAGCTCATCACTAATTAAGAAATGTATTAGAACTGCTAGAATAGACCAAGATAGAAATAGACCACCCACACAATTCTCCAGATAGACAAAGTGTTTTTGGAGCAGAAGAACCAGCAACAACTACTATCGACAAATGCATCATAATCTGAGCTTCAGTTGGGGATTCATTACCATCTTCAGAACATTCTTCAGCTGCTGGAAAAATATCCAAAAGCTCTTGAACAAGATGTAGTTGGACTGATTCGGCACAATGGTGATCTTGACTCCATTTGGCGCTATAGCACTAACAGAGACCCTGTGCTTGGCGTGCAGTCCACTTGGCTTGGAACTTGTCTTCAACAGTTGTTGGAGATGCAGCAGCTGGGCATTTGACATCGCTAGCGCCCATACGAGTAGGAGGTGCCGGCAGAGGTAAGCCGCCATTCCACGCAGGCTTCGGGTTTGGCACCGAATCATAACATCGAAACATGCGCTTGATGAGTCCATTCTCTTCTTCCTGCAATTCATCCAAAATACAAGCAGCACCGAGAGTTAGCTGGACAATAAGAAAAACTTTGATGTCATCACGCAACCCATCAATGAAACGTTGAATATAAAACAGAGAATCTAGGTGTTCGCCAAAGGCTTTAAGTTCATCAACTAGGCCGACAAATTTCTCTTTGCACTCAACAATAGGGCCATACTGACGGATCTAGAACAAGCAACGCATAAGCAATTCGTGCTCATCAAGTGCAAAGCGCGCTAGCAACTAGATACAAAACTCATCCCAGGCCATAGATTCGAGCTCATCCTCAATTGATGATAACCAACACTTGGCGTAACTCGAAAATGCATCGACAGAGGACTCAACCCGATCTGACCAAAATAATGTGTGGCATGCTTCAACCACGGTTTGGGATGTTACCCATCGAATTTGGGAAAATCGAACTTAGGTAGTTTACCCGAATTATCTCCCTAGCTCCCCGATACCTAGACTCAAAATGGCTTGGAGGCTATGGTGTTGGTAGATGGGGAAGACACGACAACGGTAAAGGAGATGGAGGAGGATGGTTTCCGGACGACGGACCCTTGCACGATGGTGGCATTAGAGTAGTGATCACTCCAAAACCACCCCGATCCACGCGGTGCTCGTTGGGCTATCGCCTACGAATCCCACGATGAGCGTGGGGCAGCATCGGGTCGATGTGCGCGGAGGACTTGTAGAGCGTAGAGGACACCAGCTTGATGTCATGGGTCGACACGCTCGGCGAGGCCGGTGCCGAGGACGATTTGAGCATGGGCATGGCGGCGAACACTCCCGGGGCGTGGCCGACGCCTCGGCCCACCATAGATCCGCTCCATGTACTTCAAAATTTTCTTGACCTCAAGCTTCAAGGTGGAGAGCTTGCCAACCGCGAGGCGCAGGTTGTCAATGATGCCGTCCACACCTGGGACGCACTCGCCAAACATCCACGTCATGGATTCTAGTGTTGTGATGTGGGTGGACGAATCTGCCGAAGAGGTGTCGGCGGGCCGTAGCACGCTTGTGTTCAATTCAGCGATACCCTTCTCCCGCACATCTCTTCCCTCTATAGCTATAGAAGGAATGCCTTTTTTGACGCACGTAGGCATGATCGACCTTCTTGGCCCAAACTAGCCCTGACCAGGATATCTTGGGTTCTTCTTCATGAGCCTTTGCTCCCTGGGCCATTCGCCAACATCTGACGAAGTGGAAGCAACAATATGAGTGGTACGATTGCTAACAAGCACCCGTCGCCCAATTCTGACTTTCGCCTAAGTTTGTTCCCTCCTGCACGCCCCACCACCCAGGTCTAGCCCCTCCCCGCTACTTTGTTGTCACACCCCAAAAAATTTTATTTTGGGTTTTGAATAGAAAAACAATAAATAAAATAAATGATTTTATAATTTTTGTAAACTTTTTTCAACATTTATTTATATTTTTAGCAATTTATATGGTGCAAAATGTGCATTTTAAATAATTTTTAAAGTTTTGACTTGAGGGATGTTGCGTTCTTGCCTTTGCATAAGTTTTAGGCTTTTAGCTTGCCAAGGGCTAGCTAGGGCCAGAGCAGGCCAAAACGGGTGAGGAAAAAGGGAGACAAGAAGAAAAGACTTTTCTTTTCATTAAAGGGATTTGAACCATTTTTCCCGAACATTTTCCAAATCATTTTGTCACAACCGCCTTTGGGGGCGGCGCCGACAAGGGGCTGGTGACGCAAGCGGCGGTGGCCACGCGGGAGGGAGGGGCGACGCGCGCATAGGGCACGGGCGGGGTGGCGGCGGCCGGAGAGCGAAGACCGGGAATTATTTCTTTATTGCTTGCCCCTAAGAGATTACATCCTCCCTATTTATATAGCCCTCCTATGGACGTGTATCTCAAGCAATCTCTAAAGGTTTCCTTATAGAGTTGGAATATCCCCTTCACACCAAAAGTCCTAATCCTAATCTGAAGCGATGATGATGTGGATGCGAAAGAGGTTGTGGCGGCGACAAAGACTGCCCTGCCCCAGCGTGCGTGCCACCACGGGCCGGCCTGTCCGGTTGGGGCCACGCCTAGCCCACCCTAGGCTAGGTCGGTCCTGTGCTGTGATATCTCCCCACCGTTCGACGAGGCGGCGTGTCCACGCGCTGGCCAACCCACCAGTTGGACGCGAAGGCAATGGCGACTAGGGAGGGCGAGACGTCGGGGCCATAGTGGAGCTGGAGTTGGCCCATCTTGTCATTGAACTCATTGATGAAGGAGGCGTCATCGTCGAAGGTGACATCAAAGTTCAGGTCACCGAAGTAGACGTTGGACTTGTAGCCGAAGGGAGGGTGCACGAAGGGCCTAGCGACCCGTGCGACCTCCATGACGGCGCCGCTCAAGACACTGTCCAACTCGATTGTCCGATGGGTAGCTAGTGGACTTGGGATGGAGTAAACTGTAGGAACGTGCACGGGCGTGTATCCGCTGCGCAGTAACACATGGCGGGTCGACGAGGCGGCATCGAGGTGAGTCGAAGTAGACGGCCATAGAGGAGGTTGCAGGCGGTCATCACGATCGGCCCAAGCTAGGGTGCGCTGGTGTCCGGGGTGTCGATGGTCACGTTATCGATGTGGATGAATTCCTACTCATTGTTGTCGAACAGGATCACCGTGACATCATCCGGCTTCACATTCAGGCGCACCGACATGAGCAGGATGCTTGCCGGGAAAGCCTGTTGGTCTGGCGGGGTCGTCGGGAGGTGGAAGCCCACTGCTATGCCATGCGTGGGGACTCCATGCTCTAGAAGGAGGTTTCAGAAAGGGGTGGAAGCTGCCGGAACATAGTAGCGGTGGAAGTACCGATGATGCCGTTGTAGAGGGTCCACTCGGCGGGCCGTCACCGCAGCTCGATGGAGCTTGCTATGATGGCAAGCTCCTGGTTTGTCATGGCTCCCGGGCACGTAGCTCGGCGAGGAGGTCGATTGTCACCTTGTCATCGATGGCCTCCATGGCCGAGGCTAGGCACGGTTTGCCGGATGCCCTAGCCTCTAGCGCCCTGTCGATGTCGGTGTCGATGTTGACGACGTTGTCATTGCCGTTGTTGATGTCGACATCGCTGGCCACTACTGCTAGTGGCGCGTCCTGGGCTGAGCGTCGTATTGACACACGAGGTCAATGGCCTCATGCATCATATGTGGCTCTTCCCACATCGGTGCCTCGTGAAGGGAAGTGCGGCCCACCGACGGAAGAGGTGGATGCAAGTAGCGGGCTCGGGAGGTCCATGCGTGTAGCATAGGCCTTGAAGGCGGCGATGTAGTCGCCCGTATCGCCCTCCTACCGGGCGGTGCCAGTCGCACGTGGTGTTGTTGCCGATGGGTGGCCAAGTCGCGCCTAGGGCGCGTGAAGACGCCCCTCTCGACCAACGGTCTCCTCCTCGCATAGATTGTTGAACCGAGCTCAACAACACCGTGAGATGGAAAGTGGCATACCGAGCGTGGAACTCGGCTCAATCTCACTGGAGGAGGGGAAGAGCATCTCCATCTTGTTGATCCGCAGGTCCGATCATCATTGCCATCGTGCTTCAGGACCTCTAGGCGCATCGTAGCATGGGGGTGTAGGTCCACCACGAGTGCATGGTGAAGGCGGGCGCCGAGCTGCGGTAGAGGGGCCGCGAGTGGCGCCACGCGGCGCCCGCCCGCGGGCGCCGGGGGCAGCCGCGGCGATGATGGGGAAGACGTGGGCCGGTGTCGAGGTGTCGATGATGACCAGAGGGCTGCCCGGACGATGTCGCTGCCCTCTTTGAATTGGAGGATGGCGGGGTCGGTGTCGCGTGGGTGGCGTCGTCGGGGACTCGGGGTGGCGCGGGCCGTGGTGGCGCCTCGGGGCGCCCGCCAGCGGCGGCGGCCATGGCCGGGCCGCCCTTCGGTGTCGTCGTGGAGCGAAGGGGAGGGAGGCGAATCTTGGGGGGTGAGCGCGTTCTCCACGCGCGAAGGCGGCTTCAATCTCGCCAAGCGTTGTTCGATCTTGTCGGGTTGTCGCCGAGGAGACGCTTGAGGGCCATGGAGAACTTGTGCATCTCGGAAGCCATCGGTGGTGGGAATTGTCCCTGGTCTCTAAATACCATTTATCACGCCGCCTTCGGGGGTGGGTGGGTGGGGCGACAAGGGGGCGGTGGCGCACGCACGCGTAAGGTAGGGCAGGTGGCGGCGGCCGGCAAAGCTTGAGAATTATTTCTTTATTGCCCTCCTATAAGACTTGTATCTCATGCATTCTAAAGGTTTTCTTATAGAGTTGGAATAACTTTTACAAGCAATCCTTATTTATTGCCTAATAGGAGATTTCCTTATAGAGTTGGAATATCCCCTTCACACCAAAAGTCCTAATCCTAATCCGAAGCAATGATGACGTGGACGGGGAAGAGGTGGTGGCAGCGGCGGCGGCAGCACGCCCTGCCCCACGCCGCGAGCGCCCACCCCGGGCTGGACCGGTCCTGTGCTTTGTGACACATTTCCAAATCCATTTTGAAACCAAAACTTATTGTATTTTTTGGGTTTTGATTTGAAACCATTTTGGAGAGAGAAAAACATTTTATAACTACTTATCAAATTCAAACTTGGATCTCATTTTGAAATGGAGCCTTTGAAGGTTTCATTTTCAAAAGCCGAAAAGGGCCTACTCGAGGGTTGGACCGAGTTCTATAAATTCATTTTCTCATGATCAAATAAACTAAAATCAAGGCATAAAGGCAAAATTAAATCACATTAATTCTGATTTTTTTTTTATAAAACTGTCATTCTCATTTTAATTTTAATTAAATAAGTTTGGGTTAATTTTTAGAAAAATATTCAATCCATGTTTATTTCATGTTTTCTACTCACAACCTCAAATGGAAATTTTGGGGTGTGACAATTGCTATGAAGTATTACAAGCCAGTGTTAGGCACAAAGTGAGCGAGTGCCTGTGACTCTTTTAATATTTTTATTGATATTTTTTTTTTTCTCCTGGTGCAACACACGGGATTTGCTTGTATAATTCGGTGTCACAAATTTTGACATTTCTCCTATAAATTTGATCATGTTTTTTTAATAATAAAAGGGTTACCAGTCTCATAATGCTTTTTTAGTGCTCGACTCAATGGCTCGTCTTCCGGTCTTTTTTTTTTTTTTTTTTTTTTTTGAAGAAATAGCAGGAGCACTGCTCTGTCATATAAGGAGAAGCAAACTTGTAGCTACATAGTATGATATTACAAGATAACTAATGATCTCAGTCTCAAGCAATAAAACTATCATTAAGATACAGGTGGTGGCATAGCCACACCGCATCGTCTTCCAGTCTCATAATGCTTTTTTAATAATATATAGCTTTATTTTAGAATTGATTCATTGAGGGATTATTTCAATAATAAAAGTGTTACCAGTCTCATAATGCTTTTAGTGCTTGACTCAATGGCTCGTCTTCCATCTCTCAAACATACACAAAATAGCCAACCTCACAATAGATACACAAAATAGCCACGTACCCAACTCTGCTGTATAACCCTTTCATTATTCAAAATAGTCACGTACTCAACTTTTCTTAGTTTCTTAGTATTTAAGAAAAGCCGATTTTCGTTTTGCAAAAAAAAAAAAAAAAAAAAAAAAAAAAAAAAAAGGGGTTCGATTTTCTAACATAGCCTGGATTTGGCCTAGGCGTCCCAATTCTGCTTGGGCATTTAGGTGCAGCTATCAATAATCGTACTCTATAGGCACGTGTATATCCATTGCTCATAACTCATAAACATACCCATCCATCGGGGCGAAGCATGGCAAATTCATGGATGAAGTCATACTCATACCGAGGAGACCATTCAGTTGATCAAATAAAGCATGGCAAATTCATGGATGAAGTCATACTCATACCGAGGAGACCATTCAGTTGATCAAATCATAGAATATGCCTGCCTATGCCCTATAGCCACTGATGATGCCTGTAGTGACATTCGAACCAACTTTCCCATAGAAAGGGAATAATCTACTATATATGTAAAGAAAGTGAATCGGCTTCCAAGGATTCAGCCTCGACTATGTGTGCTGACATATGTGATTGAGCCCCTATCTTCCACTTGAAGTTGGTTAAGACTTGCCAGAACTAGGCCATTCATCCTTGTTGAACAACATAACCTGCAGTGGATCCTTATGATGTCAGATATCATACATATATGTTGACAGGTCAAAGTAAATGGATCCTTCTCAAGTGAAATAATTTCTAAAAAAAGGATTGCACTTCAAACAATGTTCAGATGCTTAGAACTGATTGAACATGGACTCATTAACATAAGTAATCAAATCAAGTTGTCAAATATATTTGAAGTACATTTCCCAATATATGAAGACATATGCATTTAATTTCACAGCTAAAAAGATAGGGCACGTAACAACAAAAGCATTTATACATACTGTAAAATCAAGAAATGGTCAAATACAGTGAGGTAGATGGAAAATATCACGATGCATCCAGTCAACGACGGTACTAACAAAAGAAATTAAGAAAACAACATATACTAGTAATATGATAGAATTTGAAAAATCGAAGAATTGTAAACAGAACTATCCACACTTGTTAAGATTGCTAACTGGAAGATAGCTACAATAGTTCAACATTAACATATTTGTGCTTATGTTGCTGTCCAAATGAAAAATCCACGCTAATTCATATTTGTTGCAAGACAAACATAACATAGGGATGAGAGAGGAAATTGTTATACACTAGAACCCATGCTAAGCATGCGATGGTCTGACTCAATCTGAGGTCTGAAAATTATACATCTTTTGAAGACAAGTTGAAAACTTACAGTGTATACTGACACCTTGAGAAACTTCAAACAACACAAAGTAATAACTGTTGCAGTTAAAAACTTCGAGCTTGGGTTGTCTCCCACTTGGTTTTCTTATTTCCAGATTTATGCCAGAAATGGATCACATAACCATTGGCACATGTCGCAAATCACCTCTGTATGAGACCCAAGGCCAGTCAGTATTTTTTTTTTTTTTATTTTTTTTTTTTATTATTTTTTTTTGCGACTTGGGGGTTTCATTCATTTATCAAATCATCCCGGGATTACAATCTGCAAGTACTAGGTTAATAATGCCAGCTGGGCAAACTAGCCACCGCCAAGTCCTTGCATCACCTGTAACTTGCTTAGCTAAAGAGTGTGCAACTCTATTACAATCTCTATTGATGAAAGTAAAATTAAAATCTTGAAAGCCAAGACTCAGCTCCCAGAGATCTCTGTCAGTAAAGTCATTGCAATTGATCTCTGATTGTCGCCAGCATTCCATAAATTCACCAACTCCTTGCAATTGGTTTCTAACCAAAGTTTCAGAACACCAGCTTGTTGCGCCAGAATCATCCCCATCTCGACAAGCATTCGCCTCCATAGTTAGTGCATCAAGGCTATAATCATACCATTTGGCCTGGCCCTCCTCAAAAAAACACCAGCTGCGTTCCGCAGGACCGCTCCTGTCGCCCCAGTCATCCGATCGCTATAAAATGCTGCATCCACGTTACATTTTGACCAACCCTCTTGTGGTCGTATCCAGCATGGTTTGACCCCTATTCCCAACACCGGCACTTGTGGACGTGAGATTTCCCAAAGGTCAAAAGATGTGTCTACCGTCCACTGTACGGACACCATGATTGGAGTATTTGATTCACCATGTTTTCTTCTGTTACGCTGCAGCCACAAGGAATACATGCCTATGGCGATCAGCACACGTTCTTCTTCAGAGCATACTCTCCCCCACAGGATATCCCTTGCCCAAGTATCTTGAGGCAGGTACAGAATTTTTGTTCCTGTGAGTTCCTTGA
The DNA here is from genome assembly GCA_015847255.1 of Hyparrhenia diplandra. Taxonomy (NCBI): domain Eukaryota; kingdom Viridiplantae; phylum Streptophyta; class Magnoliopsida; order Poales; family Poaceae; genus Hyparrhenia; species Hyparrhenia diplandra. The sequence continues at coordinate 597,773 of JADLZK010010274.1, forward strand.
TTTGTTCCCAGAAACGCTTCACCACCGTGCTCTCCAATAGGGCATGTCTGATTGACTCTGTGTCTGCTCCACAAATATCAGTTTGCGATCGGCTCCAGATGTCTGTGGTGAAGAAATTGACGTGATGGAAGGAACTTGAGCAGGATTCACCAGAATACCTTGATCTTCGGGGCAACTTTTAGACTCCAGATTTTCTTCCACGTATCATCTCCAGAGCCCCCCCACCCCCCGGTATTCGCTTCTCTGATTCTCGCTGCATCAAGTAATCTGTAAGGCGAGCGGACTGAATATACTCCATGTTTCTCAGGTTCCCAAGCCCACATATCCTCTAGATGATCCCGGATTGGTATGCACAAACTAGCATTTGCATCCACTGGAAAGAAAAGATGTCGAATAACATCTTCTCTCCAGTGACCACTGGCGAAATAAGTTCAGACACCATCTGAACCTGCTGTCCCTCTCCAGGAGTAAGAGGTTTTGCACCAAAATGGTTTTGTATCCAACGGTCCCGCCAAATATTTATAGATGGACCATCTCCCACTTTTGATGATCCCCTCAGCTAGAACTTCTCGACCTGCCAAGATGGCACAGTTCAATTAGACTCCCCAATCAGCATGCAATGGAAGTAATAGATGCTAGTTGCCTACTGTCCCATTATCGTACAGTCATCATCAGATAACAAAAAAGCATAATTCAACTAGCTAATATAAAAATCTTTGTTTTGTACCATTTTTTTAAAAAAATTCAGACCTTTTTCAACACAGCTGCTGTTTTTGTGCATATACTACAGAGGTCACACTTGGGTCACCAAGAGTGACAAAAACCCAGCAGAAACAAAACAGGAAACAGAAGAAACCCAAAGGATTATTAAGAACCCAGACACATTTGGTAAGGCAATGGCAACTAGAAATTCTTTTGAGACATAAAACGCCTTCTGAATGAACAAAACTGAAACATGCAGTCTAAACAACTCTTCTGAACTAAAAACCATATCTTCTTCAGTCTTAATTTCCTAAAGATACTGAACAAACTAAGAAGTAAAAAGTAGCTACTGCAAATGAGAAACTTCAAACTGCACAAAAGTAGTATAACTATTGAAGCTCAAAACTTCGAACTTGGTCTCTCCCACTTGGTTTGCAGTTTCCAGCTCTACTTGTTGTATTCCATCCTGATTTAGTGCGCTGGCATTTCTGTTATCATGGCACTCAACAGGTTGCTCTCTTCTCTCTAGTTTTCCGTGATGACCATTGCTCAGCTCGGGCCATGTGCTTTCACTGATGTTTGCCACCACGTGTCCTTTATCTTTGCTTGGACCGGAATGGCAAGACAAAGCAAAATCTTTTCAGCACGATGGTCCTCCCATTGATCCCTTCATCACAAAGCCTGCTTATCAAAATGAAATGAACACAAAAAACAATGAACAAAATAATAAATGCCCATCTTCTGAAGTGGTCACTTCAGAGGAGACGGCAGGGAGAGGGAGGGGCAGGAGAGCGGAGAGACCAGGGAAGCCAAGGCTATTTCTTTATTAGATTAGATTGGTTACAATGCCCCTATATATATTTAAGGTCCTAGTTTCGAAAAAAAAATATATATATATATATTTAAGGTCCCAAATGGACATGTATCTCATCAAGTAGAGAGAGAGAGGGAGTCCTTATAGATTTGGACTCCTCAGATCCCATCTAATCTTAGATCCTATTTCTATTCTTCCTATTTCTTTCCATTATTCTATATTCTCTGAGTTTGGGAGTTAAAGGCGTGGCTGGAAGCCGCCCCTCATCTGGTCGCGCCACCTTGATGGCGCCGTTGGCCAGGGCATGGCCAGCCTGGCCCCCCTCAGGCCCACACTTGCACTCCTTGACAGTCACGTTCAGCTCCGGGTGTTAAGTGATGCGCTTTCACTAATGTTTGGCACCTTCTGTCCTCTATCCTCGGCAGGTGGAGCAAAGGGAGTCAAATCTTTTCATCGTGCTTGTCCTTCCATTCATCCTTTCATCGCAAAGCCTGTCTATCACAAATAACAAAGAAATGAGTTAAAAACATACAAATTTCTATCCACTAAAGTGCTCCACATTGCACTTATGTAATCAAATCAAGTTGTCAAATATATATGAAGTACATTTCCCAATATTAATTTCGCAGCTAAAAGATAGGTCATGTAACAACAAAAGCATTTACATGCTGTAAAATCAAGAAATGGTCAAATACAGTGAGGTAGATGGAGA